>CM052714.1:14615530-14707718 GCA_028551405.1 Uromys caudimaculatus | reverse complement strand
CCTCCTCCTCCTCCTCCTCCTCCTCCTCCTCCTCCTCCTCCTCCTCCTCCTCCTCCTCCTCCTCCATTATCTATCCTCTTGAAAGTATAAGGTCCACAGGGGAGAGAGTCGGTTCTCCAAGGCTGACAGTTTGATGTGGTCGCTTCTGGGATGGTGGTGGTTTGGGGAAGGGAAGCTTAGTGCTATTTTGAAACTCAGATACAGGACTAGAGGGAAATGTCACGCTTCTAAGAGACCAGTTTTAAAACGGCACGTTTTTTTAAAATGTAAGAATTTCCCCACAAATACTCCTGTGACTGGAAAGGGTGGAGGCCTATTCTGCTGGGAATCTGAAAATCCTCCCCTGACTGCCCCTTGATTTTTGTCAGTGATGTAATGCAGGCCTTTGGCCTGTGTACTTGTTGCTTATTTAAAGGCAAAAAACAAAAACAAAAAACAAAACAAAACAAACAAACAACCCCCCCCCCAAACAGACCAATCTCCAGGCAACAAAAGAAGGAATGGTTATGTAAATGAATGTAAATCCTGCTTGTGCTCCCAGTTCTGGGAGCCCAGGTCTTCCACTCTGACTGGCCTGCAAACGTTATAAATCGTATTTAATGAAGCTACATTTGTCTCCATCCTGGTGTCACAGCTGTGCATCTGCTGTTTTTTATGCACATCCTTATTTGTACCTGAGCCATTTTAAGTATCTGCAGCCATCAGAAAGGTAACAACCAGGGACAAAAGAGACTGACCAGTGTCTTCTGAAAAGTTGAGGAAAGGGCTAATTTCTTAATATATTGCCACATAGGTACACTATTAAAACATTGATTTTATTTTATAGAACGAGATGTGTTAAGTTTCAAGGGGGAGTGGCTGGGGTGCCTATTTACATACCAAAGCAGACCTGGCCTCCCGGTTCTCCCAGCATCCCTCAGTCCCTACATGTTCCTGCCTATGCCTGGCTTACTCCTTCCTCTACCCTGAACTCTGCAGCCCTGGGGCTGGGCTGCTCTGCCCCCAGAGGCTTATGCCTATGTAATCCAGACATTTTAGTTACCCGCCCCTCCTTTGTACCTTGGGTCTCCAGCTGCTGTACTTGGTTTTCCTCTCCCTTTCCCTCCCCCTTTCCCAACATGATTCAGGGTCATGACCACTCTGGACTCCCCAGATGTGTCTGCCTCTGAGTAAGTTCTCTTGCACATCTATAAAAAAACGTTCTCCCCCACCACACCGAGGAGCAGCCAGGGTCTTGCCTTTCCTTTTTATTTATTTATTTTTTCATTCACTGTGAAATGGGGCTGATACCTGCTTTCAAAAACATTAATGACAAATGGAGACTGCAAAGCCTTTTGAACATTTGAGAAAAGACGCTGTCTAGTTATTGAGCCAATATGATTGTTTTCCTGGCAAAATTTTTCTCCTTTCTAAAATTAACTTTCCCTAAGGAAAAAAATGTGCAGATGCACACAGGATTCAGCCCAACCAACTCCCGAAAATACTGTAAATTGTAAAAGTGACCTTCCTTTATTCCTGTAGATCCTGGTTTGAGATCTGATCACAGCACTGGCCAAAAGGCCCATGCCAGCTGGCCTTGGCAAAGTGCCCCTTCCATGATATGGATAGAGTACAGTATTATGGTACAAATCCTATCAGTGAGGCAAAAGTATTATTGTTTCCCAAAGGTTTCCTGTATGTTGTACACATTGGATCTGAGACTTTCATAATTATATATGTAACACATGTTTTTAATAGGAACCAAAAACCACAGTATTTTTCTCTGTGGTGGGATAGTTAAGCATTAGGTTTTGATCACTTTTTCATGGACATTTTAATATGACAGAACTAAAGGCTTCAGGAAAACAGTTCTATAAAGATCTATTTGGAACTAGAAGTCCTTAAAAAAAAATAAGAGAAAAAGATACCCGATGCCTGTGGCCTACTGTGTGCACAGCCCGTGTAAGTCTTTTGAGAGTAACTAGCCGTGGTGGATCCAGTTCTGGCAGACTCCAACTGGATGATTAGACCCTTCCACTCTTTGGAAGACCTTTAATTTAGTTTGTAACTTGATGCTTCACTGACCCCACACACACACTCTGCCGTGCCAGCTCACAGAGGAATGGCTGGCATTTTGGGTTGAAATTTTTTCCCCTCCCATCAATTAAAACACACGGGTATAGGCTGCAGAATGCGGTTGCTTTTTCAGTTCAGTATTCTAAGAAATTCCTTTGGCCACAAGGAGCACAGCCCCGGTGCAGCCTGCACCGCTTGCCTGGTCTCCCAACGCCATGTTAATTTCTCAGCGATTCAAGGATGCAGAAATTATAATAGAGGCATAGGGAACTCAAATGGGAGAGCACTTCAGAACCCATCTGGGTTTTAATCACTCTTTTCTACCTATGCATATCAAAGTGCTCATTGTCTTTGCAACCAGGTCTTTGAGAATAGGCATTACAATTTGATGGTTTTCAAAGCAATGAGGGTTTTGTTCACCTGAGATGAATTCTATTGGGTGGCAGTGGCTGCCGAAGTAGATTGCAAATCTAGGCTAGATTTCCAGTGAAACTCAATGTTGCTGTTAGGACAATGCAGGTGATTTACAAAGGCACCAAAGTACTTGAAACTAACATCCCAGGGTCTTCATTAGATTGGGTGGGGACTCCTGGAACTGGCCCACGGAGGACAAAGGGTGCCTCAAGGCAGATGAATGTAAGGAGGGTTTACGAAGAGCAAGGCTCTTTGTAAGTCCCTTTAAATATGGTAGCTGTTTCTTATCATGACACCAGTGGCAGCCAGTTGAGTTCCTCGCATTAAATGCATCTAGGCAGAGATATCAAAATACATGGATACTTTACAATGGCTTTCAGAGTTCTGCTATGTATGTCTCAGCCAGTCTCACATATGGGCCATGCGATCATCTGTAGCTCGGTAAGCACCTTGGCCTCATTGGGGAGGTGGTGTGTTGGGGTGAAGGTGGCACACGTCCTTGGTGAAGGGGCCAGCTCCTTTAATCACGGTTTTATGGACACAGGATGATAATGACTGCCTTTTAGGACAGTTTCTAGTCTGAAGTCATAGAAAGAACGCTCCTTTCTTGCCTTTAGGCCCCTAAGTCCCATTCCTTAATATTTCTATCCTTCAAAATCTTCGTCTTCAAGATGATGCTCGTCTGAAATGAATTTATATATGAGTTCACTGGTGTTTATTGTTTTTTTCTTACTAGTTGTAAAATGCTTCATTCTGATACTTGGCATTATAAGGATTGAATTCAACCTTGAGAGGTCATATGAACCTTAGATAAACATTCCCACCACACCACAATTATCTACCATTTAGTGAGGTTGTTTATATACCTGAAGAAATATCTTTAGGTACTAGAGAAGTGGCAGTTAAGAGGGCCTGCTGCTCTTATAGAGGACCTGGGTTTGATTCCTAATACCCACATGGCAGCTCACAATCACCTATAACTCTGGTTCCAGGGATCTGGTGCCCTCTTCTGGCCTTTGTGAGCACCGGGCATACATGTGGTGCTCAGTCTTATATGGGGGCAAAACACTTATTCACAAAGTAAAATTAAAAAAAAACAAACAAACTACACATCCCTAAGAGGCAGCCATTACCCTCTTTAAATAGAGCTGTGATCCAGAGAAGTTAGCAGCTTTTTCTCTAAGAGCACTAGATGCTGCATAGACTATAGGGGATGGAACTGTACACGTGTGGGGCTTCTGAGATATTCCTAATTCTGAAAAGACTGTATAAGGTCTTCATGTGTTTGTGTATTTTAATCTTAGATACATTCAGTGTGTGGAACTCAACCAGCTGGCATTGATTTAATACTTAGAAAAACCTCAGCATTTAATGTTTCCAAGACAGTGGACCCCACTAATCAAGATGATTTTTAAAAGGTTTGCCTTATGATTTTCAGAAATTCGAGGATTCGTTAGGCACCCATGAATGACAAATTCACACAGTCTTCACTTTAAATGCAAGAATCTCTGGTGTATAATGTTCCCTTCAGGGCTAAGCCGTTCTCTTGTCTTTTATGTTGCTCTGTGAGGACAGTTATAAATTAAAACACACACAAGGCGGTAGTTCATCTTTGTTGTTAGCCTGACTGGGTTTGGAATCACCCAGGAGACATACCTCCATGTGTGTCTGTGAAGGTGTCCGCAAGGTGGCACCATCCCTTGAGCTAGAGTCCTGGACTGAATCAAGAGAGAAGAAAGGAACTGAGCGCCAGCAGTCATCCCTCTCTGCTTCCTGATGGCAGAAACAATGTGACAGTGTGAGCACCTCATGCTCCTGCCCGCATGCCTTCCCAGCCATGATGGACTGCATCATCAACCTTGACTAAGAACCAACTCTTCTTTCCTTAAATTGTTTTTGTCCAGCATTTCAGAATAGTAAAGAGGTACTTTACAAATATCTGTTATGAAAACGAACATTACTTTAATAGGGTTGAGAGTCGTTGGCTTTGTCAAAACATTTCTCACCGAGTCTGAGAAAAATGCACCAGTAATACCTTTAATTTTGTGAATGAATGCATCTCAATCTGGTGCTTTGGGTTTTTATCGAATCTGCTCGATTAATGCTGTCTGAGTCCACCTAAGGTCTGGTATTGGTTCCCTCTGCCTGAAAGAAGTCATTACTGTTAGTCCAGAATTAGGAGTTCACGATGTCGTCCGTCACAGGTTCTCCACCCTCTGGCTAACTCTGTCCAGATGAAAGGAGAAGGAAACAGTGAAGATAGTTGAGAAAGAGACAGCAGGAGGCAGGTGGGAGAAGGAAAGGAATGTTAATGCTACAATTTCTTCTTTCCTTTTGACACAAGGGGCTCATGTAGCCAACCCCAGCTCAGACTGGTCTCAAACTTCCTATGTAGCTAAAGGTGGCCTTAAATCTGATCCTCATGACTCCGCCTCCCAAGTGCTGGGATCCCAGGTTTTCCCTACTGCGTGCAGCTTTATGTGGTGCTAGGGCTCTCCCAGTCCCCCCCCCCCCCTCCCAGTATATACCTAGACTACATTGAAACAGAAATCTGTTTGTCCAAGTCAGCTTTTGTTAGTGAACAAAGTACCAGACCTAGAGTGCTTATGAAGAAGAAACAATTTGTTCGATAAAGAGTTCATGGTTCCTAGGGCGGTGCTGGAGCCGCCCGGCATTGATGTGTATGTGAAGTTATGCACATACTCCATTCTATCTTTAAAAAAGCTTGGGTTAAAATTAGCGAGGCTATGAATGAAAGCAAAGCAGAGGGTATGGGAGGAGGGGCTAGCCGGAGAGATGTAGAAATAGCATCAATAAGACTTAGTGACTGATTGGATATGGCAAGTGACAGAGAGGAGGAATCCAAGATAATTCCCCAGGACTCTATGTGTTGTCCTAGAAGGAGGAGCCGGGCTGGGAGAAGGAAAACAGGACTTCAGTGTGGTGTGAGGGACCAAGAGATGGAATTCTTACTTTGTCTGTGAACTCTGCTCCTCTGTGATTCCAACCAGGCTGCTAACCCACCTCAGCACTCCTAGCTCTCTGGCAGGGCGCCTCTTTGGACTCAGCATGCAAGCCCTTCCTGGGTGACAGGGGGAGCATCCTTTCTGTGAGATGAAGAGGGCAAGAAATATTTCACATGTTCAAATATTCAAATTCATAACGGAGACAGGAAAAAAAAACCCCAGCTGCTATCTTAGGGATGGGACCCAAGTCTAACCATGAAATTCACTTAGAGACATACGCATGAGTTACGTAACTTGAAGGTAGTTTTATAAAGCATTTTTGATGCACTTGGGTTTTGACTGCAATCTTTCAGGTAAAGTAAGACATAGAATTTTCTACTTGTCATGTTAGTTCCCAGAGTTCTGGCTTTTGAAGCATTTGGGATTATGGATGCTCAGACTATTTGTGTGTTGTTTCTAGTAACTTTCTAGCCAACAGAATGCAAATGTTTTATTTTAACTGAGAAAAGATAAGGAACCAAAAGATCATAATGTTATTACACAAGAAACTCAATATTAACATGGAATCTTTTTAGTGTCCCTGTTGGCTGTGCCCCAAGATAGACTTCACAGTCCAAAGTGAGGTAAGAATAAATCATATAGGCCTGGAAAAAAAAGGAAGCAAAAGGCCACCAGTTGAGCACCATTCAGAAATCAGTAAGCTCATTGCCCACTTCTGTCTGATTAAGGTTAGAGAGGCCAAGAAAATAATAATTGGGAGGGTTTTTAAAACTTGTTTGTTTGTTTAATGTATATGAGCATCCTGTCACTGACACACCAGAAGAGGGCATTGGATCCCAGTATAGATGGTTGTGAGCCACCATGTGGTTGCTGGGAATTGAGCTCATGACCTCTGGAAGAGCAGACAGTGTACTTAACCGCTGAGCCATCTCTCCAGCCCTAAGTTTTGTTTTGTTTTTTTAAAGAGAGTTGGAGAACCTGAGTTTTCCCCTATATCCTGGCCACCGTAAGAAAGGGATGAGAGGTGCTTCACTCTTTAAGTGTAAAGAGATTACACTGATCACTTAAAGAGTTTATTGTGTGCATCTTCCCTAGACTAAGAGGCAGGGTAGATTAATGGTTTGTGCCCAAGGAGGTTTACAAGAGCCCATGTGCTGTTTCTTGTGATGGCAAAGCAATAGAGAGAAAGAACATTGTTTCATGGTTGGATAGACCAGAACCCAAGGATGCTCTCAAAGGTAGATCATGATGGAGAGTGAGCTGGCCTGGGGTCATCTCAAGTCCTGCGCAAGGGGGGCACCTATACCACAGCAGTGTAAATCAAGGAAAGTGCCCTAAGTGTTCATTTGCATAGAAGGGTTTTGCTGGTGACACAGCCCTAGTGATGAGGGTAAGTAGGGTCCCTGCTTGACCATTCGCCATTCCTACCACCAATATCCTACTCCATGGAAAAGCTATGAAACGCCTACTAAGGGCTGGCACTGTAACTCAGTGATAGAATGCATGCTTTGAATATGGATGGACACATACACACACACACACACACACACACACACACACACACACACACACACACACTTTGTAGCTCTGGCTTACCTGGAACTTACTGTGCAGACCATGCTGGCCTCAGAGATTCACCTGTCTCTGCTTTCCAAGTGCTGGCATCAGAATCGTGCAACGCTGGACCTGCCTCCTCTCTCCATCTTATTCCCAGATGAGAGATTAGTATCAGAAACTGGGGGCCCTAAATGAGCAATGCGGAGAGAGAAACTTTTCCCTGCTCACCTTTCCTGATGCAGGAAGCAGGCAGGATACAGTGGGCCATGGCTGAAACGGGCAGAGGCTATCCTTCACATCAAGTTGGAAGAACGAGAGCTGCCTCCGATCGACCAGTTGGCAACAAAACTGGGATTGGTATTTTGACTTGGAATGACTTGAAGAGTCTCTGGTGACCAGAAACGCCACGACAACTGTCCTGAATCTAACCCAAAGACAAGAACAAACCACATATAATTCAAGCTTTTGAGAGAAACAAGCAGTGGACTACCTACGGGCATATGTGTGGGGAGATTTATTGTGGCAGCCGACTCACGAAGGGACTGCTGGCGGCAAGGAGAGCCAGGCAGGCCGACGACAGTGTGATTCAGATCCAGTCTAAAGGCCGCTCCTGTGTCTGAGGCAGGAGTCGGTTTTTGCCTTGGTCTTGCCCTGAAGCCTGCAGTGGGTTGATGGAGCTTTTGCTCTGGATGCTTTTTATTTTCTGTACTAACTCACATGCTAACATCTTTTAGAAATACCTTCACACACACATCCAGTACATTCTCCTGGCAACCTGGGTATCCCTTCATCCAGTCAAGCTGACACATGAAATTAACCATAACTAAGCAGCAGTGGAGAAAACTGATAATTTTCTGAATATACCCCATGAGTCCTGCTTGTTTATTATACTAACCACATATGGCTCTTCCGTGATGAATAACTGAGAAGAGAAGAGAAAGGAAGGCAAAGTGATTGTTACAGGAATTAAACTTAGCCATAGAAATGCCACAAAGACTGTTTTTGTTTCTTTAAGATAATGCTAGGAACATTTTAATGAATTGATTTAAATATGCATTAGGTGGTTCTAATGAGCTCTGCAACCTGTTCCATAGCTGGAGAAACAATCTGACATATTACCTCTGTGTAATAAGCACACAAGACATGTCAGTTCTGCTTCCCGAGAAGCTCAGCAGCAATAGAAGGCAGGGATGGATGGCTTGCCACTTCTAGTCTGCCACTGATCAATTCTAGGAGGAAGTGTGTTCCTGGAAAATGATAGGGATGGAGCCCATGGCCAACAAAGTCTAGAACAAGCAATGTTAATGGATTCCTCTTTTTGGCACCTGGGGATTTTACAGTGGCTTTAAACTCTTAGCTCCCGGATTATCTTCTCGGACTTTCAATGCTACCCAATCCAAGCCTTTGATGGGACACGAGTAACGGGACAATCCAAGCATCATCTTTATCTCTGTGTGTGTGTGTGTGTGTGTGTGTGTGTGTGTGACGCACACAAAGGTGTTTGCGGTGACAGAGAACAGGGTACCGACTTACTCCATGGACTTGGAATGTTGGATCCAGCAGGAGGTTAGGGTCCGGCAAGGGTAGAAGACAGTTGCTTGGCATGGATACCTGACTCGGGGTTTCCGGTCCTAGAGGAAGCCCTTGCTGTGCCTGTAGGATCCATAGACCAATGCTGTTTGCTGTAGTGTCCTTTTAAATGCTTTCTGCAAGTCTTGTAGCGTAGGTAGGAGAAGGTGCACTGGATTGGGACTGATAGTAAGTACTTAGACGTTAGACACCAAACATCTGCTACTACTGATTTTTACCAATGGAAAATGTTCCTCTCTTTTGTGTGTATATGTGTGTGTGTGTGTGTGTGTTTGCATGGATGTGCACATGTGTGTATGTGCAGCTGTGTGTGGAGGCCAGAGATTGGCTTCCAAAGTGTTCCTCTATTGCTCTCCACCTTATGTGTTGAAGCATTTCTGGGTGAGCCCTGAGTAGTCTAAGCAGCCTACTTGTTCTGGGGATCCTCTGTCTTCTCCTCCCAAGGACTGGGGTTACACATCCTGGTAGCAAGTCCCTTTACCTGCTCATCTTACTAGCCTTGCTTTCTGGTTGTTTTGTTTTCTTGAGACCCAGGGTCAGAGAAACAGGCAGTTCTGGCTGGCTTGGCACTCACTATGTAGAGCAGGCTGGCCTCAATCTCACAAAGAATGGCTTCTTTATGCCTCCTAAGTGCTGGGATTAATGACATGGGCCACTGTGTCGGCTAGTTTTATGTCAGCTTGACACAGCTAGAGTCATCAGAGAAGAGGGAGCCTCAGCTGAGAAAACACCTCCCTAAGATGTTTTGCTGTCAGGCATTTCTTAGTGGTTGATGCAGCGGGGCCCAGCCCATTGTGGGTGGTGCCATCCATGGGCTGGTGGTCCTAACTTATATGGAAAGCAGGGCGAGCAAGCCATGGTGAGCAAGCCAGTAAGCAGCACCCCTCCATGGCCTCTGCATCAGCTCCTGCCTCCTCCAAGCTCTGGTCCTGATTGTGTTCCTGCCCTCACTGCTTTTGATGGTGAAATATTATATATATGGAAGGGTGAGTGACATAAACCCTTTCCTTCCCAAGTTGCTTTTGGCCATGGTGCCTCGTCACAGTAATAGTAACCCTAACTACGACAGCCACTAGGCTCAGTTTTGTTTTGTTTTATGAGACAGAACCTTCCTACATAGTCCAGGCTAGCCTCAAACTTGCGATCTTGCTGTTTCCCGCCCCAGCACTGGGACTATGGGCACACATTGCTCAGTTCTAAAAGCACGAACATTGCCAGTACCGAATCAATACCACTATTTTCAGTGGTGCAAATTCTCCCTCTTGTCTTACGTGCTAATTCTCCTTCTTACAAGGAGCTCCTGCATCCTGTGTTGGGGAGGGAGTATGTGTTCTTACGGTACCATTCCGCATTCTATTATATCTGTCAAGGCCTACCTGTTTTCTTAGTTTCCAGCCTTATAGTTGAGAGTACATTTGAAGACTTTCTTATACACTGAACAACCTTCAATCTCCACCTTCTCACCAGCGGTTCTATCCCAGGGTGAATGGGATGCTTTGCACAATTTCCCTTAGCAGAGAAAGAAGGATTTTTAATCCTTGCCCCCTCCTGATTTTGTTTTTACTGTTTTTACTATTATTTATTTACTTTTACCTCTCCTGATTTTTACATAGGGCTTAATTCTCCGTCTGTTTGACAGACAAGCCCTACACCCCAAGTCAGCATCCTATCATTATGTATCCGTTTGGCCTTTAGTTCCTAATCAGCTTTGCGGGGTTTCTTTGAAGTTCTTTCCTTCTGGGGGGTTCCCCTCTCGAGCTTTTGGCCCAGCTTTTCATGTTTCCTTTCATGTTTTCTTTCTTCTGTTCAGGACCTAACTATGTTAGTAGAGACCAGCTCTGGATGAATCAGGGTAGGCTCCTCACATCGTCTCAGCACGACTTCCTCCCCAAAAGTCTTTGAATTGATTTTGTGACCCGTTGTTTTTATCCAGACTATATTGAATCCCTAGATTGACATTGGAGGATGTATTAGTCGCCTTCCTCCTTGCTTTGCCCAAAGGCCTAACAAGAAGTAATGTAAAGGAGAAAACACCTGATTTTGGTGCATCGTTCATGGGACAGCTCCCATCCTTGGCAGTGAAAGGCTGCTTGCTCACATCTAGGTGGACCAGAAAGCAGAGAAAGAGTAATGCCCATGCTGGGCTGACTCTCCCTCTTTTTGCCTTCTGTTGAGTTTCAGGATCCCTACTCCTGAGATGATGTCACCCACATCCCTGGGGGCCGTTCCTTCTCACTTCAGACCCTATCTGGAAACACCTTCCTCATAGCCAAGTTGACAAGTGAAATTAGTCATCATGGAGCAAGCTTACATATTTAAGTTACTGAGTCCTACTGGCTGTGAATCTCATATATCTTCTCAACATAAATACTTTTTAAAAATAGCCTACTGGAATTATGCAGCTAAAAGATAGTGCTGACAGATAAATGTAGTTCCAGGTTTTATTATACCTTATTCTTCCATGTTCCTGGCTTGTTAATTGCCATGAGTAAATGATCTAATCATTATAGCTTTAGCTTTGTTCAGTTGATTTTTTAGCTTACTTGCTTAGTGAGTATAAAGCAATAACCTTTTGTTGTGTAATTCAGTTTAATATTTTTATTTCTAACCTCAATTTATAGTTTAGAAGTTTAAAATGCACATTTACCAAAATTACCACCTAAAATGCACACGCAGTAAAATTACTGAGACAAATAGACATAGGAACGTCAATAAACTAGACTAGTGGTTCCCAACCTGTGGGTCACAGTCCCTTTGGGGTTGCATATCAGATACCCTGTGCTATCAGTTTACAGTAGGATTCATAACAGTAGCAAACCCACAGTTATGAAATAGCAACAAAACAATTTTATGGTTGGAGGGTTACTACAGCATGAGGTATTGTATTGTAGTGTCATCAGCATTAGGAAGGTTGAGATCCGCTGAACTAGATTAATAAATGTGTTTCTGCATGCTAGAGTCACAGTTTCTAAAAATGTCAGTTGACAGAAAGACCTGTAGAGCCCTGAGCCGTCCTGATCTGTTCCCAGCTAGCTTTAATGGATTCTGTGTGAGCTGGGCAACCTTGATTGCAAGGGTAAGAGGCAACTCACACACCAGAGAAATGTTCCCAGGAAAGCCGTGTAGAAGCATCAGTGGAAACTGGCCAGAGCCTGCTCTCCTCTCTATACAAGACTATTTATGAAATACAAATCTACTATTGAAGCAGCTGTATACCAAGATGGAGACCACATGTGGCTCTCTCTTACCACAAGACCACCATGTAATCAATAAACTATTATTGTCTTCAGAGCCTTCTGTATTTAATGCTACAGATCTGTTTCCTCATTGGGTCCATCTATTAACGTGGACACTCAGAGATTAAAAAGATTTCAGAGGCTTCAGAATTCCTCTGTGGAATATTTTCAAAAATACTCCCTGAAGCCTTCTGGTTTAATAAATCTGCCATATGGATGGACATGCATGTTTGGCAAAGTCCCTTAGGTAATCTGACATACTCTTCTGGTTAGGATTCATTTCTCTAGGCTAACCCTCTAATTGTATGAACGGGGCAGTTTTCCTGGAAGGAGGAAAAATGCTTCTAATTTAAGGTTACCTTGGCTAGCATAGGTAGTTAGAAAATGTAAGCCTTAATGATGCCATTTCTTCAGTTCTTTCCGAGCTCCTCTTTCACCACTATTTGGCTATAATTTTGTTTCTGACTTAATGACTTGGGGTTTTAGGCAGACCTTTATTTTCAAAACAAACTTCTGATTTTCTATAATGTTGATGAATGGACAATGCCCTACACTGTGCTTTGGGTTTAGATCCTGTAAGAGGCCCTTTCAGTTATACTGATTCGAGTTAGTTACGAACAGCTGCAGTTAGGAGAGTCTCTGGGTCCAGTGCTGGCCTGACCAGTGTTCGTGGAAAAAAAAGCTTAGACAAGCAAGAAAAGAATTTCTAAAGACCCACTAAGTTAGGTTCACAGTTTCTGAAATAACGAACAGTATATATAATTTATGGCTTTGCATCATCTTCTGCCGGTGAATGTGTTTAATGACTTTTAAAATCAGATCTTTGCAACAGAGTCGATAAACCTTGAGGTATATGCAAATATAAAGAGTTACTTTTTCACATGGCCTTTTAAAGTGGGCTCTGAGGACAACTGAAAAGCAAGAATATCTTTTCCTTACTTTAAGTGGTAGAAAGAATCAGCCAACTATTTGTGGTGGAAAGGAACTTAGTTACCCCATGTACCTTCCAATGTTCAGTTGACTACTAACTAACCAGGACTCTTTATTTATTTATCTGACCACAGATCTGTCTTTCCTAGCAGCACAATTGGTATGATTTAAATAAAGTATTTTTGGGCCTAAGAAATAAAGTATTTTTGGGCCTAAGTGACTTGCTACAAATTCTTCCTTTTATCAGAAGGTAAAGGGAAACTTGTTACATTTGTATTTATTCACTTATTTTTTTACTGTGTAGAGCTGGGGCTCAAACTCAGATCCTCCTCCCTCCCAGACCAGCACCCTAACCACTGAGCTACAGGCACAGCCTGGATGTCCTTCTCAAGGGAACCGTGTTTCAAATTTCATATTGTCCATTCTCAAAGAGGAAAATACGCTATTTCCCCATGTTATATAAAACATACAAAAAAATGTTTCCTATTAAGCCTGCATGATTAGGAGTTTTTGAGCTGTCCTGTCTCAAGTGATAAGTAAGAATGATCTCATTTGGGGTAAGATTCTCTGTGGGTTTTTTGTAAGAAAAAGGGATAACTCTATGTTTTTGCCTTGTAGAATTTAACATTATCTGAAGCCACGACAGAAGGGATCAGTATAAGAAGAGAGAAGTAAATCTGGAATTTGTGCATTCAAACATAGTATGCTAGTTACTTTTCTCAAGGCTAAGAGCAAATACCTGACAAGCATTTCGGGAGGGTTAATTTTGGCTCAGGGTTTGAGTGGATACAGTCTATCATGGAGAGGAGAGCATGGGGCAGGAGCCTGAGATAAGCTCATCACATTGTATCCACAGTCAGGAGGCAGAGAACAGCCAGGAAATGGAACCAGGCCATGAAACTGCAAGGCCCTCCTGTGGTGACTCACTTCTTCCAGGGAGCTCCATCTCCTAAAGGCTCCACAACCTTCCAGAAACAACGCTACCCTCTGGCCACCAAATGTTCAAATATATCAACCTATGGGGAACATTTCATGTTAAAACCCCAACAGTTAGTAAGGAATAGATCCAGAATGAGGAGAAATCTTTTGCTTTAATTAGTGAAAGTACTCCCATCTGTTGGTATAAGATTCTTGGATCAAGCCTTGGGCAAACTGTACACTACAGTGCCTTGAACAAAGGGAGAGTTTCTGCTTTGGTGACTCTTACACATAAATAAAACAAAACAAAACTCTATCACTAAGACTCACTCCTTTTGTAAAGTGTTTTGAAATGAATGCTTCTATATTTGAATGTTGCGAATGTTATTGTTGTCCTATATTTTAAGGGAAAAGAAATCTCAATTTAGTATTGCTAATGCAACCAATGTAGAACCCTCCTGTACTCAGCCCTAACTTCATATGCCAAGGCTACAGTGTAGTGATTTGAATAGGAATGACCCTATAAGCTCATATATTTGAATGCTTGGTCATTAGGGAGTAGCACTACTTGAGAGGGATTAGGAGGTGTGACCTTGTTGAAGGAAGCGTATCACTGGAGTGGGTTTGGGGGTTTCAAAAGCCTCAATCCAGGCCCAGTGTCTCTCCCTTCCTGCTGCCTGCAGATCCAGATGTAGAACCCTCAGCCCCTTCTTTGCCTACATGCTGCCATGCTTCCTGCCACTAAAAATGTAAGCAAGCTCCATTTAAAAGCTTTCCTTTATAGGAGTTGTCATGGTCCTGATCTCTTCACAGCAATAGAACACTGACTAAGACAGAAGTTGGTACCAGAGACTGGGACATTGCTGTGACAAGTCTGACCATGTGTCTTGTTATCAGAATTTGGACTTTGGGACTTTGGAAAATGGGCCATACTAGTAGGAATAGGGAAGACAGTTGTGCTGAGAATAATGTAGATTATGACAGCCCAGGTTTCAGAGGAAAAGAGTATTAGTAAGTAGCCTAGAGACAATTCTTGTGATATTTTGGGGAAGAATGTGGCTGCTTTCTGCCCTTGTCCAAAGAAATCTGCCTGAGGCTAACTTTAAGAGTTCTGAATTAACAGCATTGGCAGAGGAGATTTCAAGAGAAATTAACACTGACTCTGTCCTCTGGTTATTAGAGGTTACTCTTTGCAGATCTATAATAAAAAGGAGCAAGACGAGCAAGGGAAAGTACAAAGTTTGGGGAGAAAAGGAGCATCAGAAAATGTTGTAGAGTCAAGTCTAGTGCTCAAGAAGATAAAAAGTTTAAAGAAAAGCCTGATGCTAAATTTGATAAAAGGAGTAGTGAGCTCAGGGAGAGACACCATCCAGCTAAGATTCCATCTGGTGGAAAGGAATGAAAGAAAAGCTTAGGCAGTGAACAAAACCACAGAAAAGAGAAAGCCGAGGCACCAGGTCCCAGCCCCAGCAAGCAGGAGGACTCGGTAGCTTCGGCCACGTGGCTCTGGCTTTAGAGTCAAGGAAACAAGGAAGGGGTTGTGGGATCTCCGTCTGAGGCTAAGGAGAGCCACTGAGACTTTCAATTAAAGCTGTGAAGGTGAAGCCCGGATTTATTTGGAGCCTCCCCAAACTGCTGCAGATGTCAGAGCCGTGGGATACCTACTAAGGAAAGCTAATAAACAGCCCAAGAGAAGTGTGTTTTTGTCAGCAAAGTTGAAATGAATTGGAGATCTGAAGAGGGCTTGGACATCAGACATGGAGATGATGGAGATGCAGAATTTGGAGTGGGTCCTGCTGGCTTTTGGTCTTGGCTTTGGCCCAGCATTTCCTCACTGTGTCCCCTTTCCTCCCTTTTGGGATGGTAATGTGTATGGTGTGCCATTATATGTTGGGAGTCTGTGATCTGCTTTCAATGTTGACTTTATAGGGCATTGCAGTCAAGAGATTGCAGCAGTCTCAGAAGAGAATTTGGGCTTCAGACTTTTAAACAGTGTTAAGGCTGTGATAGACTATGGGACCTTTGGAATTGGACTGAATGCATTTTTGCATTGATAATGGCTACAAGCCTGTGGGGTCCAGGAAGTATAACGTGGTGGTTTGAACTGGAATGGCCCCCATAAGGCTTATGTCTTTGAATGCTTGGTTGTCAGGAAGTGGCACCATTTGAGAGGGATTTGAAAGGGGGTTCTTGTTGGAGGGAGTCTGTCACTCACAGTAGGCTTTAGGGTTTCAAAAACCTCAAGCCAGGCCCAGTGTCTCTCCCTTTCTGCTGTCTGCCTTGCTTCCCCCCCAGACCTATCATGGACTCAACCTCTGAAATTGTAAGCAAGCTTTAATTAAATGCTTTCCTTTTTAAGAGTTGCTGTGGTCATGGTGTTTCTTCACGGCAATAGAACCGTGAGTAGGGCGATGGCTTGTATAAGATTGCGGGAATCTTGGAAGTTGAGCTCAGTTAGTAGAAGGCATTGCCCTGCATCTTGCCCTGGCTTGATTTTCCTCACCACATGCATACTCTGGGCATGATGGCACATGCCTATGGTTCCAGCACTCAGGACGACCCCATGGTTCCCTTGAGGACTACATCCTCAAGTATGTAGTCGTTCTTTCAGACCAGCTTAGGAATTGTGAGAATTTGTCTAAAAAGAAAAAAAAAAAACCAGACATACCTGGGCTCATCTATTATTTTATGAATGAGAAACTATTTATAACCTAGGAAACTTATGGGAGCTGCTGAGGTCATAGTTGATCAAAACCTTTATTGAGTTTTGTAGGATTTACTTTATTTGTATTTATACACATGTGTATGTAAATGCGGGTGCCCTAGGAAGCCAGAAGGAGCTGTCAGACCCCTCAGGGCTAGAGCTGCAGGTGGTTGTGAGCTACCAAAACGTGGGTGCTGGATATAAAACGCAGGTCTTCTGTAAGAGCAACCAATGCCCTTAACTATGGAGCCATCTTTCCAGCCCCTAAAGGTGTTCTTAATGTCTGTGTGTCTGTGTGTGTGTTGTTGGGATCATGTGTTTGCCAAGTGTTCTGCTACTCAAGGACACCCCGAGCTGGTTCTTGACTCTTAGCAACAGGGTTGGTTTTTTTTTTTTTTTTTTTAAATCTTTGTTCATTTTGGGATTAAAACATAGGTACTTTATTACCTGTTGCGTATTCAATCAGAAAAGGTATACTTAGTTGTTTTTTACTCTGTTCTCCGTTTCCCGAATTGTGATTGCAATGTTGTATCTGCTGGTCTTGTGACCAGTTGGTTCAACTATTTGCAAGTAGAAGTTTATGTCACTTATGAATAGCATTTTTTAAAAATGTTTTTAAGATTTATTTATTTTATGTATATGAGTACACTGTCGCTCTCTTCAGACACACTAGATAGGGCATCGGATCCCCTTATAGATGGTTGTGAGCCACCATGTGGGTGCTGGAAATTGACTCAGGACCTCTAGGAAGAGCAGTTAGTGCTCTTACCCGCTGAACCATCTCTCCAGCCCCAGCATTTCTTTTTTTAACTAAAAAATAAAAGGTCAGGGCTGGAGAGATGGCTCAGCAGTCACAAGCACTTGCTGCTCTTGCAGTGGATTTGGTTTTCAGCAGCCACATGGAGGCTTACAACCATATCCAGTAACTCCAGTACCTGAGGGCCTGACATTCTCTTCTGCTGTTGGCAGGTGTGTGTGTGTGTGTGTGTGTGTGTGTGTGTGTGTATACACACATATATAAACACATACACACATATATAAATAATATATACATACTATAGTGGTTTGAATATGCTTGGTCCGGGGAGTGGTACTATTTGGGGGTGTGACCTTGTAGTAGGTGTGTCACTGTGGGCATGGGCTTTAAGACCCTCATCCTAGCTGCCTGGAAGCCAGTCTTCTCCTAGTGGCCTTCAGATGAAGATGTAAAACTCTCAGCTCCTCCATCCCCATGTCTGCATGGATGCTGCCATGTTCCCACCTTGATGATAATGGACTGAACCTCTGAACCTGTAAGCCAGCCCCAGTTAAATGTTGTCCTTTATAAGAGTTGCCTTGGTCATGGCGTCTGTTCACAGCAATAAAACCCTAAGACACACGCACATACATATGTACATACATATATATTAAATAAATCTTTAAAATAGTTTAAACGATGCCACACACACACACACACACACACACACACAGACACGGTGTACGCTACGTTTCTTCCCTTCCTCCACCTCCTTTTCCGGTCTCCCTCTCTCTCTTCATGAGATTGGGTCCTGTTGTCCATGCTGGCCATGAACTCTAGTGATCTTCCTATCTCAGTCGGCCCTTGAATAACTGGGACTGCATGCATATGACAACATCCATGGCTCATTCCTCTTCTTTTTCCTCCTCCCCTTCCTCTTCATCATCATCATCATCATCACCACCATCATCATCATCGTCATCATCATTCTGAGGCTAGGTCTCCTGTAGCCCAGACTGGCCTCAAACTCATTATGACCCTGACTTCCTAGTCCTCCCGACTCCACTCCTCAAGCGCTGTGACTACAGGTGTGTGTAACCATGACAGTCACATGATGTTTTGATATATGTGCATTTCAGATGGCTTGATCAAGTATAGTAACATTTTCTGAGTGGGTGTGTCTGCTCTGTGGTGTGGGTTTGAGATTATCTGGTATCTGTTTCTAGGGGCTGCTTGTAACCCGTGGTTACAAACCTTCTAAAGAGTATTTTCTTAAAAGACAGAAACTGCTTTTAATTTAGGGTTTAGCATAGAAGGGAAATGAGAGAGAAATCTAAGTAACACATTTGGTACTTTAGAGCAAAAAATATGATTTTATATGCATATAATACATCCCTATGTATACTGGTGGTTGTCACAGTTATAATTTTGGGAGGAATTAAATTTGTATATCAGTATCTTGACTCATGACTTTGAAAATTCTCCTATGGTAGTAAAGTAGCAAGGAAAGATTTGTAACCAGTCAGAAATTGTTTTAACTCCTGTCATGGACAATTACAACCAGGATTTATAACCCAGAGCTGAGAGTCATGGAGTCTGCTCTTAGCTTTTTCCTCCTGCTACTGTGTGACCTTCAGTCTGCGTGGGTCTCAGGGCATTCGGCTATAAATAGGCCCTGAAACAACTCATCCTGGATGTTTTTCTAGCTCTGTTGATCTGTCATTCTAGGAAACCAGAGTGGCATGCTGCTAGCTATTTTGAGGTATGGATCATTTTCTTTTTTCTTGCTCTCTCTCTCTCTCTGTCTCCCTGTCTTTCTCTGTCTCTGTGTGTCTCTATCTGCCCCCCCCCCCTCCCGTGCTGGAGTTTAAATCAAAAGTCTTATTTAAGCTCCATCCCTAGGTTTTGTTTTGCTTTTGAGAAAGAAAACCCTGTAGCCCAGGCTGGCCTTGAATTCAGAGATCCACCTCCCTGTGCCTCCCAAGTGCTGAGTTTAAAGGCTTGTGTCCAGGCTCTGAGACAGGGATTTTAAACAAACTTTTAAAATTTGTAAGCTAGATTTAAGTATCCCTTTGAGGGATGGTTATCTATCTGATTGCCAATCTGATAGGATTAAAGATGCATGGGGCATCAGTTAGGCACACCTTAGGGTGTGTCTGTGAGGGCC
Source organism: Uromys caudimaculatus (assembly GCA_028551405.1). NCBI lineage: Eukaryota > Metazoa > Chordata > Mammalia > Rodentia > Muridae > Uromys > Uromys caudimaculatus. The sequence continues at coordinate 14,688,445 of CM052714.1, read as the reverse complement.
ATGCCAAAGAAGAGTAATGGAGGGAGAAAGCCTCTCAGAGTATGGTGAACTGCTCCACAGGCTGGGGTTCTGGACTGAATACAAAAGAGAAATCCAGATGTGTTCTCTTTCTACTTATGAGCTTCTTTCTTCTTTAGCGTTTAGACAGTTTCCCAGGATGCACTGGGACTGTGTCTCTCGTGATTATTTTCTTAAGTATCTTCCTTCCTTCCTTCCTTCCTTCCTTCCTTCCTTCCTTCCTTCCTTCCTTCCTTCTGGCCACCTTTTCATGAGATTTGCTAGCTTTATCTAAGTATGTTTTACCTATCCTGATTTTTAAGACCTTGGGGAAAAAGTGGTATGCCCTGCTCTCATCCCTTTTTGATGGACGTGTGCGGTTTCACTGATGGCTCCATCATTAGGGTTTTTTTGCAGTCAACTTGGAAGGAAGGTTCAAATGGCAAAGCCCTTAGACTCAGATGTGCCCTGAGATCGGAGATGATGTCACCAGCTTCTTGCTTTGACTTTTTGACTCCTGTCTTGTCAGAGTCAAAAATAGGATCTTCAGGGACCTTGAAGCTGTGTCACACAACTTGTGACAGCTCTCCTCCTGCGATTACACTGCTCCATGTTTTCATCCTGAGCCTTGATGGAAAGATGTGTGGATGAGAGAGGAGGGCAGAGCTACACTCAGCTCAGCTCTTTCCCAGGCTGGGGCCTCCCGCACGGCTTCCTGGGAAGGACTGAAAAGCCAGCTTTTCACTCAGAGCTAGGGGCAGTGGAGGCTGTAAGCTCTAAAGTTGTGCTTGGTTTCCCCAATTGCATTCATCCAATTCTGTATGTCCCTAAACACAGCTGCCTTGGAAGCAGCTCATTCCTGTTGGAGCTGGATCCACTGGCCACATCCTGTCACGGTTGATATTGGAGGTTCTTACTTATTTTGTTAGCTGGGTTTTCCTACCTTCCCTCTCTAACACTATAGAAATTGGCCTTACCCGTCATGCTGGCTCTCGGGACTTCTGACTGTCGGTTTTCTTTTTCATTAAGTTGCTTCTTTGGAATAATCTCTAATACTTTACAAGAACAAACAGGAGACGTGTTGTCCCCTTGGCTTTATGATAGGTGACCGAAGGTGATCAGATAGCTCAGAAAAATTTCTGTTTTAGTGCTCCTTAACCTTTGGTCGTGGAAAACCCTCTTGAAAATTAAGACTTACACACAGGTAGTCTGGGAAACAGTGCATATTCTGTTTTATATGTGACTCCTGGGGCATGAGACTCCCACTGTAGCATAGTAAAATCTAAGCATGGTTTACTGACCAGCCCTGTTCCCACTGTGGCAATTATCACACAGTCCAGACAGGCCATTGGCCATCCCTTTCTAGGACAGGAAATGGAGCTGTGCTTAGTGAGGGTGGGGGGAGCACCTCCTGTGAGCACTTCTTTGTGGTTCACTATGAAGGCCTTTCTGCTTGGGTGTCTAGATTTCCAGTTTAACTCCTGGGGACGAGGCTGTTCCCTACTTCCGGGAAGGACAGGCTTGAGAGGCAGCTCTCTAGACACTTGTGTCTTAAAAATGCTGAGAGGCAATCCTGTCAAAAGTTAACCCTTCTTGTCCACTAGTCCTTCCAGCATTACGTAAACTCTGGGAAGACAAAGAGTAAGTGGGTGTGGCTAAGTGGAGAACTGGATCCAAGTTACTTCCCTCTACAATGAGCAGTTGGAAGCCTGGTTTTGAAAAGCACACACCTTTAATCCTGGCACTTGGGAGGCAGAAGCAGGAGGATTCTTGTGAGTTCCAGACCAGCCTGAATTATATATAGTGAGTTCCAGGACAGCAGGACTACACGGTGAGACACCCCCTCCCTCAAAAAAAAAAAAAAAAAAAAAAAAAAAAGTTGTATAGTTACAATGTCTCAAAATCCATGCTGAGAGGTGCCCATCTAAATTATATTACCATAACGGTAATCCTAATGACTTAGCCGATGGGCTGATCTGCCACTGTTGCTTCCCTGTTTTACTTTATTTTTTTTGTACCACACTTCACTGAGCCAGTCAGCATGATGCTCTTTATCTTCATGCTGGGAAGTACCGGATAATGAAGAGTGCTGCTCATTGATGGCCATTCCCTTTTTAATTGTAAAATTATACTCTTACAGTGTCCGAAGCTGCCTGAATATATAACTCTACTCAGTTATACTGAGCTGCTGTATCTTGTCCTAGTTCAATGGGAGGTAAAAAGTAAGCATACGTTTTAAGGAAGCAGAGGTGACATTTTTGATTAGTGTACATGGCTGAGACAGTTTTGTTTTCATTCTCATCTGAGTCTTGATGGTAATGAGAGTCTCAGTGCAATTATCCCAAGAAATAAAAAGTGTCTGATATGAACATAAACAGTGCTCAGTCACAAGCATCCTTTTTTGAGCTTAAAGCCCCACAGACGGAACACTGTTCAGGGCTTTGAGAAGCTTGGGGGTGGGGCGGGTGACGACCTCAGAGCCAGCCATCCCATGGCTTCTGACTCCCCATCTTGCCTGTCTGCAGTGCTCAGTGGAGAGAGTGGAGCCTGTGCGGAGCCGGTGATCTGCATCTCCAGGTTTCACTAGCCCCTGGGAACAGGCAAGGCACTGTAAGCCCTCTGTCTGCTTGTGAACCACAGCCCCTGGGGTCCCTTGAGAGGCATGAAAGGCATGTGGGGTGAGGAATTTTACTAACTCCTCTATGCCACCAGGCTTAGCATTCGTCTCCATCACTGTCTCCATCACTACTTGGGTGGCTTAATTGCTGGGTGTGAATGTAGTGGAGTGTAATCCGAGAGACGTCCCCACGTGTGCGATCTGACAGTGTGAGCGGTGTGCACACTTGGCAGAATCGTCCTCTGCGGAACACGAGCTACTCAACACAGCCTTTGCTATTCAGCTTTTGAAATATGTACCGTTGTTCTCTTAGTATTATTGTAACCGTCTCTGCAGCAGGCGATAAGGTTGAGAAAGTCCTAATAACTACTTTAGCCTTCCAGCCAGCACATCCAGAAGACTCCCCCCACCCTTGCCACAACACACAGGGCAAGGTTCTAGCCTGAGGCTCCTTAGCATTTAAAGGAGGTGCAGACGGTTTCCATTCACACACAGGGGTGTCCACAGCACACTTAAGTGGCTGTCCGACACACCCTAAAGGGTTGTTAACAATAATAGGTTTGACGTTTGGGAGGGAAAAAAAAAATGAACACATCAAAGTAAAAGCCATTTTAAGAGCCGGTAGGAAGTTATTCTTGTGTAAGTGTTCTGTTCCATTGACTCTTCTCTGTTGGCCTCAGAGGGCAGGAGCAAGCCACCTCGGCCAGCTGCTGCTAAGGGTCAGTCATGTGGGGCCCCTGATCCTTTTCCATTTTCAGAACAAGAATAGGACTAATTATAGCATTCCCAAATATATTTACTCTGAAACAGCAGTCTCCTGTGCACGCTGCTCAGGAGTGACAGAAGATGGAATTTTGTCACTTAGGAACTTTTTTTTTTTTTGGACATTGGATGTGAAATCAAAACCTCAAATATGATTTTAAAAACACACTTAAAACAATCTGATATTTTAGTAGTAATTTAAGATTACATTTATTTGCATGCGATATTTCCTGTGTGCCTGTGGAGGTCAGAGGACAATTTTTGGGAGTCAGTTTTCTCTTTCCATTCTGTGAGTCCTTTGGATCAAACTCAGGCTGTCAGGCTTGGTGGTAGGTGGCATAGCCATCTAGCTAGCTGTGACAGTTTTAATTGCCAGTCTGACACTAGAACCATCTGGAAACAAAGCCTCGGATTTGGTTGACCTGTAGGCAGGATTATCTTGACTGTGTAGCAAGAGGGTGGGGCTGCATCGTGACTGTGATCCAGGATGGTATAAAAACGGGGTCAGTGAGCCGAGCACCAACACTTGTCTCGGCTTCTGACTGTGGATGTAATGTGACTAGCTACCTCAGCTTCCTTCTTTCTGGACTTCCCCCAAATGATGGACTGCACCTGGAATTATACCCGTTCTCCCATAAGTTGCTTTTGTCAGAGTATTTAATTTAATTTTATGTGCATGGGTGGTTTGTGTTTTGTCTGCCCATATGTCTGTGCACCACTTGTATGCCTGGTGCCCTCAGAGGTCAGAAGGCGGGGATGGATCCCCTGAAATTGTAGTTAATAAATGTAAATGGAGCAAGTAAAGGTAAACTTTGCTTTTAAAGTTAGTGTGTGTGTGTGTGTGTGTGTGTGTGTGTGTGTGTGTGTGTGTGTGAAAGAGGGGGGAAAGAGAGAATGAGAAGGAGAAGAGAGGGAGAGCTCACTTGCACGCGCATGTATATGGAGGTAAAATAATTGCGGCCATAGTTCTTTATCCTGTGGGTTCCAGGGGTAAGTTAAGCCCCGCCCCCACACAAATAGAAGCCAGGGCCTGGCACATGCTAGGCAAGTTACTCTGACACACATCCTAGCCATGTTTGTAGCACCTCACCCTAACCCACACAAAACACTTTAACCGTTGGAGGCAAGGTCTTGTTAAGTTGCCCAGACCAATGTTTTACTTGCTCTGCAGCCCAGGCCTAGCTTAATCTTGCTGCCCCAGTCTCCCGGGATTACAGGCTGGTACCATAATACCTGGCCTAAAACCAATCTTAGAAAGCATCTTCCAGGAAATGGTATTTGCTTTAAAAGTTCAGGGTCCATACCCACAGCTGACTGTTGGCCAAAATGTAAACTTGGTGAAGTTGTATCTCTTTTCTTTTTTTAAAATAAAGATTTATTTTATGTGTGTAGGTATTTTGCCTGCATGTATGTCTGTGTACCGTGTGAATGCCTGATATATACAGAGACCAGAAAAAGGTACAGAATCCCCTGGAATTGGAGTTACAGACAATTGTGAATTGCCATGTGGGTGCTGGGAACTGAAACCAGGTCCTCTGGAAGAGCAGCCAGTGCTCTTAACCTCTGACAGACATCTCTCCAGTCCCTGTATGCATCTCTTTTCTTAGTTCTTTAAAATTCTTTCCTAATGATTCCAATAAGTGCTCAGTATTTGACTAAGTCTCTCCTTAATTACATCAAAAAAGATATATGAACTTCTGAAGAGATAGAAGACAGATACACGCACAGGTGTAATTGCCCACTAATAGCAAGCAGGACCTTTAACTTTGAGACTCCCCGGTTAACTTCATCTGATGATGGGGACGTTTTCACGGGCCTTAGAGCAGGACCTGAGCCCTAAGTCCTGGATCGTCATCTCCCGGCATTCCTGTCATCTCCCAGCATTCTACCTTTCCTTGTTTCAGTTTCTGTCTAATGTGTGGGATGAGCATGACTCTGAGGTGGCATGTGTAGAAGTGATTTGCAAAGAGTGAAGTGCCCCGCCTCTACAGATGTTTTTAAAAATAGCTTTGCAGTCTTGCAAAATGCTCTGAACAGGGAGCCAGGAGCTCTGTGCTTCCTCATTGTGGCAGTTAGCTTTTTGCCACTGTAACAAATCCCCGAAGTGAAAACTTAGGTAGGAACAAGGTTTATTTGGGCTCACGGTTTTGGTGGTTTCAGTCCATGGCTGGTTGGCTTTGTTGCTTTTGGGCTTGTGCTGATGACATATGTCATGTCAGGAACACATGGTGAAGCATTTGCTAGCCAACAACAACGCAGAACGGAGAGGGAGCCTGGCTAACCTGCCATTGCACTTTCCCGTGGCCTGAGACCGTCTGCTCTGCCCTGTCTCTTAAGGCATCTCCCGCCCCAGCACCACTGGGACCAAGCCTTCCACCACTGGACTCTGGGACACATCCCCCACCATTACCCTGACTTGCTGCCTCTCACCCTCAGAAACCGTGGAGTCTAACTATACCAGGCCTACTTCCACCGTCCACTCCACTTCTTTCTTTCTGAGTCCCAGCCACTGGTCACAGAGGGCAGCTTGAAGCCGCATGTGCAGGGGTCTCCTCTCCTCCTCTTCACAGGGTTGGTCGGCTTTAATTCTGTAGGAGTTTAGCATTAACTGCTTTTTCAGGCAGGCTCTTTTGGATTACTCTACCTAGAGTTCTGTTTATTTTCTTAACCACCTCCACAGTCTATAGTTAGCGTGCTCACACCCACGAAGGGATGAATGAACGAGTGGATGAGAAGATAACACTTACTCCCCTCCCCCTCCTCATGTCTTTGCAGTACATTGTAGCTTACTCACTTATGCAAAGTAATATTGCTTATAGAATAACTTCTGATTATAAAGCAGCCTATCCAAGCTAAACAAAGCAATATTTAAGTGTTCAAGGAAGACAACAAAGACCAGTGAAACGCTACAGCCCAGAGAAAATCAGAACTAAGGTTATTTTGTTACAGATCATAAAAATTGTATGTAACCATTGGGTACTATATGGTAGCTTAATGAGTGTTTATATTACATATTTAAATCAGGTTAAATATTAGTGTACTTAGTCATCATTTCCTGTTTTAAGGGTCTATCTGACTTTTATCTATGTGGCTGTATTTGTGTGTGCACACAAGTGTGGAGGCGCCTGGGGAGGGAGGCCAGGAGAGGGCATTGGATCCCCTGGAACTGGAGTCATAGTGGCTCTGAGCCGTCGGATGTGAATGCTTGGACCCAAACTCAGGTCCTCTGTGAGAGCAGCAAGTGCTCTTAACCTCCAAGTCATTTCCCAGATCTGCTGTTTCCACACAGCTTAACGTGTCCCCAGCTGCTATCTGCGGTGGCTCTTTGGTGCACTACCACCCTAGAACAGCTTCTTTCTGTTACGCAGCGCCTGTCTTTGCTTCCTCCTTGCTGAAGTATTTCAGTGAAGAGGAAAAATACATAACTACATAAGGCTTATACCAAAAACTAAATGCTCGATGATGCCTAGATTATGGCATGCTAGCCCTTTTCTAGCTGATTCTTTTCTAGTTTGCAACACACTTGTATGGATCTATCCCCCCCCATTCCACTTCCACAGCATTTTATAGTGTGAGGATGGACTGCTTTATTATTTGTAGAACTCACTGGAGAGTTTTGAAAGCCAGCTCTTCCTTTTAAAAAGCAATTGAGAGCAATTATTTGTCTTTTCCAAACCTAAATCAAGTGGCTTGTCCCTCAGAAGGCCTTTGTGTAGTGGAGGCTGCATACCTCTAGGAAGTTTTATATCCTCTTGGCACGTGTGCTGTGTGCTGTTCTTCCTGACTTTGTGCCAGGCTCACCCTCCCCGGCACAGGCCCACACTTTTCTGGTACAAATAAGTAACTGTCACCCTGGTCTCTCACCGCCAGCGCTGCAGCGTGGGCACCCGCAAGCCTTAGAGTGTGTATCCCAGGAAGCTCCTGCTATTCCTGAGACTTGTGAGGATCCACCCAGGATGCATGCGCCCCTGGGAATGCTGGTCATTTTTGTGTGGGAGGGGACAGGGAGGGCTGTGGTGTTGGTGAGTGAATATTTGCCATGTGATACCTAGAGGAAAGGGCACGCCTTCCAGTGGCGCCTAGAAACAACTGCTCATCCACCTGACGGAGGTGGGGCGAGTGCAGTTGCAGACAGGGCAGTGAATGGTCAAGGGACAGCAGCATATTTCTGAAACAGACTAGCAAGTGTAGTGTGTGTGTGTGTGTGTGTGTGTGTGTGTGTGTGTGTGTGTGTGTGTGTGTGACATGGGTATGTGTACATGTATCTTACACTCCTATATACATGTGTATTTATGAACACTCCCTGTTGTTATAGGCTGAAAATTACTACCAGCCAACAGCAACAATGCAATAAAAACCCTTATATCTTCTCTGTTTAAAAAGACAAACATTTGGGTGGGTGAGCGAGCTTCCCACGGCCTTGAAATGCTAGTGTACACAGCAGACCTGGGTCTCCAGCTGTTCATCTGCACCTTGAGCCAATCAATAAACAGCCACACTGCCCGATGAGCACCCTTTGGTCAGAGATCCTTGTTATATTTTAATAGGACCAACTTCATGGGTTTTCTCAAAAACAGTTCCAACCCGAAGCTTAAATTGTATTAAGTCTTTACGTCGTACTGTTGACATAATAATAGTTTGTGTTTTAGGAGTTTAGTCCCAACACTGGAGAGGCAGCAGCGTGGGGGTCCTCAGATCCCTCCGATCACACAAACACATAATTAAATAAGATAAACTTGACGATAAGATAAGTCGAACTGTTAAACTAAAGTTGCTGTAAGATTTATAACTCCATCAGGTGTTTCATCTTAAATAGATTCAGCCTCCAAAAACCTCACCATGCTTCATGAGTTTGAGGGAGGCCTCAGACCATTGCTGGAGCTAAGTGATCTCGAGATGAAGCTTTGATAACGTACTCGGGACACGGGAAGCGGCCAACTGCTTATGTACATTTCTTCCGATTTCACCGAAAACATATTTGCATCTGTTCCCCTTTTTATGTGAACACAAAGCCTTGAAATAAGAAACTGGCAAAGTCACTGCCAGAGACCCATCAGTGGGTCTGAGCGTTGCGTAATTGTGCTCCAGTCTGCAGCTGCAGACGATCAGCCACAGACTCCAAGGACAGGGCTCTCAAAATAGGGCCTCATTTTTGATGTGAATGGCCGTTGCTTTTTCAGCACATCTGTGGTTCTGAGCTTGCACTTGGTTCCTGATGTCACTTTGTCCTGCCTCTCTGCCTGTGGCTGTGGGTCTGGGGTGGGTGGCAAGTCCTTTCACATCCAACAGCAACTTTGCTGAATCAGAAATTCAGACGTTAGTATTTTAACTAGGATAGCCTCCCACGTTTGAGCTGATTGATAAGGAAAAGATTTATTGCAGAAGAATATAATACAAATGATCCCATAAGTACAAGGTTTTGGGTTTGAGGTCACTGGGGGCACTGAGAAGGATTTTTTGGGGGGAGAGGGGTGTATGAGATTTATTAGATCGGTGAGGTCGATAGACATCAGATAGATACCAGCAGGGAGGGACTGAAGGTCCCTGACAGGTTTCACACGAAGGGGAGGTTTATTCTGGGCTATGAGACCCAGCCTTGCCTTCTCATCCAGATCTAACAGGTACGTAGATTGGTTTCCCTATTTCCCCCCGAAAGTACCCTCAGCCTCTACCTGTGGACATCTCATGGCTCCATATTTCCATGTCTCATGGATGCTGTGAGCCTCCAGCGGTGCCTTGGAGGTCCTGTGTGTCTTGTAGGGCTGAGCGCAGACTGTGGCCCACCTGTAGGGATGAATGTGAAGGAAGGAGAGCTGCAGGCATTCTTTCCACTCCACCAGAGCCATCGCTGCACTTGGTACAGTCCTGAGAATCCCTTGTGTATGGGTTCCCCTCCCCTTCCTCGTAAGCAAGTGGCTTGATGTTCTTAAAAAGGTTTAGGGGAAGTGGAATCAGTCATTGTCCCTTTTAGGTTTCACATGCTACAGTGACATCCCTGTTTTCTAAACGTGTGTCCCACACACTAGACAAGTCCAAGATGGAAAGAAAATACAAAGTATAGAGGGCTAGTAAATGAATCCAGGCTTATTTTATTGAGACTCTTAGTAACAGTTTTCCATTAAAGTCGACAGACAGACAGACAGACAGATCCTGGGATACAGTAAACCAGACAGGAAGATAGAACACTGGGCCCAGATGAGGACCATTCAGGGCAACAAGACCCTACTCAAGGATGGCATATTATTCAAGAAGTTTTTGCCTAAGAACACTAGAGGGCGCTGTAGACTATAATTAAGAATCCTGCTTACCGTTTACACGGCCAGGCGCCTACTGACTGACTCAGTCTGATGGCAATTGCCCATCTCAGAAGTTGTTTACAGAAGCTTAAATCCAAATCAAATAGTTTTGATATATGTAGCACACAAACAGATCGGAAACAGTGTGTGAGTGTCTGCTTCCTTTTACCTGTCGTGCTGGGTGGAGACTGTAAGCCCGTTGTTGTTTCGCTCTTTGTTTGTTTAATCATCAGGGGTGCCTAAAGTTAGATAAAGGCAGGGCTGTGGTCAGTCTTCATTAATTGAGGTTTTTGTTGTTTGTTGTGTGCAGAGATGCAATACAAGTTGAACTAGTGATTAGCATGTTGGTACTGCCCTGAGCACAGAAGGGACCCATTTTTCCCATTGTAAAGGATAAATATGGCTACCTTGTTAGGGAGCTAATTCATCCTTGTGAAGTCCTGTGACTCTGTGGGTGTGGAGCCTCTGAGACTTGGGCAAATCTTCAGCCTTCCTGGGGCTGTTTCTTAGTAAAGTGGTAAGAGAATATTAAATTTTCTCCTGGCCAGAGATTCTGTGCTGTGGACTCTCACATTTTTAATGCTCAGCAGGTGCCACACCTAGAATTTATCTTTAGCTCAAATCAAAAAGTCTGTGGAGCATGAGTCTGTTGCTATTTTACACTAGCAGTAAATAGCTCTTTGTGGACGGCTTGAAATTTTTCATATAGACACTGCTGCACAGCCTCAGACCAGATTCTTAAAAAGAGAGATCTAAATCAATCCAGATCTGAAATTAAGTCTCACCAGGCTATCCTGACAGTACCAGAACATCCGAGGTAAACATTCCATAATCGATTTTAAACCCCCGTCTGCCCTCATATAATTGTGGCCAGACTTCCGTGGTCTGGTGTTTGGTAGAAGCTTGTTACTACGCAGTTTCTAATCCCTTAAGAATGCACGGGTGGCCTTGATGGGCTCAACTTCTGAAATAAACATTGTATTGAAAATGTGACCTTTACATGGGAACAAAGAAAGAAAAAGGAAATTGCTAGCAAACAATCACGACTTTGGAAAGCTAAGTATGGTGGTCAACAGAATTTTATATCTCCCATCTTAAATATTACAATTTCTCTTAGATATAGGACCTAGACTTCATATCACATTATGTATGGAGTGAAGTGGGTGTCGTGAAGAAGATATCTTAAGGGGGGAGGGAGATTAGCATGATAGAAAAGAATACAGTAAAAAAAGCAGATGTGGGGGAGGGGGAGACAGGGAACCTGCTGGAGGGGGAGGGGGCACGCAGCAGTCGTGAAGAACAGGTAATGACACTTATGTATAAAGATGTCATTAAAAAAAACACTATTTTGTGTGTTAACCTAGACTATTAATTAAAGGCCTTCTCCTGTCTTATGTAGGCATAAAGAAGAGGTTGTTTACATTGCTAAATTTGTGAAAATTTCAATAACCCCTTGCAGGTCTGTGCGCATGCGCGTGTTCATCTGCGCCTCCGCATCTCCCGTTGCGTCAGCATGCTCATGCTTCACGTTCACAGCTACTCCTGCAGGACAATGCATGTCATTTTTTTTTTTTTCTTTTTTCGAATGTTTCTCCATACTCTATGTAGTTTCCCACCTGGGAAGGGAAATTGGAATTAGAGAGAGCACAGAGGTTGGGGAGCTTCCATCTTTCAGTGGTTCCTCCAGGGCTTGTAATGTTGGAACTGAACTTTGAGAGAAGCAGGAAAGGGCAGAGTAGTGGGAGGATGCGGCTGACCCAACTGGGTGATCGTGATGGACCAGGATGCTTGAAAACATAGAGAGCAGAGAATCCCAGAGGAGGAGCCGAGCCACCAGTTCCTCAGTCCTGTCCTGAGAACCTCGTTTGTGCCAGGGTCTGTGATGGGTACAAGAGTGTGGAAGTTTCTTCTCTGAAGCACTTTAAGGGCTAGTGGGTGACAGATGGGTAGAGACAGTCCAAAGTCATAAATGTTGAGCTGCTCTCCGTGGGAACCCCAGGATTCAGCTGATGGACAGGTCAGATGGAGTTTGGGAGCTCAGGGAAGCAGGACTTTGATGGGGACTGAGGCAGGACTGTCAAATGATGCCAGAGTACTCTCTCCAGGTCCCTCACAGCTGCCCCTCAGCTTTGTATGCGATAGTAGGGGGGCTGTCACAATAGGTCAAAATTAAAAACAAAGGGGAAGAAAAACCAAAGTCTCCTTGTAGCCTGCTCCTCTCCCTTTTAAAAATTTGCTTATGATGGTGTGTGTGTGTGTGTGATGCGTGAGTGTGGGTGAGGAGGTGCCCCATAGAGTGTGTAGAAGCCAGAGGACAATTTTGTGGTGTTCTCTCTTTCCAAGTCTATGTGAACACCATTGATTGAACACATGCTGCCAGGCTTATGCAAACCACAAGCACCTTTACCCCCTGAGCCATCTGGCCAGCAGTGCCACTGCTCCACCTCCGTGGGACCAGACATGCCACGTCCCAGCAAGTTGATGGGCAACAGGAGAACAGCCCTCCAACACAAACCTATGCGCCCATTTATTCTCCATAATGCCCCCCAGTGCAGAGGTGTTGAGATTGGTATAATTTAGCAAGGAGAGAACACGGGTGGAGGTGTAAAGAGATGCTGTCTGTCATCTGCCCCTTAATTCGAATTAGAACACTCAGATTTTCCAGCCCCAGGAAGCAGGAGTCATGGATAGAGACAGGATGGGCTGGAGATAAACACCTCAGTGGCAGGATGCTTCCCCAGCCTGGGTGAGGTCTAGGTTCCAGTGCCAGTCCTGACGCAGGAGGAAAACAAAGGGTCCGAAGAGGGGCGGGGCACAGGAAGATGCCGGAACCACATACATAGCTGCCTGGAATAGATGTCACTGGAGCCTCCACACGGAAGACAAGGAGGGACAAAGGAGCCAGCTTTGTCCTGGCTAGTCTTGCACACAGGACCAGGTGGGGGACCACCCAGAAGCTGTTCCTAACCCACCTGGAGTTTTGAAGGGAATGATGCCAGCCAGGTTTTGTACATCTCCTCCTCTCTGCAGACCTAGAAGAAGTTTCCAAGAAACGAGCTCTGCAAAACACACCGACTTTGTACAGTTTATGTTCTGTTCAGCTGTGACTTGCTGTGGCTAGGACTCCCAGTGACTGCGGGTGGGGCTTACAGTCATTTGCCTTTCACAGGCAAGGGGCCTCATCTGAATGTAGCTCTTCTCCCGGTCTTTAGCAGCAGGCTGGTAGATGAGAAAGCAAGCATTGACTAGATTCTCTGGAGTGGGGACACAGGAAGCAGGTTTCTAGGTCCAAGTTGTTGACCTAATTCCGGATTATGTGTTCAGCCTAGCTGACCTAATTCTGCATTGTTTTCACTGAATGAGTTGATTGTTTTTTAAGTCCTTTTCTGGTAAGTGAATTAACCTTCACTGCTTTCATTTTTTCCATGTCCCAACTTCTAGTCCTTTACCACACTGTACACACACTTGACAATTCACCCTTTAAGCCCAGTTTCGTTCTTTGAACCCAGGAGGCTAAGTCTGTCTATGTACTAGGTGAAGGCAGCCTCACTGAGTTTAGGAACACCATGGTCTCAAGCATCATGTGCAGGGACCAGGTTACTGTGTGTTGCCAGGGTTTAAGGAGCTACACTGTTGCTGTCACAGCTCAGTGTTCAGTGTCTCTGATGCTTTAATTGACTTCTTTGAGGAATGAAATGGTGTCTCCAGACGGAAGCAAAGATTGTCTTGTTTATCCCTCATTGTTAAGGAACTGTGGGTGTGATTGTGTGTGCGTGTGTGTAACTTACACAAAATGTAAATAAGCACATTTAGATTGATTGATTGATTTCTGTGTAGCCCTGGCAGTCATGGAACTCACTATGTCAACCAGGCTGACCTTGAACTCACAGAAATCCACCTGTCTCCGCCTGCCAGGTGCAGGGATTAAAGGTGTGCTCCACAATGCCCAGCTCATTTAGAAATTAAGGAACAGTTAGCTCTTGCTCCCAGTGGTGTTTCTTTTACAAAAAGAGACACAAAGAGTACTCTGTAAGAAATGTGATTTTAGAAAATGCTCAAATATAACATCTTTTATTTCCTTTTGCTTTGAATTGATTTATTTTTATTTTATATATATGGGAGTTTTGCCTGCATATATGTCCATGTGAGGTTACATCTTGGAGCTACAGACAGTTGTGAGCCGCCATGTGGTTGCTGGGAATTGAACCTGGGTCCTCTGGAAGAACAGTCACTGCTCTAAATTGCTGAGCCATCTCTCCAGCCCTTCTTTTCCTTTTAGTGAAGAGAAAATGACTTTAGTGGAGAAAGCATAAAATAATTTATGATCTGGTCTCTGCCCTTACTTAACAGGAGTCAGTTTCTCTGAGCACATGCTTCATCTCGAGTCCCGTTTAAACTCAGATTAAAACAAAGGCTCTTCTTATGCATCCAAAAACAATAATTAGTCTGTTCTGAACTTTTTTAAAAAATATTTATTTTTGTAGATGAGTAGTCTATTTGCCTGCATGGCAGAAGAGGGCACCAGATCCCATTCTAGATGGTTGTGAACCATTTTATGTTTATAGGGAATTGAACTCAGGACGTTTGGACTAGTAGCCAGTGCTCATAACTACTGAGCCATCTCTCCACCCCATGTTCTGGACTTTTAAATGACTTCTTAACCAGTATTCTCCCCCCGCCCCCCAACTCCCTCCAAGCACAATTCCATACAATTCTCTTAAAAAGCAAGAAAATTGTGCCGTGCTCAGAGATAGATGCCAGGCACTTAGACTCATTAAAACGGCTGCATAGTTCCCCGTGATGAAGAATGGACTTGTTTACAGTTTATCTCAACCAGGGAAGAATAGGGTCTAGTTTCTGCCTTCTCATGCCTGTGGCCACCTTACAACTCACAGGAGGCCATGCAGCGAGCGGAGGATAGAACCCTTTCTTTGGGAGACACAGCACCGGGTGTTTTTAAGACAGCTTTTATTTTATCTATGTGTTTGTTTACTTATTTAAATGTAAGTACTGGCAGAGGAAACGAGTCCTCTGTTGTGGATTTTTTTTTTTTTTTTTTTTAAGACGGGGTGTCATCTAGGCTAGGCTCACCTTGAACTTGCTATGAAGCCAAGGATGACCTTGAACTCCTAATCCTACATCCTCTGTCTCTTCCATGCTGGGATTGTGGGCCTGAACTGCCACACTCAGCTTTTCTTGCTTGTCTTATTTGTTGACATTATTTATTTGTGCGTTCACGTCTGTGTGTTATGGTACACGTGTGCAGGTTAGAGGGAACTTGCAGGAGTCAGTTTTCCTTCTGTGACATGGGTCCTGGGGATTGAATTTAGGTCAACAGGCTTGACAGAAAGTGTCCTTACCTGCTGAGCCGTCTCCCTGGCCCTGATTTTTGTTGTTTTAAAGGCAGGCTCTCCCTATGTATCCCTGACTGGCCTAGAACTTGCTAGCCTTGAGTTTGCAGCATCCTGATCTAAGAGACTGGAGTCAGTGCTTTGGGGTCAAAGCTTCTCTAAAAAAAAAAGCAGTGGCTCAGGAGCTGCTCCTGACCTCAGCATTTCAGCAGGCCTTTGCTTTCCTTTGGTCCTTTTCCTTCCTATTTTTGTTTTATACAAATGCATTTTGTTAATGGGCTAATCCTTGGATGCCCTCTGAGCTTTGGAAAGGCGTTTTGTTTGGGTCCGATCCATTGAGTGCGTTTGACTCTGCTCTTCATCCATCGGAAGATCTGGGAGCAGAGCACTGGAGTGTATTAAATTATCTTCCATTCCTTTTGAGCCTTCCAGCTGTAGAGTTTATCTTCCTTTGGCTACAGAAGAAATTGAGAACTTGGGAAGCTGGGACTTCCCAAACCACACGAAGCTATACTAGAGATTCAAATCTTGCGTCCTTCCACTTCCCCAAAAGTGTCCCGCCATTGATTTAGGATTTGGCAAAAGCTCGTTGTTGGTGGGGTGGTCTGGCTTAAGCAGGAGCATTGCTGAGAGGGAATTTAGTAACTATGTCAATATAAAGATTTCTGAAAAATAAATAAACAAGAGCCAGGTAAGGCAATTCGGTAATCCCAGTACTTGGAAGGTAGAAATAGTAGAATCAGGATTTTCAGATCAGCCCGAGCTACAGAGTATGTTTGAAGCTAGTCTGGGTTACATGAAACCCAATTTCAAAAACAAAAACAAAAACAAAAAACAAAAACAAAAGTCGGGCAGTGGTGGCGCACGCCTTTAATCCCAGCACTTGGGAGGCAGAGGCAGGTGGATTTCTGAGTTCTAGGTCAGCCTGGTCTACAGAGTGAGTTCCAGGACAGCCAGGACTACACAGAGAAACCCTGTCTTGAAAAAAAAAAAACCCACAAAACGAAATAAAAATAAATGAAGTAAAATAAAGCAGACAAATAGACCAATAAGAGGCTAGTTTACATTGGTGATTTATGAAAAAACAAACAAAAACAAAAAAACAAGAAAACAACCCTTGGGTTAGTTAAGACTTGAACTATTAGCATCATCAGCTAGGTCTAGCCAAGTAACTTTGTTCTACCTAAGGGTTGTTTTTTTTATTATTATTATTATTATTATTATTATTATTATTATTATTATTATTATTACTGTCTGTATAATCCCAGCACTCATGAGGCAGAGACAATCAGGAGGCCATCTGGGACTACAGAGAGAGTTCAGGACTGCCAGGACTATACAGAGAAACTCTGTGTCAAAAACCAAACAATAGCGGTCAGATAACAGTGGTACTATAAATGGGAAAACAGAGTCTACATTTTGCTTTTTTGGTGTAATTGTTTGCGACAGCATCTCCTCTGGTCCAGACCCTCAAGTTTGCTATGTAGCTGAGGATGGCCTTGAAGTCCTTCTGCCTCTACCCGATACATGCTGGGATTACAAGATGTGCACTGCCAAGCCCAGTTCTGTGAACTGTTCCTTATTGTCACGTTTGTCTATAGTAACCGCAGGTGTTATTTTGATCACGTTTGAAGCGAGGTTTCTTTGCAGTGCTTGTTGCTCTCGTGAGGGTGTTGTTTAGAGTGTGCTTTTATTTGCTGTGGCTCTTTGCTTTCCTTTTAGTAAGTCTTGTGTTTATCTTAGTCTGGAATTTACTCCACGCTCTTTATTGGCCGTGACCCACCAAAGGTGGGATGGTAGGGTTGACTGCCCTGAGGATGAAGGGGTGAAGCAATAATAAACCCAGCTGAGGTCAATGTGCTTCTTAATCTCAGCATGCCCTCGCAGGCCAGACACTCTTCCCTGAAGAAGACTCACTGGCTTCAGCTCCAAACAAGCGCTCCAGTTGCTGTTGAATTTTAGTGGTGTATGTTCAATCTACAAAATACATTTGGATTGCTCGTTCTTTAACAAATGTTATTTCTCTGCAGAAATTCAGAGTACTCATTTACGTTTTTCTTTCTTTTTAACATAAGTTTATTTTGTTTTGTGGTCTGAAAGTTGAACCTAGGGCTTCATACATACTCAGCAAGCTCTACCATGGAGCTCAAGCCCCAGCTTGAAGGTTATTCTTAAGTAGGACAAGCAACAGTTCTTTATAGTTACAGGGCTGGCCTCAAGGTCCTCCTTCCTTCCTTGGTGGCCACCATGCCACAGTACTACAGGGTTCCTAGTTTCTCCCACTTTTGCTTCCACCCTAAGGCCTTAACTTCCTGTCTACCTCTTTGATTGCTTCTAGGCTATTCCAGGGACTTCTTAACCATCCTCTGGCCAAACACAGTGCCTGCTGCCTTTGCTCAGACCCTGTTTAAATAGGAACTAGAAGATTCTTACTTAAACAGTTGGCTCATCATCATCATCATCATTCTCTCTCTCTCTCTCTCTCTCTCTTTCTTTCTCTCTCTCTCTCTCTCTCTCTCTCTCTCTCTCACACACACACACACACACACACACACACACACTATGTAAGCCTGACATATATATGCTTTCTATATATAATATATAACTATATACTAGATAAAATACGTATAAGAGAATACATACATGTATCTATATTGATATATCAGGCTGCACAGTCTTTTTTTCTTTTCTTAAAGGTAGTGAACTTTTATTAGCTTATATGTTTGGAGGGATAACGGAATCTGGGAGTGTCCTGCACATGTAGTTCTGGCTCAGGTTTCTTAGCCTGGGCAGTGAGGAAGCAGGTTAGGGCAGCAGTGCTGTGAAGGTGCAGTGTGCAAGCTTCTCAGGCTGGCCCAGGGCTGGGAAGGCTGCCGTCCAGAACAGCCTTGAGTTCCCCAGGGGCTGGCCAGCTGAGTAGCTTCCAGGTTGCTCATAGCTGCAGCAGCTAGCTTCCCCCAGAGTGCATGGCACATACTTTGTCATTTAAGTAGTGAGTCCTTAAAAGGTCAGAGTTGGAGTTTACCTGGCAGGGTAGGGGTGGGGTAGCTGGAGTTCCCACCCCTGTGGTATTTTATTCATCTGTATTTAAACTATAGATTTGAAGTAAACACTGTAAGCACATTGATCGGCCTGGCAGAGACCCATGTTTACCACAGTTCTGTCTCTCTCTCTCTCTCTCTCTCTCTCTCTCTCTCTGATCATTTGGGATGCTAGATTTGTGTTTAAAATGTGAAACAGTGCCAGGCAGTGGTGGTGCACGCCTTCAATCCCAGCACTCGGGAGGCAGAGGCAGGTGGATTTCTGAGTTTGAGGCCAGCCTGGTCTACGGAGTGAGTTCCATGACAGCCAGGGCTACACAGAGAAACCCTGTCTCGAAAAACAAAAACAAAAACAAAAACAAATAAAATGTGAAACAGTGAACTTTGAGGATGACATCTCTTGGTTAAGTGCTCGCTTTGGTTCACACTTGATGTCTTATTGAATTTGGGTAAAATCTTTCCTGAATTTAGGTGAAACTTATCATTAGGAAATTCTTGTTTTAAGATTTTAAGGGGGCTAGAGAGATGGCTCAGTGGTTAAGAGCACTGACTGCTCTTCCAGAGGTCCTGAGTTCAATTCCCAGCAACCTCATGGTGGCTCACAACCATCTGTGATGGGATCTGACGCCCTCTTCTGGTGTGTCTGAAGACAGTGACAGTGTTCTCATATACATAAAATAAATAGATTAAAAAAAGAATTTAAGGACATGTACACACTGTGTACTTATCAGTGCTGCATTATTAAAATTTACTTAATTACTATGATATTAGTATATAGGGATAAACTGATTTATATAAATGACTCAGTGAAATATGTATACATTATGTTTTGTTCTATTTTAAAGACACATTAATTAGTAGTTCATAACTTTCCCATTATAGTAGGGTTTTTTTTTTTTTTTTTGGCATAATCACCTATACTGAGTTCAATAAGATAAAAATGGTCCTATCTGGGCTCTTCTGGCCATTGCTATTATTTGTCTCTTTTATATTTCCAGCTAAAATTAATTTTGCCATATAGAGAAGGTTAAAGACTGATTTTCTTTTC
This sequence comes from Uromys caudimaculatus, assembly GCA_028551405.1. NCBI lineage: Eukaryota > Metazoa > Chordata > Mammalia > Rodentia > Muridae > Uromys > Uromys caudimaculatus. The sequence goes on along the minus strand of CM052714.1, from coordinate 14,669,333 downwards.
TCCAGGTCAGATTTGCTGCTACTCTGCTTCCTGGGTGGGTATCTTTCCTGCACAGGCTTTACCATATTGCAGTTTTATATTTACTCGTTTTGTGTGGGGGATGGGGTACGCACACTACAGAGCTCACATGGAAGCTGGAGGACCACTCATGGCAGTCGGTTTTCTCCTTTCACTGTGTAGGTCTTGGCATCTACCTCGGGTTGGAAGGTGTGGCAGTAAGTACCTCACCCAGGTGACCCCTCTTGCCAGGACCAGAAGGATCCATGAGGCTAGAGCCATTGTGACAGAGAGTCACTGTGTCTTCACTTACTGCAAGGAACACAGAGCGTCCCTTTATGAGTGCCTTCTCCTCCTCCTGAAGGTAAAAGGGATAGAAATGGAGTAAAACCCCCAAAATGAATACAGTGGTCGAACCCTCCAGGTCACTGTTAAAAACCAACCAAGAATGTTCAGTGCCCCTTGTGCTGGTCCCAAGGAAGAGCATCCACTTCTTGAAACTTTCAGACTCACACGCCCTGCATGTGCCGGAAGATCTCCCCTCCTGTGTTTCCTTAGCCCTGTTTCTCCTCAGTTTAACCTCCTGAGACCTGTGAGGGGGTGGGTCACCCTCTGGTTTTTACTGTCATAGGCCAGCTAGATACCTACCTCTCAAACACCCTTTACTCATTTTGTCATTGGGCACAAGTTAAACATTCTGTTCCTTTAGTCTCTTTTCACCGAGCCGCCGACTGATGGATTGGAGTTAATCCTATGTGCTCAGTGAGCAGATGGAGTGGCTGAATGGTGTCAGTATCTCCTGTTAAACAAGGACATTTAAAGAGGGCAGATGATGGTGTGAGCTTCAGGCCAGTGAAGAAAAGTGAAAGATGCTTCTGAAGAAAGAACTCTGGCTTTAGCATTAGGAAGATCTTAGCTCCTGTAATCTGTGAGTCTGGCAAGTGATTGGCTTCCTTGTGACTCAGTTTTCTCACCTCAAAAATGGAGGCAACAGCTCTAGTTGCTAGTATTGTTTTTGGATTAAGTGCCTGGTCAGGTGATACAATGCACTGGCCTTCCTTGGAGTTAACAGGAAGGCTCCTGCAGGCTGGGAATAGTAACACTTGCAAATGTAAATCTGAATGATGGTTTCCTGTGTTCCCTGTGTAGGTTATCTCCTGGTTCTGAAATCGTCCCTCTTTGGTGTATTGGAGCCTCCTTGAGTGTGTGGAGTGCCTATCACAGTGCAGTTGAGAGACAGAAGGACGATGTGTCCGATTGGAGGCTTGACTTCTTATACACAGTGGTTTTTATGTACAGTAGAGGAAAGGTGAGGAGATGCTCTGGGTGAGCCCCTTACACGTATACTGGTGACTTCTGGAGAAAGAGACACAATTATGGTTTGAATGTATCTGAAATGAGGAGCCTCTGGTTTTTCCACTTGGAGGGAAATGAAAGCTATTGTTCTCCTGGGCCCTAGCAAGCCCAGCTGAAATGGTAAGGAGCCTTGGAAGCCTAAGACAAAGATTCTGAGAATGTGATCTCTGCTCATTATTTAACTTATTAACTGAATGTAATTTGCTCCTTTGGGCTAAGGAGGAAATTAATATTTTCCCCCAACTTCCATGCTAAGCAAAACTGACTCTGGTATCTGTTTTTTGTTTTTTGTTTTTTTCTCAAGACAGGGTTTCTCTGTGTAGCCCTGGCTGTCCTGGAACTCACTCTGTAGACCAGGCTGGCCTCGAACTCAGAAATCCACCTGCCTCTGCCTCCCAAGTGCTGGGATTAAAGGCGTGTGCCACCACTGCCTGGCCTGGTGTCTGTTTTAAATGAATGAATATGAGAGCTGAGAAGAGGTTTACTTTGTCAATTCTTTTCTCTATAAAATGAGGAAGCTGGACCAGCACACAGACCTCTACTGTCTTCACAGGCTCTGATTATAGCAGAAACCAGGAGTATTGAATGGTTGTTGAACCCCTGTCAGTCATTCTGTATCCTTCATATGAAGGCATTCTGGGCTCTAGAAGACTGCATACTTTGATACTTTAAGGGAAAGGTCATTTAAAGTTTTATAAATGTAGGCTAAGAGATTAGCAAGCAATAAGTACCTTCCTCATTGTTAATCAGCAAGTCATTGCTTCTACATTGCAGTTAAAGAAATGCCTGTATTGTCTTTTACTCTGTGCTAGGGTGGCCTTGTCAGTGCACCGTTGCTGTGGAGAGACAACCATTACCAAGGCAATTCTTATAAAGGAAAGCATTTAATTGGGGGCTTGCTTATTGTTTCAGAGGTTCAATCCGTTATCATCATGGCAGGGGACATTGTGGCATACATGATTCTGTAGCTGTAGCTGAGTAGTGGATCAGCCAATCCACAGACAGAGAGAGGGCCTCTGGGCTTGGAATGCAGTTTTGAAACCTCAAAGCTTACCCCTAGTGACACACTTCCTCCAACAAGGCCACACCCCCTAATCCTTCTAATCTTTCAAACAGTGCCACTCCCTGATGACTAAGCATTCAAGTATATGAGCCTATAGGAGTCATTCTTATTCAAACCACCACATGAGGTCTGGGTTAGGATTTGGCTCTTGATGTTGTTGTATTTTGATTAGATAGTGTATGCAGTGTTAAAACCTTAACATCCTTCTATGGGGCTTTTAAATTTTAGCCCCTGGCAGTCACACCACAATGCAGTGTTCACTGAAGATTTTGGAACAGATTTGCTCAATAAAACTTAAAGAGACAAAGCTTGGGTAACTCAGCACGGGGAGGTGGTTAAGTTTAGACCTTCCATCAAATTTTACTGTTTCTTCTTCACTTTAAATTCCACTTAACTTTACAAGGTATTCTGGTGGGAGCTTCAAGAGAAACACTTTACTCCTCCCAAGGGTTCACATTAAGCCCACAGGGATGTCACACTTCAACGCGTTCCAAGGACTTCCTTCCGCACTCAATTCCCACTTAATTCTCCTTTAAGCCAATTGAAGTTGTGCATCGAGCTTACGGATTGAACGCTGTGACAGTCAACCTTTTACAGAGCAGAGAGGCTGAGGTGTAGGAAGCATGGGTCCTACTAGCTGGGCACACTAGCCTGAAAACCCGGGTCCTGAATGTAATTTCTGTGATGTTTTTACCTCCTCCTCTTCTTCTTTTGACAATGATGTCATCGTCTTCTTCTTCTTCTTCTTCTTCTTCTTCTTCTTCTTCTTCTTCTTCTTCTTCTTCTTCTTCTTCTTCTTCTTCTTCTTCTTAATCCTTTCAAAAGGAAGATATGAAATATGGTCAATTCCAGAGGTCACATTCATATGGTGACTAAATGAAGGTTCACTCCTCTGGCACCGCACCAGTCCTAGTGGAGACTCAGCCCTCATGAAGCTGACCCCTGAGGGCCTGAAGTGGGGGAGACACAGAATCAGCAGCAGATACAGTGTGTCAACCAGTGGGGACACATATGTGGGGAATAAAGAGAGTGTAGCTTCAGGAGCATGAGGGAGGTGGCGGCAGTTATCTCATTTATATTAAAAGGCAGGACATGGAGGGTGGCCTGGGTAAACCAGAAACAAAGGCTCTGGATAGGGTTTCAGCATGTGGCAAACCCCCATGGTCGGGAATGTAGCATTCAGTAAGTCATCAGAGCAGAGGATGAGACTTCTGGGTCAGCTGAAAGCATTCCTGCAGCAGCTGCGTTAGAAGCTTTAGCCCAAGGTATCTGGGTTTCTACATGGGCTTTGTGTGATTCCAAGCTTGTGTAGTGCTGACCAGTGCAAGAGGAATTCCCACCCTAAGTCTATAGAAGGGGCGCTGTGCTGATTTTTGTGAACATGTGTAGGAGTTTCAGTGTCCACAGGCCCTTTTCGATTTATTGTTTTCTGAAGCAGACCATTTTTGTAAAGCTTAAAGGAGATATAAAAGATGTTTACATTGAAAGTGTCAATAAAGTGCCCCAGACGTTCAGTTCCTCTCTTGGGGGGCAACACTACCACCCCCTTTTTCTGTGCCTGGGAACAGTCTAGTTGCCCGATACACACTCAGTGTAGAGGCGGGAGGCACCAGCTGAAGGGACTGAGTGCTGCCTTTCTGTCTTGGGCTTATTGCTTCCTGCATGTGACCTTAGGCAAGTCGCCGTACATCTAAGTGCCCCCATTTCTTCATTGCCAGGAGACAAAAATCATCACTGGGCTGTTCTAAGGATTAAATGAGATTTTCTACATAAAACAGTATAAAATATGAATTATCCAACTTTTAATACATAATAAATATCCCATAACTTTAGCTATTATGAACATACTATGGGGAGCTTTCCTGGTAACCCCAAAACACAGGTAAGGAGAATGAATCTGAGAATGGTTGAGAGGTGGCTGGATGTGATGCCTTAAGCCTGCTACACCAGCACTGGTGAGGCCAAGACAAGAGGATTGGTACAAATTCAACCTGGGCTACACAGTCAATTCTTAGCCAACATGGACTGTAGAGGGAGACACTGTCTTAAAAAAGAAAAAGAAAGATGGGGCTGGGGAGACTTCTCTGTAGTAAAATTGCCTGCCACACAACTAAGCACCAGAGTGTGTGTCCCTAAAATGCACATAAATGCTGGTGGGTGTGGCGGACCATCTGTCACTCCAGGTTTGGGAGGCAGAGATTTTGATGAGCTCTAGGTTTGGCTGAGAGACCCTGCAGCTCTCAGTGAGGAAGGGAGAAGAGCAGCAGAAAAGATGACACCCGTCCACCCCAGGCCTCTCCACACACGTCCACACATGCATGCACAAACGTGCCTACACACATGGAAACATGCAGACACACAGATGCAACACACACACACACACACACACACACACAGAGGTGAGGGAGAGGGAGAGGGAGAGGGAGAGAGAAGAAACAAGGAAAAGAAAGGTCAGAAGCCAGAAGTCTCCCAGGAAGAAGCCACCAGCAGGTGACAGCACAGCCATGTGTCCAGTAACTCCATTACCACTTTCCCGAATTTCTCAGATGAGCAGTAATGAGACAGCCCTCTCCTATGCTGTTCTCTTAAACAAGGTAACCTAGATAAATGTCCGTGAATGTAAATGCAACAGGTCATGCATGTTGGTTGGAGATGCTTCAAACTTCCTTTATTGTTAACAGCTTTAGTTAAGGATGTTTCACAAGTGCATGTAAGGCCATTTTCACTTCAGGCAAGTTCCTTTCTTTTCACAGATGTCTGTTGAGTGCTATGTCCCATGAATAATATTCTCGTAGTGGTTAAAAACACTAGACAAAGTCTCCATTTCTATGATGGTCACAGTTGCAGGAGATCTGGACAATTTGATATTAAAGCATTAAAATACCATATAGTATTTGCTTTCATAGAGGTTTCTCTAAAGCAATAGAAAGGAAAATCTCCTTACACTAATTTTTTAAGAACTTTGTTTTTGAGAATTCTGCAAGTTTATTGGTCATGGATATACATCAAATAGTTCTTGGGGACAATAGGCTTGTTTGGCCACAGCCACGGCGAGAATGTTACTAGGCATTTGGCCAGGTTGCTTGTTTTGAAGGCTGGGTGGTTTGCAAGCAGGTCCAGCACCGTTTGCCAGCAGAGATGCTATTGTCAGTGGGGCACACACAAGAGATTATGACTTTACAGCCCTGGAGGAAATAACAATAGCCCTGGGTCTTAAGAAGATTGTGCTGGGGTGGAAGAAGTGAGCTCGGTCTGCCTGAAGTAATGATACATTATAAAGGCTGTCAGCTGTTATTTCTTGGATGAAGGGAGAAACCAACAAACAAAGCTTTAATCATTAATTCTGATTTGTCTGGTGCACATGGTCTACCCAGCTAGATGCCTTAAGGAAAGAAAATACATAGTATTAGGTTTGGAAAACAATATACTTCTCAATCAACCAACTTCAGTCAGTTCGATGAGAGTTTTCTTTTTTAAATCATATTTTACATGTTTTCAAATAAATCATGGCAGTAATGAAATATAAAAGAGATTGAAATATAGAATGACGTAAAATATTTGCTTAGTCATTGTCATCACTGACAACCCCCAGACAGGTTTCCATTTGTGACTGGGCTTTCTTTTTGGTCATCACCCTTGCCTGCTTCCCCACTCTGGCAACCGGCCATTCACCCTTGTCTATCTCGCCCACCCCTGTAAGGTAAATCATCTCTCACTGGACTCCACCACATCCATCCCCGCTTCAGTTAAGGGGGGAGTTTGCCTGCTTCATTTTGTGCCCCTTGCAGTTGATGCCTTGTGGTCCAGAGCTGTCCACAGCCCACGAGTAGAGCTCGAAGAGCTCATTCTGGGATGTGAGCTGCGCTGTTCGGATGCTCCTGCTGCAGCAGCAGGCTCCTTGTCAGCCCGCCTCATTCTTCCCTCTGGGGTCTCAGTGTGTATGCTCCCAGCACTCGTATTGGTGAAATCTTATATTCATTACTTTTCTCAGTGCTCAAGGGAGGAAGAACTCATTTTGGCTCATGGTTTAAGGGTGCAATCTATCATGGTGGGAAAGACATGCTGACTACAGTCATCACTTGCAGGGATGGCGCCAGGAGTCTCGGAAAACTTGTTCGGTCGGTGGACCAAGAAGCCATGATAGAAGGAAACAAACCACCCCATCTCCACTGATCACTCCCAATGCCCTGGTCACCCAGCAGTTTTACACACTTTAAACATCTTAAGGTTTCACAACCTCCCAAAACAGTGCCAGTACTTCCGAACCATGTTTTTAATCACATTCAAATCTCAACAAACCCTAACCCCAAGGTTAGGAATTAGGCATTCAGAAATGGGACCTTCAGGAGATGCTTTGTTCCTGGGGTCACAACCCTAAGAGATGAGATGAGCGTCGGGCCTTATCAAAGTGTTCTGAGCGGGTCCCCTCATTCCTTTTGCTGTGTGAGATTACAGTGAGGGAATGGTCATCCATTTGCTAGGAGGTAGGTGCTTACTAGACCCCAAGTAGGCCTTGGTCTTGGCTTTCCAGCCTTCAGAACTGTGAGGAATAAACTCGTTGTATAAGCCACCCAGGTTATGACAGTGTGTCACAGCATCCCAAATGAACCAAGGCACCTTTCCCAACCTCTCTGAAACCCATCTCTGGGCGTTGTCTAATGTGTTATTCCTTCTCTTGTGACCGTGGTAAAAGCGACGTTGTGGTAGCTCACGGTTCATTCGCACTTGCCTACCTCACCCGCCTCTGTAAGGGAAAGTTGAGCATCTCCCCTGCTTCAGTTAAGGGTAGAACTTGCAGGGAAGTCAAGGCAGGTGGCACTTGAGGCTGTTGAGAAGCAGGGAGTGATGGGTATTTGTCTGCAGCTCATTTTCTCCTTTTTATACACCCAAGATTCCAGGCCAGGGAATGGTTCCATCCACAGTTGGGGGGATCTTGCCCCTTCAATGAACTGAATCAAGACCACCCCTCAAAGCCATGCCCAGGAACCAAGTGATTCTTGATCTCATCAAGTTGGCAAGTGAGTTAACCGTCGTATCTGACAAATAGCATCCAACCTTAGGAATGCTGGAAAACAGGTAGGTTCTGCAAGGCAGATCTGGAATGTGGCTTCTCTTAGGGAGACCGAGGGGCTGTTAGATGGTGCTACTCAGGTAGAGATAGGGAGCAGGTAGCTTTCAGCAGTCAGTTATCAGTGTTTTCCCTGAAGACAGAGGCAGTGGCTCCAGGCTATTGGCCAGATGTTCAAAGAGCTTTGGAGTTAAAGACTTGGGTTGGCACCCTCCTCCTTCCTCCTGTACCACTGAGTACCTAGAAAGAAGAGCTCAGACAGAAGCAGAACAAAGGGATTGCTGTTCTGGTTCCCTGCATGAGCTGGAGATGTCAGGGTTTCTCTAAAGGCAACACCAGTTTTGCCATTCTTGAAAGTGGGTGGACCTCGTCCATCTGCCCTGATTTGTTTAGATTCGCCCTGAGAAGTAAGTTTGTCTAAAGGAGATGCTTATCGGCTTCTCAGACCTCAGGCAGCCCCTGTGAATCAGAAGATCTCCTTCACCTGGCCTTGCAGACGTGAAGGAATTCTGAAGGAGACACTTATCTCCCTCAGTCTGACTATCAGACTAGTGAAACAATGGACCCCAAAGAAATGAGTTTCCTTAGGAACCACCTGCCGGGAGAAGGAAAAGGTGCAAAGCCAGAGGGAGAAGCTTGTCCTCTGAGGAAGAGATTTCACACAATTCTAAGAATGTCTCAGACCACCTTACAGGACTAGACTGAAGCCCAGGACGACCACACCCAGACCAGGACTGCTTAGATACACCCAACAACAGACTTTGGGGTTCTGCTGGATATCCTTGTCCCTGTTCCCCATGTGATCACATTTCCATGATTAGTTTGGCTCTTTTAATTGGGTTATTGGGGTTGGGTAACTGAACACCACCCGTGACTCCCAGGTTCACTAACACCCACAGCGTCCCATCATTCTCCTCCCCTAGCTACCCCTAGCCACTTCCCAGTCTCCTCTTGCCCCAGCATGCATCCACAGCCAACTTTCTTCAGTTTCTAGCGTACCAAATCCACTTGGGAGACATTGTTGACTCCCCATTTAAATAGCACTACCCTGTCAATGCAGTTCTTACTGCCACTGTGGAAAGTGGTGTTGCATGTCCATGACAACAGGGGTTAAGTGATTATGTGAAATAATATAGTTGGAGCCCAGCACTTGGTAGAGATGGAACAAACATTAGCTTGCTTGTTCTCTCTCCTCTCTCTCTCTTTCCACCCCTTCTTCCCTCCCCCTCCCTCCCTCCCTTCCTTCTTTCCCTCATCAAGACAGGGTCTCACTATATAGCTGAACTCACTCTGTAGACCAGACTGGCCTGGAACTCAGAGATCCACCTGCCTCTGCCTCCCAAGTGCTAGGATTAAAGGCGTGCGCCACTAGACCCGGAAAACATTAACTTTCTTAATCTTTTTGGAGCTTGCTTTTCAGACAGCCAGTAACACATGGCAGGCCCTTTAACTTCTGCTCCCTCTCTATGTTATGGGGCTAGGATAAGATAATAGACCTCCATCTTCCCTGATGGGGGTTAACTTCATCCTTCAGGTAAAGGATGGCTTAAGAGGCAATGTGTACTCACTTTTGTGCCTCAGTTTCCTTATTTACAAGGTTAGCATTTCACATGATTCCTGTTTAGCACATTGTTGCAAACCTTAAGTTATTTATTCTATTAGTTGCTTATAAAACACTTGCCTGGCAGATAGTGCTGAGTGGCTGTTTGCAATATTTAAATATGGTGGAAATAGTTTGTTACATTGGTTGTAAGCGTGGGGTTCCTGGGGCCGAGCGGTAAAGCGTTGGGTTTTATTGATGTACAGCATTTGGCAAGACCTTCTTCCCTTTAGGCTTAGATTCTCCAAACAGGGGTGGGGGGGTTTGGATTGGGGGTGTGGTGAAAACACCGCCGGCCTTTCCAAGGATCAGTTTCTGAGTCCACAAGGTAAGACATGTACAGTTCTCAAACATCAGATGAAAGTCAACTGGAGCATTTGCTAAACACATGTTCATGTCATGGACCTTGCCCCAGCCCTAAATCTAAATCTCCTGGGAGGGATGTTAGACTCTTGATGCCTAACAACCCAGACAAATAACACCACCTGGAGACACTAAGTTTCAAAACACCCAGGAAGTTCCAGAAAACATGCCTGCGTGAACTCAGCTACTGATGTTCTGATCCCATGGCTATTGGGGCCTAGGGGCACGGATAAGGACTCTTCCCACTCCCACTTCCTCCTAGTCTCAGATATTTCTAAGTGGGCCAGGATTGAAAACCACTAAAGTAGATAATTGGACTTACAGCTCATCTCAAAATCAGTTGGGGTGTGTGTTTAAAGTGCTAATGTATAAGCCCAGCTGTAGCCTGCTAAGTCAGACCCCCTTCCCCCCAGGAGTCATGGAGTCATGGAAGGTTGGGGTGTGACAAGTGATGCCCCGGATTTTGCTTTCAAAGATGACTTCCCCTGTAACGCTTCTGCATGCTGGGCTTTGTGAGTCGTCAGTTCCCACTTTCCTGAGCATTGCTGAACCAATGACACCAGATCCGGAGTTCTCTCCATTCTGAACACATCAGTTAGAGACATGTTCATTCCCGGGCTGTAGGTAAAGCTATGACTTGCTTTCCCCTGATGGGTATAGTTTTCAGGCAGTTGTCTTGTTTGTAATAGGCTTTGAATCTCTCCTCGTGAGTCTTTGCATGGCCCACAAATGCAACAGGTCAGATGATGAAATTGGGTAAACATGCTGGGGACACAGGCAACAGGTCAAGCCAGTTGTACTCCAGTACAAGGTGGCTGTGCTCGCTGGGCTATTTGTTAAAACCGCTACTGAAGCCACCGTGAGCTGGTAGTCAGTTTATTTCTATTATGCAGACAGATGCAGCCAGAGCCTGATTTGTTGTACAGTCATGTATTCGACTTCTCCTAAGACCAGATTCAGACACAACTTAACAATAAGCTCTGCTCCTATGCTTGCTGTGTGGCTGGTCTAGACTGAGGCTATTTAATGTGTGGGTCTCATGGAGCAGCAGCAACGGATCTCTTGCTAGAATGTACCTTCTCAGGCCTCACCCGATCCGGCTCAGCCTGTTGGGCTTGCCCGACAGCCTGGCATCCTGTTTTGTTGTATTGTATCCACTTACTTCTGCCAGTATGAGTCAGCATCCGTAAGTCCCATTAACTTTAAGATACTGAGAGAGTAATTACTCAGCCTGGGAGGCTCAGGGTTGACTCTGGACAGAGGTGAGTCTATAAGAGAATGTTTCTGAACTGGTGTGGCAGGTTGGGGTCAGTAACTTTCCTGTCTGGTCCCCTATAGTTTCAGATCTATGAAGCTACCACATGTTCCAACAGATAACTCCAATGGGGCTTATTTCAGGCCTGCCATGTACACGTCAGTGAACTCATCAGTGGCATCAGCCTGCGCTACAGGCACCTCTGGGGACTTTGCAAATGGCGAAGAAGAGAGACTCCTTGAGATTCTATGTGGCAGCCAAGAATAGTGGTTGCATGCTACAAATCGAGGTGAAAGACAGTGTGGGCTACATGAGACTGTCTCAAAACACAAATACACAGACAGCAATTCTATGGAGTATAATTACTATGGAGTGTAACTTTAATTTTTTCAAACCTTATTTTTAATGATTGTTCTGAAATGCTTTACTCTTCCTTGTAGCCCACCACCCACCAGAGATAGTGGGAAAGAAAGGATACAGGGAAAGTGGACCTGCGCAGAAAGGTTCTCTGGAGCAACTCCCATCTGTGTTGTCTGGAAATTGGCAGTTCAGTTCACAGGTTAGCAGGTAGCGGCAGCTCGATTCATTTGCAAACACTTCACAGATACACCAGCAGTCCAGTTCAGTAGAGTTGGGTTAGCAACAGTGGTGATATGACTAACAGAGATAGCCAGGCCTCAGCCTTGGCTTGAGTCAGCAGGAGGGACCTGGAGGGACGCTGGGAGAAGTTCTCAGCTGTGCCTCTCAGGGAAGCAAAGTTCATCGAAGAAGGAAGACCCACAGCAGCTGCACCAGCAAGCCAAGCCCTGTCTCCGTCCCTCCATGGAGTCCTGTTTATACCCTCCACACATCACGTGTCCTCCACGTGCCTTGCCTCAGCACGTGCATCCAATCAGCATGAGTCTGTAGAAGAGGCAACAAACTGAGCACACCACTGGAGGTTTTTTGGTGTGTTTCTCTCTATGGAGTCCCGACAAACGCAGCTCAACTTTGCAATGGAAGGCAGACCAATACATGTGTGTTGTTAATGAAGACTCCTTCATCACGTGTCCTTTCACGTGCTTGCTTTAGCAGAGCATCCTCTCTCCTGTGTCTGCTTCAGGGAAACGTTCCTTCATGAGTCTGCCTTAGTCTTTTACCTGTGTCCACTTCAGGAAAACACTCCTTTACATGTCTGCCCCAGCAAAACACCCTCCAACACAACTGACTCTCCAAAGAACCCTTAAATGGAGTAAATTATTATTAGCATATTTTCATTTTATAGACATTTTGGAAAAAACTAGGGTCACAGGCAAATTGGTGGAAGACACAGAAACACCTTGCGTCCTTTCTACCACACACGAACCCCCCCCCCCCCCCGTCCACTATCAACAGCCCTCATCGGTGTGGTAAATGTATCATCTTTTAAATTAACTGACATCTATACTTCTTCAAACTTCCCGAGTGCTTACCTAATATTTGTTTCCTGTTCCAGGATCCCATCCAGGACAGCACATTCCATTTAGTCATCTCTCCTTAAGTTGCTCTTGGCGAAGTTTCTCAGCCTTTCCCTGGTTTGGATGACCTTGGCAGTTTGGAGAAGTATTTTTAGGTTGTTCCTCGGTTGAAACTGGGGATTTGTTGGTTTTTCTCATGTTCAGGTCCGGTTTACAAGTTCTTAGGAGGAAAGACCACCGAAGTAGAAGGCCATTCTTGTCTCGTCGCGCCTGGGTTTCAGGCTGTGAAGATGACTTACACTGTAGAAATTAGCTTTGATCACTGGACCCAGTCAGGATGTGTTGGGTTTTTCCACTAGGCAAGCTACTTTTCTTCCCTTCCCTTCCCTTCCAGTTCTTGTAGAAGGAAGTCTGTGTGTGCGCTGCACGGAGTGGGTGTCACTCTCCACTTCCTTATCAGTGGGGCATCAGTTCACATGAACTATTTAGAATGTTTCCATGTGGGTGTTTGGTCAACCCTCTACTCAAATTTATTCATATCAGTTTGATATGTAAATGTTTGCTTTGTGCTATAATTTAATACTACTTAATTTTGTTGGCCAAGCCATCATTTTCTCCCTGTTTTTGGTGTTGGGGAGCTATACAGTCTTGCTTTTGAATGGGTCTCGGCCTGCCTCCCGGCAAAGGAGGTGCCAACCACTATGATTCCAACACCGTTCCATTGCAGTCCTAAAAGTTGTGCTGTGCAAAATAGCCACTCTGTGTGTCAGTTTTCCAGGGTTGCCATAGCAAGCACAGGCTGAAAGGATGAACCAACCGATTTCACAGTGTCGCCATCATCAGGTACAGGCTCAAAGTATCAGCTAACTTAGTTTCTTTTGAGACCTCTCCCCTTGGCTTGTAGATGGCGGACAACCCCCATGCTCTTACCACATCCCATTACCTCTCTTAAAAGGTGGTCAAATTCTGAAGGGCCTGGGAGGTGGGGTTAGAATGTGCATTGTAGAGGAACACCATCGAGCTCATACTAGTTCTTTTTTTTTTTTTTTTTTTTTGGTTTTTCGAGACAGGGTTTCTCTGTGTAGCCCTAGCTGTCCTGGAACTCGCTCTGTAGACCAGGCTGGCCTCGAACTCAGGAATCCACCTGCCTCTGCCTCCCAAGTGCTGGGATTCATACTAGTTCTTAAAGGTCTCTTGAGGAGACAATCATTTCTGTCAAGCATTAAGTAGCAGTGACCCGTATGGGTTATGTTTGGTAGTTTACCTTCTGAACACTGCCATCCTTGCTGCAAGGCAATAGTGTACCTTCCCTAAAGCAGCGGTGTGTGTGTGTGTGTGTGTGTGTGTGTGTGTGTGTGTGTGTGTTTGGAAATCAGCTGTTTTGTGATGGAAGCTCTGTAACAGAGGACCCTCTGCAGTGGCTATAATGATACCATGTGTCCCAAGTGTGTTCAGAGGCAATGAGAACTTCAGGGGAAGCTGTATAAGTGAGATGCAGGGCATTGACTAGGAAACTTGTAGCAAGGTACTTCCTGTGTGAGATGGCTCTGCCGTTGTTGAAAAAGCATCTTCTTCAGCTGCGTGGTCACACAAGAATGAAGGTCCTGTAAGAAGGACTTCAGTGCTAAGTAGGTGGAAGAAAAATGGGTGACTTCTTGGTTTATTTACTCCTGTGATGCCGGAATGCAACCCAGAACACCAGATGCTCCGGACGAGCACTCTGCCATCGAATTTTCCCCCAACGAAAATTGGGCGACTCTTTCAAAACTGACTGCTTCTTTACCTACCTGACAAGAGAGCCTGCTAGTGAACGTGGACCTGTGCTTCCAGCATGTCTGTGTCCGGCAAAAGGGGAGCATGACCTTTTAGCATGTCGTCACATGACATACAAGTGTTTTCTCTAGCCAACGTTGAAAAATGGCCCCAGTGTGGGAAGGGGCAGAGGGACGGGAAAGGCCAGATAAAAGGAGGTTGGCTAATCAATCCAAAGCCTAGCTAGGTGGAAGGAATAAGTGCTGTTGCTCCCTAGCACAAGGAAGACTACACTTCACAATAGCCTATTATATAGGCAATGATGGAGAGGAGTTTGAAGGTTCTAATCACATAAGTAATAAGGAGAGGTAAATATCCATTCCTCTAATTTGACCCAGACATTTCTATATGTGCTATTTTACACTGAACCTCATGAGTGTGCACAATTAATGTATAGCGCACAAACACACACACACACACACACACACACACACACACATACAAACACACACACGGTTGATTTAAACAAAAGAACAAGCTTTGAGAGGGTGTGAGCCACAGTGCAGACTTCCTCGTCGGTGTCTCTGACTGACGAATGCCGCCTGCCATCCTGCCTTCCACTTTCAACTCTTCTGTCACCACAGACCTTCAGACCAGTAGCTATGGTCCAGGGAAAACCATAGGCTCGTGTGCTTGAACATTTGGTCCCCAGTTGCTGGTGTTTGGGAGGCTGTGGAAATCAGGAGGTGGGACCTATCTGGAAGAAGTAGGTTCCTGGGGAACAGGCTTTGGCATTTCTACCCCGCCCCCCGCCCCCCCAGCTTCTTGGTCTGAGCAGCTTCATGCTCCTGCTGTCGTAGCTATGAGTGCCATCACCAGTATGCCTTAACTGCCATGGTGGACCCTCATTCCATGGGCCAAAATAAATTCTCCCTCCTTTAAGTTGCTTCTCCTTAGGTTATATGGTCACAGTGATGAGAAAGGTCACTAGTACATAAGGCATCCCCCCCCCCAACATCCTTTGTAACTACATGTGGCTGGATAACTCAATCCAGCCACCTAGATGTAAGCAGCTGTGAAGTTCCAGGGAGACATCTGAGGTGAGTCCTTCTAGAACAGCCTGTGTATCATGTCCTCCTGTCCTCTTCCTCTTTCCTTGGTCCTGGGATGTGACAGCTGGAGTTTCGGCATTCAAGACCATGAGGTGCTCTTGAGACTAGAAGCCTGACGTGAAGGCAGTAGATCAGGAAGACGGAATATACTGAGGTCCTTGAGTCCAAGGAGCTGGTCACACTCAATTATGCACAGACTTAAAACCTCTATATGAGAGAGAGAAAAGCCTTTCACCTTAAGGCATTGGTATTTATTTCCTGTTATGATCAGACAAGCCTAATTCTTAATGAACCTTTGATATGCATTAATGTCATCTGGGGACTCCATCTGAAAATACTGCTGTCTGGATACCAATTCCAGAGGTTCTGAATTGTTTGGCATAGTCTCCAGCAAGTGTCATTCTTTAAAAGCATCGCATGTAATTCTAATGAGTGACCAACCCACTGTCTGTGTCCGTGTGTCCGTGTGTCCGTGTGTGTGTGTGTGTGTGTGTGTGTGTGTGTGTTACTCACGAGTGTGCATTCATCCATGTGTGCACACACCAGAGACAAGAACAGGATATGGGGTGCCTTCCTCTATTGCTCCCTCCTTATTGCCTTAAGTCAGGGTCTCTTTTTGAAATGGGGTTTTTGCCATTTGGGATAGACTGCCCAGCCAATGAGGTCTTGGATCTACCTGTCTCCACTTTCCAATGCTGAGGTTACAGGTATGTGTAGCCGTGCTCAGTGTTCTGTGTGGGTGCTGGGGATCCAAAGTCCTCATGCTTGTAGAGCATGTGTTCACCCACTGAGCCCTGTCTTCGGCCCCAAAGATGAGGTTGTGGGTGACCATCTGAGGTTCAGACTCAGGACCTTCTGATGTGAGATGATGTGAGAGAGACTAACACACGGCTTCTGTGTGGAGAAGGCGGACTCCCAATTTTTATTGCTCTCTCAGTGACCACTGTGAGGAAGGGTTGTGGTTTTTTGTTTTTTTGGTTTTTTTTTTCTGATCCCATTGTGGCACACATTCTGTTTCTAGAGCTACAGACACCAGTGCTGGGATCAAGGCACAGGGAACTAATTCAAAACAAGGTACATTTAGCTATTTCAAATAATTAGGGGGATTTCAATGCTAATGTGATACCAACAGATTCCAAGGTGTAGAAAGCATCCTAATGGCGGAGTATGAAGACCTCAATGTGGTCTGAGGAAATCCGTTTCTCTTCCCTCCACCAAGTTCAGTGGCCCTTCTGGAGATAGCAAGGACCTTGACAGTGGGGACCTGGAAGGTAGATAAGAAGTCTGTCAACGACGATGAGCTGTAGCTGAGCAAATTGAAGGGGACAAGGACAGGTCTAGGTTTTTCTATCTACAACGTCAGTCAGTGCTTGCCTATCTCAGGACTCTCCATGATGAATCAAAGCCCGGTTTAATTTCTCAAGCTATCAATTATACCAATTTGAGAGCAATTTCCCTCTTTCCTGTCCAGAGGCAGAAACACGAAATGAGCACATGCTATTCTGTAGATGCCTCATCTAGAACACGACTTCCCAGTAAGTCTCCAGCTGCTTTGTCTCTTGAGGCTCACTGGTGAGAACTGAGGTATGATCTTTCTGTTCCCCACAGATGCACTGTGAATATAGACTCACTCCAATAGACTCAGTCCCATTGAAACGGCCTGTCTCTCCTTCCTGCACTAGAGAAGAGACCACCCATCACTATGGATGTCTGTAATAAGCTTGCGTTGGCTAATGTCAGAGTATCCTTGGGGCTAGTAAGAGTATATGATTGACCTGGAAGGTATTGTGTAATGTGAAGAAGTCCATCTAACGATTGTATAGCCCGTAATTTATACATGTGATAATGCATGATATAGTAATCCTATGCATATAAACAGAGGAAGGCAGATGACGCGATAATAAGATAGAGGTAGGGCTCTGGTAGGGACACGCGGTGAGGAGCCCGAGGGTATGGTAAGAGGCCCAGCTCTGCAGTTCATCAGGATGCCAGCAGCATGGATGCTCCAACTGTGCCTCCACATCACTGATAGTGTGATGTGGTTTCCTACTAGGTTGACGTGGGTGCCCTTGTGAGACCCTGTATTTCTGTGGGTCTAGAGAAAGAATGGGACCTGTTTCACTAGGACTTTGTTTTTACTGCCTTCTCTAGAAGGCTCATAAACGTGACATCCGAGAAGCACTAGTTTCTGTATATACTCTTTCCTCCTGGGGTCTCTGATAGTTTGTGCAAAGTTTGCTTCAGTTGTCATTTAGAGACCTGTGTCATTTCTCAGGCGTCTTCCAAACACAGTTGGTGGGTGGCGAAGGCAGCAGGCTGTATCTGCCTCCTCACCCAGCACTGAGCTTGACTCAGAAGGCATCTTACTCTAGTTTCAGTCTGTAGCTATGATAACACACTCTGAGCAGAAGCATCCTGGAGGAGGAATGGATTGTTTCCAGTTACTTCTCCTGGACCACAGTCCATCTCCAAGGGAAGTCAGGGCAGGATGCAAGGCAGGAATCTGCAGGTAGGAGCAATGGAGGGAGCTTGCTTGCTGGCTTGCTCGCTGGATCACTCTCTGGCAGATGCTTAGTTAGCTATCTTATAGGACGACCTGCTTAGGGATGGGGCCACCCACAGTAGGCCTTCCTGTGTCAATTAATAATCTAGACAATCCCTCACAGAAACGACCATAGGTCAATCTGAGTTGAGCAACCCCTTAATTGAGGCTTTTTTCTCAGATGTCTCTCACCTGTGTCCAGTTAATAATGGTAATTCTGATGCACACTCTTCCCTCAATAAGGAGGGCATAGTTGGCAGGAAAGGAACATGGAATGTCGGGCAGGGGGACTGGAGTTCAAGTATTCTGTAATATTGGGACCGTGGGGACTTCTACAGGGAGATGTGTGGGGAGAAGTTTTGGCTGAAGCTCAGGTAGAGGTCTGGACTAGGACTCTGTCTTAGTTATTTTTCTATTACTAAGAAGAGGCATCGTGACTAAGACAACTCATAAAAGAAAAATTTAATTTGGGGGTTCACAGTTCCAGATGGTTAGAGTCCATGACCATCATGGCAGAGAGCATGGTAGCAGGCAAGCTGGCATGGTTCTGGAGCTGAGAGTTGAGTGCTTACATCTGATCTACAGGCCAGAGAGAGAGTAAGCTAACTGGGAAAGGTGTGAGTTCCCAGGGACAACAAGGCCACACCTCTGACAATAAGACTGCACCTTCCAACCCTTTCCAAACAGTTTCACCAACAGGGGACCAAGCACTCAGATGTATGAGCCTATGGGGGCCATACTCTTCCAAACCACCACAGCCCCTATAGGGTCCCTCAGGTGTCATGCTCTGAAGAATTATTGTACCACAAACTGGGCCTTCAGAACAGGAGCTAGAACATTCTCAGGATGGGGGCCTTATATGTAAATTCAGAGCTGCTAGACTGTTACCCCACCTGATTCAGCAGGCAATGTCCTCAAGGAATATGACATCAATCAAAAAGTGGATCAACTGGTCCAAGGAGCCGGTCAAACCACACTGGTCTGGGTACCGGGCCAGGTGGTAGCCAAAGTCCTGGAGTGTCTCCACGAGGCTCCAGCTGGTGCTACTCTGAAATAGGCTGCAGAGAAACACAGTGCAGACCTTACAGGCATTCCTAAGTGTGGACTGTGGCAGCTCCAGCAATCGTGGGAGGTGAAACACTTCCCACTGCTCTACTGCCTCTGCTGTCAGGGTACTCTGGAAAAACTCTCTGTCTTGGGAGGCCTGCTGCCATATACTGAGCCAGACATGGTGGTTCTTCAGACCTAAGAATGAGGATCCTGAGGGGTAGCCGCTGCTCCCAGGGGCAAGGTTTTAGATCCGGACTTCTATAAACTGGCATCCATGAATTCCATCTGTCTACGCCTTTCCTAGTTAGCTCACTCTGTCTGTAGATCAGATGTAAGCACTCAGCTCTCAGCTCCAGCACCATGCCAGCTCGTCTGTTGCCATGCTCTCTGCCATGATGATCATAGACTCTAACCCTCTAGAACTGTGAACCCCCAAGTTAAAATGATGTAGCTTCAGTTTGCCCCTGGAGCATGGCTCCTAAAAGTTGCTGCTGCTTCTCTTCTTCTCTCTTCTCTCTTCTCTCTTCTCTCTCCTCCTCCTCCTCTTCCTCCTCTTCCTCCTCCTCTTCTTCTTCTTCTTCTCTCCTCCCCTCCTCCTCTTCTTCCTCCTCCTCTTCTATTTTTTTTTTTTTTTAAAGAGAAGATCTCTCATTGGCTTGGAACTTGCCAAGTAGACTAGGCTAGGGCCCAGTGTTATGTCTGTCTCTGCCTCTCCAGCACTGAGATCAAATGTGTGCGCCATCAAACCTGACCCTTTCCCCCTGAAGTCAGTATTGATTTTGCCGGTCACCAGTCCCACAAGCCCTTCTGCACTTTGCCTTGTTGGAGCTCTCACCCCCTCCGTGCTCCTCAGAGCTTTCCTTCCCTCTGTTCTGTCTCTCTCTCTCTCTCTCTCTCTCTCTCTCTCTCTCTCTCTCTCACACACACACACACACACACACACACACACACACACACACACACACACACACACACACACCGCTTTCTTCCTGCTGCCCTGGTCGCTCCTGTTTTTAATCCTGCTCTCTCTGTTTATTAGTGTTCCTAAGAGCTCTGTGCTTTCTTACCTCAGTCTTGCATCATGCTGTTTTGTTATTTATGGAACGCTTTCTATATGAAACACGACTGTGGAAACGCCAGACACATTCTCTGCCCTCCTTTCCAGTTCAGTGTGGGAAAAATGCAAGCAACCAGGAATTAAAAGAGAGTAGAATAAGTGCTTGTATAATTCGAACTCGGTTTGTCTCCTCCAAAACTCCCGCTGATACTGTCTTGGTGGTGTTGGAAGGCGGGGCTGTAGAAGTGCCTAAGAAGGAATGCCTTCCTGCAGTGGGAATTCTCTTTAAAATTTTTGAATTTAATGTTTTTTGCATTTATCTACTCACAGGAAGGGGGGGTGGTGGATACCATTGCCTGGGTGTGGAAGTCAGAGGCCAACTTGCAGGAGTTTAGGGCCGTAGGTTGTCAGACCTGATGGCTAGTGCCTTTACCCACTGAGCTGTCTTCTGAGTTAGTCATTGTAAGAGTGGGGGACTTGAACCAAGCTCACTCCTCATTTTTTTATCTGTTTCCACACAGCTTTTTTGCTTTTGCCATGAATTGAAGCAGCACGAGGCCCTCACCACAGATAAATGCTTCATCATGGGCTTCCAGCCTCTAGACCCTAAGACACACACCACTCCTGTTTTCTTTATAGACTCCCGAGTTTGGATATTCTGATTCAGCAAGAGAAATCAGACCACGCTGGTGTGGTAGTAAACTGTGTGAGGAGTCTTGGAGACATCCCAGGCTTCCTGGGAGACAAGTGGAGACCTGTTAGGTTGTATTCATCAGCAAAGAGGATCACCCGGGTTGCAGGTTATCTCTTGTCTATGGGCCATACCCCAGGGCAGAGCCTGAGACAGAAATTGAACAAATGCCAAGAACTTTATCAGACTAGTAGAGAAGCATCAAAGACTTATGGATGAGCCTTAGTAGGCCCTTGCATGTCAGAAAATGCACACAACTCCATGTGTTTATAACTTCTGAAGTGAGACTTCATTGTTTTCTTATGTTCTGTGTCGTGTAAATTGGAGGAGCAAGAAGGATTCATATAAGCAGTCATGCTGTACCTATAGTAAAATTGGGATTTCCCTAGGACTCCCTCCCCCACCCCACACCCAATATAGAAGAATCTGTTGCCAATGATACTTACTTTGGAAAATATGTTAAGGTCAAACAATACTTAGCATATACTAGGGAAACTCAATAAATAGTTTTAAATTTGTGAAGAACTTACAATAGAGGCAGGAATGTCATGGGACTAACTGTTCACCTCCTCATTGTATTTAAAGTTCATTCAACAAGATGGACCCCACACCTGCTACTGTTAACTGGACCTTTACTCGTGACAACCTAGGTCATAGCACCTAGGGGAGAACCCAGGACTGTTATTCTGCTAAACAGACATAGGAGCAAATCACCCCAACTTTGTAACTGTATCCCCACAGGTTAGTGTATCTCTTGGTCTCACCAGAGAAGCTCCTTTTTGCAGGAGTTGATAATTAGTTTAGAGACTGTCTTGTCAGGGTTTCTATTCCTGCACAAACATCATGACCAAGAAGCAAATTGGGGAGGAAAGGGTTTATTCAGCTTACTCTTCCATGCTGCTGTTCATCACCAAAGGAAGTCAGGACTGGAACTCAAGCAGGTCAGGAAGCAGGAGCTGATGCAGAGGCCATGGAGGGATGTTCCTTACTGGCTTGCTTGCTTCTCCTGGCTTGTTCAGCTGGCTTACTTATAGACCCCAAGACTACCAGCCCACAGATGGCACCACCCACAAGGGGCCCTCCCCCCTTGATCACTAATTGAGAAAATGCCTTACCCCTGGATCTCATGGAGGCATTTTCTCAACTGAAACTCCTTTCTCTGTGATAACTCCAGCTTGTGTCAAGTTGACATAAAACAAGCCAGTACAGAGGCCAACAATCAGTTGGTGGGCAGAGACTAAGAGACAGCGGAGCGCTCCCCTCAAAACGACCCACCTGTCCCCACGCCTTCCCACCAAGGCTTGGGGCTCATCATGGCAGAAAGATGGCAAGGGCCAACAGGAGTGGATGCCTGCAATGCCGGACTTGATAGCATTGCACGCACCAACCCGCAATGGCTGGGGCTGAATGTACGAGCTTTACCCAAGATCAAACCACGGCTAATAGGGGAGGAAGTGTTGTAGATAGCCCTGGTCTTGTATTTTGATGCTAAGTAAGCTGTCCCCAGAGGGGCGGCCCACAGGAGTGAATCAGGTATGCAGATGCTTTGTGGACCTTCTCCCCACCTTAACTTTTCTTTTCTTTTCTTTTTTGCTTGGTTTTTCGAGACAGGGTTTCTCTGTGTAGCCCTGACTGTCCTGGAACACACTCTATAGACCAGGCTGGCCTCGAACTCAGAAATCCACCTGCCTCTGCCTCCCAAGTGCTGCTAGAGCTGGTGATTGGGCAGTAGGAGGGAAGGTGGAGCTGAAAAGTTTGGGGGGAGGAGGGAGGAGGGGACAGAGAGAGAGGGTGACGGAGGAGGGCGTGGAAGGAGAATGGAGCAGAAGCACGTGGCCTGGGGTCTCATAGACGAGAATAGAGCAGTGTTGTGCAAATCTGCCCAGTCTAGGCTTGTAGCTTGTATTCCTATTAATTGAGTTGTGTTTTCTTTGCCCGGGTTTATTTGGGTTGGAGAGTACTGCTACAAGGGAGAGTCAGTTCTCTTCAGGGATGTGGGCTCTGACAGGCTGGCTCTGCTTTAATAGGTGATCCCAAACTTGTGCATATACAGACAGCACTGAATGGACTCAGTAAGAGTTACGTTTGTTAAAAAGCACATGAAACTGGGAGGGAAATTAAGGAAAAATGCAGAGGACGAATGGGGGGACTTGGCAGAAGGGGGATGGTGAGCGGCTTGGGTCCCAGCACATTAAAGGCATGTAGGAAGAGTAAATCAGTAAATAGTAAATATTTAACGACGAGCATCATTCACCACAAAGAAGAACTTAGAAGAGACATCTTTTATGGATTCATCAGCTTTAATTTCTCATCCTGTCAAGATGCCTGTAGCAGTATCCTGGGATTCCAGCACTGGAACAGGTAAGCAGCCTTGCCCAAAGAGGAAGCAAAGGACAGATGGACATATGCACTTAGTGTGTCTACCATGGGATGACTTGTCTACCTGGTGTCAGCTTGGCCCACTGCCCAGTCGTTCAACCTGTAACCAGAGAGCTCCTCACGTGAGAAACTCGTTTATGCTGACAAATGCCCGGTGGGCAGCCTCCAACCTGTCTCTCTGTCAGCTCACCCACCATGGGTAGCCCCTGGTGCTTCTGATAGGGGACACAGATTCAGCATAGCACCAGAGTAGGAGGAGAATATAAAGGTTTTATGTATAGATCCTGGGAAGGGATGGTGCAGTGGTTAGGGCAGTAATCCACTGACCTTCAGGAGTCACACAAGACAGGAATGAGAAGTCTAGCACAGAGAGAAAAGGAGGGAGAGGGACAGGCTTCCGAGAGAGAATATTTAGAAAGACTAGGTGGAAGCTACTTTAAATTCACCTGCCGATAACTAAATGGCCCTCTTGAAGGGAGCAGGGGAAATTTGGGCTTGAAGTAGTCTAGAAGCACTTTCTCTCATTCTTGCTGGCCATAGGCTCAAGTCCTTTGAGGAGAAGAGTTTTCTTGCTGTACACCACTTCTGTGGTCACGTGACTCCCCCTGTGAGCTCTAGAAACTATGACTCGGCTTGCAATGTGCCAGGGACCCTATACATGTGTTTCCAATACCCACTCCTGTGCATGGCATTTAACAGGGAAGGAGCCAAGGCCCACACAGCCCAGGGAGCTCCAGACTAGACAGCCCGTCTTCAGGGAGACTAGGTTGGACCCACCCGATTCAGAAGTCTCTGTGTTCTTTTCACAGCACCATTCTGGCTTATTTTATAATTCTGTGGTTCACACAGGGTGTTTCCCATTTTAAATAACTGAAATAAATTCAAACAGGCTTTAACAAAAAAGGACAATTTACTACAAGGATGGAGCGTCTCTGGTAACTGACAGGAATGCAGATGGCTTCCAGAAGGAGTGGGAACAGAGAACCAGACCGCTGTCTCTCCGCTGGCTTGCCTCCTCGTTTGTACATCTGCCTTGTTGCTCTTCCCCTCTCTCCGCTGAGTCTACAGGCGTGTGGATGATGAAATATAACTGCTGTATGATTTCCACCATACACAGAGATAACTGTCCCGAAATTCAAATGCGTCGGACAGGCACCCGTGCCGGGGCCAATCAGCGTTAGCCAAGAGGCCAAACAATTTCACATCATTCAGACGCAGCTGCCATGAGATTTGCAGGTGCTATCCATTATTGGAGTAGAGGGGACAGGCCAGTGCTGGGGATGACGTCAAGACGTAGCGCACGCTGGGCGGATAGTTAGTATCTATCTTTGAGGAGCCTTGTTATTTAGCAGGGTAGATTTGAACTTTCAGTCCCCGTGCTTCAGCCTCCTGAGTGCTGAAATCACACGAGCATGCCACACCTTTGTCTCCTCGTTTGGTCATACGGTTTGTCTGCCACCCTTTCTGGGTAGTCTGGGCCATGAAGAAGTCTAAGACTGGCTCCGCTATTGACCAAACATACTGTAGCAGTGAGAGTCCTCTTTTAAAACAAATGGTTCCTCCAAGTTTATCCTTATTGCCCAACTGTCTGCACACACTTGCATGAGTGCATACAAACACACACACACACACACACACACACACACACACACACACACACACACACACACACACACACACACCGCTGCTCAGAAGACACCCTCCTCTATCGGAGTTTGTTTGTCTTTTCTCTGGGACTTTAACAGCAATTCTCTAGGCTCTTTTTGTCCGCAGGAAGTGAATAACAACCCCTTCACCCCCAAACCTACCCCTTCACCCCCAAACCTACTGCTCACTGCCTCTTTCTAGTGTTGAGCATCCTTTCCCAACAAGCCCTGCTTCCCCACAAACGAATACCTCTGCTTGCATTGGGTGCAGTTTACTTAGGGCCCTTTGGAATTGGGTACCCATTCTTGGCTCCAGTGAAGTGGCTCCTAAGAAAAGACATCAAAGCTCAATGGTCGGTCCCACACAGGTATACTTCCAATTTTCTCCTGCAGCTGTAAAGAAAGAAAGAAACAAACAAAAACCTCAAGGGGGAGAGGTCATGACCCCATAGTGGCCTTAACTTGTAAATATTCTAAAAGTTTGTTTGCAGGCCGTTTCTTCAAAACTGGACTTAATTCCATCACACAAATAATGCTGTCCCCACAGTTTAGGTCTCTTGCCAAACTATGAAGGATCACTTGGCCTAAAACACAGATGAAATTATAATTATGACCTTGGAATTTTCTTTATTGTTAAAATTAGACTCTGAGCTCGTGCCAGGAGCCCTGAACACACCAGCTTTCTGCATTTTCATTCCCCCAAGTGGCTCTGTCATGTCCCCAGACCCTTCAGCGACAGGTGAGTGGATGATGGTGATGAGTTCCTCAGCTTGAAAGATGCTCTTCTTTGGTCTACTTCTTTTCTCCTCCAGGGGGAGAAAAAAAAAGAGGAAGGAATTTTCTAGCAGTCTCTTTGTTTATCTGGATCCCTGAGCTCACCTGCCTGGGATCAAGATCAGGACCTCAGGGGTGTCCTGCCAGATAAGCAGATGTGACCGGCCTCTTACCTCATGGCTGTGTTCTGTAACCTCCATGGGCCGTTTTTTCAAGGCTCTTGCTTATTGCAGCTTTAGTGGATGATCTCATTCCCCTTTCTAACTTGGAACCGGGCAACTTTACGTTCCCAGCAAACAGATGGACAACTAGGTTGAAATAGGATCCTGTACTGAAATAGTCTTTGACTCACACTCTCTCTGCTCACGTGGGAAACTTGCCTCTTTCCTTCTGCAGAGGGCCAACCCTGAGAATTCAACGCACCCAGAGCTGTTGGCCTCTCAGTGTATGTTTTAGATTGTCTTTCCCCGCCAAGGTTGGAGTTCTGCTAACACAGCGAGATTGTCCAGTTTGCTTTGGCAGAACACCTGGCCTTTTGCCCCAAGTCCATGTTAAAAAATAAAATAAAAAATTTTATGTCAACCTTCTATTTTTGGCCACTTCCCTGCTCCCCAAAGGTGCTGACAAGAGAAAAAAGGGGAGCTTGATTTCATGGTGATATTATTGTGGGAAGTGAGGCTGGGATGGAACTCAGTTGCCGAGCCCCCGGGTTCTGGTGACTGGTGTACCAAGAGTTTTCTGTGTAACTTCAGGATTCATTCATGGTACCGCTCTACCGAATGATGGAGCCTCAGTGGATGGGTTTGCTCAGAGTACTAAATGAGGTACTGCTCAGTCAGAGCACTCGGGTAAGATCATATTGTTGAGTTCACAAAGGCTCTGATTGCGGAAGCCATCCTCACTCTGTAGAAAACAGCCTATACTAAACAAGGAGCAATCTATGTAAAGGCTTGCTGGTTCCAAGAGGATTATAGCGGATGCCTTTCACTCTAGCCTTGCTGGAAGGAGTCACAATGTTTGTGAT
Source organism: Uromys caudimaculatus (assembly GCA_028551405.1). Lineage (NCBI taxonomy): Eukaryota > Metazoa > Chordata > Mammalia > Rodentia > Muridae > Uromys > Uromys caudimaculatus. Next base: position 14,643,168 of record CM052714.1, on the reverse strand, counting down.
TCCACAAAGTGAAGTGTGTGTGTGTGTGTGTGTGTGTATATGTATATGTATATACATATATGTGTATATGTATGCACATGTGTGGGTGTGACATGAAAGTAGAAGGGGAAGTAAGAAGAGGTAGAAAAAGTTGTAAAGGGGGAGAGAGAGCTAGTGAGGGACACAGTGGGGATGGAAAGCATCCCATGTCATATGCAAAACTCTGGATCTAACTCTATGTGTGTGAATGTGACCATAGGACTATTTGGGGGGAGGAGTCCAGTAAAGGGGAGAAGTGACAGACAGGGTTGTGGGCGAGGCGAGTGAGAACTCGGTCCAGTGACACATACATTTGACAATTCCATGGCGAACCCTACTATTTTTCAATCTGATTTTAAAAGTTAATCAAGAAGATGATAAGTCCTGGGTGACTTCTTATGGGAGGAGGAGCTATCTGTCAGTGGTATGGTTTAGGGAAGAACGGCCTCTGTGAGTAGAAAACCACAGCAATCTGTGGGAAACCCGAAGGCCTTAGGAGAGAGAGATGGGGCCAGAACTCAGAGTGGAAGTGAAAAAGCCCGAGGTTTGCGGATCATGGCCGGGGCTGCAACCTTGAATTTCATTCCGCTAACAGTAGTTATTAGACTGTCAGTCACTTCTGTGATGCACTGGTCAATAGTGTAAAATTCAGGTGTAGGATTGGATTTCATGAGGTCAGTTGATTCAAAGAGGAGTTGAAATATTTATTGTTTTATGTAATAATGACTTCAAAGTAAAGGGATGGATATATCTGTCTTTAAGCAAATGTTTACTGAAGTCTCAGACCGACATCTTGGAGGGCTCAAGGGTGTTTTTCTTGACTTACAGGTGGAAATGACTGGAGTTTCAACTGAACCCCAGATGGTTAAGCTTGTTCCACACTGGGGACAACACTATGCTTACACTATGTTTTACTGACAATTTCCTGGAATATGGGTCACTAATTGAAAGTAAGATACTTTGCTAAGTGAGGTAGCAGCCCTGGAGAGGCAGAGGTAGGTGAATCTGAGTTTGAAGTCAGCCTGGTCTACATGGTGAGTTTAGAAGTATGTGGAGAATGCTGTTGATTTCAACAAGAGAGGGTGGGGAAGGAGGAGGAAGGAGGGAGAGGGAGGGAAGAAGGGAGGGAGAGAATGAAAGATACAGTTTGTAAGTACAGAAACTTAGATGACGATGACAACGATAATGTTGATGGTGATTTTGTTGTTCTTTTTTGTGATGGTTCTCTATGTAGCCCTGGCTGTCCTGGAACTCACTCTGTAGACCAGGCTGGCCTCGAACTCAGAGCTCTTGCCTGCCTCTGACTCCCAAGTGCTGGGATCAAAGGCGTGTACCACCATTGTCCAACTAGATTACTTTTTATAATGAATACTTTTGTGAAGATCAAAAGAGATAATGGATGTATAAAATGCTGGGTGCCAAGTTCCATGCCCACCACTCAGTAGCAGGAGTCACAAGGTAACGGAATCTGTCCTTCCCTCAGATTCTCCTCAGCTGAGGAAGCCCCCACTCTCTCATGACAAATATTCTTTGAGAAAACAACTCCCCTCTCCGCTCATGCCCTGGCTAAAATATCTGCTGACTCCTTTGTCAGAGTTTGGAATTTCCTTGATGATTTTAAATAGAACTTCCTGTGCTCTTTGTCTGAGCCTCAGGTCCTCAAGCTGATGTGCTTCAAGCACAGACTCTTGCAGCCTCTCTGGGAGGAAACATTTCAGTGGTTGTTTTAAACATTGCTGAGGTCCCCTTTTACCTGGGGGCTTCGGAGCTTCTCTATGAGGCCTTGATATGCAAGACACAGGCTTGTCTCCGGGATCACAGGTGGGCGGTGGCTTTGCCGGGTGCAGTGCTAAGGGGGGATTGAACTATCTGAAAGGGAAAATCTAAGCCAGGCGCAAGAGAGGAGCTTTTGCAGGCCTTTGCTTCATTTTGATTAAATTACAAGACGATACAATCATCTATTAAAATAATTAGTTGCCTTGTTTCCTATCTAGAGGAACGATGGTTCCTGACTGGCAAATCAGAAGACATCTGTGGTGGGGTAATGAATCATGAGCTGTGGTCCTCCTTCCCTCCCTCCCTCCCTCCCTCCATCTCTCTCTTTTTTTTTTAAAAGACAGGGTCTCACACTGTATCCCAGGCCGTTACAGAAATCACCACGAAGCCCAGTCTTGTTTCAAACTCTGCCAGTCCTCCTGGCTCTGCCTCCCACATGCAGGTGTTACAGGTGTGAACATAAGGCTCAGCTGATTTCTTTATTTATTCTGGTACTGGGGATTGACAGTAGGGTAAGCTGGCCAGCTACTCTAACCACTAAGCTACAACTTTAGCCTTGGACTTATTCTTGAGAAAGGCAGGACCTGATCTCAGGACCGAGAGACATTTCAGAGAACAATTCTTTGGAAATGTGCAGCAAAAGTAGAGTTACCAACCTGTTTGGCCCAAAGTAAGACTGTAGCAAACATAAAAAGTTAGCGGTTTTGGAGGCCTGAGAGTTCAGTGCTCAATAGTCAAACCCCAGCCCTAACTACTTGAAAATGAGGAAATAGTCTTCCAAAGGAAAAATAATCAACTTTTGAGAGAGTCACAGAGAGCAGACTTTATGCTCAAATCTTTAGGGCATTGCATACACTAAAAACTTTACAGAGGGAAAATTACGTTACAGTAAATGTTTTTATTCATGAAATAAAGGCCAGCTGAAACACCTGCTCCCCAGAGAAAATCCTTCCAAACTCACTCCCGCATTCCCATATGGATGGGAAGAAGAGCTGATAAGTTAGAGTTAATAAAATAGAAGAAAAACTTATAAGCGGTAGAAATGACAAGATCATGCAAAGATAGAGTAAAATCTCACAGGTTGGGAATGCAGACAGACACAACCACATACACAAGTGTCAGGGAAGGTGGCATGAGAATTAAATATGTACATAACAGGTGCAATGCTCAACGAAGACTAATTTGAAAATACGGAAGAAATGGCTTTTTTATGGGTGAAGGCTAAACAGCCCAAGCTGACTGGAACAGAGGGTCCCAGTGGATCAGTTACGGCAGAGCCCAGGACCACCTCTTCCTGTGAGCCTTTGGCTACTTGCTTGGGATTCTGTTGTTCTTCAGAGAGAAGTGTAACTATGTATCAGAACGAGGTGGGCTGGTAGTCCTCCGCGGCACACGTCAGAGCTTATCACAGCCACATTCAACAATGTGTCAGGACCTGATACTTCGAAGAATGCTCACGATTGTGCTTACCCTTGAGGCAGAATGAGTGTGACCCTGATTTTCCCCCAGTCCTTTCTGAACGATAGGGAGCTAATGGCATCCTTTCTGGATCCTTTTGTTCCATCCTTTCTTTCTTCATGTGTTGGTTAGCACAGATTAATTATAAAAAGCATCTACCTTTAAAGACCAGCACGTAAGGCACTTGCTTGGAAAATGGAGATGTACCTGCTTTGGCGACTAAGCACAACTAACTCATTCCAGCCCACTGTGGTAGGAAGTGGCCAGGCTGCCTGCTGGTGAGGTCACATGGAAACATAAGAAATTTGCATGGACTCTGCACGAACGTTTTGTGTGCTCCCAACCAACCAACCAGTGATGTGTATATGCGTTTACCATGTTAGACATCATTTTGAAAGGAACCTTTGCAGAAAATGGGCTAAAAAGATTCAAGTTATATAAAAAATTAAAGACCAAATTTCAATTTTTCCACGAAGGTGGTAACAGATGCATAATTTTCAAATCCACTGAAGCAGTATTGGTATCGACTTCCAAAGTTTGTAACTATCTTAAGAATCCTTTGCCCCAACAGGACAGTGTGAACCTGCAGGCCGCAGGCATGCAGACGCGTTTCCCTCGCTGTGGCCATGTTTCATGCTGTGAGGTGTGACTCTTCAATGACATCAAGTGACTTTGCTAAATCGATTTTGCCCATTTTGAATGTGATGCTTTCTTTACACATGTATGGAATGAAACCACGGCCGTTTAGCTGGCAGCAGAAGAGGGCTTTGTACAGTTAAATGTTTCTAGCTTTATACCACCAGTGCACCAAATGCTTCACATAAATGTCGACTTAACCTATTACTTTGAAAAGTTTATTTTATTTAATTTATGGTACCAAAGTAGAACGGTTAGGAAAGTTATGAATTAAATTCCATTTGACTCCAAAGCTTACTGTGAAAATTAATTTTCATTTTGAGATAAGGTCTCAAATGCCATGTAGCCCAGGCTGGCTTTGAACTCATGATGTTCTCACCTTAGCCATGTGAGTCCTGGGTTTATGGATGTCTACCACCATACCTACCAAAGCCCAATATAAATAAAAAGATAAATATTGAATATATGTGGTGGAAGGTGTGGATGTAGAACTTGTGGGGGTCAGCACTCTCACTTTTGACATGTAGGTTCCAGGAATCAAACTCAGGCTGGGCAACCAGTACCTGTACTGCTGGGTCTTCTTGAGAACCCCTTCCATCTTTCCTTAAGTCAGACGCCAATGGCTTTGTAACTTTGCCCATTATGTTTTATACATACATGAACCAATACGTGCTATTCAATTTATTGGTCTCAGATTTTATCTGGTTTTCCTTTTTAGCTTTTCTCCCCCTTTAATATAGGGGTATTACTATGTATCCCAGGCAGGCTTCAATCATGTGATAATTCTCCTGCCTCAGCCTCCTAAGTGCTGGCATTACAAGTATGTGGCCCCCACATCTGGTTTGAAACCTTTCAATTTGCTTTGGTTTTAATTGGCTATTACTTTTATATGATTAATGATTAAGTATCATTAATCAAGATTTTGATGTGGCTTTTCTTTGGGAAGATCTGAAATTCAGATCAGGAGAGGATCCTTTATTACGATGTTCAGTAGGATTAGACTGGTGAGCAGTTTATAGATCATGTTCTCACTCAGGAAGATAAAAATACCTTCTAGATTATAGTGTTTAGATTGGCTTCTGAGACATATCAGTGGGCGCTTTATTTTTCTAGGCTAAACGAGGCTCTTCTTGCCTAGGCTGTGTGGGGCTCCTTCTTCCTACCTGGTATCGTATCTCTGTTTTTTTGTTTTGTTTTCTGGCCCCTTTCTTTCCTTCCCCTTTTTGCTTCCCCTCTTGATGTGTGTCATTGACTCGGTTCCTATTTTCTCCCAGGCCAGGACCACGGTGTACAGCTGAGCATGGCCCCATCCCAGAGGTTCACATTCTGTTCCGCTTCCTAGGATCTGGCAAGGACAGGCGCTTCTGTTTCATTGGGCACTGTGCAGAGCAACTTTAGAGAGCTCTCATTTACTTACACAACAACCTATATGTGCTGTTTGCCAAACTCTAAGAAAATAGTTTTGTGTGTGTGAGTGTTCTATCTGCATATATGCCTGTGTATGATATTGCAGGTAGCGCTCTTGGAAGCCAGAAGAGAGCATCGGATCCCCTCAGGGCTGGAATTATAGCTGTGAGCTGCCATGTGGTTGCTGGAAACTGAGCCCCTGTCCTCTGGAAGAGCAGCCAGTGCTCTTAACCACTGAGCCATCTCTCCAGCCTGTCATCCTTCTTTCTTATTATTAGGTGAAAAGGCTGAGTTTGACTGGATTATGTTAAATAACCTACAGGAGGTCACGTGGCTATTAAGAGTTTGTGTGAGTCCACCGTGTTTCCCTTACAGGATGGTAATTTCCCTTATGGGTGGTAATTTCAACTGTAGCCACTGCCTCAGTGAGCACAGTTCCTAAATGGCTTTCTACTCAGTTCTACTAGATGGTCCTGAGATTTCGCAGGACTGAAGCGGACTCCTCATTACTTTTGTTCCCACTTCTCCTCTTAGCCATCTCCCACCCCCAGCTACACCAGCAGCCTGGTCCCTGCTACCTCTCAGGCCCTCCATCCGAATAGATGCTGAATTCCACCAATTCTGTTTCTGAAGTCTCTTTTCCATTTGCACCTTAGACCTCCTCTCATCCTAAACACACCGGCTCTGTCTACCTCACGAAAGCTTCTCTAAAATCTCAAGTCTAGGTCTAACCTCGTGTCACTAGCCACTCACCCTGCCCGGCTCAGTCCTCTGCACGATCCCCTTCTAAGCTGCTTGAAGACCCAGATGGAAACCGTGATCCAAAATAAATATTCCTTGATTTTCTTGCCTTCCTTCGGGGAGCTGACTTTTCCCTGTGCTTCCACAGCACCTGGTCTTCAAGAACGCCATATGGTCACGCCACCCTACTAAATGCTTTGTTTGTCCCACTCTTGCCTGGGATTGAGAGGTCTGGCTTAGCCTTATCTCCCTAGCCCCAGGCAGCCTATCAGAGAGATCAATAGACACCAGAGGGGATGAAGATCCATCTGTAGACTACTTAGGCAGAACTGAAAGAGTCATTTGCCTATTACTGTAACTTTCAGCGTATTTAGCACTGAATCTTGACTGCATTTTTTTTTTTTTTGTAAATTTGCATCCACTTTGATGTGGATCTGTTCTATTAAAGTCCCTGTGCCCAAAAAGCAGCATGATTGTGTGCAACCTGTATTTTCTTTCCTTATTGGCTGTGGCTTCTCCCCTTATCCTGCTGTTAAGAGCCTGAACCTTAATTGCAGGGTGATGTGAAAAGTGGACTCTGTGTTGAACTTTGGCTTGAGGCTCAGGTGATTGGTATCTAACCGAGGAATGAGCTGGTCTGTTCGGAGGAGCTCTGTTTATCTTCCCTGCCTCTTGTCCATCAGGAATGGTTACTGCACCGTGAATCTTTCTGTGGTGGGTTACTTGGGACCCTGAGCCCCACTCAATCTGAAGGTAGCTTTTCATCCTCCTCATTTTTGCTAATACATATTTTTCCTCACTAAACCAATTTTGATCTTATCACAGGTGTAGCCTCCCCCAGCCCCTTAACTCTCCCTAAACATCCTCTTTAAACTCATTTGTATGGGTTAAAATAACTAGGACTTTGCAAGCTCAAATGTCTGCTGGTTGTATGGTTTTAGGTCCCCCCCCCCCTTTTTTTTTTCAAGATAGGGTTTCTTTGTGTAACCCTGGCTGTCCTAGAACTCACTCTGTAGATCAGGTTGGCCTGGAACTCAGAGATCTGCCTGCCTGAGTGCTGGAATTAAAGGCCAGTGCCACTCTGGTCTTTAGGTCCCTATTGTGTATTCTACTGTATGCAGTCCCTCTCCTCCCTCTTCCTCTCTAGCTTTACACACACACACACACACACACACACACACACACACACACACACACACACACACGAGTATTCTGAACTTGGCGTTCACGGGAGCTGAGAGGTGGACTGCTTCCTTACCGCACCCGTTCACCTGTCCCAGGAAGCATCATGGGAAGTTCATCCTGACCTTAGCTCCTAAAGGAAAGGTTAGAGAGCACGCAGAAAAATCCCTGTGCCAGAGATCATTAAAAACTGCAATGTTCAACAGGTTTGGGCCTGTACTTGTAACTTATGGGGGCCGGCAGTGAGAGTGAGGGTTTGCCTTTTATTAAAAACATAGTACTAATTACGTATCCACAGCCATGGCACACTACTCCTGTTTTCTGGATTAGCTGTTAGATTGCCTTTAAATGAGAAGACAACTAGTTACCCTACCTGTGCTCTTCACATCTTTTGTTGACAAAGCACTTGAAGTGAGATCATTGTTAAGTACACTAAGGCTTCTAACTTGATTTGCCCACATCAGACGCACTTGGACAGTCAAAGTACACACTTGAGAGGATGTGGAGCGCGGGGTGGGGGGGAGGGGTTTGAGGGAGGCGAGCAAGGCAAGTCAAGGGCTGTTACAAGTAGAAGAGGAAAGGTGGCCTGTGAAGACACACAGAGAGACAGCAAGAGCTGCAGGCCAAGGTAAAGCTTGCGGGTGAGCAGGAGGAAGCGCAGTGGGGGCTGCTGTCTGCACCCAGCCCGGATTCCTGGGGCAGCGCCAGGTCCCCGACCTGAAAGCCACTGCTCTGCGCTCTGCCCGCATGGGATCGGACAGGGTTAAGGCCATCACCTGCAGTCGAAGTGCGACCCAGATGGGAAGTAGGAAGTGCGGCGCCGAGCTTCCTGTATAAATAAACGCTCTGGCTGCTACGCGCCCCAAGCTGCTGGCTGGTTCTGCAAGGTTCCTGCCTGTCAAGACAAGGAGGCGGAGAGGGACTCCTCCTCTTCCCGAGCTGTAGGTCTGGGCGTGGAGTCCTGTGGCAATCCTGCAAAAGTGTAAAGCTGTCAGCCAGGCGGAGCACTCAGGGAGAGGGGAGAGAATGAGAGAGCCCTTCCTCCCCGGTGTGCTAGCTGCCCCAGCTGGCCCAGGCTGGACCTGCTAGAGAGACGCCAGCAGCTCGAGGACCTCAGCTCCAGCCAGGTAGGTTTAGAGGGGTGCTTGTGCGCAGGATGCAGGCGGTGCAAGCTTAAATACGGAGAGGAACAGGACCGGACGGGACCGAGGCTACCCGGTGGTTTTTGCTAAATCCTGTTTCCAGGGCTTAAGCCATGCAGAACTGCATGCATCCCAATGCTTAAACACCTGTTAACTTTATTTATTTTTAAAATAAGTGCTTTCGAAAGGTCGAAACAGATTAGTTTACTTTCTAATAAAGTGATCTTTATAGATTTAACATAAATTGCATATTGGACGAGTCCTCTGGTGTGTCTCCCGGAGAGACTGACAGTTGGCTGTCTACCTTCTGTTATTTGGAAATGCACAGCAATGTGTTGACACACAAAGCTATGAATAATACGTTATGTTAACCGTGGAGTCTGGGCTAAACGTTATGGTGATTATTTTTAATCAGGTAATTCCTGATAAGAGAGAGAGGCTTTGCCCTGTTTTCAAGTTGATGTCAGAATGAAACTGATCGCGTTTTCACGGAGGAAAGGTATCTTGGCTAGTCCCTCCCAGGGCCCCTTTTCAGGGATTCTGCTGTTAATCTTATGCACACCCCCTTTAAGCACGCTGCCGACTTCTCAGAAGACAGTTCTCTGTGTGTTTCTACTGGCTGTCCCTATGCTTTCAGCCCCAGGTACCTTATCAAAAACCTGAGCTGGAACTCTTAACAAGACCATCGGGGTTCTGGCTAGGCACTCTGACTGTTGGTTTTAACAACGGAGGTATGGCCTGAAGGATAAGGTCCTCAGCATTTCTGAAGCAGCAGATGAGGGGTGTCTCTGCCCAGAAGCAAAATAAATGAACTTTGAGATGACTCAGTTTTTAGGGTGTGGGTAAGAGGCAAAAGGAGCCCAGCCAGTCTTCCCTGGGTTGCTGGCAGTTAAAAGTGTCTGCTGCAGCTTTCCCTGAAGGAGGTGAGTCTCTTGCTCTCTGCTTCCATTCACGTCTGATCCCTCCCTGGCTCCCTCCTCCTCAGGGGTCTTTGTAAACCTCACTCCTTTTTCTCACGGGCATCAGACCCTTGAGTGTTTTTGAAACTACCTTGAATAGAAAGAGAGGGAGAAAAAAAGAGAAGAAAAAAAAAAAAAAAAAAGGAAAGAAATCCAAAGCAGATCCCTAAGGCCACTTGGAGATAGCTGCATAATGAAGGCCAAGGCTAGCAGTTCCTCCACCTCCTGCCCTTGGGCACCTTTGGCTAGCATTTTCTGCTGTTGAGTGGGCATCAAGTTGGAAGTGGTGGAGGGAGGGAGGGAGGGAGGGAGGGAGGGAGGGAGGGAGGGAGGAGAGAGAGAGACAGAGTATGAGTTAGTTCTGTTTCCAGAGTACTTTCTAAGTGCCTTCACTCATCCAGAGTGAAGAACAGCAAGATTAATGTGTACAATGAGAGGGGAAAAGATGTCAAGGAGCAGAATCCCAGCGCTTGGATTTTTATTGAAAATAAACAGTAAGAGAAAACGTAACCTAAAATCCCCTAGGCCATCCACCCTAGATAACTCAGGCCTCCACCATCGGGCTGGAAGGTGGACTTGAGTGTGGTCAAACAGCAACCATTTACCCAGGGTTCTACAAATATTTACAGTCATCGATGCCAAATATCTTTGTGCTGAGCCCCGAAGAATATTCTCAGCATTCAAAAGCCCTATTCTCATGAATGGTCTCAGTTCATTGGCAGTTTTTAAAAAAGACATCCAGATTTCTAAACTAGGTCAGCGTAAGACACGTCTTTTAAAAATAATCAGTTTTGGGATCTCAGATTATGAACCCAGTTTTTTTTCGCCAAATTGTATAAGCAAAATGAAAAGTATGCTCTCCAGCAAGAAAAAAAAAAACCATTTATTTTATCTACCCAGCAAGATGATTTAGCTTCCTGGAAAACATCTTTGTTTTCAACAGTGTGAATACTTATAATCAGGACAAAAAAAAATGTGTATTTGAAATTTCTTTCTGGAAAAATTGTTTCAATATTTTAGAAGCCTGGGAACATTTAGGCACACTGGGAATTGTTTCTCTGAAGTTTATGCTAGCCCAGCCTTCCATGCCTCCCCTGGCTTTTGGTATGGAATTCCCCTTAGGTGGGATTCTTGGTATTCGATATCACCAGTTGAGGCAGCTGTCAGGAGTCCATCTGCCCTCAGAGGACGGTGTAAGAGCAAAGTCCAAACCGTTCTGGGGACTGACCCGACTTTGTGTAGATGATTATCCTGGATGTGGGAAAGGGACCAGGCTACCATGCAAAGTCATACTTGGCACTTCAAGCAGTGGTTATCTGATGCTACTGCCTGTCAGCCTATAGATTTTTCTTCCAGAGATTTCTGCCTTAACTTATAGACACTCCCTAGTTATACTAAGTTACCAATGCCTTTGCTTTTGATTTATTAGGAGTGAATATGGATGAGAACCAGGCCTTTAATATACACCATAAAATCTGTCTATTGTCGAATAACTCTTCCCAAGGTGCTAGATGCTGAGGACATAAAGCTGGGTAAAAAGTAGTGGCCACTGTCCTGAAGGGAGTGTTATTATTTTGGCAGTGAATTTCAATAGGTGGCAACTTTTCATTTATGTTGTTTTACCGGAATACAGAAAAACTATTTTGCTGTTTCTCATTTCAATCATGTGCTTTTTGATACTTGATTTTTGATAGCGTTCCTGATATCATCTGAGTTTTGTGTAGTTAGAGAACTGTGATGGAACCTGCATCTGTTTATCTCGCTTTGTCCGATTTTTGCAGTGCAGAAGTTTAAATGCAAGATCTCAGACATGATAGTTTGGCTCTCTACCCCGACCTATATATACCCTAAGCCTCGAATATTTATGTTAAAAATTTTTTTAATGCATCGTATTGATGAATTGAATTGTGTGTACAGAGGTCGAAGGACAGTTGTCAGGACCTTTCACCTTGGGAGTTCCGGGGATTGACGCTGAGTTGTCAGACTTGGTGCTAAGCCCCTTTCCCAGCCAAGCCATCTCACCAGCCTTAAATGCTTTAATCTTCATCTTTCAGTGGTATGTTAGTTTGATACTAACATTTATTTTAAATTTGGCATTTGCCATTAGCTGGTCATTGAGAAGTTCCAAAGCTACCATGTCACACTGCAGAAGTTATTAAAAACAGAAAACGTGGGAACTGGAGAGATGGCTCAGTAGTGAAGAGGAGGGAGGACCCAGGTTTGGTCCCCAGCAGGTACATGGCAGCTCATGCCTGATTGTAACTCAAGTTTCAGGGTATTTGATGCCTTCTTCTGGCTTCTGTGGGCATCAGTCATGAATGTGGTACATACACACACACACAGGTAAAGCAATCATACACATTAAAAAAAAAAAGTCTTAAAAACAAAACAGAAACCTCTACAATTCTGAGAGTGAAAGTGACCAGTACTTCTCTACCATGGGGTGGACAGCTTCTTGTGGGTGATTGGATTCCTTTTTCCTTTCTTCTTATTGAAAGACTTAATCTATTTCACGTACACGTGCCTATGTGAGTTTAGGTGTATCATGTGTGTGCAGGTGCCTTGGAAGCCAGGGAGTATCCGATCCCCTGGAGCTGAAATGACAGATAGTTGTGAGTCACCTACTGTGGGTGCTGGGATCCAGTTTGGGAACTGATCCAGAGTCCTTTGCAAGAGCAGTAAGGACTTGTAACTGCTGAGCTGTCTCTCCAGTTCTCTCTTTCATGGGATTGTGGCTGAAACCATATATCCACAAGTTTTCCTGCATTACGTGACATCATCTGCCGAGAAGCTCCCTAACCGGCTTCCTCCTCTCCCCAGGGGCTGGGTTATCACCTCAGTATCGAATCTCCTTACAGGTATGGAATTTGGTTCATTGCGGTTTGACTTTCTTTCCTGCATTATGGATTCCAGTTACAAGATTATTTGGGAAAGGCATGCAAGACCGTATACCCTGAGCCTTCTTCAGTGTGGGGGGTCAGCAACTCCAGTTCCATTCCGGCTTCATGAAAGTTTGTTTCTAATTAGAATTTCTGTGGAAGCTTAAAACTTTTACAGGAGGGAGTAATATTTACATATGCTTTTATTTATTCAGAGAACAGTTTTTTTTGGGTTTAGATGTTCATACTTTGGTGACTGTGGTTTCCTGGTAATGTCCTGACCCTAGAAGTCAGCCCAAGTCTTGTTCTGTAGGACTTTCTGAAACACCACATCTCCTCCGTCTGTTAATTACATTATTGTCCAACCTGCCTGTCAAAGACATTCCTTCCTGCTCTGGGGCTTTGTTGCTGTGCCAGGCAAAGGAAAGAAAATTATTCAGTGGGGCTGGATGAATAATTGTGGGAGGTGAGAGAACCAACAGTTAAAGAAAGGGGCGGGCAGGACATGGCGCTGGTGAGGAGGGAGCTGTCGTGGTGAATGTAAAATCACAGCACTAAGAACAGTGACCCGGGGCCTCGTGCCCACGCCCACCTTCTTTGATAAGTTTGTATTGTTAGGAAAACTGGAATAGGTTTCTACTTCTTGGACCTCACCCTGCATATAAAGAAAACATGGAACAAAGACAAGAAAAAAAATATATATATGGAACAGCATTTTGTAAGGATAAAACTAGACATCCCAGATGCACTATATTTTGGAGGGTTCAGAGTTAGCATCTCATGATATACACATGGTCATCTTCACATCTCTTCCATTGTATAGAAAACATTTTAAAGTTGGGTTTCATTAAAATAGTTTCCTGGTCCATATTCACTTGTAAATTTGAAACAGTAAACATACTCTTTTTTTTTTTTTTTTTTTTTTGGTTTTTCGAGACAGGGTTTCTCTGTATAGCCCTGGCTGTCCTGGAACTCACTCTGTAGACCAGGCTGGCCTCAAACTCAGAAATCCATCTGCCTCTGCCTCCCGATAAACATACTCTTTAGGAAACAGTCCTTGCTGAGACTTAAGACACCCTCCTGGGTCTGGGGATGTGGTTATTGGCAGAATGCTTGACTAGTATGCATGAATCCTAGGCTCAGTCCCCAGCACCATATAAAACCAGGCATGGTGGTGCTTGCCCATAATCCTTGCCTTCAGGAAGTAGAGGTGGGAGAATGGTAGAGTTCAGGGCCATCCTGGGCTACGTGGAACACTGTTCCCTCCTGAAAAATGCTCCCATTCTTCCTTCCTTGTGATCTTCCCTCCTTTCCACCCACCAAAGATGGAGCAATAGAGTTATACACTGGATAATGACATTTCCATTCATTGCCTACTTGCTGTGCACACGATGGTGGTCCAATCAATCAAAAATGGAGTGAGCACATTCCTATTGCCTAGTGAGAACCACAATAAATTCAGTATGTGTTGTCGTGTAGACAAAGGCACTGGAATGCCCATTGCTCAGCAGTACAGACCATACAGTTATACACAGCTTGCAATAACGACAATACACAACAACGCCACTGATATGTGTTATGTATTTTTATTGTTCTTTTGAGTCTTCTACTGCTGTGTATTTAAAAAGTGTCTTCTTCGAAGCATCAACCCTTGCCTGGCTTTCACAGATTTCGCAGATAGCATGTCTCTTTATTACCATGTCTCTTATTACAGCCAAAGGCCAGGCTGAGTGGCCCACCCACAGCCTCTAGGTTTGTGTCATACACTAGATGCTCACACAGTGACCAGATCTCTCCAGTTGCTAAGCAGTGCATGACCGAGTTCACACATCAGTTCCGTTCCCAGAAGATCAAGGTCTGCAAGCTACAAAGTTGTGATGTTATTTCTGTCCTTGAAATTGCAGTTATGAAGGTTTTAAGACCAAATAATTGTAGACTTAGGTGTCTGGTCTTTGTCTCTCAATTTCTCTGGATGAAACCATGAGATTATGGAGAGGGGAGAAGTCCTTCCCAAGATATATTTCTCAACACTACTGCCTTGAGGTTGGGGCATGAGTCTTAACACCCATCGCATCTAAGACCTAAATATTTCTTGGACTTGCTGATGCCCAGAGAGGATCTCATCTCTGTTATCAATAACGACCAAGCCCATTATGAGGGATACCTTGTTTGTACTCCCCAGCCTTGAGCACTATTCCCTCGAGAGGCAGTTGCATGGATATGAAGTATGCCTCAGAGGTTGTGTTTCTCTGAACACTAGTGAGTCTGCCCATGATCTGTCTGTTCTTGCCATTACAGGGCATGCAGAACTCTTGGTAATGTTACTGATATGCACGGTTCATCTTGTCCCTGAACGGTCAGAACACTGGCAGAGAGCCAAGTAGGAAAGAGAAGCACGCTGGCTAGCGAGGAGGGCTGCCAGGAGCCTTGCCTCTGTTAGCACCTTCTGTCCTTGCTGTTGCTCTAGCTCCGCTCTCAGTGAACTCGCCTGTCTTCCTCTAGACCCCGCTTAGAGTACAACTTCAGCGACCGTCTAACGGCAGCTGTTTACTAGTCTTAACCAGCACCATTTAAGTCACCGATAGGTCTTGTTAAAAATATGAGCCAGTAGCTAAAATAAACAACTCCACTGGGCTGCGGTGCAAAGGTCAACCCAGTACAGTCAATTTCTGTATCTTCAGGTTCCAAATCTGTGGGTCTGCCAGGGGATCCAAGGTATCCAGAAAGTGGGGCTGGAAAGTTGGCTCAAGAGTTAGGAGCAGCCATTGCTCTTGCAGAGGACCAGAGTTTGGTTCCCAGCGTCTGTGTCAGGCAGCACACCTGTAGCTTGAGCTCCACAGGATCTGATAGCTTCTCCTGGCTCCCATTGGCACCCCCACATGTGACATGCATACTAATAATAATGAGAAAATAAAACAGTCTCTAAAAGGTATTCAGAAAGGGCCAGCAAAATGGCCCAGCTGATAAAGCCTCCTGCTGCCGCCAAGCCTGGCAACCTGAGTTTGATCCCTGGGACCTATATGGTGGAAGGAGAAAACTAGCTTCTGCAAGTGGCCTTCTAACCTCCATACCATGCCCTGTGGCATGCCCATGCATCCCCCTCTCTTGAGAAATAAATGTAAATAAACAACAACAGCCAAAAGAAAAACAACCCTCAGAAAAATGGTTGTATGTATTCTAAGCTTGTGCAGATCTTTCTTGCCATTGTTTCCTAAACAATACAATGTAATGATTAATTCACATGGCTTTTATATTGTCTTGGATATTATCTAAGGCCTTCAGAAGGATACACATGGTTAGGAGCAATACCGTGCCTTTTTGTATAAGGGACGTGAGTATCTGTGAGTTCTGGCATCTGAAGGGAGAGTGTTCTGAACTAAAGCCTTGTGAACACCAAGGGACAACCACATGGATTTTCACTTAGCACTTGTTGTGCTTAGTCAGTATGGTGAGAACTTCGAATTACTGTTCGACATTCTACTGGTTCTAGAGTAGACAGCCCGAGACTCTCCATTGCACAAACTGGTGATAAGAGCTGGACCACCCCAAGGCCTGCCCGCCCTTCCCAAGGCTTTCCCCTGGGAGCTCCCCCCTGTAGCTATGCATCCAGCCTCTTCATTAGATAGCTCAGTGTCTTTCAAGGTCACGTCGACATTTTGAAAGCATTCATGCAATTCTTCTTGTGTTTGGTCCTTGTCCCCGGGTCACTGCAGTGTGGCTGGGCATTAAGACCTTAGCACAGGCGAACTGGACTTTTACTGATGGTCTGGTTCGTCAGTAATATCCAGCTAATTCACTTGGCAGGTATTCTCCTTTGCTCAGTCTCTATAATTGTGCTCTGGCCATTTCTCCAAATGCTTTTGCAAGGTGCTAAGACAATGTACAGGAATTCCCAGATAGCTCTATTAGTACCCTAAACAAATGCTTTTCCTTCTAATTAGACTATCTTGTGTACACACATGTACACACGCACACACACACATGCACACACATGCATGCACATGCACAGGCATACACATACACTCTCACACACACGAACATACATACATACATACACAAATACTCATATACACATGCACAACACCCACACACTTACACACACACACACACACACACACACACACACACACACACACACGCAGTAACTGCCTTGATTCAAACAAGCTCCATAATTTAAAACTACTCTGACTGTTGGCTCTCACCGCCCGCAGAGTTTCGGGAGCAGATTGCTTTTTCAGGCCTCCAGCAGAATATGAAAATTCCTCATGCACCCCGTGCTTCCAGCACAGCATCTCAAGATTCCTTTCTTTGGCAAGCCTAATGAAAACACACAAGGGAAGCGATTCTCCTGCCCATTACTATCAGGCAGCACTTGCTTCTCACAACCAACGCTTCATGGTGCAAAGGCACTTGGAGCAGATAGGAGGTTCTCCGTTCCTGGTAATTTTGTACAAAACAGAACGATCTAAAGCGGCTTTCCTTCCTCACATGATCTGGCCTTAGAGCTAGGTATATGTAAACAAGTGAAACCTGCCACAAGCCTTTGAAAGTTGAAACCCGAAGGCAGCTGCCAGAATTCTCTTCTTTCCAACATGCCCTTGGACTCTCTGCCAAAATTCTTTCCCAAGGGATCCTGGACACCCAATGAGAGGCACAGTTACATTTGGAATAACTGTCAAAGTAATTATAATTGTTACTTTGCAAGCAGTAGGGTGGGTGGATAAATCAAGTTGCTTCCTTATCTGAGATTGGGAGTGTGGGGTAGGGGAAAGAACCAGCCACACAGCCAGCAGGCCGGTCTCAGTGAGCTGGCGGCTCTCTGGAAGGAAGGCCTTTCTTAAAGCCTGAAAGTGAAAGAGTGTGAATTAAAGGAGTGGCTCAGGCTCATGCGAGGGATAGAATTGGTTGGGAGGGTGTCTTAGTTAGGGTATCTATTGATAAATACAATGGACCAAAATCAACCTGGAGAGGAACTGGTTTATTTCACTTTATAAACCCTGGGTCACACCATCACTGAGGGAAGTCAGGGCAGGAGCTCAAACAGGGCAGGAACCTGGAGGCAGGAGCTGATGCAAAGGCCATGGAGGGTGCTGCTTACTGGCTTGCTTCCCATGGCTTGCTTGGCTTGCTTGCTTATAGAACCCAGGACCACCAGCCCATGGATGGCTCCACCCACAGTGGACTGGGACCTCCCACATCAATCATTAATCAAGAAGATGTCCTATAAGACTTCCCACAGGCCAGTCTGGTGGGGACATTTTCTAAATTGAGGTTCACCTTCTCAAATGAATCTGGCTTGTGTCAAGCTGGCAAAGAATGAACCAGGACAGGATGTCCTCAGTTCTCTTGTGGGTCCTTCCTCCAAGCTCCATGTGACTTGTTAGGTAGTTAGGGTGGGAGCTGAGGTCTTGCCAGGGGTTTCTTGTGGTAGAGAGTGTGAATCTTAGATAAAGGCCAAGACACACTAGTAAGCTCTGTAGGCATTGATAGTCTCTCTAGTGTGGGGACCCCAGCAGAGGATTATTACAGGCTTTCTCTGCTCACTGCTTTAAAAACTCAGTTTCCAATAAACTCATGGTAGAAAAATTTCTTGTTTGAAGTAGATCTATCTATTATCTATCTATCATCTATCATCTATCTATTGATTAACCCATCTATCTATCTGTCCATCTATTTGTCATCTATAACACTCATTGTTAGTTTTTCCCAAAGACAAAAGCCAAGGCTGCTTTTCATTCTGTTTCTAGAGTGACCTTAGGCTTCTGTGATGTGCTTGGGAGAGACCAAGGAGGGGCCAGCCCTGCATCTCAGCCCAAGAACAAGCACTATCTTCTCTACGTTTTCTTACACAGTGGTAGCTTAGCATTTTGTTTTTATTAAATGCCATTGTTTGGAATGTTTAAAATCTACCACTTTAGGGAATTAGTGTTCATTTCTGAAGAGTTGCTTTGGATTATTCAAACCCTGAAAGAATGAAACACGTCACTTCTCTCCTGTGTCCCACTGAGTTACAGGGATGCCTTTCAAAAGACTTTGTATTCTTTCAGAAATGTGTTTCTGCAATGCCAAAGGGTTTTATGTTTTAAATATTTTTATATAAATATATTTTGCTTTTGAATCCTTTCATAACTTTTGTTTCATAGCCTCTAGGTAGGTAACTCACAAACTAAGGAGTAAAATCATGGATATAACTAGAGACAGGATTCAATTTCAGTAGATCTTATTTAATACAACCAATAGTTCTGTCTTAAAAACACGAGGATAAGCCATGTGTAGTGGTGCACACCTTTAATCCTGGCACTTGGGAGGCAGAGGCAGGTGGATCTCTGGGAGTTTGAGGTCATCCTGGTCTACATAAAGTTCCAGGATTGACAAGACTATATAGAGAGACGCTGTCTCAAACAAACAAACAAACAAACAAACAAGCAAACAAACCACAAGTATGTCTAAGATACCTCAAAAGAGATACCTTTTATGTCTATGTTCTCAGGAACACATTAAAAGTTTGTCCCAGATAGCCAGTAAGATGTCTCAGCAACTAGAGGCACTTCAAGTACCAGCCTTACAACACGGGTTAGTTCCAAAACCGACAGTTCAGTCCCTGGAACTTATTTTGGAAGCAGAGGACCAACTCTCTCATATTGTCCTCTGACTTCAGGAGTACATCGTGGCAACACACACACACACACACACACACACTCTTTCCATTGCCCCTCTATGAAGTTTTCTAGAAAGCAATACCAGGCAAGGCCGTAAGAAAGTGAGCAGTAGCCAGATTTGAAGAGCACCATTGTGTCTTCATGATAGCGTTCTCCAACTAGCATCTTAAATTCATCCATCTATCCATCCATCTTCCTTCCTTCCTTCCTTCCTTCCTTCCTTCCTTCCTTCCTTCCTTCCTTCCTTCCTTCCTTCCTTCCTTCCTTCCTTCCTTCTTTCTTTCTTTCTTTCTTTCTTTCTTTCTTTCTTTCTTTCTTTCTTTCCCATGCTCTCACTATATAGCTCAGGCTGACTTTGAACTAAAGGTTCTTTTGCCTCTGCCTCCTGACTTCTGGGATCACAATAGTGTGCCACCATGTCAAGCTCTAGTTGGCTCTGAAGGGTAATTGATATTTGAGGTCTGAGGTGGTTCAGAGTTGTGACAGTTCCTGTTGCCCTACTCAGAAGGCACTTCCTGATTGCATTCAAATGAAAAGACACAGTTAGGGGGAAATTGGTGGGTCTGTGAGAGTGATGTACGGGGGAGTCTTAGGAAGATGACCAAGTGATCATTATCTAGCCACAGTCTGGGAAGAGGTGACATAACTCTTATCTATCTATGTATCTATGTATCTATCTCTGTATCTATGTATCTATCTATGTATCTATGTATCTATCTATGTATCTATGTATCTATCTATCTATGTATCTATCTATCTATGTATCTATCTATCTATGTATCTATCTATCTATCTATCTATCTATGTATCTATCTATCTATCTATCTATCTATCTATCTATCTATCTATCTATCTATGTATCTATCTATGTATCCATCTATCTATCATCTATCTACTTCCTCTTTTAGCTCTTACCTGGCCCTTAAGGGGAGTCTGAAATCTCAAAGTCTCAAGCTTGATGCATACATTGATTTGATTTGAGTTTGCCCTTGGGTGATAGCTCTTTAATCATTAGTAGAATGAGCACACCGAGTCTTGAATTGTATCGCCCTTTGCCCAGGAATAGCATGCCTTCCATATTGGAAACTGGTCATTGGTTAGCATCCCCTCAACTTATTTTGACCAAGTCATCTACTACTACCTGGCAGGTTATTAAGTTAGTAAATGCTGGCATGTTCTGGTTAGTGAGCAGAGTTCCCATCGGCTTTCCCCTTTTCTGTCACCGCCAAGGTTTTCTTTCATTCGACTTCAGAGTTCTTGTGTCTCTGTATGTGTCACTGTGACGCTCATCCTGGTGTTACCCTCAATGAAGAACCATGTCTCTGGTGCTGATCCCATAAGATGGTAATGGAGTTGACAACTTCCCATCCCACAGTGACGTCTATAGCTGTCATAACGTGGGTAACCTAACACGCTACTCGCATTCATGTGACCCTGGTATAAACAAGTAAGTCATAAACAGCATACACAATTATGTATAGAGAATAATGACTGGTTCATGATAATAAAAAACTATGTTAATGGCTTATATATTTATTCTACTATACCATTTATTCATATTTTAGTGTGTACTTCTGGCCAGTACAACTTTTTTTTTTTTTTTTTAAACAGTCTGCCTGGTTAGTTGCAGCCTCACATATCCCGTATTCACTGTGTCTCTTGCCTGCATGGGTTCTTCTTATGCTCCGTACACTGTGTTCATCCATCTACTGATGTGTGCTTAGTTTGATTTCCCTTCTGGCAGTCCTGAGTAATGCTGCTGTGAATAATATGGACAATGCAAAGATGTAGAAATTCTCCCTTAAGACTCTGATTTCAGTTCTTTTGAGAGCACATACCCAGAAGTAGAATTGTTGGACCACGCAATCATCTCTTTCTGGTGTTTCCAAGGATGAACTCAGGGCCTTACACATCCCAAAAATGTGTGCTGTACCACTGAGCTACAGCCCACCCCATTTGGTAGTTCTTGAACCTTCTTTTGAGAGACATCCTTTGTAAGTATTTTCTGAGTGAGCTGCACTGACTGTAGTGACTGTAGTGATGTACTATATTGATTACTTCCTGTTACTATGGTAAAATACCATGACCAGATGCACCTTAAGGAAGAGTTTATTTTGGCTAATGGTTCCAGAGGGTTACAGTCCATAATGGTGACAGTGGCATGGCTGTAGGTAGCCAGAGCTGTAAGCTGGCCACCTACCTTTCCTTGGCACCCCAGGAAACAGAGTGAACTAGAAACAGGTGAAGCTATAAACTCTCAAAGCCCGTACTTTCTCCAGCAAGGTCCCAGCTCCTAAAGGTAGGTTTCCTAACCTCCTCAAACAGTGCCACCAACTGGGGACCAGGCGTCCAAATACATGAATCGATGGGGGACATTCCTCATTCAAACCACCGCTTGTCCCTCCCAAATGGAATGTTTGTTTATGGTGCTAATTTCCTATCTTTGCCAACTCTACAAGGCACAATCAATGGTACACAATGTGACGTTTTAAGGTAGCATGCACACACAAGAAACGAGGAAATCAAGATTGTTAACGGAACCGCCACCTCTCATGCTTACTTCCGGCTTCCCAGTGAGAATCATTTAAAGTCTGCTCTCGGCAACTGCCAAGTGCACAATGCTGCTATTATTATTAGCTGGAGTCACTGTGAGGTGCTATGGTTTTCCAAAGCTTACTCATCCCGTCCACCTGGACTCTTATACTTGACCAACGTCTCCTCATCCCCTCTCCTTCCCACCTAGCAATCATTTCACTCCCACAGCTAGCTTACCTGATAGAAATCAGGACAGCGAGGTGAGGTCAGCTTAAATTTCAGGGCTCCGGGAAGACCTTGCCAAGATCAGGCGTACTCCATCCCACAGTTCTCAGAAATGCTCAGCTGGACTTTTAGAAATTACTGAGGGTGAGGATTTGCTCAACCAGACCCCCAAATACACGTGTTTAACCATTAGCTGTATTGATGGTGATGACATTCCTTACTTTGGGTTTTTCTTTGTATTGGTAGAGGAGGTTGAAGACAGGCTGATGGACTCCGTCGATGGGCTCCAGTGTCTGACCATGACTGCGGAAAACCCACCCTCTGGAGACCTGATTCCTGCCCCGCTTGTTACTTGCAAGCTCTGCCTGTGTGAACAGTCTCTGGACAAGATGACCATGCTTCAAGAGTGCCAGTGTATCTTTTGTACGCCTGTAAGTTCTCCTCAATGTTTGTATCGTGGGAAAGTTATAAAGGGGAAAGTCATGAAGGTACAGGATACCTTTCTGTGGCATACTGAATTCGCTATAGTCTGACCCTACTCTGGAAAGCAAACACACATTCGGTATGACACCAGGGTCTAATGCACGCTAGGGAAGTGCTGTACCCTGACACTTGAGCTTTCCAGACAAGGTGTGCCTATGTACATATGTAGCTCCAGCTTGCTTTTAACTTGCTATGTAGCCCAGGCTAGACTTGAACTCAGATCCTCTTGCTCAGTCTCCCTGGGCTCTGGATGACCCACCACATCCAGAGAGATGTAACTATTGAGTCAGTAGAGTCTTTCTGTTCTGAAGATTCTAGTTCAGGATCAAAACAAAACATTCAGCATGTCCCAAATTAACCATGATCTCTAAGAAGATCTCCTACTGTCTTGAGTGATTAAAAAAAAAAAAAATCAGGAAATAGCGCATGAATTTTCTTTCAGATCTTCTATTCTTTTACTTCTAAAATGTGCTGAATAATTCCTCTGCATTAGGAAACAGCAACAGCAATGATACGGATGCCCAGGAATGAACTTGGCTCTTTTAGTGATGATGGTTAACAACGTCTGTCCCCTTTGTTACTGGTCTCCTAAAAGAATGCTTGGTTATTATATCAAGACAGGAGACAGAAGGATGAGATGCCATAGGACTGAAAGACGGCAAAGAATGGCACCATTTATTTATCTAGCACACATCTGTCAGGTAGCACCTGGTACCATTCTCTGGTACCAGGAATTCTCGGTTGTAGAAACAAAACCCAGAAAAGATCTTTGCTCTTGGGAGTTTATAAACCTGTGGGTCACAACCCCCCACAGGGGTTGCATATTAGATCTGTAGATCAGATATTTACATTACAATTCATAACAGAAGCAGAATTTCGGTTCTAAAGTAGCAGCAAAAATAATTGTATTGTCGGGGGGGGGGGGAGGTCAACACATCATGAGAAACTATATTAAAGGGTTGCAGCATGAGGAAGGTGGAGAACCACTGTGACAGTCTAAGAGAGCTGCAGAACAAACACCAGACACAGTGAACAAGAGAGTGGAAAACAGAATCCAGTAATGGGGAGAGGGGTGTGGCTTAGGGAAGACCCTGAGTTTTAGAGGGATTAGGCATCATACCGATGTCACCCCTTTCTCTTGCCAGTCTGAGTTGCTTTACAGAAAGGGAAGAAGATGTCCTTGCTTGCATTCTGAACCCGACTGTCAGCAGCGATGGCCTCTCTGTCTATTTTTATATGTTTTTGACCCTTCCCCTCCTGGGAAGACATGGATCAGAAGCAACGTTTAGTGATAACCAGGATGAAAGTTTTCCTCCGAGGGTGCCTGGTGTTTAAGGGCAGGACATGAGAATCAGGTTTGGCTAGGCCAGTTCATAGTGCAGAATTCAAGCTTGTGTGCCAGTGCTGGGAAAAGACTATCCAGCCAAAGGTTGCATTTCATCTTTACAAGAAGCTAATGTTGGCACATTATTGTTTCGGTAGATTTTAGTTTCTAATTAAAATCAGCACAACGGTTTCTCGTTTCTCCTTCAGTGACTCGGGAGTTAGAGTTTGAGTGATCACATTGTTCTGTCATCTAGATTCATACTTCCTTACTGTTGTAGAGTCACAAGCAGAGAGTCAAATGGCTTGATATTTTTGGTACTCCTCCATTTTTCTGGAACTTTTTGCACCTAAAAGCATTAACCTTCCTTGGCCTCCTGATACCTCATTACCTGTGGTCGACCAAAATAGCAAGCTGAGCATGCGCGATTGCACCCGTGTCTACAGATTTGCAATTAGAATCAAGACTCGCCTGAAGTACTGCTCGGTGCTTTTTACCGTTAGAGGTTTATTTCATATTGCTATGCAAAGCATGATACAAAAGTGTATCTAGGTGCTAGTGAGATGGCTCAGTGGTGACAAGCACTTGCTGCTCTTTTGCAGAGGACCTGAGTTCTGTTCCCAGTCTTTGTTGCTTTTTAATTTTAAACTTTTTTCTTTTAATTTATATGTATCAGTGGTTTTCTTTCATGTACGTTTGTGTGCCACACGTGTACCTGGTGCCCAAGGAGGTCAGAAGAAAGTGTCAGATTCCCCAGACCAGTTGTTACAAACAGTTATGAGCTGGGCCTGGATCCTCTGGAAGAGCAGCCAGTGCTCATAACCACGAAGTCATCTCTCCAGCCCCTAGCCTATTGATTAGCCCACAACAGTATCTCTGTAGACCCTGTTTCAGGTCATCTAATGTAGGTAATTCTGGCTCTAAATGACATCAGAGAAAGGAGTGCAGTGCATATCACTGCCAGTAAACCGGTTGTTCTACTCGAGGAGATGGTTTCTTCTGTTGAACTCCATGCTTGGCTTTAATATGGAGGAAAGCTGAGGATACAGACATAGGCGCAGTCCTTATATGGATGGAATCTAGGGTTTAGGTCCACTGCGGATCAAAGGAGCAGATATGTTGGGATTACAGGAAGACAAGCTACATCATTTTCTTCTTGTGGTCTGAAGGCTAAAATATCTCAGAAAGGTCATGAATTAATAATCAATAAAATGTGAAAAGTTTCTCTCTTTTTTTTTCTCTTTTCTTTGTTTTCATTTGTCAGTAAAAATAACGGAAACATGAAATCCACACTTCCCTTCTGTCTTAGGGTTTCATTGCTGTGAAGAGACACCATGACCACAGTGACTCTTATAAAGGAAAGCATTTCATTGGGGCTAGCCTACAGTTCGGAGGTTTAGGCCATTGTGAGCATGGCAGGAAGCATGGCAGCACACAGGCAGACATGGTGCTGGACAGGTAGCAGAGAGTCCTACATCCGGATCCTCAGCACAGGAGGGGGGGGGAGGGAGAGAGACAGAGAGAGATAGACAGACAGACACTGGGTCTGGCTTGAGCTTCTGAAACTTTGTAGTACACTCCAGTGACATACTTCCTCCAGCAAGGCCACACCTACTCCAACAAGGCCACACCTCCATAGTGCCACTCCCTAAGAGTCGATTTGGGCTATTTCATTCAAACCACCACATCTTCTCTGGCTCTTTTTTTTTTTTGGCAGGGCCTTGCTATGATGTAGCCTTGGCTAGCCTAGTACTTGGTATATAGCCCAGACTGGTCTCAAACTTTTGACAGTCCTCCTGCCTCAACCTCCTAAGGATTAAGAGTCTAGGCGTCAGCCATCACACCCAGCTCATTCACAGCTACTGCAACTTGTTCTTAACAATCATTCTGGACACTTTAAGTCAAGGGGAAAAAATGACAAGAGTCAGTTTTCAAAGTGGTGGAAACCGTGGGTTTGCTCTCTTGCGGGCAGGGCTGGCCTCTGGTTTACTTTGGACAGCGCACCAGCCATGAATGAAGAATAATGAGAGCACAGTTGTTGCTTGTTTTTATAACCTAGATAATTTCACCTGGAAAGAGTTGGTATGTTGGGCATGGCCTATTTACCTTCCAGATTAAAGACGGGATGTGTTGAGTGAAAAGAAAATAGAGTCCAACCATATCCCCACCTTTTCCATTACCCTTTATTGGCTCGGGGTGGTCAGAATTTTTTTTTTTTTTTTACTATTCAGTTTTTGCAGCCAAATGGATTTTCCAGTGTTTAAAAAATGAGAGGAAGCATACCACCTCTTCAATCAAGCCCTTCTTTCCTTTGGGGCCTGTTGGGTGACCTTTCAGAAAAGCCCCCAGATGGTCTGGGAGACATAGTTCAGGGAGAACTGCCCGTGTGTGTTTGTATGTGTGCACATGTGGGTAATGGAAACGGAGCTGGGAACCTGCAGTTCTTCTGTTCCAGGTTCTAACTGATGCCTTTACTAGGAAAGTGATGCTGGTTCCCTCCTCCTCCTTCCCTTGCAGTGCAGCACAGCTGTGTCAGAGACACAGCGATGGGAGAACCAGACCCAGTCAGGCTCCAGTGCTGTGAGATTTGGGGCAAGCTGAAGCTGTCTGACTTCTGCTTTTGAGCAAGAGGAGTTCATAGTGCCTGTTGTCGGGTAGCGTAGAAGGCATCAGAGGGAATCTGAATGAAGGGGCTAGCTCACTTCCAGACCGGAATAAGCTAGCACCACGGTTGTTCCTTCCCCACACAACACTGTATATAGAGCCACTCTGACTTTTAAACTGTGTCAGAGCAAGGAATGCTGTAAAGATGTGAGTTTGACCGTCTTCCTCATCAGCCATCTGCCAAAAGGCGAATGGTCTCTCTCTCTCTCTCTCTCTCTCTCTCTCTCTCTCTCTCTCTCTCTCTCACACACACACACACACACACACACACACACACTGTGGCTTATGGCTGCACTTTTAAACTTAAATCCCAAAAGTAGATCAGGAGTCACAACACAAAACCAAGAATAAAACATCAGTAAGATATTTTAATGAAGAAAACCAAACAAGTCTCGTGTTTCTATCCAAAGACACTCAAGACTGCATTTCTCCTAACTGACCATGTAATAAAGGCCAGTTTAAAGATTTTTTTAAAAAGGTTTAAACCTTGTTTTGTTTTTTTTTTTTTAAAAAAAAAAAGAATAAACAATCAGGCCAGCAAAAAAATACTCGATGCATACTTTTATCATGTCAAACAAGTTAATATTTCAGCACAGTGTAACTATACAGAATGAATATATATATTACACAGATGTTCACAAAGCAAACACCAGGTTCAGAACAGATTTGAAATATCTCCATCATCCTGTAGGTTCTGAGTCTAGGCTACATAAATTCACCTCGCATAGATACCCAAGGTTGGATGTATGCTTTTCCCCAGCTCTGCTTTTGAGCAGTCAGCCATCAGCCAAATGAATTTAACTGTGCTGCGTAAAAAGACCTCAGTGCACTCTTTGTTTACGTCTGTTTTAACGATTATGTGACAGCTTTTGTGTCTGCCGGTTAAAAGGCCAGTTTTGATGCTTTCCTCCTGACGGCTGAGGCAGCTGCCAGGTCAGGTGGCATCTGGGGGATGAGAATGAAAAGCAGAGGCATAAGAAATAGGTTAGAGATGACTCAAGAAGGCACTGGCTTCCTGGACCCTGATCTCATCCAGGCCCTGTGCTCACTACTCACGTATTCAAAGGCAAGTAGTAAACAACGTGTCAAGGAAGGGCGAGCAGCACAGAAAACCACAGTCCTGGGGGCCTCATGACTTTGTCATAGCCTCACTGTCCTAGAATCGGAAGGTACCTTAGGTTGCCTGGGTTCCCCCACCCCAACAAAGAAGTCCTCTTCCCAGATGCCCGGGTGGCTCCTCACTTAAGGGAATAGCCTCAAATCTTGCTTGGGTTTCATTCAGTAAGAGTTTGCTGCATGAGGAATAATTCTGACTTGGTTAGAACAGACTGGTGAACAATTGCATGAAAGCCCACTTTTCAAATAGCCTGAGACTTAGCACATGGTAAAAATGCTGGGTAAACATGGAAGTCAGATAACTGACTCTAAAAATGCAAGGGGGTGGGGCAAGGGAGGCAGGGAGTGAGGTGGCGACAGGGTTTTGCATCTCTCCAGGTAGAGCGTCCCCAGTGAGGTATCATTGGGGTAGAAGGCTAAAAGCAATGAAGTGG
>CM052714.1:14565336-14615430 GCA_028551405.1 Uromys caudimaculatus | reverse complement strand
GAGAGAGAGAGAGAGAGAGAGAGAGAGAGAGAGAGAGAGAGAGAGAGAGAGTCCCAGTGAGAGGATGGAAAATGATCAGTGCCCAGTGAGTGTCTCAAATAGAGGGAGGGGAGGGAGGAAGAGAGAGACAGAGACAGACAAGAGTCAGAAAGAGCGCCTTCTTAAGAACAGAGCAATCTGCTCTGCCTAGCCTCCTGGCTGCAGCCTAGTTCTCTTGTTTTGTGACTGCCATTATGTGAGCAAGCTGCCACAGACCGAGCCGCTCCTGTCATCATGCCTCTTTTTTACCTAGGATGCATAAAAACTCGTAGAACTGTGAGCCCAAACATACCCTTCCTCCCTTGAGTCATCTCTGTCACTTATTTTGTTTCAGTATTGTGAAATGTAAGGAACGCAGTGTACAAATATAACAATCCAAGCCGGAACGGACAATGGCTTGGAAGAGCCAGCCCCGTCTCAGGCTAAGGACATGGTAGGTTGGTAAGGAATGGAGTGCTCAACCGGACGAGAGCATCACCAGCTGGCGCACTGAAGCAACGAAGGAAGGAGGGAAGGGTGCTCTAGTCGAAAAACATGGAGATGCCAGTTTCCTCCTGCTGACGTGAATAAAGGAACCTGGTTGGCAGCACAAAGGGCATACTTCAGCAGGGACACGGGCATTCTTAGCTTGATAACTAGGTAGGAAGAATAACACCTTAAGAAACCTGATATCATTGGCCTGATAGGTAACAAAGAGGAGAAACAGGACATAAAAATGACGTATGTACTCCAAACGGTAAAGTTGGGGTCTGTCATACTTCAGAAGTTGAGAGGCCTGGTGCTCCATAAGGCCTCCTTGCTGCCCTTCCTCCTCCTCCTCCAGCATGCTCGCTTTTTGCCTGTCTTCCACCCTATTCCAAACCTGTCTTCACTACCCTTCTTGCAAACAAAGCCTCCAGCAGCTCTGTCTTTCCCTTGGCACTGTCCTCATGACCCTCTGTCTAGTTTCTGCCTGTTGCTTCTCTGTAGGCTCATGCCCAGGCATGGCCATCTGCCAGCTACAAGGTCCAGAGTGTCTTTTGCTTAGTCTCTTTGTTGCCTCTTCCCTGCCCCCACAAAGCTGAACCTCCTTCTTGGGACACTCAGGGTCCCACCACCAACATCTCAAGCCATCTGCTATAATCTATACATCCTTTGGCCTCTGCCCCTCGGGAAACTTCTGCTGACCTCTACCTTGTAGTTTGATTGGGTCCCCACATGTTCCCACACTCTGCCTCCTTTATCTCAATGTCTACTCCCCAAAACTTCTTTGAGGACCTCTGATGCCCGCCTTTTGCTCTGTGGTTCCCAATGCACTGCGGCAGCACCAGTGCAGGGGTAGAATCTGGACTGAGGATAGGCTCAGGGAAATTGGGAAGAAATCAATAAGTTAACCTTAATGGCTTGGTAAGACGTTCTCTACAAGCCTCTGACTGTGGTTTCCGTGTTTGGACAGCGGTCACCCTCTGATCCATGATGGTAAGAGTTAAACATGATCAGTGAAACACGTGATCATGAAAAGCTCAACATGAGCAAAACTGTGCTTCGGAGAACTTGAAAGTTGCTTGGGGAGGGAAGTAGGAGGGATCTGGGAGGATTTGGAGGTGGGGAAGGAATGTGACCAAAATATATCGTATGTAAAAAATTTTTTTAATAACTTTTAAAGTATAGTAGGAAAACCCAGAAGCATCCCAATCAGATGTTGGTTTAAACCTCAAATTCTGTAATTATTAGTCATGAGGATTGAGGCTCAATTACTCATGTGGTCCCTGTGAAATGGGATGATACCAGTTTCAGAGTTTCTGTGAAAGCTCAGAGAGGGATTTTCAGATGTTAGCTCTGCTTGTCACCTTCCTGTCACTGCTGCTTAGGTGTGCAGCCGGTTCCTGTGCTTTTGGCTTCGTGTTTTTTACATGATTTGGGTACTCACACTGAATTCTCTGGAGGAAGGCAGTGCTCCCTGCATTGGCGTAGACGAGGCTGGATGGCTGTATTCTATTTAATCTTGGCAGGAGAGATTTTCTGGAACCTTTATCAATTTGACTTTTGTTTCCCTTCCTATTACTAAGATGGTGTTCACATCTAAGAGGTTGGGAGGCACCCTGTAAGAGTTTAGGTCGGGGCTCTCACAAGAGGAGGACAGGGGAGGAGACCGAGTAGCACAGCAGCACTGGCCGTGTGGAAATGGGGACATGTTTATTCTCACTGCCTGTGCCAGGCCTGTGCTCATGCTCCCGTGCCAGCTGAGGGCTTGCAACTCTGAGGGTAATGCTTCCTTGGAGGAAGTGGAAAGATGTAAACTTGGCAAGGGCTTTTGTTTTCTCTCTCCTTGAGCCATGGGGGTTTTCTGTGTGTCATAGGTAGTGGCTGGGCCAGATGGGTCTCCTTTGGACTAGAGTAGGATTTGGTAAGAGATTAACCCCTGATGGGGCAAAGGTAAAGCCTCTCCTCTGAGGTCCACGGGAGAGTTCCTGAGTCATCTGTGTTGGAAGCAGGTGTCCACCATGAGAGACATCTGCTCTGGTGGAATGCTCTTCCAGTTTCCAGGTCTCATTGCTTCCTTGTGAGGGCTGCACCAGTTAGTTATTCCTGTCACCAAATGTAGGTATTTCTTGACCACTTGAGATGAAGACAGAAGTGTCTGATTGCTCTCCAGTGGTGGGATCCAGAGGTGCTTCTGAGTGGAGCCCAGATTTAGCTTCCCATAATGACTGTTCAGACTTACGAGGTGGGACTTCTGTACCCCTTTCCAGAAAAAGTAGCAGAACCGCTTTAAAGTACTTAAGGTTCTTTAAATTAAAAGTACTTCAGTGTTGTATACGTAATGTCCCCTTTAAGTTTACTTCCTTCACTCCTTTGCCTGGAACTAATGCCTGTTTCCATTGTGGATATCGATGGAAAGACTCCTCTCCCTGAGGTTCGTCTCAGTTAACATTGCTAAGCCACTCATACAGCAATGAAAGACCTAACTATATCTCCCAGAGTAATACTTGGGGTGGGGGCGGAGGTGGGGTGGAGGTGGGGCGGGGGTGGATGGTGTGGGACACAGGGTTCTCAGGCATGACTGCACCTTACCGTCACCCCAGATTTAAAATCGCAGGTACCAGTTTAGCAAGGAGGCAGGAGACAAGAACAATGTACAAAGGTCAAGGGTATTTCTCCATCCTATCAAGGATTGATAGAACGGGACTGTGAAAAAAACTCTATTTACAATAATTTCCAAAGGAGGAAATGGATGAAGATATGTAAAACGTATACTCTGAAAAATACACATTATTGGTAAGAGAGACCAAATAAAGGGAAGGGCACTTGATTGGAACACTCGATACTGTTCATGCGGCCGCATGTTATAAACAGAAACAACTAGAACAGTCCAGAGAATCTCAGAGAAGAAAAACAAAGTCAGAGAACACACCTCCAGATTATAGAACTCACTACAAAGCTATGATAATCAAAGCAGGGTGAGAAAGCTCCTGAGAAAGGGATTCTGAGCCCAGTGATGTGTCTGGGTGTGGTGTTGTATTTCCTAGGATCCTGCAGAAGACAAGAGAAAGGTCGTCTACTAGGGCAGGTAGATGCCAACAGTAGCTACATAATCTGAGGAAGTCCACCACATCAAGAGACCCCTAGATTAGGGGAGATTCTTCTTAGCTGGGAAGGCCTTTCTGACAAGGTAGCAGGGATGGCAGTTCTGGGGGAAATGAGCAGTACAGTCTAGAACACACACAAATACGTCATCTGTCATCCATCAATCTGGCTGTCTTTCTACCGATCATCTATATATTACCTATCTACCTATCATCTACCTGTCATCTGTGATCCATTCATCATCCATCATTAATACTAATGAGTTTAATAATCTATTATCTATCAATTTCTATCTATTATCTGTCATCTATCTAGCTAACTATTATCCATCAGTCATCTGTGTATCTATGACTGTATTGTCTACGCCCATAGTTGGCTCTTAGGTGGGTACATTGCAAGCTTTTTGCCATGTCTCTGAGGCAGGGGAGAATACCTTATGAAGAACACTATGTCCTTTGATACAGTGTGAGCAACAACCTTGAAAAAAATCCCTTCCTTGAAAAATTCCATTGCCATTAAGTCATAGGCTGAGCTGGAAGGAACAATACAAATCACCTGGCTCCCCGTGTGTTTGGTGACTAAACACTTGACTACATACTATCGGAATCCTTGTGGGCTGTGCAGTGAGTTGGAAAAGGAGTCTCTGATATTATTTATGACCCTTATGGTCTTAAGCTTATTTGTTTTTGCTCTGTCAAGCCATTTACGTGAAAGGGAACTACACAAAAGAAACAATTCTTCCTTCTCTGAGTCATCTGGGCATTTGAAATGTTGTTTTTAAAACATTCTCTTAGACTCTGTTGGCTGATCAGAAAATTGCAAGATCTGCACACTGCTCAAGTTGATTGGTCTGCATTAGTTAAAGGTGACAAATGGCGTTAGTTTTATGTGTTCCTCTTTATGTGTAAGCTAGGTGCCAGGTTTTGTTGATTTTTTTTTCCTCCAGAATTGTTAATTGTGCTTGTATGTTATGGACAGTGGTTCTTGTAAAATACTTTTGATTCTTTGTGCTTCTCTAGCCAGTGGGAGCAATGAAGGGGGGGTTTGAGGTGATATTTTTCAGTGAAAGCAAATGGAAGACATGAATACAAGGCACTCGGAGAATGTAAGAAGCAGCGCTGAGGACTCACCTCCTCTGCTTCTTGGAGAAATGCGCACCGACTCTGATGGCACGTTGGTCGTGCGCCTGAGCGCCCAGCTGCTTAACAACCTACTATACACACACACACACACACACACACACACACACACACACACACACACACACACACACACACACCCCTCCATCTCCAACAAGCCTTTCTTAGGATAAAAGGAAGGGGCATGCACACAGCTCCAGCTTCTCTCCTAAAGATGGTGACAAACCGTCTTTTTTTGTAGACATGGGAATTGCTTGTGTGGAAAGCTTCTAAATCCATTACTTGATGTGTTTCGGACCTCGAGTTAGCAAATGGAGAATCTGCTCTAAGCAGCCAATGGGGAGCCTTAATATTTCAACTGTACAAATTTGCAGTGTACGTTTAAATAATTATTTTGTACCATAAAGATGCATGGTATCTCCCTAGTTACTATATACCATCAAGCCCTTTCTCTACCCCTAAAAAGCCCTAGGGAGAAGCTTGTCTATAGGCTGGTGAGATGTGCTGGTTCAGACGCCTGTTCTGTTCATTCAACTTCCCTACCCCATGTGGCTTAACTGGTTCCTTGCAGGGATTCAGGGAAGTTTAAACGTGATCGGCACAGCCAGTCTGGGTCCTGGGTGGAGTCTTTGCCCCACTGTCAGTGGGGGTCCACCTCAGCCGCTGGGCTCTGAAGTTCCCCGAGCCATACCACTTTGTTTCCCTTAAGCCCCTTCCCCTTGGGCCTGGAATGTGCATTTTTAAAGCCTGTTTTCCTCAGTTTCTGTGAGTGGCAGCTGGCAGGAGAGGGCGAAGACAATAAAAATGGAAGCACGTGGCCAGTGAGAGCCTGGGGAGTCTCCAGAAGCAGCCTGGGAGGTGGCCCTTTGCGGGGTCGCCTGGGACGACACCCTTTGTGTGAGCCAGTGTACAGTTCCTCTGGGGCTTTGCTGCCAGAGATCTTTCCCATTTCACCCCCCATGCTACTTTCTCCTGGGACTCAGCCCCTGGCACCAAGCCACATTTGCCACTGTAAATCTTAGGGCAAGTAACTGTTACCCATTTCTTGAACATGAAAGTAAAAGTTCATATATAGTATCTACCACGAGGTCATTCACAGGGTAAGAGGGACTGGGGTTGACATCGGCTCCCAGATGCCTGTTCGCTCTGTTATACTGTATCACAGGTGTGCTCTCATGTCTTCTACCATTTGAGAATCTTGTTCAGGATTTTTCAGGATACCATTGTATGAGTTCAGCAAAACTTATTTGAAAATTTATTTGTTTGGGTATTCAAGACGGATATTTAAGTTAGTCTCTGGGTTTTCTGTGATTGAAGACATTTATTTTTCAGGGAAGGGGTCTGTTAACTTCCCAAAGAGACACAAATCTGGCTTAAGTTGTTGGCCCTGACTATCTAGTCATCAGTGCGTCTAACAGTCTTTTCAACTAGAAAAATGTAGGCTTTTAAATGAGATACAATAGTGATGCCTGGGCTTCATCTTCACATGGAAAAAATTAATTTCAAGAGGTCAATAAATGCCATAAATTTCACAATTCTGTGAAATATTCTATCCATGAACCTTTATTCAATGGCTTATGTAAAGGTGCATGGCACTGCTTCTGATGTAAAGGGTTGATAATTAAGTATATGAATTCGAGAAGATCTAAACTCAGCTATAAATCATCATTTTGTAAGTCACTGCTTCATTGACTAGATCATATTTGAGATACACCTCAAACATTTGAGTTTGGCTGTTTGTTTGTTTGTTTGTTTGTTTGTTTGTTTTGCCATAAAAACTGGTGAGGGCTCACCAATTAGGATTTAATTAGTAGAACCTGAAGAGCCAGATTTTGGATTTCTGAGTTTTATTAGCTGGAGCCACAGTCCATTGGTGTCTGGTGGGAAGTGGGTCCGAGATTCCTCACAAGAGAGCAGAACCTGCAAACATACAAATGGCTCCTATAAAATGGCTTACATAGTATTTATGTGCAGTCTATACACATCGCATTGTGTACCTGAAATCACCTTCAGGCTATCGGAGTGCCTGCTGGGAAGACAATACAAGCCAGGCGCCCGTTTGTGATCACTGCAGACCTAACTCCTTGCTAAATGCATGCCAGCAACGTGGCACTCGTTCTGAATCCCTTCAGTCTGGAATTGGTCACACTTGAGCGTGTGGAACTCGTCTTGCTCTGCCTTCTTTTTCCTGTGGGCATGGGTCCTTGAGGTAGGAGGATAAGGAGGGCACTGGAGGTCTACATGCTATGACCAATCCCGTTCTACTCACTGCCCAAGGTTCCAATGCAATAATCAATAAGCAGATCGAGTTGTGGATGGTGTCCTCTGTCGTCTCCTCTTGGGAGAATTTCTTCTTTTCTAGTCACCCAGTGCCTCCCTTATTTATTTATTTATTTATTTATTTATTTATTTATTTATTTATTTATTTATTTATTTTGGTTTTTCGAGACAGGGTTTCTCTGTGTAGTCCTGGCTGTCCTGGAACTCACTCTGTAGACCAGGCTGGTCTTGAACTCAGAAATCCACCTGCCTCTGCCTCCCAAGTGCTGGGATTAAAGGCGTGCACCACCACTGCCTGGCTATTTATTTATTTTTACTCAGAGCTCTTCAAGGAATACCTGGTGGGGCATGCCTGTAACCCCAGCATGTCTGAAGGCTGAGGCAGGAGGATTGAAAGTTCTAAGTCAACCTGGGCTACATAGTGAAACCCTATGTCCAAAAACAAACAAACAAACAAACAAACAAACAAACAAAAAACCCAGACACAACAACAAAACAAAACACACTACAGTCTCAACATGGCACCCACTAAGGCCTTTGGGATGGCCTATTCTCCCAAGTTGTCTTTGCTATCCCCAGCCACCAGGAAGTCACCTGATTTGTTCCTATAGAACTCAGTCCTTACTAGTATTTGACTCTGTTTGGGTAGGTCAGTTGCAAGGTCCCAGGGTGAAGCTCATTCTACTCTCAGACAAACTCATCAGAGAGGTCCATACACAAGACAGAATTGGGGGTGGTGGAGAAATGGTTGAGTGGTTCAAAGCCTATGTAATGCTTGCAGGGGTTGGATTGGGTTCTGAGCACCCACATGGTAGTTCATAACCATCCATAACTTCAGTTCCAGGGGATCCCACACCCACTTCTGACCTCTGTTAACACGCATAGTGCAATATACACATGCAAGTAAGACAGCCACATGAATCTAAATTAAAAAAAAAAACAGAATTAGGAATAAGTTTGTTTTTTCTTTTTTAGGAATTATTTATTTTATGTACATGAAAACAATGTAGCCATCTCCAGACACACCAGAAGAGGGCATCAGATCCCATTACAGATGGTTGTGAGCCATCATGTGGTTGCTGGGAATTGAACTAGGGACTTCTGGAAGAGCAGTCAGTGTTCTTAACCACTGAGCCATCTCTCCAGCCCAGGAATGAGCTTTGAAAAGAAAGACAATATGAAGGTTTTGGCTGTCAATGCAAAAGCATGTCTTCCTTTTCCCAGTCTATGGTAGACAGAACTAAGCGAGCCAACGGGGATCTGACTTGAATAAACTCTTAAGATGAAGTCACCTATAATTAATTGCCTGGCTCTGCATTCTTTCCAAAGTGATGGCTCTTTAGTATCTACACTTGTGATAACTTATGATTCCTGGGTACAAGAACCCCAGGACAGCCAATTTAGGAAGAGGCAGTAGATATTCTCTTATGTAACCCTCGTTCTACTGTAATAGGGTGCGGAGTTTAAAATATCTGCTTGTATTTATTTTTTTATAGTGTCTGAAACAGTATATGGTGCTGTCAATCCGAGAAGGATGTGGCTCTCCTATCACCTGTCCTGACATGGTGTGCCTAAACCATGGGACCCTTCAGGAAACTGAGGTATGGATGATGCATGACCTTTCCTCCCCCCCCTGAGGAATTATTTCCTCCATCTTGACCCTTAAGTATTACCTACTAGGGAGTTGGTGGCAAAACGCAGAAGCTAACTTTTTAAAGGAGTGTTTTATGATCACGCGGAGCTGGAATCCTTATACAAGCTGTGAGCGCGGCCATTTATCTCAGTTGTGTTTATGGATGCCTTCTGGCGTGTTGTAGAAGCTCTTAAAACAGGCGAAGATGCCAGAAATCAAACTGGTCAAGAGTGGGGCTTGGAGGGTGCTTACCTTAGTGAATTATACAGTATATAAGTGATTGCAGTTTTATATAAGTTTGTTTGTGTCCTGGGGTGGCTTTCCGCAGAGGTGGTCTGAGGTTGAAAGATTTCCAAAGAGCAGTGAGGGAGGCCTTGCAGCTGGGCTGCCTTGGGCATCAGATAAGTCTACCCTCTTGGAGCAGGTTTTCCTCTCTTTCCAGGTTCCAGTCTCTCTCATCGTTTTTGTTTGTCTGATCCCCCCTCATGGCTGCCCTGAAATCTGCCTCTGGATCTTCAGTGTCTGTTCACCTAAGCATAATGAACTCTTGTCTAAGAGAATGTGTAATCTTGCAGGCAGGTTCCCTAGAAACGGATAAAATAAACTGATCCATTTGATAAGCAGAGGACACCTGATGGGACACCTGCCTGGCCCCAGGCGTTCCTCCTGGCCTTCCTTGGACTGGGTATTGGCTAATCCTCCCCACAAGCCCTGCAAAGTCAGGTGTTTTCTTAGATACAGGAACTGACATCCTGGAGCTGTACGTGACTTACCTCAAGGACCAATCCAGAAAGAGCTGGAATTCTAATCCAGTTCTCACGTACCACAGTCACATAGCATTAAGGGGGAGCAAAGGAGGCAGAAGAAATGTACAGCAAAAGACTCGAGAGTCAGAAGCTTGGCAGCCTGTGGGTGGATATACATATATATACCGGCAGATATCTGTGTGCGTATACATCTTTCTGGATACATGTCCTTCCTTCCTTCCTTCCTTCCTTCCTTCCTTCCTTCCTTCCTTCCTTCCTTCCTTCCTTCCTTCCTTCCTTCCTTCCCTCCCTCCCTCCCTCCCTCCCTCCCTCCCTCCCTCCCTCCCTCCCTTCTTTCTTTCTTTCTTTCTTTCTTTCTTTCTTTCTTTCTTTCTTTCTTTCTTTCTTTCTTTCTTTCTTTCAACATATCCTTTGCTTTGTAAGAAAAGCAGAGAGAAAGTGCTCTGGCTACTTGTACCCTGACTCAGTCTGTCCTGTCTGCAGTTTATGAAACATGGCTCTAAGTAAGGTTTGATGTAGAATTGGTTCATCTTAAGAAAATAATGAAGTCTAAGTTTTGCTTAAAGGATGATACTGAAGATGTCCATCCTTCCCTCCAAGGACCACTGCTGACCTCAGTGCTTTGCAGTGCATAATGGAAGAGACAGAGGCATGGGGAACTAGCTACCAGGGGCTCTGGACACTGTGTCCTGTGTAACAGAAGCTGTTTTTTTTTTTTTTTTTTTTTTTTTTTTAAGGTTTATTTATTTATGTATATGAATGCTCTATTTACATGTATGCCTGCATGACCAAAGAAGGTATCAGACAGAAGAGAGCGTCAGATCCCATTACAGATGGTCTGTGAGCCACCATGTGGTTGCTGAGAATGGAACTCGGGACCTCTGGAAGAGCAGCCACTGCCCTTGACTGCTGAGCCATCTCTCCAGCCCAACAGAATTGTTCTTAAAAACAAGGCCCAGTATTTGAGAGCATTGGCTTTGGCATTGTCCTTTGGATGTTTTCCTCAGATGTCTGACTAGTCTATATAAATAGAGCATGAGGTATGGGTACCAGCCCGTGGCTGGTACTGAGTAGAGTCCCAGGCAGCTGAGCAGCATCCTGGGGGAGCTTCTGACCTAGCAGAGAGGTCAAAAACATATAATGAGGCAGCTAATTATGCAAGTGAAATGCAAGAGATATAAAGTAGGGTGCAACAGCTGGGTTTGAGTGAAATCTTACTTAATTCCTATGTGGAAAAATCTATAAACGAAAACAAATAAAACCAAGTTTATGTATCTAGACCCAGTCTGGCAGTTGCCAGTCTGGCGTGGATATTTAATTGTAGATTAATTAAAGGCATATAAAAGAAACTTAATTCTTCTTGTATGCTGCTTAGTCATTGCTTTGAAGTGTTTGTAGCCATTCATGCTTAATGGTTTCCTGATTGACAGCCCAGAGCAGAGCTGTGTAATGGTGGTTGTGGGGGCGGGTGTTTTCATTCTAATTTTTGAACTGAACAGAAGATTATATTGGAGATCGACATAGCTACATCTGTTTATTTGGAACTCTTCCTTTAAAAGTGAAAGTACCACACACAGACTGGCTGGGTACCTTCCTGGTACCCAGATTTCCTTGTATAGAATCCTTGTGCTACTGTGTGGCCCACAGCCTCTGCCGCTGTGGCTATATCACAGTGGGGCTTGTTTGTATGCCGCCTGACTGGCTCCCATCACCACGACCCTTTTCTCCCTTTCACTTGAGAGAAATGTTTGACCGTACAGTTAACACATAACCATACTTGTTACGAGTGGTTCTGACCACAGCTGGCTAATCTCTTTATGTGCAAGCTCTCCTGTGTAGATCCAGCTTGCTTACTTGGCTCTGCTCTCTCTGTCTGTCCTCCTGAATCCTCCAAATTGGCTCAGCTGTGGCTCTGCCTCTTCATGTTTATCTGTAAAGAATAGCCTCTTTAGTAAAGCATTTAATGCCTGGTTCGAGCCCTGTTTAACTTCCCTTTCAGTGTCCCAGAAGCCCCATGATGGACAGTGGCTTGTGGCTTAGAGGTGACCTTTCTGAGAGCCTGGGGAAAGTCAAGTTTTCCTCCATTGCGACATCTGGTACTTTCATCTATTGCTCTGCAGGGTTTTCCCATGTATTGGAACCAGGAACCTTGTCCAACATGGAATTATAAACACAGGACACGAATTGTTATTTCTGTCAGTGTTACTTGAAGTAAAGTTCTATGTTGTAAGGAGATGTTTAATCTCAGCAGTTCCCTGCAGTGTTGGAGAAGTGGCATGCCCCTGCCTGGAGAGCCTAAGCTGTCTGTGCCGTGTGACATTCGAGTGACAAGCCCATAGAACCACTTGAATAGTACCTGTCACTGTGTGGCCAAGACAACTGAGCTTCCAGCTGGCAGGCTGGCAGGGGAGGGCAGGAGTGTGCCTCTCAGCCGCCTCTCACACACCGAGCTTCTTTCCAAGTCCCGGGGCCCTAAAACAACCAGGCTGGCTTTACTGCCAATGCCACAGTACGCACCAGAGGAAGGGTGGGAACAGCTGGCCTTGTCAGGAACAAGGGTTTGGAATCTCTGTAGGAAGGGATTTGGAGTGTAGAGCCCAGAGGCCTAGGGGAGGAGGAGAAGGAGAAGGGTTGAGGACTCCGAGCTTACACGTGCAAAATAAATACAGTTTTTCCTCAGATGAGGTGTTTATTTAAGGTGGCTTTGGGAGAGGCGGCTGGCTGGCGCTGTAGGACCCAAGAGTTCTTCACAGCTCTCCTCTCCATCTCCCCTTTAACACCCTTCCCTCCCAGTACCTTGGAACAATAATGTGAAGATGCCCAGGCCGGGCTAGGGAAACCCCCATGCCTGGGACAAGGGGAGCGGGGTGTACAAACAGGAAGGGGCTGGACTGTGTCTCTAATACCCATCCATTGTCATGTGTGCTGGCTGGAGAAAAGCTAGATTCTGCAGGTGGGAGGGGACAGAGGACTCTGCCAAGCCAGAGTGAAGAGATATTTTTGAGGTTCCCAGCTGAAATTTATTTTTGAGCACATTTAAAACCTCATTTTTTAGATGTATTTAAAGCCCCATGTAAGTGGAAGATAAAATCTCTAAGATCTTTAAAAGCCGTCTAGGAAAGCGAAGCGGTTCTTTAGTTGAATCCCTCTCAGCTGCACCCAGGAGAGTTTAACCCAGAGGTTGGCAGTGGCGTAAATAGAGAAGGATCTTGATCCTGCTTTGATGCCCTCGGGCGCTCTCCATTCAGAATTTGGCCTCTAGGATTTAGGTGTTTGTTACACTCAGATGAGTGGTGGATGCCCTTTCTGCTCTGTTAGAAGGAGGCGCCCCTGCTTTTGGGGTTGGGGCAGAAGACATCGCTAGTTTCTGTGTTATTGTGATTAGACCCTGCTTCCATTTTTGCAAGTCACGGTGCCTCAGAAGTGGCCCAGACCTTGCTCGTTGGGTCATAACGAACCACTCATTGCCATTTGCACTCATCTCTCCTAGTCTGCTGCTCAACCTGGTCCTTTACCTTTTTTTTTTTTTTTTTTTTTTTTTTTTAAAGCAGCTGATTTAAAGGGCTAGACCAGAATAAAATCTTGGCTTCTCTTTCCTATTGGCCTGACTTTACAAACCAATAGGCAGTGCTCCCTGATGCCTGTCCTTAACTTAGAATTTTTATCTATGTCATTTTAATGTTCCCATCCAAAAGAATATATGCTACATGACCCACATTTCTTGTGGGGCTCCCTATTCCTTCAGCATAGATATTTGTGATGAGTGGGCTCCAATCTCCTCTCCTGTTCCCTTTCCTCCTTTCCTTCCTTTTGTAATTTTTTACAAGGTTAGGGTTAATGTGGGTGGCGTGCTTGTTTCTGTACCATGGTCATAGCAAACAGTGATAAACAAAGCTGTGTTCTGCTTCCCGTTTCTTCTCTGCTGTTAGAAATGTCCAGTCTGCTGCATGCACTCTGGGACAAGCTGGGCTTTCTCATGGCAGAAGCCATATAGCTCACCCTTGACATCCTTTCCAATTCTCCTCCTGCCCAAGTTCCTCAATTTGGTCAGCCCAGATATCTGCTTTATACAGTATCTAGCTCCCTTTGGGACAGCTAGATATAACCTTCTCAAGTGGCCTCACTAGCCTTTGGTCCCACGCCATCTAAGGATAATCCACAGTAAAACCACGCCACAGTCCCACTGTGACCACCTAAAACTCAGGATCCTGTGCTGGTGATTACATGTGTATCCTTTTCTCTCTCTTGACCTGCACTCTCTGACCTACACACACACACACACACACACACACACACACACACACACACACACACACACACAGAGTCATCTGTGTACCCACTGAAGAACTGTCTGCTAATTATTGAAAGGGTGCTAGCTATCTTAAGTATCTTTGATTAAGGGTCTGGAGAGATGACTTAATAGTTAAAAGCATTTCCTGTCCTTCCTGAGTACCCAAGTTTGGTTCCCAGTACCCAGGTTGGATGGCTTACCACAGACTGTAACTCCAGCGCCCCCTTCTGGTCTCTTTAGGCATCCACACACATGTGGCAGACATACTATAAAAAATGATCTGGAATTAAAGCACTCCTACAAGATACATGCAAATTACAGAGGACAGAGAACTGTGATGTAGATTCCCTCAATCAAGCCAGGATGTTAATATCGCCAGTATTCTCACCCCATGTACCTCCTGATAGCCCCCAAATCACACCTGATATCCCCCCACCCACCCCCCAAAAAATCACAACCTGAATCTAATCACAAGAAGGCATCAGGGCAGCCAAAGTTGAAGAACAGCACACAGGCCACTGGTCTGTACATTTCAAACATGTGAAGGGAAGAAGAGGGAGAGAGAGATCTGTCACGAAGAGCCCAGGAGACCCTGCAGCTAGACAGAGGGCTGTGGTTTGGGTTGAGTACCAGACTGGAAGAAGACATAAGCAGGAAGATGTGTGAAATTTTAGTAAGTCCTGGCAATCCTTCAGTTGTACTATACCAATTTCAATTGCATTCTTTTAATAATTAATGATGGTTTTGATACGAGGTTCTATTTAAGGAGAAGTTGAGAGAGTAACATGCAGGATGTCTTAAGTCAGACATTACTTGGGAATAAAAAAAAGATTCAAAAGAGCATTGTAGTGTGATTTTTGGACAATTTTGAATATCTTTGTTGGGCAAAAAAGTAGATAAAGGTAGGTCGTGAGATAGCCCTTTATAATCTCATTTACTCCCTGGGATTGCCAGGCTAACCATGTGGCAGGTCTGAGGCTCCTGTGGACACCCTCAGACACCCGCTGTGGCCCTCTCACACGTAGCCTTGTGGAACCTTCCAGAATTCATCCGGACAGAATTTATTTAAATTTTATAATTGTGCAAATGAAAATCATGCACGATTATGGCTTAGCTCCAA
Organism: Uromys caudimaculatus; assembly: GCA_028551405.1. Classification (NCBI taxonomy): domain Eukaryota; kingdom Metazoa; phylum Chordata; class Mammalia; order Rodentia; family Muridae; genus Uromys; species Uromys caudimaculatus. The sequence continues at coordinate 14,600,594 of CM052714.1, read as the reverse complement.
ATGACGGTGGAACCAGGAATTAATACTTTGGATCATGTACTGTTTTAAAAAAACAAAAACAAAACAAAACATGTCTGGCTCTTTCTCTCATATAAAAACCACACCAAGACAGAGACACTTTAGGATATTAGTTTAATTTACATAATTAGTTTATATTTACAAAATATAAGAGGTGAAAAGATCAGGCAGTAGATTTATTTTGACTCTTCAATCTGTACATTGCCTTCTGAGTGTTTTTTATTCCTCGAGCACCCCTTCTGCACAGCCCAGATGTCAAGCGCATGGCTGGCTGTCAGCAAGCATATTGAGAAGATACAAGAAAGAGATGAGTGAGCTCTGGGCAGTGTCTGTACTCCCGAAGGAGAGGAGTGAGCGTCAACACCTCTGTGACTGCAAACATCAGTGGGAAAGTTAAGCTACTTTGTTGAGGTCTAATTCTAAATATAAATATTTGACTTATGATATAATAAATGGGAAATTCAAACTCGACTAACCATACACACACACACACACACACACACACACACACACACACACACACACACACGCTAGAGACGTATGCCGTTCCTGTTGGCCCTACCGTATTACTCTGATGAAATCTGTCTTTCTAATTTAAAGTAAACCTCTGACCCTGTTGTCAGTACCTCTTACTGTGTCACTTTCTGTCCCCTTTCTCATTAGCATATGATCTATTTCTAAAACATTTGATCTCCCATTTGCTTGTCTTCCATAAACATTATGTGACTTAGCTATTGTATGAACTGTTCCCCACTGGAAAAAAAACAGCATTACTAGGAACTGCCTTTGATGGACTTAAAAGGTGTGTATCAGTCCACAGAGAATTTAATTTTAGATGGGGGTGAGTCGCCCTCATGGCTGTTGCATAGAATCAATGATCTCGGTAGCAGTAGAGAAGAGGAGGCTAAAAACCAGGTCACAGAATACCACCTTGGGCCCAAAGGTGAAGGAGCAGTAGCTCATCTGCCTTCCACACACAGCCATCACTGACAAAGTCAAGCACCGAGCTCCGTTTCCTAGTACCTGCTGCCTGAGCCTGCTCTGTCCAACTCTGAGTCTTACTAAGGATGCCTTTGATCTTCAGGGGAGATTTTTTTTTTTTGAGGTGGGGGTGTGTTTGTGGTACTATAGTAGATGAACAAATTTAGTTCTCCCATGTTTCTCATGTCCAATCATAACTTTAGCAGAATTATGGCAAAATACATATAGCGTGAAATTGGTCCTATTTTTTTCTTACAAGGATCACTAAGGGACTTTTACTTAAGGTACCAGATAAAAACACGTTTTTATTTCCAATTTTGTAAAAGAAAATTTGAAGGGGAATGTTTTTCAGAATGGATCGAATTTACCAAACTTAGTTTGGTGTGAGGAAAACTAAACGTGCTTACTTTGTGATCTTTGATTCATTTTTTGTTAACTTGGTCTAACTGATTTGTGAAATAAACAGATTGGGTCTACTTTTGAGGTACATAATTCGATTTTGAATGTACTTTTAAAATGTATTGTATGCTAGGCAGTGGTTGTGGATGCCTTGAAAGGCAGAGGCAGGTGAACCTCTCAGCCTGGCCTACAGAGAGAGTTCCAGGACAGAGAAACCCTATTTCAATGTGTATGTGTGTGTGTGTGTGTGTGTGTGTAGTTGTATTTTTTTTTTTCCGAGACAGGGTTTCTCTGTATAGCCCTGGTTGTCCTGGAACTCACTCTGTAGACCAGGCTGGCCTTGAACTCAGAAATCCGCCTGTCTCTGCCTCCCAAGTACTGGGATTAAAGGTGTGCGCCACCACTGCCCGGCATAGTTGTATTTATTAAATGCAATTTTAGTTGCAGCATAACTTACTATGGTTTTCTCAAAGCAGGCTTTGTTTCATCAATTGCAAAAATGTTTCTATTTAAATGTATCTTGCAACAAAACTGCATCTATAGTCCATACATGCATAATGTATACAATAACGTATGTGCATAGTAGCTTTATATTTTCATGCTAGAATTATCAAGGCTAAGAGGGGGCCCACATTAACTCACTGAATTTCTCATTCATAAGTGGGTAACATCCATGTGGTCATATATCACTATCAGTGGAACTAACAGTTTTAGAATTCCAATTTATAAGCGCAGTTAGCTTTCCCTCCCTCTGATTTTGAGATGGTAAGATGTTTAATGGGAAGTGTCCTTGTTAGCATGAGAGTCATGGTCCCTAGGAAGCCTTTGGTCCATTCTGCTGTCTGAAGAGGAAATGGGACTCTACTCACAAGGAATATGTCATAAGACAGACTCTTGTTGCTACTGTATCAAGTGTCAGTGTCGTGGAAGTGGAGCGAATTTAGTCAGTATCAAAGTTTATATCACACAGAGCATGCCATCTCTATGTCCAGAGTTGACAACATTGCTGAGGTACTGCCAGCTTGACCTTGGATCCAAAGCTAGTCTTTTGAGAGTTTCCTTTTTTTCCCTGTGAGCGTAGAGAAGGAAAGAGCTTCTTCCATACCCGACACAAATAATGTGAGAGACCCAAATATCAAAATGTGGTCAGTAGCTGCTGACCAAGGAATGGAGGCAACCAGGGGGGCATTGTCACTGATGGCCCAACCAGTGGTTCCTAGAAGGGGGATGGGGACGTTGGCAGATTGCTGCATGAACAAGTAGAGATAATGGCTTCCAGACAGCTCGGAAAGAGCGTATCGAGGCCACGTCGGAGATAGATGTGGGAAAGGGCTGACGATGTGGGACCTTCCGTTGACCAGAATCTCATCTCTCGCTGTCTCTGATTTCAGATCGCCTGTCTGGTACCTGTGGATGTATTCCAGCTTTATCAGCGGTTGAAGTTTGAACGAGGTACACATTCTCCTGTTTGTTCATCCCGGTGGTGAATGTGGCTTTTACACAGGCTGTCTTTACATGAGTTTCATGCAAGATTAAGGCAACTGTGGGCTATCAACAGAACCACAAGGGGACTATAAGGAGTGTAAACAGTCATTGCCACATGCGATTTCAACTGTCCCAGCCACAGCTTGGGGGGAGGGGGGAAAGGCGAACCAAAAAAACACAGACTAGCAGGAAATGAATTTTCATTATGTTGGCTATTTTGTATTTTTAATTTGGGCTGGGTCCAAACGGTGTTGCAAAAGTGAGATGGTTTCATAATAGTAGCACAAAGGAAAATAACTCTCAAAAGAGGCATTTTGTATTGTTTTTCTCATTCCTGAAGATAGTTTTCAAACATTAACCAGCCGAAGCATTGCTCTTGGTCCTCATGATAAAGTATTCGCTGCCCCACCTTCTGATACTGCTTTTGTAGTCATGGTGATACCCAAGAATCTGTATGTGTGTTATTCTAATAGAATTCACAGAGTGCTGGGCTGATTTGCCTTTCTGACTTTGGCTGTGGAGCGATTTTTACAGCCTTTCTCCCTACGGTGGAGCCCATCTATCTGCAGGGAGTGTGTTTTTATTCCTTTTGTCTCTGACAGGTCTTTTCGAGGACACCATTCCCCATTTCCACCCTTAAAACAGTCTTGAACTGAAAACTGTATCTTTTTAGTATCTGAGGCATCCCGAATAGGCCTGGTATAGTCTCACCGAGGATATTACCAGCCCTAGTCAGAAAGAAACATAAAGCATCTGAGGATCGGTGTCTTGATGTGGACTTGTCATCTTGCCACAAGTGTAGGGGCAATGAACGTCTGTCTGCTGTGCTCAGTGCTTGCTAGGGACGGTCACCATTATCTCCTTTACTTTTTCCAAGTACTCTGAAAGGTGATGTGTTTAGGGAAACAAGAAAGAAAACCATTGTGAGCATGAAGAGGGGCACTGAAAGGAAGCTTGAGGCAGGGGGATGTCATTCACCTCCTTCAGCTAAAACCTGCCTTGGTCCTGCAGTCTATGAACTCTGGGCCATTTTGTTCCTCTCTCATGGGCGGATCACCCAACTAAACTCATAAGGCTGGTATAGCAAGGTGATTTTTTTTCTCGTGGCGTACATAACAGCATTTCTGCTCTCTACCACTGTCCTCTCTAACTACTGCACTACCCATCCCTCAGCAGCAGGCTCACGTCTTATTGTTTACATACAGGGACTATAATAACTCAATATTAGATGAGTGGTAATGGCTCCCAAAGTTAAAACACTCTGTAGATTGGTTCTCACTGATGAATGTGTAGTTTTGGTTGATTTAAAACACAGTGACCAAGAGCCGGAGCAGGACAACGTTGATATTAGTATCTATAAGCCACGTCTTGTGACTGTTTCCTCTATCATATTGTTGCTGATAATTAAAAACCCTGATCACCTTTACATTGCACTCTGTTCCTCTCATGTCCCCCTTTCCCGAAATGACATCATCATAACGCTGTCTAGGGAGCATCTTCCTATGGCCGTGGGTGTAATGATTGTCACATTGTTCAGGGGAACAGAACACTCTTTAGTTAGCTGGCCAAATAGGTCCAAGTGGGGTTAATAACCTTTTGAGTGAGGTGCACATGGAAAATAATCAACAGATTATACTCTTTCCCTGGGTGGCGTCTGGCTTCATGGGACCTTTTAAGCTCCCCTCAGTGTTCAGCTCTCCTTACAATTGGCTGACACCTTCATGCCACGTGGTAGTGCAGTCTGTCTAATTACAAAAGGTTAGGCAGGCTTTGCAGCCAGGGCGTCTTTGAGGATGGTGTTGCCTCTCTCTGCATTCATCCACAATAAGTTAATCAAATAGTTTTATTTATATATAGAATTTATTTTTTTCACTTACAAAGTCTAGGTAGGTAGCTGCCCCACTGTAGATCTCTTGCCCTGACAATAGATTTTATTCTCATCTCATAAAAGAGGAAACTGAGATTAGTCTAAGATCACATAGATTTATTATAAGTGTCTCACTTATAAAAAGCTTAAGTTGTATAATTTTTTACAGTTCTGGACACTTCTCGAGCATCAGGCCATCTCTTGGACAAGGATGGTCTGCCACATCCTTCATAGCCCTGCTTGGCAGGCACCCTCTCCTAGGGTTCACGTGTCCTGTACCCCAACAGCCGTCCAAGCACAACAGCACCACCCGTTCTCTCTTCATCTGACTCCACATCTTTTTCTGGAAGGTTCCATCCTTAGGATCTAGAGTATTGTATAGAAACTCGACAGTCTGTGCAAGTTCCTCACAACGCACCTTATCCGGCTCTGTTTAGGTTCCCCTTACTCTAGGCATGGCTCCTCCTTTCTCTAAACAATCTCCAGAAGATAAGACTCACTTAGCTAGGACGCCCGACATGGCCTTAATAAAGAGAAAGGAATCCCATGGAGTAGTAGTAACTAAAATTTATTTAAGATCATGATTTCTTTTGGATAGTCGGCTATCACTTAGGGGCTCCCGTTAAACTAACCAAGCATGAGTTAAGCGACATTTTGTGGGTCTTGTAACAGTGTTAGAGCAAGTGCCTTTAGATGTTATTCCAAATTTGAGAATCTTTGAGTCGTTCCAAGTCTCTAGTGAGCAGTCTGTTTGATGGTGGCTACTCTGGCTATATGGATTATATTGACTGTAGCAGATGTTAATTCTGATTACTTTAGTTTAATGGCATCTTAACTGTCTGCAGAAGACTCCTCGACTTTGAGATACCAAAGGCAAATTAACTTCCACATAATTAAAAATGCATCAGGCCATAGAAGTTCATGCAGCTTGATATATATCAGCTGATAATTAAACTAAATTGGGGGTGTGGCGTTTCCCACAATAATAAAAATTCCTGTGGTGTTTCTTTTGGGGTAGACGCACAATGGCAGAGGGTGACTCTTGTTGGTTAAGAAAGTGTGCAACAGAATGAAAACAAATTGCATATGGCACGTGTCCAAGGCCGCTGATTGTCATGTAGGAAAAACGAGGGTTGGAGATCCAGTTTTGTTTTGTTTTGTTTTTTTCTCTTCCTTTTCACTCCCTTCCCCAGTGCTGAGCTTGATTGACTTCAGCTTTTGAAAGCTGAACACAGTTGTCTGGGTCAGATCTAATTCTTAGATGCCCCAGCACTTTTCCATGTCGCATGCTGTTTCTATTTCCTAATAATCGTCAGAATGCAGAAGTAGAGAAGTTTGAAAGAGCCTTGCTTTGCACAATTGCAGGAACGGGCAGTGTCTTAAGATAAATAGTCACAGGGTTTCCCTTCAGTTACACAGATCTCCTTTGCAGAAGCAAATTGCAGTTCCAGCCTGTGACTTTGCCTCTGTGATGAAGCATGTCACAGTTAATTAATTAATTAGCTAATGCACACTGTGTCATGCTCATCATAAAGTTTCAAGGTCACTCTTTGGGGGTGCTGCTTTTTGTCTAAATTCTTATGTTCTAGGTAAATGAACTTAACAGATATCCATTCACAATATTTACATAATATACATTTATATAATAATATACTTTGATCACATCCCTCCAGTTGTCCTCTAACCACGCCTTTTCCCACTGAACCCAACCGGTCTTCTCCTATTTGCATGTCACCTTCCACTCTGGGTTTTTCTAAAGTCCGACTGATTCCTTGGTTGGGTAAACTTTTACATGTGTGCCATTTAGGTAAACTTGAGAAACAGATCATAACCACTTGTAATTTTGCAGCTTGTCATATACAGTTATAAACAACTGTGAGAGCAAGATGAATGTGAGTTCAGTGTCAGGTGGTTCTCAAAAGCATAGCGGCCTTAAAGTTTGTCTTCTGTAATTATAACCAAATGAGTAATTAGCCCGTACAAAGACCAGAAAGTGTGCTTTCACACTATGGGGCCTTGGCTGGGAAGAATCCTGGAGGCCAGAAGGAAGAAACGCTTACTTAACCCTCTTTGGTAGTTTCCAACCCCGAGGCGTTTGCATCTGTAAGGGACCTGGGTGTGGCAGTTGGATTGTAAGAGATAAAACTCTCTAGTCCCTTTACTCCCTGGGCTGTTCCACCCTCCTTAACCCCGCCATGGCACAGGGAGGATGACCTAGGGAGTAAAACACCGAGGGACAGAGGGATGGTCAGTGAGAGCAGAGTTCTAGGCGGAACAGCTTGTGTTTGTATTAGGAACAGTGCCGTCTGAGTGACACCTCGCTCCCTAATGGTGGTGGGGTTACAGGCGTGAGCTGCTATGCCCAGCTTCCAGAATCAACTTAAGAACCAATTTAAAAAGTTACACAAGTGGTATTTGTGCCATTAAAAAAAAAAAAAAAAAAAAAAAATCACATGGAACAGTGAGGTAGGTGGCTCAGTGGGTAAAGGAACTTCCCACCATGCCCAAAGACCCTGGGTCTCTCGTAGTGGAAGGAGAGGAACAACTTCTACACAGTGTCTCCTGAATATGCATGCAGGGGTATGCGCACACAGTACACTGTAAACAAGTTGTAATTTTTAAAATCCATATTAACAACAACAACAAAAAAAAAAGTGTGCCTTTTCACCTATGCCTTGACCTTCATCCCAGGGCAAGCTGTTACCTTCAACAGTCTTCTGCAAGCGGTCGAAATATGCCTCTATATACATAGATCTATAAATCTCACTCATTTATACCGTTCTGTAATCTTGTCTTTTCATTGAATACATCAATTATTATTTTATCAATTTGCCATATATTTTTGAAAAATAAAAACAATGCTCAACTCTATGAGTATATATTACTTGTCTGCTCAACTACATAAAAATCTCATATATCAGACATAGTGTATTAACTTTTTTTTTTAAAGTATATATATTTGTGTTGTTATGTACAAGGTTTCTGCAGAATAGTATATGTTTTTATTTACAATTGGATTGTACATTTTCTGTGTGCTGTACATTGAGATAAAACCATTGGTATAGGAAAAACTTCTAAGGTCACATGTGTCGTGGCCCTTTAATCCTCTCAGTGCAGTCTGCCCTGTGGGAGAAGCAATCCTACCGTGTGGTTACTCACTGTCACTGGAAGTAGCCTTATCATTAATGTGCTTTCAGTGACAAGGAATGGAATGTCTGAAAGTAGCTTGAAGAACCAGGGCCTCTTCCTGCTGCATACACAGGAAGCCCTTGGTGGGCCGTGATGGCTGTTCCCGGGAGTCCCCAGATCCTTGTGCCTGTCCCAGTGCCATAACTTCACACACCCGTGGACAAAAGAAGGCAAATGAATGGCACTGGGGGCCAGGCCTTGTTCTAGAAGCCCTGTGGTAAGGTCAGGTCTCCCCTTACCTTCCTGTTGGTTGGAATCATGCCAACCCTTCACTGAAAGAAGTCTGGGAAAGAACAGCTCTAGAATATCCAGACTGTCGCAACAGACATGTTTTGATAAGATTCAAGGGGATTGAGAGAGTTAACTGGGAGAATTGGCCAGAGTGGTCAGTTTTGTTTTTAGGTAGAGCTAAAAATCTGTCTCCTAAAATCTCTCCTTTTGATCATATTTAAGTTCCAAAAGCCATCCTTGAGGAATAAGACTGGGGTATTGCTCAGTACAGAGCTACTGTCTAGGACATGTCTCATCCCCATACTGACCCAAACAAGTAATCAGTCAAATCAAGAAAAGCCCCAGACATGACTTCTAATGAAAGAAGTACAAACACGCAGCGTAGGTAGCATCTCAGTCCATAATGGGATTTGTCTGATAGTGGTCCATTAAGGGTGTACTACCTAGTGGTGTCATGTCATAGGTTTGTTTGAGTCCACCAGGGTGTCAGAACAACAGACCCATCTACTGCTGCATCTCAGACACATCCCTCAGTAGAGAGGCCTCTCTCTTGTAATGCCTCTCTCCTTGCCCTGCTTCCAAGATTCCCTGCCTGGCACTTCCTGTCCTGTCAGGATGGGCAAAAGTTGAAATCTCTGTTTTCTGCGGCTCAGATTTCTCCCTGGTGTTTGTGTTGGGCTGTGGGCAATCACACCGTTAGGGTTCTAGTTCATCAGACTCTGTAACTGCTCCCGAAGTTATCATTTCTAGTCCCATTGTACCACTTTGGATGCCTGAAACAACTCGTCGATAGAAACACCTCACAACTTCTCCTGGTATTACAACTGATTAGAGTGATTGTATCAGACTGACACTAACCTCAGAGGGTTTAAGAGAGCAACGTCATGAGTAGGAAGTTTGTAAAATACATCTGTTCAGAGAAAGAAAGGCTACTGCTCCTCTCTGGTAGCCTCATATGTCTCCTTATAGGGCATATAACATGAAGAGAAATGGAATATTTTATCGAGCAAGAAATGGGCAAACTAAGAGAGACTAATAAACACCTAAACAGGTGGCTGACTGTCCACCTGCTAATCTTACATTTCCTCCTGTGTGCCAGCCACATGGTTCTAGCCGCTGACTCACAAATGGCTGCCATTGTTGTAGTCTGTGAAAGACTCTGTTTCAAGAGCTTGTGAGCCCTTCATATACAGTCCCTATCTTGTTCACTGGTAAGACAGCAAACTACTTAAATCTCACTCTCTAGCTAAGCCCCCCTGGACGCTGTTTGACCCTACACCATCTGAACCCTTGTTTTAAACTTCCCTGTTGTATGAACTACATCTCTGAGCCCAGAGCACATATTCTCGTGGGTAGAATACCTTTGTTCTCTTGCTTTGACCCTCTTCTCGTCCACCTGTCTCCCAAGATGCTACCTAGTTATCCCTGAAAAAGTAAGATTTTTGCCCATTTTGAGTGCTCAAAGGCAAGTGGTAGTTTCTGGTTAAAAGACCGTACCTTACCCATTAATAATTAGACCTGTGCTCTTGGTTCCTACCTTGAGAATGTGGCAGGGATGACCCTATGCTCCAGATGGTGGATGACAGGCTCGGACCCATCATGGAGACTGTCAGTCACAGAAATGGCCACTCCCTTGCTGCTATTGTTGCCATACTTGTTGGTCTATAAAAAACTGATAAACGGAGGGGAGAAACGTTAATGCTTGGATTGGAGAAAGCCCATCACGGTTTCCTTCTTTTTGTGTCAGAGGTTCACATGGACCCCCTCCGAACATGGTGTCCTGTTGCAGACTGCCAGACCGTGTGCCATATTGCAGCCGGAGACCCAGGACAGCCTGTATTGGTGGAGTGCCCTTCTTGCCACCTGAAATTCTGCTCGTGTTGCAAGGATGCTTGGCACGAGGAGTCCTCCTGTAGAGACAGCCCCTCAGCAATGCCAGAGCATGGGTAAGGGATGAGGCGTCTCTGGGGCTGTTCCCAGGGTTCTTTTCAAGCTAAGCATAAGCCGTGTTGAGAGGAATTATATGGCTTTTAGACATTCACTGTAGAAACATCCTAAGAAGAACGAGTAAGGTGGCCACAGACACTAACCAGAACGGGATGTCTGAAAGGGATTCTAGCTCTTTATCCTAAGGGGACCCTTCCAGATCATGTTGAGTCCCTTCCCTTCCCAAGTCTATGCCTTGTAGAGAGGCACCAAGCTCTGGAGCTCTCCGCAGAACATTGAGACTTCTATATAGCTATTTGCTAAGAAGCCGTGTTCAACCTACACTGGTGTAGCCCATTTTTTCTGTTTACAAAATAAGACAGCTGTGATCTTACCCCATTAAATGGCCTGTCCATAGAGTATGCCCAACCTACAGAGTGCACAGACACACGCACCGTCTTCCTAAATGCTTAGAAAACACAGAGTGAGAGATTCTTTCCTAAAGTTTTATGCTATGAGAAGTTGGCACCAGGGCTGAGATCTTGTTCTGGGTGGAGAAGCAATTCAACTGCTGGGTGCTTCACCCCCACTCCCTCCCCTCCCCATGGAAGGTTTTTATGGCGGCAGCCAGGAGCAGAGCGAGAGACCTTTGTGTTGGATCCCATGCTTTGCTTAAGGCTATGACTGTTCTGCACGAGCAAGAACAGAACAATCAGTGTTCCCTGGCCAGTTGGCTTACTCAACCAGAGCCCTCAGAGCATGCAGAACTAGTGTCACGCTGCCTGGCTATGGGGCTGTGCCTGGACATCAGACGGAGCACAGAAGAAAGAGAACTCGGATACATGAACTGCCATGTGCCATCCCCGTCAGATTTAAGGCAGGGCCTTCCATAGTAGTTAGTCCCGTGGGTAAGTTTAAAGGGCTCAGAGGAAAAGGGTGATCTGAGTTCTGATGCTGTTCTTGGCATCCAAGTGGCCTCATGTAAGACATTCAGTCTCCTATGAGCCTGAATTCCCACTGGAAAAGGAGCATTACATTTTATTACATTTACTCGGCGTGTGTGCGTGTGTGTGTGTGTGTGTGTGTGTGTGTGTGTGTGTGTGTGTGTGTGTGTGTGTGTGTACATGTGTAGACCTGTGTCATGACTCATGTGTGGAGTTCGGAGGACAACATGTAAGAGTTTTTTGTTGTTTTTGTTTTGTTTTATTTTGTTTTTTCCTTTCTCAACATGGGTCCCAGGGATTGAACTCAGGTCAACAGGCTTGGCAGCAAGTACCTTTACCTGCTGAGCTATCTCATCAGCCCAGAGGAGACTATTAAAGCAGAAATGGGGTCTCTGCTGTGTAAGGATATTCCCAGCACCTCATGTGACCTAGATTTGTCCACATTTTGTAAGCGGTGATGCTTCTGTGCGCTGGGTGGTGATTTTGGTACCCAATCGTTAGCATGTGGTAGGGTACTTTCCCGCCTACCCTGACTTGAGCCACTTAGCTCTGTGTTCCTTTCTGCTGTGGTCAAGCACTGGCCCCTTCATCAACTTGGAGGATGTCTTTTCAGTCATTGTTGGCGTCTCTCTGAGTGTCTCTAGCTGAATCCCAGCCCACACCTTATTTAGCGACCAGGTCCTTACCTAGACTGATCTCGTTTGGATCCTGAGTTGCGTTCTCACAGTTTAGCTCCCTCTATGCACTTCCTATTCAGAGACTGTGTGATTAGGGATGAAGTTTTAATTTGGCAAAGCACTAAAAGCCACCAGCTGTAGAAAGTGTAATTATATAATTCATCAGGAGCCAAAATAAATAAATTCTTTCTTATTGGGCTTTCTGAGCAACTAATAATCCATGCCTCCCACTCCTTTATTTGGAAGCAAATGAAACATGGCAAACCGAGAGACTTACTAACTAGCCACCTAACAGCTCTGTCCATTGCATGGGTGACACTGACTGAATGCGTCTCATCTGTTCTGTCTTAGGGCCCTCTTTGGGACGGATGCAGATGCCCCGATCAAGCAGTGCCCGGTTTGCCGCATTTACATTGAGCGCAACGAAGGCTGTGCCCAGATGATGTGCAAGAACTGCAAGCACACGTTCTGTTGGTACTGCCTGCAGAACCTGGACGTGAGTTCTCCGTGGACGGGACCTGTCATTTACCTCTGATGCGGCTGTGCCACTGTCTGAGCCCCACAGTCCTTCCCTTCAGCAATAGGGCCTCTTATCATCCTGAAAAAAAAAATTGTTTTCTTAGTGAGATTTTCTAAGCCCAATTTATCCTTCCTGACCTCCCTGTCTTTCTTCTTCCCTCCCCCTTTCTTTGACCTCTCCTCACGTCCTCCTCCTCCCCTTTGTTTTCATTTGTTTCGTGGGCATTGGACCCAATCATTGTGTGTGCTGGACAAGCACCCGTGCCGCTGAGTCACACAGCCCAGCCCCGTTGCTACTTCAGACACCGTGAACTCTGTGTGTTGCCGTGGATGGACCACTTTAGCTTTCAGACATATTTTTGTCTGAAATGTTTTCAGGACATTTTTATGCTCAAGAGGAAATCATCTCTGTTTCGTAAATAGCTGTCTCAGTGTGTGCTTTATATTGTTGTCATAACAAATGGTCACACACTTTCTGGCTTAAAACAGCAGAGAGTTCGTTTCTATGTCTGTACCTTAGAAGCCTGAGACATATCTCACTGGATCATGATCCTGACAGGGCTGGAATGCTATCTGGAGATGCTAGATAGGAATCCATGTCTTTGCTCCTCTGTCTTCTAGAGATGGGGTTGCTTGCGTCACTAGTCTCATCATACCTTCTGACCCCCTCGTGGTTCTCATTCCCACTGACCACAGCCAGGAAGCATTTCCTCTCAATAAAGAACCATGAAATGAGATGAGAGCCTTGGGATCACAAAGGATAACCTCCCCCATAGGTCCTTCACAGAGTTATACATGCAGTCACCGAGACTCAGCTATGAGCTTCTCCAAGGGGCATTCTACCTATTGCAATCAGAAAGGCTGTTCAGATGGCTGGAGTCTCCTAAGCCAGGTCCTATGTGTTGGTGTGACCAGGAAGCACTGCTGCCTTGCTACTTACTAGATCCTGGGACCTGTCTGTTGCTTAGTCTCCCTCCCCACCCAAGAGTGTGGGTCTTCCCAAATTCTGCCGCACTTTCATCCGGTCCTGTGCCAAGGTGAACAGTGATCTCAGCGGTGGGAGGGTGGGTGACAAGGGTGTCCTCCAGTCTCAATCTTTTAAAGTTTGAGGTGGCACAAGCTGTTTATGGATACTCCTGTCTGAAGCTATGTGTGTCCATATTGGTGTAAGACCTTAGTCACACTCGTCTTAGGTAGGGTTACTATCGCTGCGATGAAATACCATAGACACTCGGGGAGGGAGGAAAGGGTTTATTCAGCTTACTCTTCCACATCATAGTTCATCTTCAGACAAAGCAGGGCAAGAATTCAAGTGGGACAGGAACCTGGAGGCAGGAGCTGATGCAGAAGCCATGGAGGGGTGCTGCTTACTGGCTTGTTCCTCATGGCTTGCTCAGCCTGCTTTCTTATAGAACCCAGGACTGCCACCCCAATAGTGGCACCATACTGGGCTGGGCCCTCCCATGATCAATCACTAATTAAGAAAATGCTCCATAGGCTTATCTACAGCCAGATTCTATAGAGGCATTTTCTTAACTGAGGCTCCCTCCTCTGGTGACTCTAGCTTGTGTCAAGTGACAGAAAACTAGCCAGGACACACTTACACTGGAGTCTTTTCATCAGCTCTTGGTTTTGCCTTACGGCCAGGTTTCATTCAGCTAGAGGTTTGTTTGGTGCTATGGTAATGAAAGTGGCATTAATGGAATGCCTACTGGTGCTTCAGCTGAAATTGAGATAAGCTGTTGAGGACATCATGGCGGCGAGTGTCTTGGTCTTTTTTAAGGAACTGCATTAGACTGAAGAGTCAAAGGTGGATGTTGTAGATCCAAGAATTTAAACGGCTTACCAATGGTTTCCAGTTTGAGTAACTTTGCCTCAACATAGTCTCTTAGATGTATATGGTATTTAACACACTTTACACATTAAAAAGAGATCCCTGGGTTTTCCCTTGCCTGTAGCCAGATCATAAACCAGGGTTTCTACCCACAAGACAGCTGAGTCCACACAATTCTCTTAAGGAAGAAGGGGCATGAGGGAATAAATGTGTGCACCAGATCTCCATCCTCTGGCTGAAGAATGTCTGGGGGATGGTGTGGCCGAGAACACTCTGTTCAGACGCTTGTGCTGTGTGGGCCCTCAAGATGAAGTGGGACAGATGTGAAATGTCTGAATGTGTGGGCTTCAGATGTTAAGCCACGATTTTCTGTCACTGTGTCTTGGGAGCTCGCTTTCTTTGTTTTAGACGAGGGCACTGGCTTGTGGAAAAGATGCTTTTCCATGGAACGGTGTAACCTCGGGCTTTTCCGCCTGCACCCCAGTTCCTGAATAACAACTCAGAGGCTTGTTTATGTAGGAATAAATCAACTTGGGCTTGTTTCCCCAGCTAGCTGGTAACTTACATAACCCATTTCTTCTATTCTGTGTCTGCCACATGGCTAGTTACCTCTCCTCAGTTTCAAAAGTCAGACTTCCTCAGAGTCCAGGGCGAATCTTCCTAAGCCTGACTAACTCTCAGGGTGCCTATCTTTCTACTGGAAATCCCACCTTCTACTTCCTGCCTCTTGCTAATAGGCCATTAGCTTTTTGTTGATGGGTGATGCTTCCACACAGCACACAAGACATTCTCTCTACAGGGCAGTGTTTTTTGTAACATAGTATTGATGTTTTGTGGGAGGGTTGAGAACCTGGGACAAAGAAAGGGGGATTTTCTAGAGCCCATGTCTGAGACAGCCACCAAACTGACACTGAGTGTGCTTGGCGTTGCGTTTGCTCCTGGCTTCATGTTTATCCATGCGGTGCCAGAGGCTGAGATGGAGCCTCAGGAGCTTGTCACCTTCAATTGTCTTCTCTCTTCCATGTGGCTTCAACTTCTCTTGTACTCCTTTGCCATTTCATTCTGTCTGTTGTGTGCTGTTTAGAGGTGAGCTAGTCTTTTCTCAAGCTGACCAGTCTATTCTCCCTGTTCGTCACAAGCCAAGCTTCCACTGAACTCAAGTCTCCTCTGGCTGTTGACATCTGTCTTCCCCGTTAGCACAGAACATGCTAACCATGTGGCCATATCCTGACTGTATACTTCCCAAGATGTCTCCCAAGACTTTGACCTCTTGGTCAGCTGCCAACTGTCCTATCTCCTCTGACCTTACCTTTCTGGCTGTTCCTCAGTGTCCTTTCCAAACTTCTTGCCTGTTCGCGTCTTCTCTGAACAAATTTGCTCCTCAGTTCATGTCTCTTCTAGACAAGCTCATTCGGTTCTGTGGTACTTTCCCCCCTCCCCCCATTTTTTGTAAATTGATGTTCAGGTCTCTCCTTCAAAGACCAGGTATAAGGAATGATCTGCCTCTGGGTGTGTTGCGTGGATGTCAAGCTCAGCACGTCTAAACGAGTTCATTTTTACCCACAAGTCCATCTCTGGATTATTTCTCTTGACAAGACCACTGTCTTCTTTCTCTTCAGTAGTTTTCCCTATTATCCATGATCCTGTTCCTGCTTCCTCATTTAGTTTATTATTCTCTTTTTTTTGGTTTTTCGAGACAGGGTTTCTCTGTGTAGCCCTGGCTGTCCTGGAACTCACTCTGTAGACCAGACTGGCCCCGAACTCAGATATCTGCCTGCCTCTGCCTCCCAAGTGCTGGGATTAAAGGCGTGAGCCACCACTGCCCAGCAACCTCGTGGCTGGCTTTCCCCTTCGCCTTCACCTGTCAGTCGCTGGTATTGGTCACACCAATTTTATTGCTCCTGGTTTATGGCTCTCTCGTTCTGTTGCACACCTCTGCCGGAGCTCGCTGTCCGTTACCTGCCTGAGATGGTGGAGCAGGTCATTCCTTGTTCTGTTGTCTCTGTCAGGATTCCGAGAGGAAGTCATTCATAGCGGCAGGTGAGCCGCACACTTGACACTCACCTCTCAACTCCACGTTGTGTGATTACTGGAACATCTCTCTTTGTTTTTCAGAATGACATATTCCTCAGGCACTATGACAAAGGGCCATGCAGGAATAAGCTCGGCCACTCGAGAGCATCAGTAATGTGGAACCGGACACAGGTATGCTCCACCTGAAGGGAACATGAGATGCTTGGACTTGGGATGGTCTCCTTACTTTCCTATGCCCTTCTGGGAGGTTCTGGTAGGAGGAGAGAGAGAACAATGGAGCGGCAGCCTGAAGTTAATTCAAGAGCAATTGTTGAGGGACGAAGGCACCAGAGAGCAGAGCGTTAGGTTGACCAGCCACAGAACATACCCATGTTCTTTGCTCTTGCAAAACATGGGAGGAGTTTCCTACAAGCAGTTAGAGCAATATTAACCATCAAAGCAGAGTTCTCCAATACTGTGGGCTCCTGCAGGGCCTCAGATTCCTCTGTACATGCCATTGTGTGTTTATGTGGCAGGTTCAAAGAGAATTGTGCTTTGTTTTTTAATAGTGTTTTGTGTTTATCAAAGGCTACGCTGCCTTTGAAGAAACCAATGCTCGCATCCTAACGATCGTTATTAATGAACCTGTGAGACTGTTGAGGAAGCCCCGATAGAGAATGAGCCAACAGCTGCAGTTCAGGGTTTAGAGTTTATGGTTCAGCTTGAGTTAACGTTTGGTTTGCTCACCCTTAATTTAGTCCTTTGTAGTTTGTGTCCAGTGAGAACACTGCCAAATATGCCCAAGACAGTACCCTAGTCTTTCATCTCATAGATTATCATAGCCTGGGTGACTGAAACAGCTGAGATGCTTCTTCCTAGGCCTGGCTGCTGGAAGTCTGAGGACCAGATATCAGTGTGGGGAGGTTCTGCTAAGGGTCCTTGTATTGGTTACTTGTCTCAGGACTTAAAGAAGTAAGTGCCTAATTTGGCTCATGGTTTGAGGGGATACAGTCCATCATGACAGGGAGGCCATGGCAGAGTTCATGGTGGTAGGAACTTGAGGCCAGGACTCCTCATGTCTCAGCAGAACAGCAGTCAGGGAGAGGGAACACTAGCATTGGTCTGTCTTTCTTCTTTTTAATTTTTTGTTATTCAATCCAATGCCCAGCCCATGGGACATCATCACGTGTCTTCCCTTCCCAGTTAGTCCTACCTGGAAATGACCCCCCCACACACACCAATCCAGAGGTGTGTCTCCGAGATGACTCTGGATCCAGACAGGTTGGCCATGAGGAGCTACACTCATAGCACTCTTCCTGGTTCATAGATGACAGTTTCCTCACCATGTTCTCCCATGGTAGAAAGCTGAGGATAGAGGCAAGATCTTGGGTTCCCTAGTGTCACCAAGGTCCCACAGTGTCACCCAGGGCTCCCCTCTCCAAGTGCCATCGCACTGAATATTAGGGTTTCAACATAGGGATGGGGGGCACAGCATTCAGACCATAGAAGCTGTTACACGTGCAGGCATGTACACATCTCGGATGACATACCTGCTGACATAGAGTTTTCTCTTCAACTTCCAGGTAGTGGGGATCCTTGTGGGATTAGGTGTCATTGCCTTGGTGACTTCACCTTTGCTGCTCCTGGCCTCTCCCTGCATCATCTGTTGTGTCTGCAAATCCTGTCGAGGAAAGAAGAAAAAACACGACCCATCCACCACCTAAAGTCACCTGCACAGACGTCTGGGTCATATGAGACAGCACACCGGTAAAAGCCCCATTTAGCGACCTTGCCTCCTCCTCCTTGCCAACCTTTGGAAGTGCCTCTGTCCAGACTTTGAACTGCCTGAAAGCATTTGGTGTTGGAAAAGGCCATGTCCCAGGCATGAGTGTGCCTTTGTATCAAGAAGCAGCCCCATAGTCTAGACTATGTCTGTGGAGCAGGTGGAGAACTTTGCTTTAGCCTGGGAAACTTTAACACATCACTATCTTACCATCCGAAGGATCCCAGCAGGCTGCTCATCTCCCATCCAAACCAAGGAGCCTGGATGAGCACTCAGTGCAGTAATGGTATTGTCGTACTTGGCAGCATTGCAAACTGAGCAAGCGTCTGTGTTGGCTCCACTGCCACGAGACACATGGCAGAAGCCCAGAGTCGGAGGGGAAGGATGAAACTGCATAATAAGAAGTTCTATGAGCAATGGAGCCGGCTGCTTATCTCAGGAGTCGACATACTGGCTGGCATGCCTGTGCCGGCTACTGCGTGTGCACTTCTTCAGCCTTCCCACAGTGACTTGGCAGAAGCATAATAGCTCTCTCCCTGTGTGATCTCATCTTCAGGCAGGAGAAACTGCTGTTCAGAGGGAGTTGTCCCTTTCCCAGGAAAAGGTTGTAACTTGTAAGACAACATGGCCTCATTCAGCGTCTGTTGTTTGGCAGATGTTATTCTTCTAAGGTAACCAGTGCACCACTCATAGTCAGCCCACAGCTGTGGTCTATAAAAGCGTCTTATATCGGATGCGAGTGGCGCAGCTTCAAAGCCTTTGCTGTAGACAGCAGGGTCCTTTCTTGGGCTCTGTGGTCATATTCCCAACAGATTAGGAGTTGGACCAGGCAGCGTACATCATCAGTACACACTGTAGTTCATTCACACATATAGAATCCATGTGACCTCAACTGGGCATGTGTGGAGATACCCAACAGATAACACAAAATAAGATTATTTTAAAAGACTTTGTCCCTTTCTATGACTAAAATGACTTACCTATCAGCATAAGAGGTTTTTTGTTTGGTTTTATTCGCTTAGTACACATGTGAATTTTTGTTGTAAGTTCATAACTTATTCAAGAGGGTAGACTCAAACATCTTTTAAAACAACCCCTAGTGCAGTTTTATGCCTCTGTAAAGTTCTAATCAGGTGATTTACATTCTTTCAGACACAATTTAGAGCAGCTCTTTGCTCGGCCTAATTTAGTCTTGTTCTCCCAGGAGCTGTCCAGACCATCTGAATATTTTCTGTGTCCTCAAGAAACAGATAAGATGACAACAAGAAATCAGATAGAAGTAGTCCCTGTGTCTTCAGTCGCTGAGATTCTCGTCACCTCAGTGTGACGCATCCTGCCTGTTATACAACTAATCAGCAAATAGGTTTTGAAAAGATGAACATATTTTTCTCTAGCATTATACAGTTGCCATGAGCAAAGCAGTCTGGTGCTTCATAAGAACCGTGTGTGCTCCATGTTAACAGAGACCTCTCCTGGAAGCTATGGAGAGTATTCAGGGCCTATTCTGTTTTCTGAGGTAACTAGGTGACTAGATTGTTAAACTGCTGCTATCCCAGATCTGTTATCAAAGATCTGTTATCATCAGCCTTGCCTCTGCAGTGGAATGTAGCCTAAGTGGGGTGTGTCTATTCAAGGGATCACATGTGTATATTAGCATCTGATGTATGTACAGAACATTCCCTGGCCATGTGCTTTTTTATTCACAGTTTGTATAAAACATAGAACTCTAGAAAACTTCTGAATGGCAACCAGCCCAAATCCTTTCAATCATTTATTAGAAATTTCTCTGTATAAAGTGGCTCCGTCTTCCGGTGAATGTCTTAAGTACAGCAGAAACACAAGCCTCTCTTTTGAAAAGGTATTTCATATTAGTCTGAATATAAATTACATCTGAGTGGCTGACTTGCACACATACACCTGCCTCCCTTGAGGTGAGGGGCATTTGTCACAGCTCAGGGGATTACAGGAACTCAACTGAAATTGGATTTCTCTGCACGGATGTTAGCAGCAACAAGCACTGCCCTCAGTAAATTCTGCAGGTTTGCCTGGCTCTAAGTGGGGCTGATTTTCTGTGACTTGCAATGCTGTTAGCTCCTAAATAAGAGCTGCTGGTGGGTTTGGAGTGAAGGCAGAGGAGAATGCCTGGGCAATTTCCCTGGCAAAATTGAGGGAAATTGCCTTCTCAGAGATTTTTATAAAAGCATTAGTTTTGATTTTATTTTTCGGCTGGGAGGGGAAGTTGTTTGTCAAACTGATTTTACATAACTGGATTTTTTTTTTTTTTTAATGTTGCAAAGTGCCTGAATAGTGGTGTCTTTTTCCTCATATAGCAAAATGTGTGTGCGAGAGTATGTCACAATCTCCTGGAGACTTTGGTAGATGGAACCCAAGTGTCTATCTCTGGTTCATCCCAGGGCACAGTACCAGCCCAACTGATTGAACAGGGTGGTAACTGAGGAGAAAGGCCGGCACTCTCACCTTGGGTAATTAGCCTCTGAGGGCTTTACTTCCTCAGCCCCTCAGCTTCCTCCTGCTGCTTCAGGAAGATTCCTGTAACAAGTGTTTGGCTGTGACAAAAACATTTTTAGTCCATTTGAATGAAATAGATTTAGAAGCCCACCAGGTTCACATCTGGGTGTAATAACCTACCTTCCAGAAATCTCACTGGATACAATGGTACAGCTTCTGCCGCCACTTCTGGGGTTCCCCCTCTTTGAATAAGTTAGAGAAGAGAGGAAGAAAGCCATATGGAAGCAAATGTTAGAGTCTTAGCCATCCTGTTTGTTCACGCTGTGGGTATTTGTTCTGGACTTGAAATCTGTACTTTGAAAGTGGCCTTTGGAAAGCAAATAATTCAGTGTGGATTTCCTTGTAGTCTGTATCACAAAATAATCTTCCCCATCCAGGTGGAAAATTCTCATTGATTTTTCTTCTGGATATTCAAAACTGTTTCTTGGAATGCCAAATTTTCTCTTTAAAATTACTCAATAATGAAGTGTGTACTGCTTTAGCCTCCTGCGCCCACGGTTGCTAAAAGACGCATCTCTGTCTGTGAATAGACGCCTTTATGTGTGTGAACACGTGGTTATGAGACCCACAGAAATGCCTTAGATGAATGACGTTTTGTAAAGCTGTCTGAATTGATGTCTACAGGCTCTTACATCTCCTATTGGTTTATGATCCAGGAAGTTTTGTCGTGTGCTTACTTAAATTACTGTTGTATTATATATTTTCTTTCCAAGTCTTTGGGAAGAAAATGAACTGTTTTAGTCTCTTTAGCCCCAATAAATGTGAGCAGGAAACCAAATGTGTTGACCTTTGTTCTGTACAAGGTTCAGTTTTATTCTCTAAGAACCAACTCAATCACTCTGAAATCGCTGACTCAGCATTTACAAATACAACCACAGTTTACGTGTTGGTAGTGATTCTCGGTATTGCGTTTCTTGAAGAAACAGGAGAAGGGCAATACTCAGTGCAGACTTCATCCTTCTGTGTGGGGTGGTCCACATCAGCCACACAGAGGGGCTGACCATCACCCAGAGAAGTGATCAGCAATAACTTAACCTTGGCCGTTCTAAACAACCACACCGCAAAACACAGCTTTGCATCAAAGCAGAGCTCAGGAAAAACGAGGCTTAGCCTGAATGCTACGATCAGTTCTAACCTCGTAAAATCTCTTAGAAGGCTGTGTTTCCTTGTTATGAATTTTAAAGAAATGAATTGCAGGAGAGCACTAGCTTCTGGTCATTTCTATGTGATTAGTATTCAAGGCAGGACTCCCTTAAGGCTGAGTGCCAGAACTTGGGAACCGCTAGGTCTTGTGTCTCTGCGGCCTGAAGACTCACTTTCTTGTACTGATGTCACCTTTGTGCTAAATATTATATTCCCCTTCCAGTAACACCCTGACATTTGCAATCAACTGACTATTTAAAATTCACTTTGTAATTCAGGTTTTTTTGGGGGGAACAGAGAGACCATGTAAAACATTTGGGGTTATAGTTCCTTAATTTTCTTAATCATCTCCTAGAATGCCAACATTATTGAATTTGCAGAATGTGCTTGCTATTTGCTAAGCTTTCTTTTGAACTCCCTAAGAAACATTGAATGAACTGTTTCATACGGCACCAAGTTTATCAGCGCCCTAACCAGCAAACTTGTTACAGTGTAAGTTATGCACCCAGTGAATCTACAGAAGCATTATAATTCGGTTTTTCTGCAATTCAGTTATTTTTACTTGTTAGATGGTAAATTCATTTTATCGTTAGGTCCAACTCCAGATTATGAGTAAGAAATGGTGTTTCTTACCATTATTATAACTTTAAGGAATTGTAATTTTTTATAGTTTTACATAAATGAAAGAACTAATGATCCATATTCCACCCAAGGCTCAGATATTGAATGGCAACCAGAAAAAGAGTACAAGCAATCCTGAAAGAATCCCAGTGTCCTCTCCATACCTGACTGCCAAGTCTGTGAGTCTAAGAGGAGACACGCACTCTTAATTATCTGTATCAGTGGGGGCATAGGTTTTATCTATGTGCTTATATGTGTGCTTATATATATATATATATATATATATATATATATATATATATATATATATACTCTATATATTACACATGTGTATGACCTTGTTATTTCTGTAATAAATCCCCTCCATCTGGCCTTCTCCAGATGAACCTCAGGGATGAGGGTGGGCTTGATCTCATGAGCATGTTGTCACACACATGTCACACACACTATAACTTCAATATATATATCTCAAGCCCACCCCTCATCCCATCATCTCTGAGGTTCATCTGGAGAAGGGCGGGAGATAGAGGGTGATTTATTAGAGAAATAACAAGGTCACGTACCTCTGACTTGCTCACGTCAGAACACCACACTCACCAAGGCCACAAACTTCAAAGGCAGAGTGCTTGCTTCTCCCCTCCAAGCGTGTTCCTGTAGTTACCTTCCCACGTTCACACTCCAGACTCAAAGAGGTAGTTAACCCACATCTAGAGCCTCTCTCGGTAGCATTACCAACTTGTGCTTCAATGAGTGTTTGTGGCTGATTATTAATGAATGAATGAGACCAACAGTTTCAGATACTAGAAACGGGGTTCTGATGACCCTACAGAACGATTTTCTCATGTGTATGAAATTGTGCTTTCAGTCCATTTTCTGCCTTTGTGGTTTGTAGTGGTGAATTAGTTAAACCGCTTTGGCTCCTACACACACACACACACACACACACACACACACACACACACACACTCACACACACACACGAGCATGCACATGAGCACGCACAATCATGCACACACCAGCTATGATATGCCTTGACTAGCTCAATGGCTGGACACTTCTAAACTTCCCCACAGCTAGTAAACACTCCCCACTGGTAGTCTTGTGTGTCTTAGTCAGGATTTCTACTCCTGTACAAAACATCATGACCAAGAAGCAAACTGGGGAGGAAAGGGTTTATTCAGCTTACCCTTCCGCATTGCTGTTCATCACCAAAGGAAATCAGAACAGGAACTCACACAGGGCAGGAACTTGGAAGCAGGAGCTGATGCAGAGGCCATGGAGGGATGTTCCTTACTGGCTTGCTTGCTTCTCCTGGCTTGCTCAGCTTGCTTTCTTATAGAGCCCAAGACTACCAGCCAGGGGATGGCACCACCCACAAGGGGCCCTCCCCCCTTGATCACTAATTGAGAAAATGCCTTACCCCTGGATCTCATGGAGGCATTTCCTCAACTGTAGTTCCTTTCTCTGTGATAACTCCAGCTTGGGTCAAGTTGACACAAAACCAGTCAGTACACTGTGTTAATATCTTTTAAAATCTATATTTCATCTCTGCTACCCCAGACCCAATCAGGGAAATGGCCACTAGGGCCACTTTTCGGGATCCTTACATGCTGGCAGGCCTTTAAGTTTCACCTTTGTGCTTTACCATTGTGGCAATCCATCTCTCCTCTCTCTAGCTGCCCCTCGCCCGCACACTCTAAAAGTCCCGCCTCCATCTTTTTGCCCAGTCATTGGCTGTATGGCAATTCTTTATTATCAATCGAAGCCAGCTTGGGGCAGGAACATTCAGGTCTAGAAGCGCAGCTTTTTAGGAGCCAAAATAAGACAAAACATTAGAACCAGTCCCTAAGAGTGGTTTTCAATTTTAACAGTGCCATATTGATCCTCAGTTTTGCTATTGTTCCCCAGCTATAACCAGATTTATTGCAATAGAAATCTGCACATTGGTTACCAATTCTAGTACCTCAATATCTACCCAAAACGTTCACAGCCATGAATCTGGAGAAGCAAGAACTATTCCTCATCCCTTTTGTGCATAGCAGCTTGTCACTCCTGAGTTGACAACAGCCAGAGTCAATAAGCTGTGCTCACTCAGGTCTGTGACCAGTCTTGTTTCACATTCATCCTGAGCAAACGTCGGACTGACTTAACTTCAAATAGCATATTGTAAAGAAATGTCTTACACCAAAAGTCACAAATTAAAACATAGCATGTTATGGAATTTACTACCAAATGTCACAAAGCCCACCTTCACCCAAGCTCTCTCTCCATACCTGGTGAAACAGTGGATGGCTTTGGGCTTGGAGGTGCTCTCTTGTGTGGATAGCATACAGATGAGTCTTGTCCAACAAATCCACCAGATATTCTTCCTAGTCTCCCAAAGCACACTAGTAGCTGCACTCTGGCTGCCTGGGCAATCTCTCTCACTGACCTCTGGGAAGGCTGCTTTGGAATGAGCTCATATTTCTGATTAGTCTCTTAACAGTCATGACGGCAAGCCTGTCATGGTGAAATTCTTTGTTTCTCTTCGAAACTTCTCCTTCCACTTCTGTCCAACTTTCCCACCATTATCTTAAGAGCAGTCTGGTTGGTTCCAGCTATTCCTTTCACCCAAAAAAACCAAGAACAATACTTCCCCAAGAACCACAAAACTGCTCTGTGCCCCCCACTTTGTATTTGTATAATTTTGTATTTGTATAATTAAAGTCAGACCGGACACTTGATGAAGAAGCTAAGTCCATCTTCCAGCTCCATATTGGCTGGCATTATTCAAGGGTTTATGTCTCCTTTTAGTGACTGGAGTACATGGGGAGGGGGAGGCTGACATTAATACTACCATACGCATTCAGATAAATATTAGGTTTCCTTGAGGTGAGTTATAAAACTGATTATTGATTAGCTTGAATTTACCTTTTGAGCCCAAGCCAATTTAAGAGCAAACAAACTTTTAAAGTCCACCCAGAGGCCCTAGCCAGCATCCAAGCGGCTTGTTCGGAGTTCCAGCTTGGAGCTGGGACTTTGAGACACCAGGGGCACGTGAATGGGTACTGGGAGAAGGCTGGAAAATATGGTGTCACAATATATTTGTCTTCTCCGCCCTCTGCCAACCCAGGAGGTGTAGGTTTAGGACAGATGGTCCACTTGTAATCAGAAGGCTTCAGGTCCAGCCTGGCTCTACTCCTAACTTGCTGTGATGTGGGGGTAGCTGTTCATTATACAGTGTCCCTAGGTCAGGTCAGGAGGACTGGCTGAAATCCCCAATGTCAGGGCGCTTCTAAGTCAGTGGCTCTCAACTGGTGGGTAGTGACTCTTTTGCAGTGTCACATGACCCTTTTCACAAGGGTCACCTAAGACCATCTGCAGATCATATATTTACATTCTGATTCATAACAGTAGCAAAACTACAGTTTTGAAGTAGTAGCAAAAATAATTTTGTGGCTGGGGGTCATCAGAACATGAGGCACTGAATGAAGGGGTAGCAGCGTTAGGCGGGTTGAGCAGCACTGGTCTAATTGGTGTTCGTTACAGAGGTGAGAAGAGTGAGAGCCACAAGGCATGTGTTCACATCACTGTATGGTGGCGGATGTTGAGCCAGTGTTGTGTAACAGTTTCCTCTGAAATGAAGCTTTCCATCCTGCCGGGAAGCTCCTTAACCAGGAAGTCATATACTTCATGTGGCTTTGGACAAGGGCAGGCAGATGAACGGTATTGGGGACCAGGTCTTGTCCTAGAAGCCCTGTGGTGGGTCTCTCTTCCCATTGGTTGGAATCACATCTCATGACAGGCCTTCACTGCAAGACGTCCGGGAAAGTACGGCTCTAGAATATCCAGACTGTCATGGCAGACATGTTTTGATAAGACTCAAGGGGACTGAGAGAGTCAACTGGAAGAATTGGCCAGAGTGGCCAGTTTTGTTTTTAGGTAGAGCTAAATCTGTCTCCTAATAGCTCTCCTTTTGGTATTTAAGCTCTGAAAGCCATCCTTGAAGAATAAGACTGGGGTATGGCTCAGTACAGGGCTACTGCCCAGGGTATATCTCATCCAAGGAAGCTGTAAAACTGAGAAAAGGCCCAAGCACTACTTCTAGCAAAGGAAGTGCAAACATGAATCTCATGATAACAGCTCAGCTACCAATGGGACCTATGTATGCTATAGTGCCAGAGGGAGCCATGCAGGCTACTGGCAGAGTATTATCACCAATGTTCCTGCTGCGCTATGAATACTGAATGTTCAATACCAACACGCCAGACAAGACATGCCTGTTTGTACAACAGTTGGCTCGGCTATTGTGGATAAGCAGTCTTCCAATTGGATTTAAGGCCATCTCCACAAGACGGAGGTTGTGCCTGGTATTGTAAGCCAGATCAAAAATCTGTGGCTGGGAGGTCTTGGTCTCAATGGGGAAACAGCTTCTATCATTTTACCACATGTGTATAATGCACCTGCTAAACTGCCTTCTGCTAGGTGTTTAGGTTGACACTCATAGATCATAGATCGCTGTTGTCAGCCTCAACTTGTAACCCCTGGTGAAGCTTCTGAACAAGGGATGGTTTCTTAGCCATAGATGTATGTCTATAGTCACACTCTCCAAGGCTTAGGGATCATTGTGGAAGAGGAGACAGAAAGAATATAATAGAGAGAGGAAGAGGTAGAGTGTTCCAGAACAATTTCCAATATTGAAGCCTTCTACCCTGCAGGGAAGCTCTGTAAGCAGGAAGGTAACAACTCAAAGTGCTTCAGGAAGTCCCTGAAACTGACCAGGTTCTCTAGACTCCTCCCTGCCAAAAGTAAGCAAAAAAGCTGAGAGTCCTTCTGAGACTAGCAGAACCGGGCTGCGAAGGAGACTGAGACTAGACCAGCTTCCTCAAAGAAGCAGAAACCAGCTGAGCTGCCTGGAAGAGGTTTAGACCAGTCAAGGCATCTGGAAGGGCCACTCTCCATCCTGCTGAGCCATCTGCAGTGTGTTACAAGGTCCCAGCTTTGTAAGTCACCCTTGCTGGGGTGGGCTTTGGTGATGCAGCTGTCTTTGAGTCATTTCTGCACCTGTAAATGACCCCTCAATCATATTCCTATAAGAATCTCCAATAAAACTCCGCCAAGTTGGACTTTGGTGGTATCCATACTTTGGTCAATTGGGAGTTCCCTGTCTCGGGTGAGTAAACGTGTACCTCCCCAGGAAAACTTTTGTCACACAACAGCCAGGCATGATCTTAAAAGGAGTCACCAGATGAAATTGGCTGTTAGTCCTGAAACATATTTGATGTTTCAGTTTGCAAGCAGATAGAACTCCTTTGTACATACCTTGTCTTAATTTAAAAAGAAATGTTTCCAGAAATATTTACCCATCAAAATAATGTTCTGTTTAGTTACAACATGACAGATATGTTAAGAGAAAAATATTATCTAAGCCATACTAGTGATTTGGGGTTGGGAGGTGATACAAGATCTCTCTCCTGTAGCCCAAACTACTCTCAAAATTTCTCAGTGACCAAAAATGACCTTGAACTTATGATCTTCCTGCTTCCATCTCCCAAGTGCTAGAAGATGTTACATGTTGTTTACCAACATGCCATGCTGGGGATTGAACCCAGGGCTTCATGCATGTTCGGCAAGCAACTAAGCTACATTTCCAGTGCCCCCAAACCAACGATTTTTGCTGGGGGAAATTAGATTTAAAACAAACAAACAAACAAAAAACAAACAAGTAGCAGCATCAGTAGCAACAACAAATACCCCCAAAATAAAAGAAAACAAAACAAAAATAAAAACAAAACAAAAAAAAACACTTGCATTTGTATAGTAACTCATTGTGCTTGGTTTTGTATTGCTGTGTCTTCTGTCAGCTTTTTGTTATTGTTATTTGTATGAAGACAGGCCCTTGTGTAGCCCAGGCTGACCCTTGAGCTCACAATAATCTTCCTGCTTTAGCTTTTTGTATGCTGGGATCACAGGCATGCAGTGCTATACTGAATTTAAATGGTGCTGGAACCTGAACTGGCTTTCTAAGTGCCAGACAAGGTAAGACACATCCCCAACCCTCCACCGTGCCTTCAAAACCTTTTCTTTCACTCTTCATAGTATTTCAGAAAGTAGTGTTCAACATGCCCAACATTACAGATTGAAGATGAGGCTATGGGGTAGGAAGTACGGCACAAGGGCATCCCACAGGTGAGTGGAGAAGACAAATCTCAGCTCACATTCTACAGCAACCACACAGTGGCCTCTCATTGTTATTTATTTACGTTTGAAGATTTATGTTAGCTTTGTGTGCATGTGCGTTTGCCTTCACGTATGCATGGGGACCACATATGCTCCTGTTGCCTGTGGAAGCCATAAGAGCATTTTGTAGCTGGAGCAGAAGACAGGGAGAGAGACAGCTGGGTAGGCACATCTACTCAGACACAAAGACATTTTTGTTCAGGCTCAAATAATAAATTTCACCTTCGAAAGCAGAACACAAAATTACTCTGGCTTTCAAAAACCAGTAAATTAAGATAAAAAGTCAATGAAACCCTCAAAATGCTTCAAAAACATTTTAGGTTTTGAACTAAAATGCGCCTCTTATTCCTTACGATGCTTGAAAGCATAATAAGCTGTTCTTGCCAATGATGGTTCCCATGTGTGGGGAAACATCTCCATTTAGATTTCTAAATATCAGAGTAATTTTGAGAGCACTCCTACTAAACTCCGGTCCTAGCACTTCCACCCGATGCCACAAATATGTAATAACCAAGGGTGCCTAAAATTTGGAAAAAATGCTTCAGAGTTAATCTCTGTTACCCATGTTGATGAAAACAGAAATAAATATCAATTGCATTGATAAAAATGAAAGAGGAAATGGTTGTGCTTTTCTGTCATTTTCCACTTGGAATCCATAGAGTAATTCTTAGACGTTGTCACACGAATGTCCTCTACTGGTCTAAGAATTCAAACTCACTGCCAAAGACCAGCCTTGTCTTGGGTAGGGGATCTGAGGAAGGGGTGTTTGAGTGTGGTGAAAGTCAAATCATGGGTAGAAGCTGACGGCCTGTGTTCTGCTCAAGACAGCTCTTCAGACAGCTCTCTCTCTTACAATTCCAGAAACTCTCTGGATAGCTCATCTCTTGCAGATCAAAAGCCCAGTCTTTTATTTACATATCAATTCAGTTATTACCCCAGATTCCCTTTTGATTAACCCAAAGAATTAGCATTCTGTGAGCCCAGCCCCTTGATTCTCAGAAAGAGACAGCAAGTACATTTTATAAAAAACATTGCAATTAATTCAGAGACCTCCCTACCTTTGTAAGCACAGACAATAAACTAACTAACTGGGATCTTGCTCTGAGATCACCATTCCTACCACGCTTGAGCCTAACCTAGCTCTGTCCCAGGCTGGCCTTGAACTCAGAAATCTGCCTGCCTTTGTAACTCACCTCTAGAGAGAACAGATGACCTCGAAGGATTATTCAAAATAACTTTTGAGGGTTATACACATATTTGACAGTTCCAGTTTCATTTTAAAATATTACTGGTTTGTTTGCTTAGTTGGCCTTCTCTCTCTCTCTCTCTCTCTCTCTCTCATAGTTTTATCATTATTGTGTGTGTTCTTTGATGTATATGGGTGGTTTCCTGCACCATAGCAAGCATGTTGAGGTGAGAGGAAAACTTTGTGGAGTCTATTCTCTTCTTCCATGTTTTGTGGGTTTGGGGAATTGAACTCAGTTCATCACGCTTACGCAGCAAGCACCTTTACCTGCTGAGCCAGTGGTTCTCAATCTATGGGTCGAGATCCCCTTACAATCCTTCACAGGGCTCACAGATCAGACATTTACAACTCATAGCAGTAGCATATTATATTATGAAGCAGCAATGAAATAATTTTATGGTTGGGTTCACCACATGAATGTGACCTAATTAGAGAGTTACAGCCATTAGGAAGGTTGAGAACCGCTGCATCTGAGCTGTCTCACTGGCCTCTGTCATCTGTTGCTTTGAGGTCACTGAAACAGAATTTTACTATGTAGTCCCAGCTGGCTTAAGATGCACTTTGGAAACTAGGTTACGTGTCACTAAACCTGCCTTAAATTTTATTGTTTTAAAAATTCACTTGTAAATGCAAATCTACTCCACATTTAGATTGTATTTTTAAAACAATGGCTTGAGTTCCTGAAGTAAAAGTAACTTCTCAAAGATGTGACAGCACCTTGTTCTTTTATTTCCAGTGTCCCTAGTGTGCCCCTGGGGTGTACACTCTCCTGCTACAGGAGCTCACTGAAGGCAAGTCTAATCCGTTGCTATTCAAGTTACTCAGAAACGAAGTACTTCATACTCTTAATGGCTTAGATTGGTGTAGAAGAAACAATACATTGATGTAAAGAAGGCTGGAATAACCAGGCTGGCTCCTGTCATGTGAGTGCCTAGGTAGGTGCCATGGTGCTGAGGACAGTGGACCTGGCTGAAGTGTTCCCATTAGAGTTGTGCAGATGGATCAGCCCTGGAAGGTCATCAGAACAGTGGGCGGCAAAGGTGCTACAGAGAGCGGCCATGACCAAAATGAAGTGGCTTTGGAAGTGATGTCATTGGCCAGAAAGGCACTGGAACAAAGGATTGTGGGGTGGAGTGCGAAGGGGAAGATGAGGGACATGTTTGAATGCCAGAGCCTTTATGATTTGTTTCAGGAACTGGGGAAGGGCTCTAGGGCTGAGGGTCACAGTGATGTGAACGCCACATTTTGGGACATTATTCTGACAGAAGTGTGGCAGCTATGCTGTAAGGAGGGAAGCTGGGGATCTCATGGTGGCTTAGGGTTAGGATTAGGGTTAGGTTTAGGGTTAGGGTTGGGCTTAGGGTTAGGTTTAGGGTTAGGGTTGGGTTTAGGGTTAGGTGGTTAGAGTTAGGGTTGGGCTTAGGGTTAGGTGGTTAGGGTTAGGCTTAGGTTTAGGGTTAAGGTTAGGGTTAGGGGGTTGGAGTTAAGGACTATTGAGATAGTCTGTCAGTGACGACTGGTCCAGGGTAATAGATATAGAGACTGGAGGATTGGGGGAGGGGGGACTCCATAAGACAAAGAAAATAAAATGCAACTGAGAATGTTTGGACATTTGGGTGACTGTATTAACAGAACCTCTTCTCTCCCTTCTTTCTCTCTTTCTCCCCACCCCTGTGTGTGTGTGTGTGTGTGTGTGTGTGTGTGTGTGTGTGTGTGTTAGGAATGTACAGGAGCACCATGTTTGGTGCACTTGCCTGTGTATGGCCTGCAGAGGCCACAGGTAGATTTTGCCCTCCTTCCTTCAATTCCCACCTTCTCTCTGGGGAGATATCACGTCGTCATCTTGGCTAGTCTTGCTGTCCTGTGAGTTCTGGGGACCTGTTTATCCTCCCTCTCTTCCCTAGTAGGGGCTGGGGTTACAAGTGCATTCCAACGAGCCCAGCTTTTGTGTAATGCTTGTGTCTCACTGCCTCTGCAGCACGCCCTTCACCCTCGAGCCATCTCCCCAGCCCCTATAATACTGCCTTCTGCTTCGAGCACTTGATAGTATCAGTCTTAAAGCTTCCTTGAGGTTGCTATCAGTTTCCTCCAGAGCCAGTTTAGAGCTGGTTTTGTAATCGAGGCTTATAGGACGCACCCTGAAATCATCTGTGGAACAAAGCACAGAATAAATATAATTCCCCACTGCTCATGACAAAGGAACAGCCAGGCTACACCCATGCTAGCAAAATGGGAGCTGGATCCCTACTTGGTATGATATTTTTAGTTCATTCTTAGGAAAGTTGAGGAGAGACTTTCCTATTTATGAATTCGTTTGTCTTAGGAAACGGTTTCCACCCATCATCGTCTCTTTGGGGGAGAACGCCCTGGGCACCGAGATATGGAACCAGTTTTACAAACTTGGGAAGCTGAGCTGCCTTCTAGACGGTTGGAGGAAGTGAACGGGCTCTGTTGCTCTCATTTACTGGGAAAGGAATTTCTTTTGAAAATGACTTTGCGCATGTTTGTTTGTCTGTCTGCTCAAGAGACAAACGGTTGCTGTCCTTCCATCTTCACGGAGAAATGACGCTGGTCCTGATACCACCTAACAATCCGGTTGCCGTGGATTAGCCCGTAAGAACCTTCTTTAGCTCTCTGCCAGTGGTACCCATTTGTGTGTGTGAAGGCAGCTGTTGGTACTGCTTAGCATGGCCAGGAAGGAAGAGAGCAGGATACAACTGTATTGTGGCCACATTGGCTTTGTGTTTTCATCAATAGTCACTTTAGGAGGTCAGGGAAAGGAAGGAAAAGCTGCTTTCAAGGACCAGGAATTTGCATGGCTCTCTCCTGTGACCCCGTAGAAAAGCTGCATGGCTGGCCTTGGGGGTGGGGGATGATGGGGATTTCAAGAAAGGTGCAGGCAGTGTCAGGTCCAAAGGAAACTCCATGCCCCCAAATTCTGGCACCATTTTCTTATCATTGTGGGGGGATGGGCGGGACTAAAGGCTATCTCTGGTGCCTGTTAGCTACCAAAGCCCATGCTGGCCTCCCAACTCCCTCAGTATCACAGGTAGCTTCAAGTTACAGAGTCCTTGCGGGCATCCTGGATCTTGGCTCTTCTCAGCCTGCCCCTACCCTAAGCTTCTCCAGCCTGCAGGCTTGCATCCGCTAGCTTCCCAATCCCTTGTAACCCTACTGTTTCAGCTATGTGCTCTCTCTTCTGTCTTCCCCGCTTGGCCTCTCTCTCTCTCTCTCTCTCTCTCTCTCTCTCTCTCTCTCTCTCTCTCTCTCTCCCTCTCCTGCTCCTCTCTGTAGGTCCCCTTCCCCTCACCTCTCTTCTCATGACCAAGCCCTGTCTGCTCTGTCCACTGCTTTCTCTCCCTGCTCCGGGACTTTTTCAGAGGCCTCTGGTTGTACTCTCCCTCCTACTGAGAATTTTTTTTTTTTTTTGGTTTTTCGAGACAGGGTTTCTCTGTGTAGCCCTGGCTGTCCTGGAACTCACTCTGTAGACCAGGCTGGCCTTGAACTCAGAAATCTACTTGCCTCTGCCTCCCAAGTGCTGGGATTAAAGGCACGCGCCACCACTGCCCGGCTATTCAGAATTTTTTTAAAAAGTTCTCTTTAAGGATCCCTTGGAGAGGTCTCCTCGGTTTATACAGGGAGTTCTGCGCGGTTTGTAGATGTTGGTATCAGCAACTATTTCTTCATTATTCTGCTGATAGCTTGTTGTATCTAAGGTGAAATTTTAAAGAACCCAGTGGTGTATTTTGCCCAGAAAACAAACAAACAGAAATCTCTAATTTCAGCCTGTTTTATCTGGTTTCCTGGAAGTCATTTCCTAATAGCTAGCTACTTGTCTACTTCTGTTTTTCATTGTTTGCCTTTTCAAACAATGAGCTCTTGGGTTTAAAAACTTTTTTTTTTCCCCCAGATAAGGACTCTACATAACCCAGGCTGGCCTCAAAGTTGTGGTTCTTCTGCTTCACCCCAGAGGGTTGGGATTATAAGTGTGCGTTACTCTGCTCATTCAGTTAACTTTAATCTTTAAAAACACACATTCTCTCCCTCTATCTCTGTCTCTCTGTCTCTGTCTGTCTGTCTCTGTCTGTCTGTCTCTCTCTCTGTCTTTCTCTGAGTCTCTGTCTCTCTCTCTGAGGCTGAGGTGAGAAGGAGTGGAGGTCAAAGGTCAACCTTACCTTCCTTCCTGTTGGTTTCTGTTGTTTGATGCTGTATACTCCAGGCTAACTAGTTGCTAAACTTTTGGGGCATCTCCTGTCTCCACTTCCCATTTTACCATGGGAGCACAGGGATTCCAGACATGCACTGCTGGTCAGGTTTTGCATGGGTTCTGGGGAGCCAGATGCAAGTCCTCACACTTGCAAGCTAAGGTCATCTGAGAAGAGGGAGCCCCAATTGTGAAAATTCTTCAGTCTATAAGATCTGGCTGTAGGCAAGCTTGTAGGGTGTTTTCTTAATTAGTGATTGATGGGGGAGGCCCCAGGCCATTGAGGGTGGGAGCACCCTGGAGCTGGTGGTCCAGGGTTCTATAAAATGTAAAGCAGGCTTAATAAGTCATGAGAGGCAAGCCAGTAAGCAGCACCCCTCCATGGACAGCATCAGCTCCTGCCTGCAGGTTCCTGCCTTGGCTTCCCTCAGTGGACTGTGTGGTTCAGGATATGTAAGCCAAATATACCGTTCCTTCCCAAGTTGTTTTGATCATGGTGTTTCATCCCAGCATAATCACCTGAGTAAGACATGGTACGTACTCTATCCACCAAGCCATCTCTCCAGTCCTTAATGTTAATCTTTATTAACTTTAACTCTACAAAAGCTTTTTCAGTCTTTGAGAGAGGACATCAATTCTTCTCATTCTTTCTTGTTTCCATCATTTAACACAATGACATTCTTCCAGCTCTGGAAGTCTCCAACAAAATCTGAATATTTAATAAACAAATGACTAAATTATTGAGATTTTTAGTAATAGTAAGCCCCATGCTGATTTCTACTGTAGTTCAGTAGTTTAGACAGGTTTAGGCTTCCACGCATATATCATTATCTTTCCTTTAAAAATATGACAAATCAGGGCTAGAGAGATGGCTCAGTGGTTAGGTGCACTTGCTGCTCTTGCAGAGGACCCAGGTTCCATTACCAGTACCTGCATGGTGGCTCAGAACTGTCCATAACTCCAGTTCTAGGGAATCTGATGCTATTTGTGGGTACCAGGCATATATAAGGTACACATATGTACACAATGACAAAACACCCATACACATAAACTCCTTTTGAAAATATGGCTATATATATGTGTGTGTGTGTGTACACATATATACACACATATATATATTTCCATACACACATAAATATGTCTACACACACATACACACATATACACACATATACACACACATACACACACATACACACACACACACATACATACACACACCACACACATACACACATACACACACATATACACACACATATACACACACATACACACACACATACACACACATACACACACACACATACACACACATACACACACACATACACACACACATACACACACATACACACACATACACACATACACACATACACACACACATACACACACATATACACACACATACACACACACATACACAC
>CM052714.1:14550857-14564836 GCA_028551405.1 Uromys caudimaculatus | reverse complement strand
AACTGTGTGAAACCCTGGGCTAATTCCTCATTCACCAACACTACTTCTAAAAATGAAAACATGCAATATATTTCTAATTTTGCTTATTTTTTTTCATTAAACACATTTCTCTATGCTCTCTGCTTTTGGAGATTCACTGAAAACCCTTTTGTGGGAAAAATGAAAATATTCCATACCCAAATGTTCCTCTGAGGGACATAAAGTTTGATATGAGAATCAAACATTGCTTATTAATTCTATTAATTCTGTTCTATGCTTCTCTGTTTTATCCCTGTTGACTTCCTTCTATAGGAGAAATTATTCAGTCTCCTCACGTTTTTCCTTTATCTTTATTGTTCTTGAGACAGTAGCCCCACAGGCCTTGAACCTGTGGCAATCCCCCTGACTCAGGCTTCTGGATGGTGGGATAACAGGTATATACCACCATACACACACACACACACACACACACACACACACACACACACACACACACACACACACACATATATGATCGCAAGGATAGCCTTGAACTTCTGAACTTCCTGACTCTACCTCCCGAGTGCTGAGTTTACAGGCCTGTACCTCCACACCTGGTTTATGAAGTCTGTGACATGGAACCTAAGGTTTTATGACTGGTAGGCAAGTACCCTGCCAGCTGAACTACCTTCCCAGCCCCTTACCATTCTTAGTAGTCGGTAAATTTTCCCATTTGAAGGCATCTTTTAAGGCCTGGAAATTCTCTATCATTTCTTTGCCTATATTTCTTTTTCTAAAGTTTTCATTAAATACTGCTTAAACTGAGACAAGGTCTCATTTTGTAACCCAGGATGGCTTGTGACTCTTACCATCGCTCTGGCTTCTGCCTCCCCGAGAGCTCGTGATGCTTGGCAAGGCCGTCTCACCTAGTAGTGTTCATACTTTGCTTCTCTTCCGCAGTCCCTCTCTAGAAAAGCCACCCTCTGCTGTCGCTGTTCACCCTTCCGTGGGACTCTCTGTTTTAGGGATCATTTTCCGGGTCTCTAGAAGTACTTAGTTATTTTCTAGTTTCATCTCTCTAAGGTCAAGGACCAGACTTTGACTTTTAAAATGATCTTTGTGGTCTGATTCTTTTACATTCCAGCTTCTCTCAAATGTCTGTTCACAGAGTGAAGGGGTGAAAGGTGGAAGGCTCTGTGCACTTGGCTGAGTTTTATTAACTGGTGAGTGCTACAGTTAGCAAAGGTTTTCTGCAAGGTGACATCAATCATGTTCCTTGCCCGTTTCATTAGACATCCTACTGACTTCCGTTTGAAGGTTATTGGGTTTATTGTTGTAGTAATATTACTTTATATGGACGTGTATATGTCTGTGTGTATGTACCCTTGGGTGCAGCTACCCACAGAGTCCAGAAGAGGGCACTGTAGTCTCTTGAGTTGGAATTATAGGTGGTTTGTTGTGAGCCACTGTCTGCTCCTAGCTGGCAGGTCCAGGCGAGAGGAGAGAACCCGGTCCAGCCGAGTCTATTGGGGCGGAGCGGGATGGCTAGTGCCAGCGGCCAAAAGAAACACACCAGGCCAGGAGTCTTGTCGAAGCAGGAACTCACTTTATTGTATCAATCCCTCGCTTATATAGAGAAGACAAAGGGGGTGGGCACTTAGGTATGGGGAGAGATGACGAAGGAGGCAGGGAAGGGTAAGGGGTAACTGCCAGGGCCAATAGCAACACTCTACATCAGCAACAACAGGGCAGA
The DNA here is from genome assembly GCA_028551405.1 of Uromys caudimaculatus. NCBI lineage: Eukaryota > Metazoa > Chordata > Mammalia > Rodentia > Muridae > Uromys > Uromys caudimaculatus. Next base: position 14,563,125 of record CM052714.1, on the reverse strand, counting down.
GGGAGAGCCAAACAGGTCTTGTTGAGTCACCCCTATACGGAAGTGACTGAGAAAGGTCTCAGAACTTGAGCCAGGCTCAGGTTTGTCCTCAGGGCCCAAACCAGGGTCAAAATGGGGCCCAAGACTACCACTTCCCAGGACCCTACCCTCTCGCCCTTGGGACAGCAGGAGGGGAGAACACCCCCAGTGCCTCACTGTTGGGGTCCAATTCCGAGCCCTGGCCAGAGCTGCTGCAGCCCCAGCTTGGCTCGGCAACATGGAGCCCAGTGCAGGAGGGCAGACGGGCAAGTCAGCGAGGAATCAGGACGCTGCTTTTGCTGCCACAGTTGCTGCTGTGAACCCGGGGCCCTTGCACCCCACCCCTATGGCTGGGGCTGCCCCAGGCTTCATGCAGCGCTCCCCTCTGTGTGCCAGGGAGAGATTGTCAGTGTCCCCTGTGGAGCAGGGATTGCTCTAAAGAGGAAGCCGGAGCTTTCTCCTCCCTGTGTCAGCACCATGCTCACAACCCAGGGCCTGTGGACAGGCTGCCTTGGGGCCCCCTATCCCCCCTGTGGTGCCGAGGGCCATCACCATGGAGATGGCCCCAGCCCCAGGTCGGGGCTGGGCAGCCGAACAGGAGTGGCAAAGAAGATGCCGCGGGATCAGGAGGTCCAACAAGCCACCAGTATGGGTATTGGGAACTGAACTCAAGTCCTTTGGGAGAACAGCAAGTGCTCTTTCCAGTTGAGTCATCTCCTCAGCCCAAGAGTATTGGCTTCTGTTTGCCAAGGGCTAAGTATGTGCTTGCTTTTTCCAGTCTCAGATCCAGTTCTTGCTCTTCAGATTGTGTAGGCTCCTGAGTCTGCCATGTTGATCTTTCTCACAGCAGCCCCTCCCCCAGTGTTTTATACCCAGCCTCTACATCCTTTGCCCTGAGTCCTTCGTGGGTCAAGAGTTCTACTATATTCTGTGAATTTTCCTCTCAGGTGCTTCCCCTTGATGTCTCATCTCCGTTGTTCTACTCGGTCTGTTGGTTTTCTTTCTCTCAATATTTGCTCAGAAAGCTTTTGGCATTTCCATTTCCAGATTTCTCCTGAGGAATAAGATTCAGAAACAGGTCTGGTTTTCTCAGTGCTGTGTCTCTGCTGTGATGGGGCAGTAAGAGTTCAGGGTTTTCTAGTTATAAAATGGATGGGTTATGGTGCCCTGGCTGGCTTGTCTCCTCTCACTGGGTGTGCCCCTTATGGCTCTGGTCCCTCCATTTTTATTAGGTATTGTGTCTTAGTTTTTTTTTTTTTTTTAATTCAATCAAATTTGTTGGAGATAAACTTAGAACTGAACTTATCAGAGTCTGTCCTGTCCTTCCACCTTGTAGGTCCTGAAGGTGGAGCTTAGGCTGTTAGAGTTGGTTGGGGTGGTGATGAGGGTTGGGGATGGCAGGGGTGTGGGGTAAGCATATTGAGCTATCTTAATGGGAGTTGTAATTCTTTTTTAACCCTGCAGAACTAGTTATAATTGCTATAGTTTAGTACATGTAATATATAATATGTAATAGTATAACCGCAATAGGTTATAGACTGGAGTTCATTCTCAGTGAGGTGCCTAGAATGACATTGATTTCAGACAAGGTTTCCAGATTTGAGATCATTTATAATTCCTGTTGGATCTCAGGAAGCTTTCTGACTCTTGGTTTTAGCAACTTGAGCAGGTGCTGTGGGGTCAGCTGGAGTCACGTGAGCACTGAAAGCTACCTTATGACACAGGAGATTACAAAGTTAAAGATGGCTATCCAGTGGCTTAGAACATAGCCCCATGATACAGTGCTTGCTTAACATGTATGAAAATCTGGATATAGTCACCACTACCACATATACAGGGTGTGGTATCTCAAGACTATAATCCCAGCAGGTGGGAGGTGGAGGCAGGAGGATCAGAAGGTCAAAATTACCCTCAGCTAGATAGCAAATTTGAGGCCAGCCTGAGGCATGTGACACCCTATTTAAAAAAAAAGAAAAAGAAAAAGAAAAAGGTAGTTCAGGATCTGTAGTTGGCACTTGACTAAAAAGGGACATTCAAGGAATATATGGGAGAAGACATTGATGCTTTGGGGGTAGTGGGAAAATGACAGCCGTGACATATACACTGTAAGGTCAACTAGGAAGCACGATGAAGATGACCAATGGCAGGCACGCATTCTGAAAATGTCCCTCTGCTGAGACTGGCAGAACTGTAGCAGGCATGAGCCAAGACCTCCTCTTGGGTTTCTTCCAATGCTTGTTCTATTATGGGATACTCAGTCAGAGAACAGGATAGCCAGGGTTTCCTTTCAGGATACACCCAAGCTTCAAGTGGATTAGTTTCCAAAAGCTAGACCCCCCCCCCCCCAAACATGACAAGGTTGATTTATACATTTTTGGCTTCTTTGTTTCCCATATACAGTGACATAGACTTTGATTGGGTATTTTGAACTTCTAGGCAATAATATTAAAGTGGGGAGGGGGAAAGAAAGGGAGCTGCGGAAAAGTGCCGGGGAGGGGCAGGGACCTTCAAGGACCTTAACTGCCCATGGGTTTGTTTCTTGTTTATTTCCTCCTCAGGGCTCTCAGGGCTCCTACCACAGTAGAATCCACTGGTGGTGTGTATGTATCTGGCAAGAGGTTTATGTCCCTGACCTAAAGTTTGGAAGTGTCAGCTGTACCTGAAAATACAGTCTTTGGAGCAAATGAAATGCATCCTTTTACTTAAAAAGATCAGAAGGGATGAATGCTTCATTCTGATTCCAGTGTTGACAAGCTCTTTCAGGGGTGATACACAACCTGAATTATTTATACCTACCATATAATCTTATTTTCCCAAAGCGGTGATCATAGAATAGTAAGAGGTGACATTTAGACTTCTTTTGTGGTGCTTTGGTGTCCCCCTTTAGAACACTATTTGCATTCACTCATAAGGTGTAAATTTCACTCTCTTCTAAATGATGGCTTAGCATACTTTGATGATGGTGTGGGAAATGCTGGGCTGACTTCTGAACCTTGGTACAGCTCTGTAAGTTCCTTGTTAACATGTTGCTTCTCATATCTGACATAGCGTCTGTCACGTGAGGGATGCTCAGGAAGCAATCAACAGCATGAATGCATGATGCAGGCTCTGGGCGTTTACACTGTCTCCTTTAAAAAAAATCTTATTGGGATCCCTTAAGAGTTTGGGCTGTATCATTCCTGATTCTGCACAAAAGGAAATATACATGATAAGAAAATATCAACTTTCAGTGAGCAGGGGTGATTTGGGTAGGTGGGGTGGAGGGTGGGGAGAGTGGGGTGGGATTTTCCTGCGGTATGGGCCACTGGTTCTGCCTGGCTTGAATTATATAGCTGTGATGGCAGACCTATATAGCAAATCATATTTTAGTGAAAAGTTTTGTCCTTTCCTTTATGTGTAAGACTCTGGGTGAGCCTTAACTTACCGGAGACCCTCCGAGGGAACACGTTGCAAAATGCAAGAGGAATTTATTAATTCAGCATGCAGTCGCTCTGCATACCAAGACGGGAGAGCGACCATGCCTAGCCCGTTCAGGGACCTTATATACGGATTTTAGAGCAGCAGCCATTAGGCACAATGTGATTGGCAGAACAGTGTGACTTTTAAACTGATTGGTCTTTTAGGGAATGAGATAGCAGGGGCTTAATCAGCCCCTCCCTTCCAGCCTACATGAACCTGTTTCTTCCAGGAGGGGAGGGGTACCCATGTGCTCGGAGGGGGGAGGGGACCCTGGTGGAATATCTCAAAGTTCCCGAGCTGACTTCTCAATAGGACGGACACACACACACACACACACACACACACACACACACACACACACACACTCGCACACACCTGTGGGAGGTCTTTGAGAAAACTACTAAAATTGTATGCAAAATAGTATTATATGTATTTTTCTGGGAAGACATAATTTTTAAGAAGCTAAACATAAGACTAAGTAATTAGTAAAATTGCTTATCATTTAAATTTTGGTGAAAAGATACTTTTGCATAACATTGAAATCAGAAGAAATATTGATTTTGTTGTTTTTAAGTAAATCAATATATTTCATTTGCTCCTAAGGCCGTGTTTTCAGACACAGTTGATATTTCCAAATGTAGGGCTGGAACATACATCTTACTGAAAAGCTGAGGTCTCTCACTGCATCAAAGACTAAAGAGAATATTAACTAATTTCTTACTTACTCCGAGGCAGGGCGAACAGAAATGTTCTTTTCTCTGATCGGACTACAGCTACTCCGAATGTTTTCTGTTTTCCTTCAGGTTTGGGATGCAAAGTAGTTAAATCAAGGTTTGTTTTCTGTTTTTAGAAGTTTCTGCTGAATAAACTAGTGGGTGTTTGCCTGTGTCTGAGACAGTTCCCAGACTTACATGCCCGACTTTGGCAATCCAAACCCCACGACTGCTAGCAAGGTTTACCTTGGCTTGGATGTGGACCATGTATGACATTAGATTTTCTGGGTATCCTAAAGCTGCCTGCCAATTAGATGCAAATGCACCAGATACACCCAGAGCAGGTACTGGTGGCCAAGTTTCCACCAGCAGTCACTACTGATTGGTGCCTGCGGTCGCCTTGTCCATTGAGAAACAGGAGTCTCTATTAACCGTTCGTCTTGGACTTGGGCAAGTGGAGAGGAGAGTGCCTTGTACAGAAATTCAATCTCTTTCTGGAATGATCTTCCCTAGGGCTCTCCGATATCAAGTGGTGAGTCCTGAGATCATAGACACACAGATAACATTACATGGGCTGAACAGGATGTATCTATTTATACACATATTAAATATATGTAATAACATAATTATATATAAATATATGGATATATAAATAACATAGAAAAAAGCAACCATGAATCTGAGAGAGAGCAAGGGGGATACATTGGAGGGATTGGAAAGAAGAATGGAAAGGGGGGAAATTATATAATTGTAGTTCCAAAAGAATTACTATAAATTAAAAAATAAATTCAATTTCTTTGTGTCTCAACTTTTTGTTTCCTTTTTATTCATGTGTATGTGTGCAATATGTATACATGTGTTTATGTACATATGCACATGTGTACATGTGCATAAAACATCCATGGGTTGACATCAAAGGACTTCCTCTATCACTCTCTACCTTATTACTGAGGCAGGGTCCTTCACTGAACCCCGAGCTACAGTTTTGGCTTGTCTAGTTAACAGCTGACTCAGGAGAATATTCTGTCTCCACTCGCTGAGTTCTAGAATTACATGTGGGCCACCATGCCAGCTCAGTCTTTTATGAGGGTTTTGGGGATCCTGTCCAGGAGGAGTTTGTATGGCAAGAGCATCACCCACTGGACCATCTCTCTGTCCTCTTTGTTTCCTTTTAATACAGAAAATACTCAGTGTTATGAGGTGATGCAGCATGGCTGATGGTTAATCCTGAGTGTCAACTTGACAGAATGTAGTTAGGAGGTAAACCTCTGGGCATTGGTCAAACCTAAATTAACTAGGTAGGATGACTGACTGCCTTAACTGTGGCTGACACTGTTCCATGGCCTGGGGTCACAGGCTGAATAAAAGGGGGAAGCAAGCTCAGTACCAGCATTCATCTCTCCCTGCTTCCCAATTGCAGCTACAAAATGACCAGTTGCCTCAAGTTCCTGTCTCCATGATAGACTGTGCACCTTCAAACTGAGCCATAGTAAACCTGTCCATCCATTCATCTTTCCTTCCTTCCTTCCTTCCTCCCTCCCTTCTTTCTTTCCCTCATTCCTTCCTTTCTGTCCTCCCTTCTTTCTTTCTCTCCTTAAGTTTACTTTTTTCACATATTTTTATTGTCAACCAGACAAATAACTAATCAGCTTGCTTTTCATCCTTCCGGTATAGAAGCGTGAAGAGAAAGGAGAGAAAGACACACTTACAGAACAGATCTGTGCTTGCAATTGGATAGAATGTCTCATCTTGGATTCTTTGCCAACTCTGGAAATTATAGATTTTGATATAGGATACTGCTGAGGAAACTCCAATTTCTGGAAGAAAATGCTTCTCTACTGAACATGTTTTAAATGCAAAATTCAAACCAGAGTCTGTTGGGTTCAGCAGTCAGTACCATTCCCATTGTATGACACAACAATTAACTACACTAGTATTATAAAAGAGATTTGTGGAAACTACCAGCACACTGAGCAACTGAATAAATTGTATTTTATTCAGACTTGGAGCATATCCGCAAGGTAGCATAGATGAATAAAGAGAAATTATGATAGGGGATCTAATGTCTATATTTCAATTTTGGCATGAATCACCTCAGAATGGGGCTGCCGCTGGCTTAATGTACCCCTGGGATACCGCTTCTTGAAATAAGGGCTGTGTTCTGAGAAGCATGCTGCAGAATTGAAAAGAAGAAAATTAGACCCTTTGTCCCACTTGGGCTTTCATTGGTACCAGCTGGGGTGGGTTATACACATCTCTCAACAGGGCTCCTAACAGTCACTTAAAGGGCCTGAATCTCACTTGTGGTATCAATTAACTGTGCAAACTTGAAATGCGTTTGCCTTTGTGTTTTAAATTTTGTTCTTCATTCCCATGCTTATTTTCTAGAAGTGTTGTGTGATGTGGGGGGGCATTGTCTACACAAATGGGTTAAGAGCCTTTCTGCACAACCCTTCAGGGAAGAAGAGAGGTTTATAATAACCAGAACTTCTAGCTGTGGAGAACTGCCTACAGCCAAAGGTTTTCTGTGAAGTGTCAAATAATATTTTAGTCTCTGAGGGCTGTATGGTCTCTGTGGGAATCAACGCTGCTGCTGTCCTATGAAAGCACATGTAGATGGTATGTAAATGAGTGGGTATGGCTGTGTTCCAATAAAACTTTATTTATATAAGCAGGATGGGGGGCCAGATTGTTGGTACATGTAGTTAGCCAGACTCTAGCCTGGATGACTCAGTGGGTTTTTCTTTTTTTCTTTTCTTTCATTTTTTTTAAATGTATATGATATCAATAGTCAAATATGTAGTAAGTGCTCATTAATTTTTAAATGCCTAAAAGCACAAATAAAGAAACAGAAAGACTCTTTCTAAATGATCATTATCAATTGTATCACAAATGAACAATGGAGCTGGTAGATATAAACTCAGTTTATAGATAGAAGAATAAAACAATGTATCAGTCTCCTCTCTCTCTCTCTCTCTCTCTCTCTCTCTCTCTCTCTCTCTCTCTCTCTCTCTCTCTCTCTTCCTTTGAGACAGGGTTTCCCTGTATAGCCCTGGCTTTTTTGGAACTCTGTAGACCAGACTGGCCTCAGGGATCCACCTCCCTCTGCCTCCCAAGTGCTGGGCTCAAAGCCATGCGCTACCATGCCCAGCTCAGGAACTTTTCTATTACTGTAATAAGACACAATGACTGTGGGAAACAGAGGAATTCTGCTGAGTGCAGTTGAGTGAATGTGTATTTTGACATGGGCATGGCCTGTCCAAGACTCAAGGCCAATTGACCCATGGGACAATTTGGCAAAGTCATTATCCATAAGGCAAAACAGTCCTCAGAGATCTGCATATGAGCATTTATGAATATTGGTTAGTGTGTGCAAAGACTAGCAACTGTGGCTTTCTCTTCCTGGGTCTTTACAACCTGAGACAGTTTGCCTATAGAGACCTTCTACCAAGACTGGTTAATCTCTTTCCCTGTGCTATATATAATAAACATGATGAGGTTACAGGATAGCATCAGAGAATCCCACCCCATTGCAGGTTCACCATATGTATATTCTGTGTGTCTGTCCATATGTCCTTTTTGTCATTCTCTTGCTGCTGCTCCCCCTACTCAGGATCCTGGAATCCAAGTCACATGGGATGCAACATATGGCCAAGGCACTTATAAATGACATTGTTTAATTTGTGGTTTACACATTCAGAGGGTTAGAGTCCATGACTGCCATGACAGAGAGTAGGCATGTGCATCATTGGGCAAGTATCTGAGAACTCACATCTTGAGACAACCACGGGGGGGGGGGGGAGAGACAGAGAGACAGAGAGACAGAGAGAAAGACTGGGAATGGCTAGAGCCTTTTGAAACCTTAAAATCTCCCCTGAGTGACACACCTCCTCCAACACAGCCACACCCCTAATACTTCCCCAACAGTTCCAGTTCCACCACCTGGGGACTATTAAATCTCAAACCTTGGGACAAATGGCTTAAGTTGCCTATTTAAAATATCAAAGTGGACCTGGCTTCTCCCAGCATCCCTCAGTTCCTAGTCCTTACCTGTGTCTGGGTATGGCTGGCATACCACCTTCTACCCCAACTCTCCATTCCAGAGATGGAGTAAGGGGTTGCCCTTACCCTAGAGGCTCTTCCCTATATAATCCAGACATTTTGGTTACCTGACCCTTTTTGCATCTTTGCCCTCTTGGCTGCTGCACCTGGTTCTCCTCTCTCATTTCTCCCTTCCCATCCCCTCTCCTCACACAGCTCAGGGTCATGTTCGTTCTGACTCTCCCAGATGTCCCTGCCTCTGGCTATGCTCTCCTTTTTATCTATAGTAAAATTTCTCCTCCACCATACCCAGGACCAGTCATGTCCTTTCTTTTATCTATCTATCTATCTTTCTTTCTTTCTTTCTTTCTTTCTTTCTTTCTTTCTTTCTTTCTTTCTTTCTTTCTTTCTTTCTTTCTTTCCCAATTCAAGGGACTAAGCATTCACATATATGAGCCTATGGGGCTATTCTCATTCAAGCCACCACACATAAGAAATGAGGGTCCAGGAATCTGCAGGGAATTTTCCAAGTGGGAGTCAAGCTTCCTAACTCTTTTATAAGCTGTTTACTGGGCTCCTTAAGTTCATACAAACCTGTATTACTTAGTCATTTGTACTGAGGGAAGCTGGTTCTTTCAAAGAGAGTACTATTAATTTCTGCTGCATCCGATAAGGTTTGCTATTGTATCAGAAACCCAATTTAGGGCAGGAGAGATGGCTCAGTGGTTAAAAGTGCCTGTTACTTTTCCTGAGGACTAGACTTAGGTTCACAGCATCTATGTCACATGGCTCACAACTGTCTGTAACTCTAGCTCCAGTGGATCAAATGCTGTTTTCTGACCTCGGCAGGTAACTACAGACACCCATAAATAAAAATTAAAGAAATTAAAGTGAAAGTAAAGAAAGCTCAATTCAAGCAGGCTTGAAATACAGGCTGATAGAAAACTCTAAAGTGGACCGCAAGCAGGCTTGACTCAGTCACTTGAAGTTAGCCCTGCCCCTAGTTTCTGTTGTTCGGCACACAGTTTGGCCAAGTTCTTTATCAGATGCCACCCTGTGGGATTCATGCTAAAGTTGTTTTGTTTGGGACTGAGTGGTATGGTGGGAACATGAGAATGACTGATATCTCTCCTAGTGGAGATGGAGGACCACGGGGAAGTTAGAGGAGTCAGTCAAGCACTTGGACCTCTTGATGAAGAACACACATTGCAGAAAAAGGAGCATCTTTGCAGATGAGTCAGGGGTCTGGTTAGGAAAACAGAGACATCACAGACATGAAAAGAAAAAGGAGGCCCTCATCCAGGAACCTGGCTGAAGTGGCTTGCTAGCTTGAGCATTAAGATTGCTAACACAGGGCTGGTATGATGGCTCAATGGGTAAAGACACTTGACTTGCAAGCCTGCTGCCCTGAGTTTGATTCCTGGGAATGCCCTAAATGTGTGAGAAAGAGAGCCAACTCCACAATGTTGTCCTCTGATTGCCTTCCTGTGAGCACAGTGACACTTGCTATCTCCCACACACTGTGTATATACACAATTACAATAGATTTCAATTTTTTTTTAAAAGAAAGAATTCCAGCACTTCAAAAGTTCCTGAAGACCCTTCTTTCCTGGCTGTAAACCTACAGACTTCCTAGCAATCTCAGAAGAAACTCCATTTACTACAAAAGACATTCCCTGAAATCCCTGGGCGGCCTTAGCAGCTCCTGGTTTTATCTTTCTCAGTGCAAGCCCATCTGAATGGCCTCTGCAGCTACCCCATAATCTCACTCATCAAGGAAGGGGAGAAAAGGAAAACAACATTTTTAGCAGCCTGGTGAGACGTCGTTGAGTACCACCAAAATTGTATACACGTGGAGTGCCTGGGTAAGTCTTTTTCCAAAACTCTCTTGACACCTGTGCTCAAAGACCAAGTTAAGGATGGCTTTTGATAAACTGCTGCTTTTCTTTGAGAAGTCCCCACTCATGTTCTTGGGTGTGCATAGCCATCTATCTATCTACCTATCTATGTATCTATGTATCTATCATCTACCTATGTATCTATCTATCTGTATCTATGTATCTATCTACCTACCTACCTATCATCTATCTATGTATCTATGTATCTATGTATCTATGTATCTATGTATCTATGTATGTATCTATGTATCTATGTATCTATGTATCTATGTATCTATGTATCTATCTATCTATCTATCTATCTATCTATTGTGTGCCTTTCTCTCTGTAGATTGAATAAATCTGAACTCTGATTAATATTGGCTTTCCTTTGAAAATCTTTTCTGTATTGAAGTGAAGGATCCAATTTTACTGCCTTGAAGTCCCTGAAAGATTAAGGAAGCTCCTTGGGCTGCTTTGGGAACAGCAAAGAGTCTGTCCCAGCTAAAACTCACAACAAGCACCCACCTCGCAACTTTTTTTTTTTTTTAGCCCAGTTGGCATGGCTGGAGAAGGGGGTGTCAGGGTGTGTAGACAGATCATGAAGTCACTCAGGGGTCTGTCTGATTTTATCTCTAGGTGGAAAGGAGCCTTGCTGAAGAATTTTGAACTCGGTGGAGAGGAGACTTAAAATTGAGACAAAAATTACGTTGATAGGCTTGTGGATGGTGATACTGGAAAGGAAGCCATGAGTCGTATATAAACTGCTGGAGGGCGAAGGGGTTGAGCAAGAGTCACTCGGATAGAGTGAGTCACCTGCGCAGGGAAAGCTGGAAGTGAGAGACTCACATGGGTTTCACTGGGGAGCACTTGCTGGAGCCATAAATCTTAGATTTGCTTTCCAGGATATGTACTGGGAGTCTAGGCTACCTCGTGCAAGCTTTCCAACTATGTGGATAAGGAGAGCCCAGGTAGGGGGTGATAGACCCCAGACCCTCTCTCTTTTTGTTCAAGTCAAGGTGGATCTACATAAAGGTCCTTAACCCATTTACTCTCCTGGTCGGTCTAACTATAAGAAAAGAAGAATCCTGGGTGGGGGTTGGGACTTAGCTCCTGCCTTGGAGCCCCTGGGCTGTTCTATCCCTCCATAGTCACTGGACGGAACTCACATGTAGGAAAACTGTCCCCTGCGTACAATCTCCTTTGGCTCCTCTCACAGAGGTAAGGAGTTCTGAAGCATCAAAGCACGGCGAGCCCTGAAAAGAAAGCTTCCCTTCTGTTGGTAGATTCTAAAGGGGGTGGGGGAGGAGTCACCATATGCAAATGCCTCAGGCGTCCTGCCGTGAGGGCATTGAGCATCTTGCCCTCCTTTGTCTCAGACAGGCCCCACAAAGGGCATTCTTCAAATCCTGGGGTGGGGAAATGGGAATAAAGGGACCATCGCCATTGTTCTGACCGTGGGAACAAGCATATGCCAGGGATATTGTCCCGGCCACTGCAAAGGGGACTCCAGCACACGAAGTTGGTTAATTGCTGGTGCAGCCTGCAAGGGGTCATGGGAAGGTTGGATAGCAGTGAGGAACACTATGGGTTTGTAAGACACTGTTCCCTCCGTAAGGTCTCAGCTTAGCACACTTCCCCGGGTCTGCATTGAAAGAGTTGTGGTTGGGAACTGAATGAAATATAGAATTTAATGAAGATTGATTATTATTATATTTGACCACATTTACAGAGCACCATGTGGCAACACATGTATACCGTATGTAATGCTCAGTTAATATAGTTAAGATTTTCATCTCAAACTTTACAAGTTGTAGTGGCTATTTCTGATTGTCAACTTGACTATATCAGGAGTGAATTACAGTCCAGAATTAGAAGGCTCACCTGTGATCTAGATCTTGTGTCTGAAGACACAAGTTTCAGGTGTGGGGGTACGCACATCTTTAATCTGGGCCACACCTGCTGCTGGAGATCTACATAAGGACATTGGAAGGAGGAAATTCAAGGCCTGCGTGTGAGCCTTGTGGGACTAAGCGACTACTAGGTCCTCGGGTTTTCATTCACAGCTACTGCTGACCATTGTTGGGGAGTTTGACTTCAGACTGTAAATCATTAACAAATTCCCTTACTATATAGAGACTACCTATAAGTTCTGTGACT
>CM052714.1:14492379-14550757 GCA_028551405.1 Uromys caudimaculatus | reverse complement strand
AATAATTCACCAGCACCTTCAACTGCTGAAACCTCTCCAGATACGCTCTCTCCTGGGAGCTTGGAGGATATTGAAGACCCGTGGTTGGAAATATATTTTAAACTTAAAGAAGCTAATGCCATTGAGCATCTTGATGAATTGGGTGATTGTGTGCTCAAAACTTTTTGCAATATGGGAAAAAAAATTGAAAATGACTTTGCTGGCCGGTTGCTCTTAGTATCTCTGGAAAAGATGATGAAGGAAAAGAAGGAGTTGTATAATAAAATTGAACGGATCCAGATGCAAGTGAGCAATCTAAAAGTTGCTAAGTGTGTCCTTGAAGAGAATCTTCTCTCCAGCAGCCATAGAGCTCAAGTTGCAGAAAATCAAACCGAAGCCCTCATTATAAGGTTGGCTGAATTGCAGCGAAAGTTCAGGTCTCAGCCTCAGAGGGTGTCAGCAGTTAAAGTAAGGGCAGTAATTGGCAAAGAATGGGATCCTATGACTTGGGATGGGGATGTGTGGGAAGACCCTGCTGAAGCTGAGAATTCTGAATTTCCAGATTCTCAATGGTTTACCCCACGTGAGGAAGTAGTATTCTCAGCCTCACCCCTTGAAATAAAGCCTTCTACACATGAGGAATTTAATCCCTTAGAGTCTGATGGGCCTTCGGTGACTTTCGCTGAAGAAAATGCCAGACAAGATAATATTGATGTTTCTCAAGGCCCATCAATAGTTTCTTCTAGACCTATAACCAGACTCAAGGCAAAACAGGCCCCTAGAGGAGAGGTAGAAATTGTAGTCCATGAGGAAGTGCGCTACATTACTAAGGAGCTTAATGAGTTTGCTAATTCATTCAAGCAGAAGTCTGGAGAATATGTGTGGGAATGGATTTTAAGGGTGTGGGATAATGGTGGAAGGAACATAAAACTAGATCAGGCTGAGTTTATTGACATGGGCCCTCTGAGTGGAGATTCCAGGTTTAATATGGAACCTTGCGCAGTTAGAGAAAGGTGTCAGAAGTTTGTTTGAATGGTTGGCTGAAGCGTTTATCAAAAGATGGCTTACTGAAAAGGAGTTGGGGATTCCTGATATCCCTTGGCTTAGTGTTGATGAAGGGATTTTAAGGCTCAGGGAAATTGCAATGCTAGAGTGGATACATTGTGTAAAACCTAATCCTCCACAATGGGAAGGCCCAGAAGATAGGCCCTTCACCAATCCTGACGAAAACTGGTGAGAGGGGCACCAGCACATTTGAAGAGTTTTGTTCTTGCCCTTTTCCTTGTGCCAGACCTTAGGGTTGGAGATGCTGCTGCTCAATTAGATGAATTAAATGCAATGGGTTTAATTGGGCCTCAAGGTAACAAGGGTCAGGTGGCAGCATTGAATCGCCAGAGACAAGGTGGTCGTAGTTATTATAATAGACAGCATAGACAAAACAACATTTATAATGACATATACCATGATGGTCAGCACAGGAGAGGTGAAATTTATAATGGCATGACTCGTTCAGACCTTTGGTTCTGGCTAATCAGTCATGGTGTTTCCAGGTATGAAATACATAGGAAGCCTACTGCATATCTGTTTGATCTATATAAGCAGAAAAATTCTCAAACAAATGAAAGAAAGGCTACATTGGATCCTGACAAAAGGCAATTTCGGCCAGTGAATCAATTTCCAGACTTGAGCCAGTTTGCAGACCCAGAACCCCTTGAATGAAGGAGTGGCCAGGTTCCCCTGAGAAAGGATCTTGATAAGACACCTAAAAGTTTTGCTGTTAGCCTTTCTCCAGTCCTTCCCCAGAGGGACCTATAGCCTTTTACAAGGGTAACTGTATACTGGGGGAAAGGAAATAATCAGACTTTCCGGGGTCTATTGGATACTGGCTCTGAATTGATGTTGATCCCAGGAGATCCCAAGAAACATTGTGGCCTTCCTGTTAAAGAATGGGCTTATGGAGGACAGGTGATTAATGGAGTTTTGACTGATGTCTGACTCACAGTAGGTCCAGTAGGTCCCCGAACACATCCTCTGCTCATTTCCCCAGTTCCAGAATGTATAATCGGGATAGATATACTTAGAAATTGGCAGAATTCTCACATTGGTTCCCTGACCTGTGGAGTGAGGACTATTATGGTTGGAAAGGCTAAATGGAAGCCGTTCGAGTTGCCTCTGCCAAAGAAAATAGTGAATCAAAAACAGTACCGTATTCCTGGGGGAACTGCAGAAATTACTGCCACTATCAAGGACTTGAGAGATGCAGGGGTGGTGGTTCCCACCACATCTCCCTTTAACTCTCCTATCTGGCCAGTGCAGAAGACAGATGGATCATGAAGAATGACAGCTGACTATCGAAAACTAAATCAGGTAGTAACTCTGATTGCAGCTGCTGTATCAGATGTAGTTTCGTTACTTGAGCAAATTAACACATCTCCTGGTACCTGGTATGCAGCTATTGATCTAGCAAATGCCTTCTTCTCAGTTCCTGTCCATAAGGACCACCAGAAGCAATTTGCTTTCAGTTGGCAAGGCCAGCAGTATACCTTTACAGTTTTGCCTCAAGGATATATTAACTCTCCTGCCCTGTGTCATAACTCAGTTAGAAGGGATCTTGATCATTTGTCTCTTCCACAAAATATCACATTGGTGCACTATATTGATGACATTATGTTGACTGGACCAAGTGAGCAGGAAGTAGCAACTACTTTGGACTCATTGGTAATGTATATGCATATCAGAGGATGGGAAATAAATCTAACCAAAATTCAGTGAAATTCTTAGGAGTCCAGTGGTGTGGGGCATGTAGAGATATTCCTTCTAAGGTGAAAAATAAATTATTGCACCTGGCCCCTCCCACCACCAAGAAAGAAGCACAGCGTTTAGTGGGTCTATTTGGATTCTGGAGACAGCATATTCCTCACTTGAGTGTGTTACTCAGGCCCATTTACCAAGTGACTCGGAAAGCTGCTAGCTTTGTGAGGGGTCCGGAACAGGAGAAGGCTCTTCAACAGGCCACATGGTATCTGTAGAGGCCAGTAAGAAACATCCCTCCATGGCCTCTGCATCAGCTCCTGCTTTCTGGCCTGCTTAAGTTCCAGTCCTGACTTCCATTAGTGATGAACAGCAGTGTGGACACGTAAGCCGAATAAACCCTTTCCTCCCCAACTTGCTTCCTGGTCATGATGTTTGTGCAGAAATAGAAACCCTGACTAAGACACAAGTTTTTTTTATTAACATAATTTGTTGATTAATTATTATACACGTTTATGGGGCATGGTGTTGTGTTTTTTAAAAAAGCCAAGAGTATGTTTGTAGAGCGTGGTATGGTGAAGAGGGAGGGGGTACCTTAGCGGGCCCACGCTGAGGTATCCCTCCTCCTCCCTGCCCCCTATGAGGTACCACCCATAAGACTGGTATAATATAGAATAGAGTTTATTTGGGGACATGAGAAGGGGGAGTTGAGAAGGGAGCAGAGGCAGAGAAAGAGAGGGGACAGAGAAGGAGAGAGAGAGAGAGAAAGAAAGAGAAAGAAAGAGAAGAGACCAGCCAGGAACACACGGGGGTGGGTGGGGGTGCGTGGGGGGCAGGGAGGGGGGAGAAAGGGGTTAGGGAAAGTGAAGAGGATCAGAGAGTCAGAGAGAGTAAGAAAGAGAGAGGGAAGAGGCCTAAGAGTCCCTTTTATAGCAAGCCAGGCCTACCTGACTGTTGCTAGGTAACTGTTGGGTGGAGCCTTGAAGGAATGCCAACACACAGTGTGCAATTTCAATATGCATTATGCAGTATGTATTGATAAAATCAGGAAAATCCACATGCATATCTTTAGAATGTCTTTTTATTTGGAAGTGCCTTTCTCCAGTTATTTATTAAATATCTAACAGATAATTGTGAAATCTAGTCTCACCAGTGTTGTGTAAAACATTAGAAATTATTCCTGTGTATTGCATGTGTGCATCTGTGAGTGTGTGTGTGTGTGTGTGTGTGTGTGTGTGTGTGTGGGGGACAGAAGTTGATATCCGGTAACTTCCTCTATTGTTTTCTACCGTATGTATATATGTATGTATGTATGTATGTATGTATGTATGTATGTATTTGAGAATGGGTCTCATTACATAAACCAGGCTGGCCTCCAACTCCCAGAGAGCTGCCTGGCTTTGCCTCCCAAGTCCTGAGATTAAAGACATGTGCCACCATACCCAGCTCTGGCTTGCTTGTGAAGACATGTCTCTCACTGAACCCAGAGCTTCATGGTTTTGCCAGCAACTGAGCTCCTGGGACCTCTCTGGCATTCTAGAGGTTATAGACATCCCGTGGAAAACCTTTTCGCTGGTTGCTGAGCCTCAGAATTTGGGTCCTCACCCCTGTGTAGGCACACCCCCGTTCCTAAACTTATCTCTTCATCCAATTATGTTTGGGTACTCGTCTTGATTGGGCTTAGAAATGATAATAAAAACAATTCTAAGTTGAAATACAACTTCACCTTATTTCCATTAAATCCAGAAAGCTTTTGCAAGTTTCAACCCTAGTGAGTGGCTTTTCAGGTAAAACCCGTCCCCAAACTACAGTTGAGTGGGTGAGGTGGCTGAAGTGTCATGCAGCAGTGGGTGGCAGGGATGAGGACTTTGCAGCCTGTCTTCCCCATTGCCTTCTGCTTCTTTCCTGTTATTGAGATGCTTATTTCTGATATGGCAAACAAAGAGACCAGCCACACCCTGTAGTGACAATTTTGGAGTCTTGGTTTCTTAAAAAACAAAACAGAACAAAAGGAACAACTCCATAGACATATTATAAGAATATGTTTTCATTTTAATCCCAGGAGCGGAATAATGGGGCTGCTTCAGATTGTCTACAGCCGCTGACTAGGATTTGCCTTGTGCTCTGGAGGGGTTATGATTTTGCCAGCTTTCTGCGAATTTGTGTGATGTTTGCAATCCTGGAGACTTTTTAGAGGGTGTATAAATGCTAGGGCCCCTGAGAGGGTTGTTGGGTTTGGTTGTCTTTGATTGTTGTTGGTCCCGGTTTGTTAAGTTGTTATGTGAAAAGCAGGAACAACAGGAAGAAATCAGACATCCTGACAATGAAGAGCACACTTGCCCCAGGGAACTTGATGCTCCCAATCAGCAGGAAGTAATCTAACCTTGCCCCTTTGTAACCCCTGACTTTTCTCTTTATCCTGTTTTCTCTCTCTTGTGTTAGGGGGTTGAAACGGTAGAAGAAAAGGGGTGGAGAAGGGCAGAAGAAAGAAGAAGCCACATAGCCAAAGTCCGGCTACAACACAGTTTTAGGAAAAACCCAAAAGAACAAAGTTAGAATTTCCCTTTTCGTGTGTGTGTGTGTGTGTGTGTGTGTGTGTGTGTGTGAGAGAGAGAGAGAGAGAGAGAGAGAGAGAGAGAGAGAGAGAGAGATATGCACACATGAGAGGAACAAATGCCAGCCTGCAAGCAGAGGCCAGAGAAGGACATCCAGGGTCCTGCTCCATCTCTCTCTGTCTTATTTTCTTGAGTCAGGATCTTTCACTGAACCTGGAACTAGGCTGCTGGCTATTGAGCCCCAATGATTCCTCTTCCTTCCCTGCCCCCCCTCTGGATTTTTAGCTGAGGTCTGGAGATTTGAACTCAAGTCCTCATGCCTGAGTAGGAAGCACTCTTACCTCTCCACTTTTTTTTTAAAAAATTAAGAAATATTTATTTTTTTATTATGTGTAGGAATCTATGTCTGGGTGTGGGTATGTGCCCATGTGTGTGGGTGCCAAAGGGGCCAGAGGCATCAGGTCCCCTGGATCTGGAATTACAGGCCGTTGTGAGCTGCATGACATGGGTGCCGAGAACCCAGCCAGGGTCCTTTGGAAGAGCAACAAACTGTCTTAGCCACTGTGCCATCTCTCTAGGAATTACCACCCCACACCACCATCTTGTTTTTTGAAAAATTGTTTTTTTTTTTTAAGTTTATATGTAAAAGTGCCTATATGTATATCTGTGCACCATGAGTATGCATGATGCCTATGCAAGCCAGAAGAGAGTGTTAGATCCCCTGGAACTGGAGTTATAGATGGCTGTGAACCAGTCCATGTGCTGGGAAGAGAACCTTGGTAAGAGCAGCAAGTGCACTTAAACACTGAGCCAACTCTCTAGCCCTCACCCTGCTTTTTGATACAGGCTCCTTTACAGGACCTGGGTCTCCCTGATTGGGTTAGGCTGGCAAGCCACAGGAACTCTGCATCGTGACCTCTGAGGCACTTGTGGGTTCCAAATACAAATCGACATCTTCACCTTTTTTTTTTTCTTTCTTTAAACACGAATTCTGAGAGTTGAACTCTTATGGACTGAGCAATCTCCCCTACCCAGGAGAATTCCTTTCTGATAGTCTGTGTGGAATGTTAACTATGAGGCAGGCATCCTGGCATGGATGAGAATTAAGTGAGGAGCATAATTTAGCAGAGCACAGCTCAGGTTCTACAGGGGAAGAAGATGAACTGCTTCTAAAGTGTTTCTTATACAAATCAGTTACCCAGCAAGTAACAAAGACACACTTTAGACAGAGAGTCTAGTAGAAGTAACAGCCTGGAGACTTGGACAGGAAAGAATTGACTTGGTCAGAGAGTGGACCTGTGCAAAGGAAGGGAGAAAATGGTCCCACACGAGACTTTCCAGGTCACTCGGCGGAGAACCACTGAGGACTAGCTTCCCCGGAAAATCTGAGTGGACGGTCACCCTTTCTTAGAGTAGCACCTAGCCAGGGCGAGGCAGGAAATGGGTTGCACCTCCCTGGGACAGTGGGAAAGGACCAGAGGGTGAGGGTCATTTATTTCCAAAGGAATGCACAGAACACAAAGGCTTTGACCTTTGCCGCTTAAGTAGATAAGCCAGGGAAAGAGCAGAGGGTTTTTTTTACTCGTCTCCTTTGTCAGTATTTATTGAGAACTTATTTCCTGGGCACCATGGAAACCCCCAGATCGGAGGAATGTGCAGTCAGATGCGGAAGGCACAGGCGTTGCTTCTATTGGCTGAAATCAGAAAGGAACAGCGCTGAGGACTAGTAACTGGTTGGAGAAAGAGTTCACACGTTAGACCAGAGGAGAAAGAAAGCACTTTTATTAGCACTTTCACAGAGAGGGGGGGGGGGGCAGGGAAGTGAAAAATGGTTTTGTTTTTCGATCAAAGGTAGTTAGCCTGGCAAGTACTCATTTCCAGAACCTTTTTCTGCCCCTTTGCACTGATTAGCCAATAGTGTCAGACAATGAAGTCCAGCTTCCATCTGTGGGATGAGACACAGTCACCACTGGCATCAGGGATAAAAGAAAGTCTTGGTCAAATGTACTTCCTAGCTGGGTTTGGATCTTGGCCGCCCTTTTAGCAAAAATAATTGCCTCGCTAGCTACTCTCTCTTTGTGCGACACATCGATATTGTTCTTTAGTCTTTGAAGTAAAAGGAGAGCCACTTGCTTGTGGCAATAAGCTGCAAGGGTGAGGCACAGTGGGAGCAAGTTTCAGCAGTGTAATTCCTGCCATGATAACAAGGCCTGTCCTGATTGATTGATGTTGCATTCTGATCGGCGAGCCCACTGTGCTAGCATTTCCCGTCATGCAATTTTCACCATACAAACAAAGGCGGCGGAATGGTATTGGGTTATGGCTGATTCTGCCGGGCTGTGATGTTCTGCTGGGTGGAGAATGGTGGATTTTCTGTTTTGGAGATGCTTTGGGGACCTGTTCCCTTTATGATAGTTTGAGCTATGGCCTTCCCTCCACTTTGGCGTTTTTCACAGGCCTTGAAAGCACTGAAAATGTCCATCTATCAAATTATCTTTCTTAGCCTGCTACTGATGTGCAAGCCATGGCAAAGAATGCTCCGTTATGGGTCCGTTTCTCGTATTTTTTTCTTTTTTCTTTTGTTTTTTCTTTTTTTTTCGAGACAGGGTTTCTCTGTGTAGCCTTGGCTGTCCTGGAACTCACTCTGTAGACCAGGCTGGCCTGGAACTCAGAAATTCGCCTGCCTCTGCCTCCGGAGTGTTGGGATTAAAGCCGTGCGCCACCACAGCCCGGCCGTTTCTCATATTTTTGACGACCACCATTTCTGAAAAATTATTTTGACTCAATCACCTGTCTCGGCTGGTATCACACAGCCAACTCCAGGTCAACACAACCTACCCTAAGTACAATGGAGAAATGGAGAGGTGATCCTGTAGACTGCATAGAAGGCAGTGTCCCGGGGTAGGGAGGGAGTGTTCCTGGGGCAGAAAGGTACATTTGCTGTTTGATATTATCCACCAGGCATCAGACTATGCATAGTGTTGGCAATAGTTTAAGAATTTCAGGCACAGATTTGAATCCTTGGCCACCCGCTGAAATGTCCAGGTTCTTCCGTTCCACCGCAAAGAAACAGATGAAGGACATGTGTCTAGAAATGGAAATAGAGACAGTTTATTAAGAAAAAGAAAGCTCACGAAGAATAAGTGTAAGCTAATGAACTGAGAGAAAAGTCCAAAAAGTGCGAGGCAATGAGCAGATAACCTTCCATCGGACATTTAAGCAGTGCCCAGGTCTCTCTTTTGGATAGCGCAGGCTCTTCTGAGCATGCTCAGTTTGGTGTGCGACGCCAGATGGGGAAGGGCTTGCCAGCTGGCTTATTTATGTGTTCATCTTGATGTAGCTTTCTTCAATCTCCATCCTCCTGCCACATGAGCAGTTTTAGGGCCTTCCTTAAGGAAGTGGGCAGGGCAGGATTCCTGTATCACCAGGAAGGAACCCAGACAGCAAGAAATTAGCAACTCCCTAAGGTCCCTCTCCTCTATGCCGAGGTAGCCAAGATCCCCAGGCCAGAATCCAGACCGCATAGCAGCCCTAACAAAACAAGCACCACTGTGTTTGTTTTTTGTTTTTGTTTTTGTTTTTAATCATAGCACTGATTCTAGCAAGGGAGGAAGCACCAACGACTGCTGCTATGGCAAAACTTTTAAGAATTTATTATTAATAGTAACGGTGCATTTTACAGGAAGATCTAGTGTTACGAGTAAAATCGTAAAGCTTCATGAAGCACTTTTTGCGCTGCCTAAGAGGTAAGCACTATCGATTTCTTCATGTTAGTTTAATTTTTACAAAGCTGGATCGAACCTTGGGGCAGGCCGCAGTGTTAGCATTCTTTGAGAGTAGCAAAGTGGAGATTTGCTTATAGCCAGAAGATTTCTGTCAATCCCTTACTCCTTCCTCATTTTCTCCTCAGGCGAAGGATTCCATGTTACCCTTTTATTTTCCCCATAAAAGCTGTCTGCTTCTGGCTAGTGAAGGCTACATTTTGTAAAGCTCCTCCATTTTGGCTGAACTGTGACAATTCCCCCCTAAGCTACAGTGGTTTGGATCCTGGAAAGAAAGTAACTTTTTCCTCTAGATCCAGCCTTCCCTATTCTGACCACCCCATGTTACGCCCCTCCCCCCCAGGAAAAGTGTTTATTGATCACCTGACATACTTTATAACTGAGTACTCACTGGTGTCGACATCTCTCCTAATAAATCTCTTTTTTTTTTTTTTTCTTTTTTTGGTGTTTTCGAGACAGGGTTTCTGTGTGTAGCTCTGGCTGTCCTGGAACTCACTTGGTAGACCAGGCTGGCCTCGAACTCAGAAATCTGCCTGTCTCTGCCTCCCAAGTGCTGGGATTAAAGGCGTGCGCCACCACCGCCCGGCAATAAATCTCTTAAAATAAAAGAATGGTCAGTTTCAGTGTCTCCCTTGGTCCCCAAACTTGAAGACTCTCCATTCTGTTAACGGTCAGTGAAGGGGTAAAGGGGTAAAACTGCTAAGTCTCTGAGAGGCTCGCACTCCGAGTTCAGTGTAAGGCTACACTGTTGCAGTGAAAGGCTACACCTATAGTACCTTCTGCTTCTGGAACCTTCCCACCCACAGAATTCCCTTTGGCTCATGGGGAGAAGGGCTGACTATGAGGAGTGGATCATGTCTGCTTTGTGGGGTTGGGTGCAGAGGTTTTTCAGTTATAACTCCACCGTGAGTAAATATTGTCTTTTCGTCCAGCATTCTCTTACTTAACCACTGACGATCCTGGCAGTCTGTCGTATCTGGTGTCAGCCATGTGGTATTCAAAGACGTGGAAGAAGAGGTGATGTGGGGCAAGGTGAGCTTTGTGGTCCAGTCTACTCTGCCAGGCTCTGTTCGAGTCGGCTTTTTTTGGTTATGAAAAGCCCAGGGAGGAACAACTTAAGGGGAGAAAAGGAGGAAGGATCTATCTCGACCCATGACTTCAGAGGTTTCAGCCCATGTCCTCAGTGTTAGTGAGGCAGAACCATCATGTAGGGGTGTGTGGTAGAGCAAAGCCACCTTGCTCTCCTCTTCATGGCAAGCAATAGGCAGCATCCCAGTTTCCCCTTAGGGCACCAACCCTCCAACTAGACCCCCGTCTTCTAAAGTTCACCCAACCGTCCAGCAAGAGTCAGTCCCCTAGAGTTGTCAGTACTTGTAATACTGAAATTACCAGGGAACCAAGGCTTCACGGGGGAGTGTCTGGGTGCTTGCTACTGCAGATCTCAACTGAAGACCACACTTTCTGGACCTATGGAAAGGAGTCTTCAGGAGCAATCTATTTGAAGCCACCTTGTGTGTTACAGTACCTCACAGAGGAGAGTGGTAATTGTTACTAGTGTGGTGCTAAAAGAAACTGCCCCCCGATTATAGAGGCCAGCAGGTAATCATTAACAAATCAGGGCTCCTTATGTGACCGAAAAACTGGGTGATCTTTAGTGGTTAACAAATCAAATGTTTATGAATTGCTTATTATGTACAAATATTATTCTAAGCGTTTGTGGAGGTCAGAAACAAATGGGACATATTTAAAACAGATCCCCCCGGGAGACTAGAAATGAAAAAAAAAATCATATGAAAACCTGTGCTGGCGTGTGGGTTGGTGCCACCATGGGGGGTATGTGTGTGTGTGTGCCTGGAACAGTCAGAGAAAGGCAAACCCTTCTCCAACAAAAAATTCTCAACATTCAGAGATAAGAAAAAAATCACCTTAATCCGCACACAGCGGCAGCCTCTAGCTACTTCTTAAAGAGGCCCAACCTCAGTCAGAAATGTTTCATGGTTTATAAAGGGTTAGGCCCAGTCATAATCTTGTCTGTGTGACCCCTGATCATCCTAGGGTGCTCTTTTCATGCCCACCCCAAAGAGACATTTCCTAGAGCTGAGCAAATTTTCCAGAGGCTGAAATTTGCAAGTTTCTGGTTAAGACAATTTTGTCTTCAGCAAACAAAACATGCCAGCCATGTTCTCTTCCAGAAAAGAGGGAGGGGCAAACAGTTTTACAAGACAGAATTCAGTACAGTTTTAGCTCAGTTCTTTCAGAGCAAAGGCAGGGTTTCTTATTCCTATGTAGCCTAATACCTTCTGTGGTGGTTTGAATGAAAATGGTCCCCATAGGCTCATAGGGGAGGGACACTATTAAGAGGTGTGGCCTTGTTGGCGTGGGTGTGGTCTTGTTGGAGGAAGTGTGTCACTGGGGCAGGCTTTGAGGTCTCAGAAGCCCAAGCCAGGCCTAGTGACTCTCTTGTTATTTATGCTGTCTATAGATCTCAGCTACCTTTCCAGCACCATGTCTGCCTGTGTGCCACCATGCTTCCTGCCACAATGATAATGGATTAAATCTCTAAACTGTAAGCCAGTTCCATGAAATGTTTTCCTTTATAGGAGTTGCTGCGGCCATGGTTTCTCTTCACAGCAATAGAAACCCTAACTAAGATACCTCCAAAATAAATTTGTTAATTTCATTCAATTAATGTTAAGGTTTATTTTCTGTTAATGGCTTTATTTGTTTTAAATAATTCATTTGGCTTCTTTTGATTTGATTTTTATTTAATGAATAAAAAAAGAATTTAAATTTATTTTGACTTCTTTGCGGTGCTGTTAAGTATCATTTTCTCCTAATGAGTTGAAGCACTGGAGAGAGGAGGGAGGTGCTTAAGATTCCTGAAGTAAATGCAACTTAGAAGGTCCAGGAAGTAAATCAAACTTACAGGGCTCAGGAAGCTGCTGTATAAGATTTGCAGATCCCTCCTCCTGTGAGCTCTGGCAATTGCAGGGAAGAAGAGACTCTCTGGTGGAGCTGCTGGCAAGTCTGGCAGGGAGCTGCAGCAGTTTAGTTTTTGTGACTCATCTGCCATGTTGGGGTAGGCTTTGCAGCACACAGTTATCTCTGCTTAAGTAACTTTAGTAAACTGGGCTAGGATGGGACCATTGCTTTGTTTTGTTGTCTCCCCAGGAACACAACAGGTGCTGTTGTATAGGTGTTTGTTCATGTCTCCCCAGGAACACAACAGGTGCTGGTTAAATCGGAAGCTCACAACATCTCTGCTCTATAGCATCTACTTCAGAGGCTCTTCACTGACAGGCAGGCTGTGTGGTGATTATCTCAGACTGCCTTAATGAAATGCTGAAACAATGAAACCGATTACTCCTGCCTCTGGGGACTGGGAAGTCCAAATTCGAGGAATTCACAGTGGCGGCTCATTTAGCCCCCCCCCCCCCCAGCCCCTCAGACATATAGAAGAGTGCTGCCTCGCTGTGCGCTCACATGACCTTTCTCTTCTTCTTATAAGACCACCAGTTTCACTATGACTTCTCATTCCCATGACCTCATTCAAACCTTCCAAAGGCCCTCACTTCCAATGCTGCTGCATCGGGGGTGGGGCTATGCATCGGGGGTGGGGGGGGGGTGTGGGTGGGTGTGGAGCTTCAAGGCGTGAGTGTGCAGGGTGGGACTGGACACAAAGGCTGATCTTGTAGTATCTGGAAGGCCTTAATTCTGTCCTGAAAGGGAAAGGACACCATAGCATCTGCCCCCTCAGCATTGCTATGGGGAGACAGCATCCTAAGTGTTCTGATTCACTATTTGGTCTTTCAGTTTCTCTAGGGCCACTCTGATTTCAGCATCCTCATCACACTTGAAAGGAATGCTCTGAATTTAAAATCAGAGTGCACTCATTTATGCGCTCTCAATGAAAACCTCCTGGTTTGAGAAGCACAGAGGATGCTGTGCAAACCACACCACTTACGAATCAGCTATTGTGACTCTTCTAACACGGGAAGTCGAGAGATCAGGTCTCAGTTCCTTCCCAACTCACTACTTCATTGATGCTCTTTTCCCCCCTTCATTTATTTTTCTATTTAGTATTTCCCATGTGTTATAGTTTGAATTTTAAGTATTCCCCAATAGTCCCTATGGTAACAGTTTGGTTCCCTGCTTGGCGCTAGTGGGAGACAGTGGAGCTTTTAAGGGGCGGGGCTTAGTGGGAGGTTTTTAGGGAGAGGTGGACCCAGAATGGAGATTGTGGGCGGAGGCTCTTGTCTCTCATTAACTTCCTGGTCGTGAAGTAAGCAATGTTTCCTTGCTGACCATTCCAGTCATGGTATACTACCTCACCCTAAGTCCAGAGTGAGCAGAGCCTACAGATCACACAGCAAACTCTTCAAATCCAGGACTGGAGTGAACATCTTCTCTGCAATTATCCAGGGATCGTCATGCTGACTGGAAGCTGACTAGTACCGAGTGCCATCTTTCATTTCATCCATCACCCCTATCACGGTTTCCTAGGTCAGGAAGACACAGCAGCAACAGCAGTGAGTGGGAGGGTGGTTTCTTTATTTTTCCACCTCGGCACTAGGAGAAATAAGCCTTGGAACACGCATCTAAGATAAGTAGGGCTGGGCCATAATTCAATCTTTGTAGATAATGTTTCAAGGGAAACGATGTAGGAGTTTAAACAGGGTGAGGAGCTTCTGAGTCAGCTTCAGAATGGGTCTTTGTTGGGGGTGCTCCCGAGACACTGCCTGGGCTGCAAAGAAAGGACCCCATGGCCTCAGTGACAGCCAGAGGCCACCACCGGGTTCTCTGAGGCTTCTTCCAACTGTAGCAGCCCCTGGGAAAATTGCAGCAAGGATAACCCCATCTTGCAACACTGTTTCTTAAGTAGATTATTCTCCAGGGCCGTCCACCATAAGGATGTCTCTTCTGGGAGGAAGCAACCTAGGTCATATCAATATGGCTATCTATGAGAATATCCACAGGGCCAAATGGAATTGGAGACTTGTGGAAGGAAGGATGAAGGGGTTGTCTAGTCCAACCTTCATGATTCCAGATCTGTGTAAGTAAGGCAAGGCCCACTGGCTTCTGTCTTTTGGCAGTTATCTGAAATGTTGGGTATATTTCAGAGCTTCTCACACCATGCAGGGAGGGCTTTGTTGACTGTGTCCCAGCTGGAAAGTGGATATATATATATATATATATATATATATATATATATATATATATATATATATTAAAAAGTACCGTACTTTATTTTATTTTTAGTAGACTGCCTTTGAAGGTCACCTGGTATTTTAACAAAATGCTGGCAGTTCAGTAAGCCATGGTTCACAGGCAGGGTGGGCTTTGGTCTCACATCTTTAACCAAGACAGTGGCAGATCTGGAGATAACAAACAAAGCTTAGAAAATGGGGTAGGATAAAAACCTTTTAAATCAACAAAACCCAGGCTGTGTGTTGTTTGGGGCTCTGAGCTGTGTTCCAGAGACTTCCGGAGACAGAAGGAAGAGCTGGCTTGTCTAGGCGGTGCTCACTAGCAACTGTCTTTAACGTTGCAATACATATCGTGGGAGATGGCCTGTGCTATGTGGCAGAGAATGTGGAAGGGCTTAGTGTGCCCAGAAGGGAAGCAGGATGATGACTCCTGTCAGGAAACTTCTTTCCATCAATGAAATGTGTCTGTTCAACATATTAAGAATTACCCCAGGGTACAGAAGATAAAGAGTAATCAAGGATATGTTTTATCATGAGGTGTCTATTCACGAAAGCTTCCTCAGTAGGAAGTCAGTAGACCAAGAAAGCTTCTGACATAAGGCTAAGATGTCAGGAGCGTCCATCCATACGGGGATAATTTCTGCCCAGCCTCTATCATTGTCTTGAGGGAAAGAATCATGTTTTGGATTTTCCTCCAGCCTCTAGATTCCAGATCATCTCCCCCAGCAACACAGATTCTGGGACCCCTCCCAGGCCTCTCCCTCTTTCTCCTGGGCATGGGATAGATATGAAACATCACTATAGCACAGACACAGTCTGTTGAAGTCGCCATATTTTCAAGCTGCATTGTGAACACACCTGATGCTCACTGGGAGATGGGCAATTTGCTTCACTCATCGTCAGCTGTTGGACTTCCCCCTCTGCCCTAGCTGCCTTGAACAAAAAGGACCATCAGACAAACAGCCAGCAGGACCACCCTTGTGCCAGTCCCAGCTGTTTGGAGCACTTCCTGGATGTCTCTAGGAAAGTACACAATTGTGGCTGATTGCACTGGCTCTTGAAGGTGCAGTTTCAGCCAGGGCATTTAAAACAGTTTGTATGAAACTTTTTGCCATCAAAATCCTCAGTGAACTTAGATAAACCTGCAGCCATTTCTACCAAAGCCAAGGAGGGAGCACTTTCCCAGGTGTCTTTGCAGAAGGACTGCTGTGATTGGTGTAAAAACACATCTTCATTTGCATGAGAGCTGTGCAGTGATTGGTGCAAACACAACCCTTTATTTGCATGCAAGGAATGATGTCATTAGTCCCAGCACCCCTTCCGTGGCTATGCAAGTAGGCTGTTAAGTCTCATCTTTGAACAGACAAGGCTTCCTGTTGTGTCCTTCTTTGTTAAGGATGACCAGATGAGTTTCATGTCTTATTTCTGATTTGTAGGATTTCTGAAGAAGTCATTCCCAGATGGGGCATAACATGGAGGACTGTATGTGAGATGTGGGGTGGTGGGGTGCCTTCAAGAGCTATGGCTGCTTTTCCTATTTTCATTGGAAAGCATTTTATGTAGATTTGAAGGAGTGTTTAGAGGAGGGTGGCCCTCCCTGGTAGCTGCTTGTAATTTCTATTATTTATTTATTTATTTATTTATTTATTTATTTATTTATTTATTTATTTATTTATTTATTTAAAATTGGAGTTTCCTGTAGACCAGGCTGGCCTCAAACTTGTTATGTTGTTAAGGCTGGCCTTGAACTCCTTATCCTCCCATGTCTCTCCTATCTAGAGCTGGGATTACAGGCAGATGATACCATACAGTTCTTGTTAATATTTTTTGATCCCAGTTTATGTTATCTTTACTTCTGTACGAAAAAGAAGACTGAGCTCTATATTCTTATCTCGGAGCAAATGACCTCTCCAATGGCCTTGTGCTCTCCCTAAGGATATGCGTTGGGTCTACTGATCCAGGAGGGCGTAGCCGCTGTACAGTAAGCTACATAACAACCCTGTAAGGGGAGGGGCCAGTGTTGATAAGTGTGGTAAACAAGGATGAGGATGGAGCACAGCTTTAAACCTGCCACAGAGACAGAGGGCTAAGGTAATCTGGCATCAAGAATGTGGTTTTGAGCTGTGCTTACGCCTGTGATTCTAGGGTTCAGGAAGCTAAGGTACAAGGAGTATTCTAAGTCTGAAGCCAGCATGGGCTATATAGGGAGCTCCGTCCAGACTGAGCCAGGGTAAGACACTGTGCCAAGGACCAAAATGTAAACATAACAGGGGTGGCTCACTAGATTTCTTTGCTCCCCAGAGCCTGCTTTCTCTCCCCATTTCAGGGATTTTTCAGATATTTAAGGTCTAAGGTCAAATCTGAAGCAAGTGGAAGTTACAGTGAGTCTGGTTTAGCACAGGGTACCATCTGTGTTGTACATTTAAAAACATCCAGGAGAGGATACTAAGGAACTGAGCCAGCCATCTCTTCTCTCTTCTTTTTTCCATGTCTACCAGCAGGCCACAGGGTTACTGGTACTCACGACTTCCCTGTGTCCCTGTGGGCATTTCCATGGCAGTGACATTCTGTTCTTTAGGGTCCTTTCCCAGAGCTGCCACACAGCACTGGGTATTCTGAGGGGTTGGTTTGGGCTGCTGGGAGACTCTTCACTATCTTTCTTTGGTTTGTTTCACTGGGGATTCCCAAGAGGAAAGGGAATAATTTCCTTGGGATGTCTGCCAGAGGTTGCAACTGAGTCAGGCATGGTCAGCTAACCAGGGAGCAGGGAGGGCAACATTGTGGGTTCTGGACTGAGCATGTCTGACCTTCGCTTGTGTAGGTAAGGATAGAAAGTGAGATGGAGCACACAAGTGCCTCATGTCTCTGAACAGCTCTTCCTTTACAGATATGCTCTAATCTTTGAAGGAAATGGGTGCAAATGGCGGTTAATGAAAACCCCACTGCAGCTACAAAAACTCTCTGAATGTAGGATGGTACAAGGCTCCCACACGATTTCCGAAACACCCTCGGGGGTGACTAGATGACATTCTGATCCTAACAGCTGAGGGCTTGGGAAGTTGGTAAGTTGCCTTGAATCAACATTGCTTATGCCTGGTATTAATTTAGACAGTTGATGGTGAGTGGTTGACGGTGAGTGATTATATCATTAGGTTATCGGTTTACTTTCAGTCACTCTTTCTGCATCTTTGTGAGGATGATACCTATGAGAGTAACTCTTAAGCCCTGTCTGTGAAGGACTGGCTCCCCCGAGACAGACTCTGGAAGCGTTCCTGTGCAGTGACTCCAATAGAACGATGTTTTGCTGCCATCTGCTGGTTGGTTGGAGTACTGGAGTCCATCAGGCAGCCTAGTGAGTTTCTGTGGGGAAGGAGTTGAGATTTTCCACAAACTGGGTTTGTGGGTTGTGTTTATTGGGAGGAGTTTCTAAAAATATTTTGCTTTACCAATTATCCTCTTCCACAAATTCCTTAGCGTTGGAAATAAAATGGGTTCTAGGTTCACAGGATGGCGTGTTATTGATTATATGAGTGGCTTGCATATTAAGAGGGCTACGGGGATAGAACTTATTTTGACCTTGTAAGAAGATGGCTTCTAGTCTTGAAATGGAATCAGGTTGGTCCATCACTCCCATCAGATGGAAAGAAAGAAGGAAGGGGAGATTTCCCTGGGTGGGTATAGTGGGAAAGATTTAGATGATGAAGATAGAAGAGCGGAGCTGGGGACCATGTGGATGTGATCTCCCTGTTTCTTAGTAGATGGTCGGCCTGTAAGTAGACAAATTCAAAACAAAACAAAACAAAAAAACACAGCCGGGTGGTGGTGGCACACACTTTTAATCCCTGAACTCAGGAGGTAGAGGCAGGTGGATCTTTGAGAGCTTGAGATCAGCCTGGTCTACAGATTAAGTTCCAGAACTGCCAGGACTATGCAGAGAAAGTCTGTCTCAAAAAACCAAAACCAAACCAAAACCAAACCACCACCACCACCACCACCACCACCACCACCACCACCACCACCACCACCACCCCTCACACAAACCACAGTGCACAAAGGTTTATATATCTTCCCTGAGGGTTGTCATGTTGACTGACAGCCACATTACAAGATTAGCATTCACATATGTAATCACTTTTGAAGAATCATTTGTAAGGTGTTCTCTTCCTCCATAGATGGTTTGGGAAAGGAATTTCAAATCAGAAATTGTAGTTAAAATAAAAATTCAACTCCTTCTCTTTGTCCCAGTTAAAAGTTGAGTTTAGAAAACTAGTATTTATTTGTGCTTTTATGTATGAGCCAGTCAGAGGATGACTCGTGGGACTTGGTTCTCGCCTTCCATCATGTGGGTCCTGGTTATGTGCCTTAGGTCCTCAGGCTTGGTGGCTAGCACCTTTACCTTGAAGGGTTCCATTTTGTAATTTTTATACCAGTGAAGGGTCTAACCTGAGCTTCTCAGGGCGCCATCCCATAAAATTCCATGGCAATTGAGCTTTTCATAATAAGAACCCAGCTGGCAGGCAGTTGTGAGCCATCAAATAGACGCTGGGGTCATTTGGGAGATAATCTTCATAGAGATGAAAATGTCGCTGGGTATTTATTGATTTCTTCACTTCAGTGGAGACGAGAAGCTCCTGACACCGTGGGTCCTTCACTATGGACCCATAAGCAGCCCCAGCAGCCCTTGGGGACTTAAAAAGGCAAATCTTGTCTCCTCCACCCTCCAAGAGATCCTGAATCAGGTCCTGGGGTTTAGGTTTGTAATCAGAATTTTAATGCATCCTCTGGGCAGGTGATTGTCATGCAGATTCATATTTGAGAAGCACAGAGTCATGTAGGAGCCATCTCCTCAGCTCTTTAATGTCTAATGTATTTATTGATATTCTCTCTCTCTCTCTCTCTCTCTCTCTCTCTCTCTCTCTCTCTCTCTGTGTGTGTACATGCCATGGTACACTTGTGTAGGTTAGAGAACAACCTCTGAGCCATTTTTCTCCAGCGCTGGTGTTTTTTTGAAGGGAGTTGGCCTGAACTGGCTTCTCTGCTCATCCTACGACACGGAGACAATATTTTTAGAACATTATTTATTTTATTTGTACAAGTGTTTTGCCAGCATGCATGTATATGTGCACCACACGTATGCATGCATGTGCCTGGTGCCTGTGGAGGTCAGAAGAGGATGACAGATGCTCTGAAACTAGAGCTGGAGATGGTTGTGAGCTGCCATGTGGGTGCTGGGAATTGAACCTGGGTCCTCTGGAAGAGCAGCAGTCAGTGCTCTTAACTGATGAGTCATCTCTTTAGTTCCTAGAGATAATTTAAAGAAAGGCCAAGTCTCCTGTCTTCCCTTTTCTCAGGCATATAAGATATTTAGGGAAGCACATGGACTGGCCATGTCATGGTTGTCTTTGATGGCTACAGATGATGGCAATTTCTCTGGACAATAAAACAATACAGAACCAACAGGAATGGGAATGGGTGCACTAAGCAGAGGATGGTAAGCAGCTGGTGGAGCTAATGGATGCTAGTTTTTGCAGTAATATATTTATTCAGAGCTTGGCAGTGTCAGCCATTCCCATACCCAGGCATACCTACCCAGACACGGAAGAACTGACTGGATCACCACAAGGAGCCAAGAGGCCACTTCCCATCGGAAACTCAAGAGATTTATGGCATTTCCCCGCCATAAACATCTTCTATTAATATCCTGAAAAAATGTATTCTTGGGACTCAGTAGTGACCCACAGGTCTTTCTGGTCCACAATCCCAGCAGGCTTCCAATCTGATCTTTCCTTGGGTCATCTCAGTCCTGGAGCAAACATTTCTACCTCTTTGACCACCCCTGAGTCACCCTCCCCAGAAGATAGTAGCTGATTTGTGAGTAGGTTTATCTAAGCACAATGCACTTGTAACATTGTGAGTAAGTTTATCTAAGGACAATGCACTTGTAACATTGTGACAATGTAGTTATAATAGTGGGTGGCTAAACGTCTCTAAAATCAGGAAGAGCAACTGGTTGACTCTCACTTGTCTTCTCTCTGCTAGTCCTGCCCTTCCAGGACCTGCTTCTGCGGTGCTCCACAGGATTCGGCTTCTCTGCCGGTACCCGACTGGATGCCCCATGCTAATCTTAACTGTCTGTAATTCAAGGAGAAGAAGGAAGAAGAAAGTCTAGCCTTGCTTTTGAGTTATGCTTCTATTGTATCAGTGTGTGGTGGCAACAGCTGTAATCCCAGCACTTGGGAGGTGAAGGCAGGAGAACAGGAGGTGGAGTTATCATCAGCTTCACGGTTAGTTACAGGCTAGCCTGGGCTGGGCTACATGGGACCTTGCCTGAAAAGACAGTCCTCTCTCTCTCTGTATAATTAAATATCAGTCATTAAAAGAGCATCAAAACTAGATCTTGAAACAGATTAAAAAAGATAGAATGTTGGATGATTAGGAAAGAGAGTAGGAATTGGGGGGGTCATGATTTAAATATATATACACTTAAAATATATATACATATACATACATACATACACACACACACACACACACACACACACATATATGTGCGTGTATGTATATGGTGTTAGCATTCTGTCTAAACTCCACCCCACAGTTACCTGGCAACAGCCAGGTATGTTCCTCCCCCAGTTGCCTGGCAACAGCCAGGTGGGCCTGGCCCACTAAAAAAAGGGGCTGCTTGCCCCTCCTCTCTTGCCTCTCTCTTGCATCTCCTATTTCTTACCTCCCCCCCCCCCCCATGGTCATGGCCGGCCTCCACCTCTCTACTTCTCTACTCTCTCCCCCTCTCTGCCTTTCTCTGCTTCTATTACCCTCTTAGTTCCCTTCCCCATGCCCTGAATAAACTCTATTCTATACTATACCTTCGTGTGTGACTGGTCCCTCAGGGGGAAGGTATGCTTCGGCGTGGGCCTGCTGAGGCACACCCTTCCCCCCACACCTACCTCCCCCACACACCCATAGAGCATATATTAGATATCTCTCTTTATCATTTTTATAAACACATCATATGAGACTAGAGTGATGACTCAATGTCCAAGAGTACTTGCTGCTTTTCCAGAGGACCCCAGTTTGGTCTGAGTACCCACATGGCACCTCAAGACTATCTGTAGCTCCAGTTCAAGGGGAAACTGGTATCTCTTTTGGTCTTCTTTGATGCTACACACATGTGGTATGCAGACATACAGGCAGAAAAAAACACACACCATAAAATAAAAAGAAGTCTTAAAAAACAATTATTAGTCATCACAAAGGGGTTATGCTTTAATTTCATGTATATTCTAAAAGATTAAATAGCAGTCATTAATTTATTAATGAAATTTATATCAATGAACACCCAGGTTTGTGAATTTTATTAATATTTAGATAGTTTTAGATGTGAGGAGTGCCGTTCTGTGTCTTTGGGGTCGTGTCTCCCTGGTGATAGTATGTAGGAATACAGAATCACAGGTATGAATGAGAGCAACTTGCGTTCAGCTGGCAGAGGTCTTTGAAGGGGTCACCACACTTCTGTTGCTGTAGGGTCTTTATTTGTCTGAGAGAAGAGCTGGCAATCACCCACTTTGTCTGTGCAGTGCCTTCTCTGCGGTAGGTCTGTGATATCTCCTAGAAGCAGAGCTTGCTTCAAAGGGGAGTGAATTTCAAGTCATTAGGTTTGTAGCTTGTGCTGTGTCTGCAGGCAACGCTTCATAGTGAAATTCTAAAAGGCAAGGCAGCAGTGTCTCCAAAGACAAGTGCTGTACAAAAAGGTCAACCAAGAGGTTTTCATGCACCACGGAGCTGTCAGCACCAGTGTACTGGCTTCTAGAGTCTGCCTGTCACTCCTGACCAGGTCAGACTGTCCTTTCTAGTCCTCAGTGGCATGTAGTTAGTACGGAAATAACAAAACCATAGCAGGTTCTGTGTTCCTCGCGAACACTGGGTAAACTGCAAACGGATGCTTGGGCTCTCTCTGTTACAGGGACTTGTGGCATCCGCTGTGGATGAAACCCGCCTGAATGGAGGCTATTATTTCAGCCAAGGAAAGCCTTGCCTCCCTCCATCCCCTTTTTCCTGCTAATGAAGTTCATCTGCCATCTTTCCCGTTCCAGTATCCAGGCACAGAGTTTCTCTGTGTTCAACTCTTGTTAAGCATGTGCCAATTTAAGATTGCTTATATTTTCAAGATCTATTAAAGTATTTTTTTTTTTATCACACATTCTCCCCCAAAACATTGCATTGTTATGATCACTGTAGAAGACTAAGAAGAGGAAGGGAAAATCAAAACAATCAGTATCAGATTAATGATAGGCAAGGAGTTATCCTTGCTCAGTTCAGGGTTTAATTCCATAGTCATGGGGTCGAGGCCAAGAGGACTTTAATGTTAGGTGTGTCAACATTATTGCATATAGAGGTTGAACACACCCCCCCCCCCCCCGCAGTCCAAACCATTGTCCTTGTCCCACTAAAGGGCAGGAACCCTACTTACCCTGTTTCTCTGCAGAGTTTATTTATCTTTGTCATGTTTGTGACTTTTTCGGTAAGGTCCGGTGTTAATCAGCTTTGTGTCATGTGACAAAATGCCTCAGAAAATGACAGGAAGGAAGGAAGGAAGGAAGAGAGGAAGAAAATAAGGTCTACTTTCGCTCACGGTGGCGGAGGTTTGGGTTCATAGTTGTTTGGTTCTGCTGCCTTGGGCTGAGGTGAAGTGGAATGAAATGGCACAGTGTGGTCAGGAAGGAGCAGGGTAGTAGAAGGGAAAAAGAAGAGAAAGAGAGGTAAGGAGATAGCGTGGGGGTGGGGCATCCAAGGACATGCAAGATATAATCCTGAAAGGCACGGCCCCAGTGATTGCTTCCTCCAAACAGGACTCACCTCTTAAAACTAGGCCATTCAGTTACAACTCATCAGCGGGCTAATTAACTGATGCACTTAGCAGCTCCAGGAGCCAGTCTAAGACTCAGGCTCTGACTACCTTCTTTGGAGGATAATTCTTATCCAAGCCGTAAGTCTTCACAGTATGATGGAGAGCCCCTTGCTATCTTAGTAATGAGCTCCCTGTTTTTGTTTCAGCTTTTCTCAGAGTCTGTTGATCATTCATAGATTATCCTCACTGCACTTCGGCTCACAAGATCGAAAGTGGGAGGAGCCCAGTGAGATGGCTCAGCAGGCAAAGGCACTTGCCAAAACATGGCGACTTTGTTGTGAAGTATCCACCAGAGAAGACGACTCCCATGCCGGTTTAAGTCAATAGAAAGTCTTTATTAGCCAGCCGGTGACGTCATTTGGGTGCTTGTGATCCCAGCATAGTCTCGAGCCTTTCTCAGGGTGGGCCTTAAAGCACCAAAACAACATTCTGGGTTGACACACCTCAGTCAGCAAGAAGTTAGCCAGAAGTGGGACTAAAGAAGCCCCAAAGCAAGGTTGGTACATTTAGAGATTTTGAAGAACTATGAACTTTGATGCTCTCTCTGTTTTTAGGTGTGGCTGCCTATATGCAGGGTTCCAAGGCTTGAATGGTGGTTCCATCGTGGTAACACGATGGACGAAAGTCTGGGGAGGGGGTTTACTAAAATCTGGGGGTCTGTTACAACGTGTGTTTGATCTTCTGGATCCTCATGGTAGGGAGATTTAGTGTGGCCTGTTCTCAGACTTCCATATGTGTGCTGTGGCATGTATAAACACACACATACATAAATACACATTTTTAAAAGTTGTAAAAAAGTGGGTAGGAAAACCCTGATCCCCCCCCCCCACACACACAACATGCCTTCTAGCTTTTTTTTGCTATCTGCCCTGACTTCTTAGCTTCTCTTTATCTCTTTTTCTAGAAGAAAGAATTTCCTGGTTTCAGGAATGCTGACATAAGGCAAAAATGTGGCATTTCTTCAGCAACAAATTCAGGGACTCTTAATGCAATGTCGGAGGAGAGCCAGGTGTTGGAGTTGGTACCTCCCAGTGTTGGAGTATGGGTACAAGACGGGGTTATCGTCCATTTTCTAAACGACTTCAGGAAATCTGGGAACATTTACTTTCTCCCAGAGCAGAGACAAAGCACATCCACTAAAGGTGGCTTTGCCCAAGGCTGCTGTATTGGAGTCTCCTTTCCTCTGTTCTACTTCCTCGGTCTTCTTTCTCCCCTCACCATATCTAGAGGTGACTTTGGCAAGGTCAACTTGCTGCCAATTTTGACTGAGCTTCCCAAGAGTCTCAGTGCCACTTTTGGGCAGTGGTGGCACACGCCTTTAATCCCAGCACTTGGGAGTCAGAGACAGGCAGATTTCTGAGTTCGAGGCCAGCCTGGTCTACAAAGTGAGTTCCAGGACAGCCAGGGCTATACAGAGAAACCCTGTCTCGAAAAACCAAAAAAAAAAAAAAAAAAAAAAGGTTAGTTCTTAGGCTTGTATACAAAGCAATGGGATTCATTAAGGCGCATGCGTACACGCCCACCACCACCATGCTTTGTCCCCATTGGTTCCCCTCCACCACGGCCCTTGTCTGAGCCCCGCCCCGTCTCTCACGGATTCGCCTCGGTTTAGTCTCCACTTTTGCTTTCTCAGCTCATACATTCCCATATATGTTTGAACTGCAATCTACGCCAATCCCACTGTTCCTGACTCTCTAGTAGCCCTACAATTTATTCACCTTCCCTATCCGTACTGCATCTGTCTCATAGAAACCAGACTGTATCTCTAAGCCAGACTAGCCCTGGTTATTGGTCTCTACCATGGTCTCTCAATCTATCTCCATAGCCTCTGAATCCACGCATATACCTGAATTTGCTGTCTGTCCTGGCGCTCTCTGATGAATTCGTACCGGCCTTCCAGTACCTTGGCCATTGGGACAACACTCCGCAGCTCCCTTCTTATCTCCCCAGCGTTTATTTTTGTCAGCAGCGCTAGTTTTCTGTTGCCCCGTTATGCAAACTGTCTAAGGTTATTGAGAGTGTATGTTCTTCGCAGTCCTTTTCTTTAAGTGCCCCTTTTCTCTTCCGAAAAGCACCAAAAGTGTCCACTGGGGAGTCCAAACTGAGAGCCACCCTTTTTAATTGCCCGTTCTCCTTTGTTATGTAATTCTGTTTTCTCTTCCTTTCAGACTGTCTGCACACTGGTACCTCAAGACCAGTTTCCATAAGCTCATTTCAGGTTTTCCTGGAGGGGATTGAGTTTGACACCTCAAACTGCCACAGTTAAGGGATTTCCTTCATTCTTTTTTTTTTTTTTTTTTTTTTTTTTTACAGCTGGGTCCAGTAGTCACCAATTTCTATGGGCCTGTTGGGTTCAGTGGACAGCTCTCAGGACGGTGTGAGGAGCGGTGCAAGGTTCCTCTGCCTCTCATCTAGCGTCCTGAAAAATGTCCATTAAAGCACTTTATGAAAGACTACTCGAGGGTAGGCAAGCTAGGGGCCTTGGCTACCACTCTGCCCAAGTGTCTCCCCAGAAAAAGAATGACAGATGGTGTTGAGCGATGAATAAAACTTTCTTCACAGTTCCATAGGGTTCTTCTTCTCAGGTGAGGTCTGAGTGAGCGGCCCTCTTAATTCTTTGTGACATGTCTCCTTCAGGATTTCTGGTAAGAAATGACCATTCCAAAGAAGCAATCTGGGACGGGGAGACTGCTCAGGGGTTAAAGCCACCAGCATGCAAGTGTTCAATCCCCAGGCACCCCTAAATACTGGTGGCAATAGTGCACCTGTTTCCTTATTCCCTTGTCGATACTGAGTCTCCTTGGTGCTCAGCGACCTGGAACTGAAAGAAATTCACACTCTTTATATATTTTCTTTTTTTTGTGGTTTTTTTTTTTTTTTCGAGACAGAGTTTCTCTGTGTAGCCCTGGCTGTCCTGGAACTCACCTGTAGACCAGGCTGGCCTCGAACTCAGAAATCCGCCTGCCTCTGCCTCCCAAGTGCTGGGATTAAAGGCGTGAGCCACCACTGCCCGGCTATATATTTCCACTAGTAAGCTGCTTAGCACGGGGATGCTGTCAGCTTGCGTGAGATCTCCTGATCCTGAGCTCTCCTGTGTTCCGTATGTTCTCATTCCCTGGTCCTCCCTTTCAGAACCCTGCCACTGAATAATGACCTGCTGGTCCAGGTTGCACATGCATAAAGATAAAATGGTCAAGAGAAGTCTGACCTGTTAAGACTCGGTCTCTAGCTGGTGGCTCCATTGATAAATCACTGGGTCAGGAGGACATGGACTTCACTAGAGGATTAATCCATTATGAGTTTATAGCTGGTAGATTAGTAGGAGGCAGGGCCTACCTGGTGGACGTAGGTGACCTGGAGCCTGTTTTCTCCTGAAGGGAATGTCTTAGCTTCTCACTGTCCTCTTTCTCTTTGCTTCCTGTCTGCTCTGAGGGGACCAGCCTCCTCTTTCTATTTCATTCCAGGCTGGAGACAGTGGGACCAACAGGCCACAGACTAAAAGTCCTGAGACCATGAGTCAAAATGGGTCTCCCCTCTTAAGTTGGTGACTAATGAACCTCCTGCATTTCAAAATTGAATTTCTAAAAATGTGTTTTGATTTTTAATGAAAACCTAGCAATTGGACGTATTCCTGTGGTATAGTGTGCCATTTAAATAGGTGTGCACATTGTGTAGCAATGGCATCAAGATACTTGTCCTATACACTGCTCCGACATGTATAATGTCTCTTGAGGTGGGAATATTCTTGATGTTAGTGATTTTTAAACATTCTATTACTTGTCAGTCATGGTCTCTCCACTGTGCTCTAAGACAGGGCTGATTCCTCACATCCGACTTCACCCCTGTTATCCTTCAACACCCCCCCACCCCTGCCCCACACTATTCCCAGGCTCCAGTAACCACTATTCTGCCCTCTGCTTTCTTGACTTTGAGTTTCAGCATCTGCATGTGAAGGAGATCCTGGATGTTCGTCTTTCTGAGCTATGATTCTTTCCTCTAACCTGATATCTTCCAATTCTATCCTTGCTGCTGCCAAGACAGAACTTTATTCTATTTTGTGTCTGAATGCTTTCTCCCTTTGATTCTTTGCTTAGCTTCCAGTAGTGCTCAGAACACTCAGGGACACTCAAACAGAAGTGTGGCTGAGATCCTGGCTGGCAGTGTCTTCCGTCTGTCTCAGCCCAAGGTCTCCAGAATTGGTCATCTGCAAACTAGAGACCTATGACACTGGCTTCATTTCCTGTTCTCCAGCCTTGAGGATAGCTCACAGTGAGAAACTTCTTGTTGGTCCCAATGACCCTTAATTTTGTGCTGATTGGTGTTGGTTTACTGCTGGAGGGGTAGCTGTTCTCCACTTTACAGGAGCAAACTTCTTTATTCAATGGGTGTATTAACTACTACTGTCCTAGTTTTATTTTTGTTGCTTTGATAAAATATCGACAAAAAGCACCATAGGGAAGAGAAGATTTATTTTTAGCTCTTAATTCCAGGTTATAATCTATCACTGTGGGCAAGTAACAATGGCAGGACTTGAAGCTGTTAGTCTTAACACATCTACAGTCAAGAACATTTTCACTTTCCTCTTTGCTTGTGCTTAGCTCAGTTTCTTCACTCTTAGGCAGTTATAGATCCTCCGCCTAGGGAATGGTGCCGCCTGCAGTGGACTGTATCTTCCCTACATCAATTAACATTAGTAATAAAGACAACTCCCTGCAGACATGCACATAGACCAACCTGATCCAGGCAATATCTTACTGACACTCTCTTCTTGGGTGATTCTAGATTTCATTGAACTGACAATTAAAACTAACCACCACATTCACTTAGTCTTATTATTAATTAATTGTAAAGCTTTATGTTTTTGTTTCCAGTCTAAATTGTTGGTGTGGGCTGTGTTACCTGCCTGAGTTGTTTATCTGGCTATAGACTTGGTAAAGGGAGTGACTCCAGGCTTAGATTTTGGAATTTGATTGGGTATGCCTCCTGAAAGTTTGGAGGTGCTCAGTGGAAATGGGAGTCTGGGGCTTCATGCTGTATTGATCCTAACCAGTCAAACTGTCTTGTTTCTGACTCTAATGAGGTACAGAGGCTAGGACCTCAAAGCATATGTGGCTACTGCACTTGCTGGTTATGGAAGCAATAATAACTGATAGAAATGACACCTACAAAAAGCAACAGTGGTATTAAGGCATGTAAATTAAATGTTCATGTCATGTGTTCTATAAGAACTCTGTGAATCCTACATGTACATGGTAGCAAGTTTTCCATCCATCCCACCCAGACAAATTCCCACACCTATTTGTCAGTGTGGTTTTCTCCTCCTTTCAGAGACTTTGAGGGTGAAACACCAGACCTCCCTGACAACTTAAGTCATTTGGAAAACAGTATGGTTAGCTATGGGCTGTGGTCCCTTAACCCATTAGAAAACATGTAGACTGTCACCAGAACTGCCTTTCATTTTATGTTGTTGATACCCCTGTTGCACTCTGTGAGCCTTGTGCTAGGTGGTGGCTGTGTGTTTTACACAGGAAGTGAGTGAGTTCGGCTACTCAAGCCTTATTAATTAATCACTAACATGTGCTACGTACTAATAAGTGTTTTCACTACGTGGTGGCAGCGCTAATGGATGGGGCATGACTCGGCCCTCCCTAATCACACAGAAACACTGCTCCATACCCTCGATAGACGATTTCTTATAAATGAAGAGCCACCAAGGGAAGGCTGGGACCGGCACAGGATGGCAGGGTCTAATTCATTTTTAACCTGCTTTTAAGGAGTAGTTTAATTAATGTGGGATCAGCACGTTTGAAGGCTTGAACAGGTGCAAACACATGCTTGTAACCAGCTGTGTAATTGACCCCAGTGGAACAAGCCAGGGCTGAGTATACAGGCTCACTAATCACCTGCTCCCCTACCACCTGTGGCTGTGAAAAGGCTTATTTATCCAAGTGCAGGGTTCCTCCAGCCTATCTAAAGGCTATCTATGTGTTGCCGTGAACTGAAAATTTGAGTCACTGAGCAGTCATTGATAGGTGGGTTATTTCTACTTACTTCACACTAGAAATACCCCTGCTTTCTCTGGTTTGTGTATTTTGTATCCTCCTCTTCCTCTTCCTCCTCCTTCTTTTTTTTTTTTTTTTGGTTTTTCGAGACAAGGTTTCTCTGTAGCCCTGGCTGTCCTGGAACTCACTCTGTAGACCAGGCTGGCCTCGAACTCAGAAATCCACCTGCCTCTGCCTCCCAAGTACTGGGATTAAAGGCGTGCGCCACCACTGCCCGGCTTCTTAAAGTTTCAGGATCACATGAATGTAGTGTATAGTTATGGATAGATAGCTCTTCTTTTGTGTGGCTATGATGTGTGTATGTGTGTGTGTGTGTGTGTGTGTGTGTGTGTGTGTGTGTGTTCATGTGCATGCTTGCGTACACATATCATAGTGCACACATGAGGGTCAGGGGAATGCCTGGGGTCAGTCCTTGCACCCAGTTTGAGTGTTGTCTACTGTAGTTTGTTGCTATGTACCCGGGCCAGCTACCTCAGGAGCGTCCAGGGATTCTCCTGTCTCAAGCTCCCCTCTCATCACAGGAGTTCTGGGATTACAGACCATTGGGTTACGAGCTACCATGTGCCACATGCACATTCCTCACACAGCCTTTCCCCCGGCTTGTACCAGTATTTTCTGCCACTAAGAAAGAGTAAGCTTCACTGGTCAGTGAGTCAAACAAACACACTGAGATAGTCTGAATTAAAAGCTGAATCTAGTTTCAGAGTTAATAAAACAGTAAGCAATATGTCCTGTTTTTGGAGACAAGATCTCATGTAGCCAGACTATCATCCTCTAACGTACTGCACAGCTGAGAATGGTCTTGAACTCATGATCCTTCTGCCTCTGCCTCCATGGAACGGAGATTACAGATATGTAGCATCAAACCCAGTTTACCATATATGCTTTAACCACGGAGGGAGGGTCATAGAGTGGGAGAATTGATATCTTATGATAATGTGTGTGATAAACACTTCACCTTAAATCATAAACATTTACTAATTGTCATCTTCTATGGACTGGTCTACTACAGTCATATCTGTCAGTCAGCTTTTCATTACTGTAATAAAATGCCCCAGGCGGGCTACATTATAAGTCAAAGTTTATTTAGTTCAGGTTGTGAGTGTTGGATGAGTCTCTCACTTGTCTGCATCACATTATGACAGAGTATTTGTGTGTGAAGCCTTTCCTGCCTTTTTCTTTTCTCTCTCTCTCTCCCCCTCCCTCCCCTCTCCCAAGGCAGTCTTAAGTAGCTTAGGCTGACCTCAAATTGTCTATGTAGCTTAGACTGGCCTTGAACTCCTGATCCTTTTACCTCCAGTTCTTGTGGGTGGGATCCCAGGCATTTACCACCACATGTTGACTCTCCTCCTGATAAAGCCACAAGGGCTAGCCTTGGGGGCACGGCACCAATAGTGAAATTTAGCCTAAACATCCCCATTCACAAAGCCGCCATTTAAAGCAAGATTGCTTAAAATTTTCTACCCTCTTTAAAAATTTTATTTTAAGGTAATTTATTTTTGTGTGAGTGTACATGTGTTTATGTGCTTGTGTGCATGTGTGTGCACACACATGTACCCGTGTGTGCATGCATGTCAAAAGCCAGTGCTGGATTGCTTCCTTGAGTACTCTCTACTTTTTGAAACAAAATCTCATTGATCGTGATGCTCACCAAGCCAGCAAGCACCAGGGGATGTCCTGTCTCCCCTCCCAGTTGTGGCAGTACGGGTTTGTTCTGTCTAGCTTTTACAAGACTGCTGAGGATCGGTACTGAGGTCCTCATTGTGAGCATTTGCCTAGCTGAGCCATCTCCACAGCCTGCAGTGTCTGCTCTCTTCATACTGCAGGATGCTGCTGCTGCATCTTGTGCACCGGATGGTCTGCTATGTCCACTCCAAGCCTCATCTCAAACCATCAGGTCCTGGGGGATTCCCAGGCCTGCCTCCCCTCAGCCTCAGGCACTCAGAGCCTGACAATATGGCTTGGGATTTAATTACATCCCATCATTTGTGGATCACCATGGTTTTCAGTGGAGAACTACTCATTCTTCTGCTCCTAAATTATACACCCTTCCAGCACAGTTATTGTTGTTTTGCTTCTGTAAATTATGGATTCTCCATGATGCTTTATCTTTCTATGACCCGCAGAGGAGACGATGACAATATAAGGGCTTGCAGTGTTGAATTTTAAGTATAGAGAAAAACTCAAGAATGCTTTTAGACAGATGGATAAGAGACCAGTAAAGCTGAACAGATAGAAAGGGTAGGTAAGAAACTTGATGTGGGGACCCAGAGGATGCTGCTGAGATTTATTCACAAGTGCAGGAGGGGCTGGGCAGTGGTGGCACACGCCTTTAATCCCAGCACTCGGAAGGCAGAGGCAGGCGGATTTCTGAGTTCGAGGCCAGCCTGGTCTACAGAATGAGTTCCAGGACAGCCAGGGCTACACAGAGAAACCCTGTCTCGAAAAAAACCAAAAAAACCCCCCAAAAAACAACAACAACAACAACAACAACAACAACAACAACAACAACAACAAAAAACAAGTGCAGGAGGGGCCCAGGGAAATGGCTCAGTGTGTAAAGATGCTTGCTGCTAAGCCAGAGGACTGGAGTTTGAACCCACTCCTGCTTAGTTGTCCTCTGACCCTCACATGTGTGCCTGGGGTCATGCACCCTGTCCCCAACAATGAATACATGTTAAACACGCACTGCAGCCTAGTGTGGTGGCACACGCCTTTAATCCCAGTACTTGGGAGGCAGAGGCAGTTGGATTTCTGTAAGTTTGAGGCCAGCCTGGTTTAGAGAGTTCCAGGACAGCCAGGGCTACACAGAAAGACCCTGTCTTGAAAAACCAAACCAAATCGAACGGAACGGAACTGAACCAAACTGAACCGAACCAAACCAACCAACCAACCAAACAAAAAGCACAGCAGTAAGGACGGTTGTCAGACTTGAGCAAGGGAAACAGCTCAGGCTGTTTTGCTGGGGTTAGGAGGTACCTGCTCCCCCTTTTTATCCTCTCACATTCTTGACTGGATTTCTTCTGCTTTGCCCAGCAGCCCAAGGCTTTCTTTAGGTCTGCCCTTCTCAGAAAGACAACTCTCTAGATGTAAACATATGATTGACACCTCGAGAAGGAACCTGCAATGCTGGGAAATGCAGAGAAGAAGGAATGTGCAGATGAGGGTGTATCTATCCCTCTTCTGCTAGGATCTTAAAAGAGATTTTTGTAATTATTCACCTCCTGTGACGGT
Organism: Uromys caudimaculatus; assembly: GCA_028551405.1. NCBI lineage: Eukaryota > Metazoa > Chordata > Mammalia > Rodentia > Muridae > Uromys > Uromys caudimaculatus. The sequence continues at coordinate 14,518,279 of CM052714.1, read as the reverse complement.
TAATGTCAGTTGTCAGATTGACAGGATCTGGAGCACATGGAGACAAATCCCTGGGCCCTTCGTTAAATGAGTCTCTAGATTGGGCTAATTAAGGTGAAAAGACTCCATCCAAACGTGGGTGGCACCATTCCACAATCTGGGATCCCAGATTGGAAACAAGAAGAAAGGCAGCTAAGAACCATGCCTGGCTCTCGCTTTCTGACTGTAGGCTCTGTGTGACAGGCCACTCCAGGCTCCTGGACTTCCTGCTGTGATGGACTGCACAGTTAAAGGGTGAGCTAAACCCAACCTCACTTCCTCAGGCTGCTTTTGTGTGGCCTTTTGTCCTAGCAATGAGCAAAGTGACAGATATCCCTTTCTTAAAGACATTAGGTGCTTGACTGTGGCGCTTTGCTCTCAGCAAAGTGTCCCAAAGGCAAGGCTTGAAAAGACATTAGTTTAGGAAAGATACCGGGCCAACTCTGGTCTGTGTGGTCTGACCTCATAACCTAATTGTTATTTTCTCAAATCCTGGGCCGGGTTCATGTTAAGTAGGTGCTTTACGTCATTGCTAGCAAAGCTTACTCTCTGCAGCAATACATCGTTCTTCAATAGAGCGTACCACTTCCATCTAGTTGTAAAAACTTCATGCTTCTTTGTATTCCAATACTTACTACTCAGATACTTGCTTTTCAATACCTAAAGAGATTTTGTCAAGATTAACACATCTTTAATGTTGACACAGGTGATACATGTTCAGAGGAAAAGCTTTGGAAACTAGCGATAAGCAAAGTGAAGTAAAATGTAAAAAAAAAAAAACCAAAAAACCAAAAAACTAAAAAACAAAACAAACCAAAAACCAAAAACCAAACCAAACCAAACCAAAACAAAAAAAAAAAAAAAACATTCTATGAGCCACGGGGAAAAGAAATCTCCCTTCAGTGCAGAGTATTTCTGAAAGAATATGGGCTTACATGCTTGTCAAGAAATATCTCGATTTGTGGGCTAACAGGTCACTGCCTAGCACTCCCAAGGGTGAGTTCTAGGCTTTCTTGGGTTGGAATCTAAGGTTTGTTTTATTTCTTCCCCAATGTTCAATTGGACTAAAGGATCGTGTTTAACTATTACAGAGTCCCTTTCTGTTTGTACATCACTGTAGACCTAATTGTAGGCTGGCATCCCCACCATGGCCTAAGTGGTCATTAGCTTGCTGATAATAGATTGTTCTTGTCAACGAGGCCTCATTAACCGTTGTTTTTTTTTTTTTTTTTTTTTTTTTTTTAAAGCCACACAATTGCAAGGATTTGAACTTGTGGTTGAGGACAGCCTGGGCTCATAGGATAAAGGGACTTGAGCAGGGAGTCACATGTTTGGAAGCAGTGACCCAGGCGACAAAGGGAACTCCCAAAGGACCCAGTCTGAGGATGCAGGTTAGGAAGGCAATGTGTGAGGAGCACCCTCATCTGGAGAGCTAGCACTCTTGCAGCCTGAGGTCTGGTCCCAGCCCTGTAGCTTTGGAGTCCTGCAACACTGGGCTACTTTACTCTTTCTGCCCCTTTCATTCACCTGGAAAGAGAATGCTTTGAGACTTGCAGATACAAATAATTTTGGTTGAGCATGGTGGCACAGGGCTGTAATCCCAGCCCCTTCTCTAGGTGAGGGAGACAGGAGGTAGGGGCAGGAAGATTAGGGATTCAAGGCCAGCCTAGGCTGGGAGAAACCCTGACTCAGAAAGCAAACCAAAACAATAACCTGGTATGCTGTTTGTGATTTTCTTTTTTCTTTTTTTCAGGATGTTATCTTCTTAGGTTACACACTAGAGGGCAGTGGTACACAATCATTACAAACTCTGGTGCCTGCTCGTGTGCCCAGCTGGAAGCATAGATGGTCACCTTTAGAGGGGCTTTGTATTTTCATCATCAAATAATGAAGTGGTCCTGCAGGCGATTTCACATCGCCCCTTCTGGGTACCTGCAGTTGGAAGCCTGACTTTGCTAGTAGCTTTTCCCCTCACTTGGTGTAGTTACTTGAAAAATCTTTCTTTAGTAAGAAAAACCTGATTCCCTGCACCAGTGTGAAGCTGTGGGCATGCACCTATAGCTCCCACAGCTTGTCTTGAAAAACAAGAATAAAAAGAAGGAGGAGGAGGAAGAGGAGAGGAGGGAGAGGAGGAGGAAGAGGAAAAAGAAGAGGAAAGAAGAGGAAAGAAGAAGAAAGAAAAAGAAAGAAAGAAGGAAAGAAAGAAAGCAGAAGAAGAATTAGAAGAAGATGATGACTAAACCCCATATTGCCTCTTTTTCATACTGTAACTTATAGTGTAGGGGAATGGCTGCAAAATGGAGGCTAGCCTGGGCTACTAGTGAGTTCCAACTGGTTTCCTTTATACAGTGAAACTCTGTCTGAAAAGAAAAAAACCTCAACCCAGACTACCAGTAACGTTTGCATGTTACTGCCTAACACAAACCATGTCTGGGTAACGGGCATAACGCACACTGTGTATGTTGAACAGTCCCACTTTTTCAATGACCACACCAGGGCCACAGGGTCCCTAGGAATATTCGTGTGTATAGTATGGTTCTTAAGTTATAACACTTGAGATTTGGCAGTGTTATATGTGAACAGGGCAGAAGGCAGGTGGCTGAGTTTGATTTGCTGCTGTTGATGATATTGACATTGTTTAAGGGTGCATTAATATTTTAAAACAGAAGATTGACAATATCCCTTTTTCCTTCATGGTTTTTATCTTTATGTTTATGACAAGAGAGCAAAGTAGCCCTGGTATATTCCTGGTGGAAACAAGTGATCATGACCCAGGAGGAGACCTTCCATTGCTGCCTGGTTTTTGTCAATTTGACACAAGCTAAGGTCATCTGGGAAGAGGGAACTTTAATTGAGAAAATGCCTTCGAATTATATTGGTGTAAGCCTATGGGGACATTTTCTTGATTAATGATTGATGTGGGAGGAGCCAGCTCATTGAGGGCGGTACAACCCCTGGGACACTTGCTCCCGGGTTGTTTAAGAAGAACAAGCCATCCCTCCATGGTCTCTGTAAACTACCTCCAGGTTCCTGCCTTGATTTCTCTCCCAATGATGGTCTGTGATGTAGAATCATAAGCCGACTTAACCCTTTCTTCCCCACGGTGCTTTTGGTCATGGTGTTTTTCACAACAGCAGAAAGCAAACTAGGACAGAAATTGTTATCGGGATCATGAGGTATTGCTAAGACAGACTTGAAAATCATGTCTGTTCTGAGGATTGTAGGAAGAGTTTGGAAGTTTGGGCTGGGGAAGCCATTGAGTGCTTAGAACTTAATGGTGCTGTTCTGGGGGAGCCCTGAAGAGAACATTGAGAGCAATGCCGATAGGAAGGTTTGGCGTGTGACGTTTCAGAGAGCAGTTTGGGAGTCTCTCAAAGACCCTGTCGTGGCTGTTCATCTGACGTATTTGAATTAAGAATCTGTAGGTTCTGGCTGGCTCGGGCTGACTGATAGGAGACAAGCATCCTTGGGGTGGAGTCTTTGGGGAAGTAGTTCCTCCATGTTGTGCACAGGCCTTCAGCCGCATCCAGAAGGGCAAGGCTGCATGTCACGCTGCAAGTTTCACTTCGTAATGTGTGGGAGTGTCCCGGGTGGTTTTAAAGGCATGACGGGGTCATGGTGATCAGTTGAGGCTCAGCGCTATGATAGACCAAGAGAGGCCCTTGGTAAATACACAGCCGCAGTTGCAGTGGACACCCAGGGCCTGAAGGGGTTATGGAGAGCAGCCAAGGCTTGGCATCATATCGTGGGGTTGGAGCCCAGAATAATATATCGCAGGTCTCAGGTGCTAGGGTCATTTGGAATTGCAAGCTGTGGTGTTTTGGTTGCTGGGTTTGACTTTGCTCCGATCTGTGTACCCATTGCTGCACCCTTGAATGTTTTCTTTGGGAATAGGATCCTCTGGTAACACGTTGGTTGTATGTGACTTGTATTTGATATTCCAATGAACTTACACTTAAGCTCTCTGAGACTTTTAAGATGTTGGGGTTTTCAAGGATTTGGGGAACATTTAAAAGTGGATTCTGTTCTATATTATGAAGTAAGCTCGAGACTTACGGGGCAAGGCTATAGTTTAATAGCGATCTATTTGTATGATACATTGACAAGTAGCCAATTGTGCTGTTTTGTTTTTTTGGCAACTCCACACAAGCTAAGGTCATCTGGGAATGAGAAACTTCAATTCAGTCCGTAAGATTGTTGTTAGACAAGTCTGTGGGAGCATATTCTTGATTAATGATTGTGGTGGGAGGGCCCATCTCACTGTGGGTGCTGGGAACTGAACCAGGGTCCTCTGGAGGGGGATATCCTGATCTCTTAACTGCTCAGCCATCTCTCCAGCTCTCATTGATAGTTTTATTCCTGACATTCTGAGCTTTCAAATTCCATTCTCACACATCTGCAGGAAATAATCACTGTTTAGTCCTGAGAGAGGGTACAGCTTGAGATTTTCACCACCAAATTATCATCTCAAAAAAAGGTAAAAAGGAACTGAGAAGGTCGCTCAGTAAAACAGTAGTCCCGAGAAGGAATGGGTTTTCCCTAAGTCATTGATTTACCTTATTCTTGTGGACCTTGTCATGTTTGCAAGCAAACTTTAAACTGAAATGTAACCACCTCTGACTCACTCATGGCTTCATCTTATTTTTCTTGGATCTCATTGTTTTCCCTCCCTCTGTCCTGCCTCTCCTTCCCTCCCTCCCTCCCTCCCTCCCTCCCTCCCTCCCTCCCTCCCTCTCACATTTCCCCTTCTCTCCTCCTCTTCCTCCCTCCTTTCTTCACTCCTCTCTTTAAAAAAACCGTATCTCATTATTTTACCTTGCTGCATACTTGTGTGCTTTAGAGATTTCTACAAATCCTTGTTTTTTATAGTTTGATGTAATATGTAAGTAAACAGTATGTATCGTCTGAGGTGTATGTAAGTAAACACTATCTATACTCTGAAGTATAAGTAAGTACACGCTATCAGCCTATATAGTCTGAGGTGTATCTATAAGTAAGTACACACTATCAGCCTATAGTCCGAGGTGTATCTATAAGTAAGTATACACTATCAGCCTATATAGTCTGAGGTGTATCTGTAAGTACACACTATCAGCCTATTGTCTGAGGTGTATCTATAAGTAAGTATACACTATCAGCCTATAGTCTGAGGTGTATCTATAAGTAAGTACACACTATCAGCCTATTGTCTGAGGTGTATCTATAAGTAAGTATACACTATCAGCCTATAGTCTGAGGTGTATCTATAAGTAAGTACACACTATCAGCCTATAGTCCGAGGTGTATATACAAGCAAATGCCAGCAGGTGGCCCCACTGTGGTTCTCAGCCATCTCGCTTCTTGTTTATTTGTTTCTTTGCTAATGTCTTTAAACTGCACACCTCTGAGGCGCACTGCTTGGGTTATTAAAACCCTCTTTTCCTGCACACCCTCTGTCTCTCATTCGTCCTTATAAGTTGCTCGGTTTGCTTTCATTGGATCCCGTCCAGACAGGAGGGGGAGACAAGGTAGCATAGGGAGAATTAATCAGCTATCTGGAAGATCTGGGGACAGAGTTCGAAATGAACTGAAAATTCCTATCCCCGGATCATTGATCTTTTGATAAAATCAGCCGCTTCCCTCCCCGAGTTGTTCCAACCTTTATTTTTATGATTATTTTACCTGGATTAATTTTCTGTTATCAGTCACCAGGGTGATGAAAATGACTCCGCAATCGATTTCCTTGTCTCCTGGAGGCTTGGCAAAACAAGCATCTCTGCAGGCCTCCCACCCCTTTCCAGAGTTTCTGAGTCAGTGGGTCTGGGGTGAGGGTCGAGAAGGTTTGTTTCTGAGGTGTTTCCAGGTGCTTGCTGCTGCTGGGCTCGGGGACCACACTCTGAAGACAACTGCCCTGTGCTATTTCTCTCACCCAGGTTCCTTGCTCCTGGGGTATAGCTCCTTCAGGGTGACTTTCTCAAGAGTCTCTGTTGAACCTTTTTAATTTTTATATCATGATTTTGCAGTCAAAGGTATTGCCTAAAATTGTGAATAACCTAAATGTAATTACTTTGGTTTTTTTTTGTTTCCTGATTATTCTGGTTTTGCCCAGTCCCGTCATATTCCTCTCTTTGCCCTTTCTCATATACATTTATATCATTAATACAAATATTTCATTTATATTAATGAAAGTGGGCAATGTATGATTTTTGCTAAAAGAATACAATCTTAGGAACCCCACAAGTACTCCATAATGACACTCAAATTCTCTGCTTCTGACCCTCAAAGTTATAAGCAGCTACTTGGTGGATTTAAAGCTGACTTTCCATGTGTGAGAGATGTCTCAGTGAATAACAGCGCACAGACTGCTCTTCCTGAGGACCTGGGTTTGGTTCCCATCACTCCTGTTGGACAGGTCAGTCCTACCTGTAACTTTAGCTCTAGGGGATATGATGCCCTCTTCTGGCCTCCTCAGGGACGAACATAACCCTGATGATCTTTAAAGTCAAAGTTTTTAAAGATGATTTTTTTCCTCCTGAAATGTAAGCCATAGAGCCTGGGGTCTCTGCTTCTTGTAAGTTGGTTAAATTCGGTAAAGCAGAGAGAAACAACCGTGTTAATGGGGAAGGCCATTGTGCTGTCCGCACTGTAGGAAGGAACTAGCTCTTTTCACAGGTGGGAACAGAAGTGTTTGTCGTCTGAGTCCTGTCTGGGTAACGTGTCGATCACATCGTTATCCACCGATACACCTGCTGTTATCCATTGAGACATCTCTCCAGCCCATGGGGAAAGTCAGTTTTAAATCCACCGAGTAGCTACTCACAGAGATTTGAGGGCTGGGAGCAGAGAGTATGAATGTCAGTATGGAAAACTTGTAGAAAGTTCTGAGATTGCATTCTTTTGGTAAAAACCGCAACATTGCCCACCATCATTACGACAAGTGAAATATTTCACAAAATATAAAATAATCTATTAAGATATAAAGATCCTAAATTGTCCTACCAGATGGGATTTCAACAATCATACTTTTGTCTCATCTCAACCATTACCAAAGTTTATTAGTTAAATATCATGATCAGTTTGTAAGCCAAATTATATAGATGATGATGTCATTAAAGTTTATTCTAAATTTGACAATTTTCAGATAATTAAATGTTCTATTTTATATAGGAAAATGAATAAATATAATAAAGAACTCTTTAAGTTACTACTCTTTGGAGTATTAACACAGGAATGTACATCAAATATATTTAGAAAATTCAAGATGAAAATACGTTGAATCTTACTGAACTGTAGGACTCCCTAGACGCATATGTGTCATGCTTTAGTAATCTTTAAAAAGGTGATATATAATATTTGGAAAATTTCAGAGTTCTTGACTTTTAAGTATTTTATTTTATAGATAATATAAAATCCCAGTAACACCACTTGCATCATATGCTGGGAAGTACAGTGTGTGTGTGTGTGTGTGTGTGTGTGTGTGTGTGTGTGTGTGTGTGTGTTAGCATTTAACATTGCAGTGACCTGCAGGAACTGGGCACTGGGGACACTAAGCATTAGATACACATTCTATCACACACCGAGAGAAGGGACAACCAGGACTGATATCAAAAGGGCTCATTTTAGGATTGCTTTTGAGATTTTGATTGGGAAAGAGTTTGGTTGAGGATGGATTAGAAGTAGGTGTGTTTTGAGTTACCTAGTTTTGGGTGAAGAAGAGAGGAGTGAGGAGAGACCAGGGGGAGAAGGAGGAAGAAAAGAGAGGAGAGGGAGACAGACCATGAGCACGTGGCCAGGAGAAACAGCATGTGTCTGGGGTACACAGCTGGGGAGGTAGCCAGCTTAGCAGTTAGAAGAGTAGATTAGGGGTTATCCCCCAGTAATTGTCAAAGCCAAATAAAATGACCGTAGTCTGAGTCTCATTTATTTGTAAGACGGGGACTCAAAGTAGTTGTACTACGATTTCCCCTTGCAAGTTCTCAGAATCTTCTCAGATGTTCCTGTCTTTGGTTTAGTCCTGGGCAATTTGTTTTTCTCACCCACTTAAGTAAAAAGCAATGTAGCGCAACAGTTCTGATCTATGTGTTGTCTGAGTAACTGGGAATTTGAAAATTCAAACTCTGAAGTGCTCCCGAATTTAACACTTTTTGAACACCAATCTGATAGCCTAAGGAGAAAATCTCACGGGACAGGTCACTGTCAAGAGACAGGTGCACAAGCAATATTGGGCAAAGCTATCTTCAGGTAGAAGTATGGAGTGTTGCTGAAGCAGAAGTGAATTTTTCCTTCATGAATGCAGCTATGATATCATGTATATGTAAATATTCCAAAATCTGCAGAAAATGAAAACAAAACCAAACAAAACCCCCCAAACTCTAAAATCTAAAGCACTTCTAGTTTCAAAATTCCAGATAAAGAATTCTTAGCTTGGGTTGTCTGTTTCTGAAAATACTGATGCACAGTTTTGTGGTATCTTTCCAATCTTAATTTTGGGTTTTCCCCCACTCAAAGGTTTTCCATCTATATCCCGCAAGACCCCGATGACTGCTAGGATGGAGCCATCTCTTGATCACAGGGCTGAGAGACATTTACTCATGACTTACTATCCTGTCTTCTGACTTAGACATAGGAGTCTTTTAAATTTATGTTCTAACTGGCTCATCTAGTGTTGGGGTGGGCCATCTTGCTGAGTGATTTTTGAAGCCATAGGCACTAAATGTCTACAGTGGATACCTTCTTATGATTTGATACAAAGTGACCAACTATTCTTGGACACTATCTGTGATGCTAATCCCTTGCAAGCAATGTCAGATTTCAGACTGCCCAAGAAGAGCTTTAAAAAAAATCAAGCAGATTCTTATTTTCATTTGAGAGTTCTGTAAGAGTTAAATGTTTGTTTAATATGTACATGTACCAAAACCACATTCACTGCACTGACTTTTTTTTTTTTTTAGATTCTTGACTTACCAGCTGCTAGCCTTTGCTTTGGGGTGCTTCATCTTTCAACCCAATAATTAATTCCAAAGTTGATCTGCCTCTTGACATACTTGCGAGTAGTGATAAGATAATGAATGGACATCTATCTGAAGCTCTTCCCTTTTAAAACAAGGAACAAAAATGAGCCTGTTGAAGTACGGATTCAGCGTTGTCTTCATGAGTTACAGATAGAAGAATCAGATGCCATTGATATAGAGTAACTCTCTTCATCAAAGGAGGAGAGCCGTTACTTGCCGATGTCCAGGACCTCACTCCTGTTGTGGCTGTAAAGAAGGTAGAGAAGGTCACATGGAAGAACTCTGAGATTTCTGTGTAAGAGTAGGAGGCAGATAAACTCTGCTTCCTCTGTTTGTCTAGGACGCCACCCTGGGAAGGAGTCTTTCTGTTCTCTCTGCAGGTGTTGGGTTCTGGCTGCTCTCTTTGCATCTTTTCTGGACTGTCTCCATCTTGCTTTGTTTCCTCACAGATTCCCTCCAGATTTTTCTGCAGGTGAAGCTGCTCAGAGTGCTTCCTGAGTGTGACAGTGGTTAACCCTGACTGTCAACTTGATGGGGTTTCGAAGTGGAACGAGGGGCTGGAGAGACGGCGCAGTGGTTAAGAGCACTGACTGCCCTTCCAGAGGATCTGGGTTCAATTCCCAGCGCCTACATAGCTGTTCATGATTGTAACTCCAGTTCCAGGGGATCCGACATCCTCACACAGATGTACATGCAGGCAAAACACCAAAACACATAATAAAAATAATAAATCATGAAAAGAGTGGAACAAAGTCCTGGTCTCATCTGTAGGGGGTTATCTAGTTTAGGTTAAGTAAGGGGGGAAGAGCCACTCTGATTGCAGGTAGGAACAGGCCACAGGCTGAGGCCTTGGGCTGAGTAGAGAAGGGGTGTGAGCTAAGCACTAGCATTCATGTCTCTCTCTTTGACTGTAGACACAATGCCACGGCTTCACTTTCCTGCCACCATATTCCCCCCCATGACCACCTGTGTCCTCTGGAACTATAAGGCCCCCCCAAATCCAGCCTTCCTTAAACATTTCATCGGGTATCTCTTCCCAGCACTGTGACACACACCTGACGCAGCGAGTAAGCTGTGCTCCCCAGAGAAAAAATGGCTGCTGTTAGTGGGAAGACGTTTGCAACCTTGGTGGGGCAGGTGACATTCCCAAGGCCTAAACCTGCTGAGAGAGGTAAGAAACATTTTCTCTAGGTTGGTCACAATGGCCCATCCAGATATTTCTTTCTGCTCATGTCACATGGTATGGAAACCCTCTTCTCATGACTGAAGAAGAAAAAAAAAATCCTTGGGCGAGGAGGGTGTGGGGGGGGAGACTGGGAGGAACACCCCTGGCCAGGAGGCCGGAGGTGCCCCAGGAAGCTGTTTCCTCTGAATAGTTAAATGGCTGCCTCTCAACTTGCACAATGTCACATTGAATTTGAAACAGGGAACTTTTTATATTTTTCCCCTGATTGTGCTGGCACCTGGCAGATGCCTATTTACCACAGGCATCAATACACATAGTAATCAAAGGAAATCAGAGGCACAGATTAGCAACAGCTGCAAGTCATTAGTGACAGACACGGGAAAGCACAATTCTGCACCCAACTTTGAAATAACCAATATGAGTATTTCAGAGCAAGGGGGTTACCGCAGGGCACCCGCTAACATGAGAGCAGCCAAACAATAGCTGGGTTTGTCTCTCCAGAGAGCCCTCTTCACACACACAGCCCCACACACTCTGTCATAAACCAATCAATCACAACGTATCGGTCCACTCAATGTTAGCCCTTTGCACAGCGCGTGTGCCAAGCTGACCTCCCAATCAGAGGTGGTCTGAGCTGAGAAGGAACCCCCTGGCTGGTGGAACACTCTGCCATCCCCTGTCACAGTTTTATTGCTAGGGGTTTGAGTATGTGGTCAATGCCTTGATTTTATCACTGGCCTGGCTGGAAAGGGGCATCTAGAGGGGAAAAACCAACTCATCACTTCTCACTCAATGCCATTTTTTGGTATGTGTCACTGCTGGGTTTGAAAATCAGCTGCAATTGATGGCCGTTCTCTCGGTAGTTACATATTTTCCCTTGGCAGCACTAACCTTAGCCTACTCCAAAAAATACTGCTCAATTTTTAGCTTTTTTCCTAATCAATTCATTCAGTGCCTTGGTGGAATACAAGTTGGTCATTTAAAAATTTCTAGCTGTTGCCTGATATGTCCCAAAACAAATTTAGCCGGCGTGGGTTGCTATTTTAGATCACCTTGGAAATGCAGATTTACTGTACAACTGGGTAATAGCTTAGAGATAAACAGAAGCAGTGAGCTGCTGTCTGATCAGCAGGACCAGGGAAATTGAGCACATATATATATATATGGTGATAATTGGGCCATCGGACTATAGGATGTGGCTTAAATTGGCCCCCTCACCACATGTAGTCTCTTCTCCCTTTACTTGATAGGGAAGTTGAATTTTTTAAAAAGAAATTTCTCTGTTCTTACTCCTCCTCTTTAAAAATATAATCTGAAGGTTTTCCTACATATTCTTGCTGTAATTAGTGGCTAGTTTTAGAGATTTGGAAATGCCTTTAATGTGTTAGTCACACATTAAGTCTCAGATCTTTAATAACAAGTAATAGACTCTTTTTTATTTATTTTTTGCATTCTTCTTTAAAGAGAAAGCTTCCAGGTGAGAGATCCCAGAGCCACTGGTACCTTCTAAGCATCGTGCAGTGGCCCAGCTTGCTTTCTATAGAAACCTTATTTTATACTTACCAAAATATCATAATCTTTAGGTTTAGAGAGATTTTATTTCTTAGGATTATTTTATGGAGACTCACGGGCATAGTATTCATACTTTAATTTGATAATATGTTAGTACATGTTTGTTGTATGCCTTCTGTGTCTCTGAATGCATCAGGTGTGACAGACACAGTGATAGAAGGGGTAAATGACTTGGTTACAGTAGACTTGGCCAGCGGGGAGGATTTGAGCAGATTATATCTGAGGTAGAGTCTGATTGTAGTTTTTTATTGCATAGGTTGTCTTCCCTTACACTCTTTCTCTCCTTGAAAATTCCCCTCCTATTTTCCCTTTCTTTCTCCTCTATAATCTACACATGATGACCAGAATTTAGAGGGTCAAGTTTGTTACACAGAGTTAAACAAAATATGTATTGATAAAACGTATCATTTCTGTTCCAAAGGGGCCCAGTCTTAGTGACTTAACCCAGAAGAAATTTATTTCTTGCCCAGGCAGCAGTCATGTGGTAGGATGCTTTCTTCCACAGAGTAGCTCTTTTCATCCTGTGGTCAGGCTTTAGAATCTTCTGCTTCCAGTGGGTACAGAAGAAAGCAGGGAGAGAAACCATAGCCATTTCTTAAGCAACTGGGCCAAAGTGGCCAACAGCATTTCTGTTCATACATTGTAGATATAGCTACCTCAATGGCCCCATTTACATGAAAGCAAGCTTGGGGAATTCTTATCTCTGGCTGGAATAGACCCTTCAAAGTGGAAATCCTATACCGCAGAGGCAGGAGGACAGACAAGTGTAACAAGGATGTGTTGGTACCCCAGTTTCAGGAGAGAAGAGAAGGATAAACCTTCATCCTCCAGGTGCTACTCGTCCCAGAGGTTCTACCTGATACACGAGTGCGACACAGAGTTCACCGAGGAAGCAGATATAGGACAACTGCCCCCTCTGGTGATGACTCCGTGAAGAGCCCACTAAGGTAAACCTCCGAATGGCTTTATCTAGTGGAGAAAGAGAAAGAATGTCAGATCTGAGACGTGTGTAAAACAAAGATGTCCAGTGTGTTGAGGGTAGATGAGCTGCCCATGTGTCAGGTGCCCAAGGATGTGAGGGCACCGAGGGCCAGGTTACACACGGCCTCGTGTGCTGTGGGAGATTCACCCTGGGAACGTGAGAGCGCCAAGGGCCTTCACACTTTAAATGCAGCTTCTCCAACAGACTCCTTCCTTGGATATTTTATTACATACGTGGAAGGAGACTGATTTGTAAAACTTGAGACATCATAGTGAGTTTTTAAGATAAGAAGGGTTTGTTTTCTAATAAAGCATAGAATATCCTCATCAGCTATTGTTACGGAGGAATGTGTATCCTTTCAAGAATCTCATGAAAGTATGCTTTTTTTTTTTTTTTTTTTTTTAAATCTGACTCAAGGCTGACATTTCCCCCAAGTTTTTAGGCTTCTTCTCTTCTCATTCATACTTCTAATAATGAATGATGCCAGGGAGAGGGTGACAGGAGGGGTTGGGAGTGGTATGGAGGTTTTTCCAGTTATCCAGAAGGGCCAACAGTGACTCAATGAGTACAGGAAGAGAGAACTTTATGGAATTCTGAGTAAGCCTGGCAGAGGAATCATACCAAGAATGATTTCATTAGAACATGAATGTGTGTTAGTTACTTATTCGCTGCTGTGAAAAATATCTGACAAAAGCAAGTTAAGGAAGGAAGGGTTCATTTGGTCTCACAGCGTGATGATACAGTCCATCATGGTGGGGGAAGGGATGCCGGCAGCAATGCATACAGATGGTCACATTTCCACAGGCAGGAATCGGAGAGAGATGCATGCTGGTGCTCCCTTGCTTTCTATGTCTTACACTTACCAGGACTCCAGCCTGGAGCATGGTGCCATCCATGATTCTTCCCACCTCAATGAAACCCCTCTGAAATGTCCTCATAAACATGCCCAGAGCTGTGTCTCCTAGGTGATTCTAGATCCAGATACATTGACAAGGAAGATGGACTGTCACCAGGTGGAAGACTGGCTGAAACACACACACTGCTCTCCATGAAAGTTTCAGTAATTAACTCATCTAGATATTAATCCATAATAAAATGCTGTCATGAGATCTGGAATAGAAAAGTGTACTGATCATGGTCAGGAAGGTGGAAGATGGCGATGCACCATTTCCTTGTTGATACTTCTCTGTGGCCTTGTTAGTGTCTCAACAAATATTTCCTTTCTTTTTTTTTTCTTAGATAATCTCAAGCAAATATGTCCTTCTTTTTATATGCTCATTTTTATATGAAGAGAGATTAGCATAACAGGGTACATTTTATGCTTTATTATTAACCTAAGAAATGCATAATGAACATCCTTTTGGAAACAGAGACTCTGGGAGAAGAGATGACGAGGAGACAGAACTAGGAGTCCACTGAGATTTCTCTCTATACCTGACAAAGAAGGAGCCAGTGTACATAATGACTCTGACCCTGCAAAGACGTCACAGTTCCCACAAGGAGGGCATAGACAGGAGGAAGAAAGAATTCAACACAGGAGGACACAGGGAGGTCTTGATGGAGCAGGTGTCACAAGTATCTGCTGTGACTTTTACGAGTGGGAAGAAGTTGGTCTAGAAAGAGAATCAAGTTGGGCGTGGGATAGATGGTTCTGTTGGCAAAGAGTTTGCTGCTTTGGGGAGATGGAGACAGGAAAAATCCCAAGGCTTGCTGGACCATCAGTCTAGATGAATATCGGTGAGCTCCAGGTTCAGGGAGAGATCCTGTCTTAAAATGTAAAGTGGAGAGCAATTGAAGGACACTCAGTGTTGACATCAGAGCCTTCTTCACGTGTGTGTGCACATATATACATATACACATGAACACATGTATACACGTGAGGGAGAGATGGAGAGAGAAAATGTTAGAGTTGATAGGAGTACAGGAGGCCATATTTAAGGGTAAGCATCAGGGCTTCATCCCTAGTGGGAGAGGAGAACGGGGAAGAGGGAAGAGGTCTTAGGAACGACCCCAGGCTGTGCATAATGTTGGATACATGGTTAGGGAGGTGGGATTGAAGAAACTTAGCTTTCCACTAAGGAAAGATGTTACCTAGACGGATTGACCAGGATGCAGATGTTCAGAGAACTTTTCAGAAACTGACCAAACATAGACAATTACAGTATGAAGAATATTGGCTCCGAATCCTGGCAGGATTCATGACACCAGGCTAGAGAGTACGTCTAATGACAAGGTCGAGAGAGCATGAACTCTTGGTATAAGGACAGCAAGTGCGTACATATCTGGGGCTTTTTGAAAAATAAGATCCTCCTTGTCCCACAACTGGAGGCTTTGGCTTCTGTTTGTCTTCTGCAGGTGCGAGGCCTATAATCCTGAACACTTTGGTAGCCAGAGAAGGAAGGTCCCGTGGGTTAGGAAGACTGCTTGTGAAATTCGATACAAACGATGACTGGGGGAAAAGCCTTCTGAGAGGAGGAAGAGGCAGCATTTACTAGTACTTCAAACGGGCAAGTGCTGTCCAATTGGCTTTTTTTTAAAACTGTAAAATATAGAATATAAAATGCTCAAAAAGCTCCTTTTTAGAACGTGGCAGAAATTACAGCAGATGAACATTAGGCAGAACGAAGGGGGGATTTTGCTCACACATGAAAGTTTCTAAGAACTCTGGTTGAGTCTGGCTCCAGTATTTGCTGAAGTTTGTGGCTGTGTCAACAAAGACGGGTTAAAGTAAGCATATTTCAGAGCCTAAACCGAGCAGCTTCACAGTCTGGAATAGAGAGTAGATTTAAAATGCTTTAAAATGGGTTTCCTTTTCTTTCCCACCAGCTGTGCCTGGTGCAGGGCGAAGATGAACTGGCATGTTCTTTGTTCATAGCAACTTACCCACCCTGGAGTGCCAGGCACACTGGAGTTTTGAAATCTTGAGTCTTTTCAATCGGTTGGCAGTGGGGTTAGGAGAAAATATACTGGGAGTGGCCAGGTTACCATTCGACATGGTACTTCAACACCTGATCTATTTTAGCTCAGATCTCCAGAATAGGATGGGAGATCTCACTGGATAGAAAAATGATTCTAAGGCCCATGCCGCATGGACCTCTGCATCTTTGGGCTCATCTGGCTGACTGATAGTTTTCGGGTAGCATGGGGTAAGGCATTAGTGCCCTAGTGAACATCTCGGTTTTCCTTTGCAGCCTTCTTGATGGAACCTTGCTGCTCTCATTTTGTTTGACGATTGTGGATTTGATAAGTCTCCTCAGCAGACTGATCGGCAACCATGCTCTTGTTATGCATCTGATCTCTCCCCTATGCAAAGTCAATTTCTATAGCCCGGATGTGATTTCTAGCTCATCCTTTTATAAAGTGCTCTGTATTTGTTGTGCTTAATCATTTATTACAATATTTTATAAGCCCAAGTCTCAAACTAGGGTTATTTTTGAAATGTCTTGGCTTTTTTTTCTTTTTAATATTGTGACTTGATTAATTTTTTGGTCCTATATAGAGTTTATATTTTTGAAGGTGAAGACTTTTTAAAGAGTTTTCATATTGGAAAATTTACCAATACTAACACCAAAAGATATCTTGCCCAAGAGAATTAAGGAAGATGACAAAGTAGAGAACATGGTCTGTCTGTCTGTCTGTCTGTCTGTCTTTCTACCCAACCACAATTGCTCTGACAGTATTTCTCTGATGTAACTGTTTTTGAGCTCTGATGGCTACCCAAGGCTTGCAGCATCGGGTAGAGGCTTATATAATAACTTGTGGTTAATTCTGTTCAATTTCAGCTTTTGGCACTGTGGCCTCTGGGTAGGCAGTTATACAGGTGTTCCTGAACTGTTCAAGGCAGCTTATGGGAATCCTAGTGGGGACCACAGTGCGCCTGCCCACACTGTTGCAAGTCTCCAGCCTCTCACTGAAATGACTTCCAGGTGATTCTAAGGAACATAATCCCTTTCCTCCCCACTTTAAAAGCAGCTACATATGTAGAAGAAATTATAAAATTACACGTTTACCCAGGGAAAGGATGAAGGATCAGAAATTTTCATTGAACTTGGTCTTCAGGTCAGAGACAGTTTAGAACAATCACAAATAAAAAGAAAACCAATAGCAAGCATACCGTAGGGAAGAAGAACCTGATCTCCAAGGTACCATGCTATTACATTCAAATATAGAAGAGTATGGCCCGCCAAACAAACAAGGGAAAACCGTCAAAGGAGCAAGCACGAAACCTAGAACCTCCCTCTCCTGCCCCGCCAAGACCCGATAGCAGGCCTGCTCAATATTGACTTAAAGGAACTGTCCCAAAGATGCTCAAAGAGCTGAAAGAAAGCAGAAAACAGCGGAGAAAATGATGAATGAAGAAAGTAGAAGTATCAATAAAGATGCACAAGACATAAAATGAAGTAGAAATTCCAGGGCTGAAAAGAACACACAGCTCAGTAGGGAGATCTGAGTAGCTGGAATGAGATTCAGCAAAACTGAACTAGGTTTATCTTCCCTCATCTGTAAAATGGGAATATAACAGCAGAGGCTCCATCACACGGAAGAATTCATGCAACATGCTTGCATCATGGGACCGCGTAGGTGTAACTACGTCAAACACACAAACACACAAACACATTGGCACGGGAGGAGGAAGGGGTATTTGCCATCTACTTAAGAGATTCTCAAAGGCTTCATATGTGTAAGCATATGTTGGAGAGGGTTGGGTATTAGGACTGGGGGAAAGGGGAAGAGAATGAAACCAACTAGAAAACTTCACAAACCTTTGGGAAATATCACCCCAGAGCCCCGATACTGTAGATGCCAAAAGTGGCCCTGGATGAGCAACCTCAGAAAGACAACAGTGGGATGACAAGAGTGTCCATGGAGCCTAGGATGGATGACTGCAGAGAGTTATCTCGGAATATCCCTTTCCACTCTGGACCATGAGCCCACTGGAAAAAGAAGATGAATCTTCCTTGGAAAGGACCGGTGCTGAGTGTGTTTGTTCTACCCTGTGACCAGGCATCTTTCTTTCTGGTACAAAGGTCTTAAGTATACAGTGCCGGGTGGTAGGGAGATGCCACACAGGCCTGAACATTCATGCCATTCAAGCTTTGAGATTTGTGACATCGGTCGTCATTGTGTTAGACTCTGTAATGATCTGCCAAGGGTCTGTATCTGGGAAACATTACTTGTTCCTGCTTGTGAAATTAGGTGGGGTAGAGTCTGGTTTCTGATTCCTTCGGAAGCCTGGGAGAGGACTGGACCACTCGCTCCAATTGGTCATGGCGGTTGGAAGAATCAGTGCTAATTGATACTTTTTATATTTAATTACACCCAATTTCTTCTGTCTGGCTGCCCTGAAACCAAGAAGAGGAAAACAGTGTTTGACATGCAAATCTTCCAACATAAATATTTCTTAACCTCATCAGCTTCAGGATTGGCCCAAATATAGACTCTTCAGGACGAAAGCGGTGGGAAGAGGTTTCTTATCTGTATTTTAACCCTGTGTCTTGGGACCCACGTTTTGGATGCTATCTCTGAAGTCTGGTAATGGAAATCTGCTCTTTTTCTACTTCCCTGGCACCAGTTCTCTCTTGTTCTTTACTGATATACTTATTTCCCAGTTGGCTTGATGAAACCGCTTCCAGAACCTTTGTTCTAACTCTCTTTGAAACACTGGGTCACAGAATTCTTCCTGGGTGCTTTGAGGATGTTCTTAACGCAACTCAATGCAACTCTACCCTCCACCTTTTCTGGAAAATTCCTGATTATGGAATGTTACCTGTGTGCCTGCAGTGGTTCACAGGCACCATCGTGAATTCCCATGGCAATGTTATGGAGTCTCTAGTCCTATCCTTACTTTGCAGACATAGTAGTGGAGGTCCAGAGCTGACCTGCTTTCTGAGGCATCAGTCAGGCTGAGGCAGAACCAGGCTTGAGCCCAGGCCTGGCCTGAAAGTGTATTCTTGTTTTTATTCATTACCTTGTATTTTCAACATCCTCCAAAAGCCAGAGACCCCACAATGGAAATTGGATGTTTTCCCTTATTTTGAAGCGTGTTCCTGGTGGCCACTCTCTGTGCAGAAGATAAAAGACTAGTATCAAGTCCTTTGCTGGTACGGAAAAGATGTGCTTATCTTTGGGAAAAGCAGAGGAGGGGAAGAAGAAGGAGATATCTCCCTGCAAGAAAAGCAACTTTTCAGAAGACTCCAAGTCATAAATGGGCAAGGCCCTTTGTCAGCTCATTTCTGCCTTTTATGTCCAGACTCCTTGTCTGTTTTGAGCACCATGGCCGGGGGTGGGGGAAGGTCTGTTAGCAGACTTCTGCTATCTTCTGCTCCCACTTCCAGAAAGCAAACCACAGGAAAGAAGGGTCTGAAGTCAAGTCCAAATATAACAAGATCCCGATAACTTCCGCCACCCTCTGGAGTTTAAGCCCAATTCCCTCTGCCCAGATGGCTGTTACTGAAAGGCGGCGTTCACCCACAGCGTCCTCCTTTTGTTGGCTGCCCTCTGATTGCAGCTAATGACTCCCAGCTGTACTGCCTCCAAAGACTCGGGAAGATGAATCTTTAAAAAATAATTTAATAACTAGACTCCTCCAGGGGAGGGTGGGGTTGATGCCAATCTGGATGGAAGACTGCCTTATCTCATCTAGCTTGATGGTGTTCCACAGAAAAGGAGGGAAGCTGCTAGGAAATCCTTTTCACATTTGCTGTAAGAATCTGAATAACTCTCTTCACTAACTTTAGCAGAAAACATTAGTCTATAAATGTAAAATAAAAGGTTACATCTGAGCAATAGAGACTAAATCCTATAGAGAAAAATGGAGGAGTGTCTTTTAGAGCTATGGCTCTCTTCAAATCAGATATATTCTAGATTCAGTCTCTTTGGATGATGTCTAGTAGGTGTTCACCAAACTGTGAGACTTGGCTGCTTTGAGACTTTTCTGTTTGTCTTTGAAATGCTAGGTTCTCTGAAAGGCTGATTTCAAATATGGTGATGAAGCAGAGTGAGAACTGAAGACTCAAAGCACACCACCCATGATGCTCCATCAAGAATAAACGTGTAGAGGTTGTTCGAGATTCTTCCTTCTAGGTTCTTCGCTTCGCTTCCTCTTCCTCTTTCCCTCTCCTTTTCAGGAATGGTCTGAAAATGCTTCCTGAGAAGGGTAAGGAATAAAATGCATTTCTCAACTTCAGGTTGAATCATTTCAGTGGGCATAGATGCTCCTGGATGCAGAGGACCACCCTGAATCACCTTCCTCCTCAGGCACCATCCACCTTGTGTTTTGAGACAGGGTCTCTCACTGGGATCTGTTGCTCACCAGTTTGGCTAGACTATTTTGGTCAACGAGCCCATGGGATTCTCTTGTCTCTGCCTCCTTGGACTGAGACTATAGGCACAGATACCACAGATAGCTTTTTATCTGGGTGCTAGGGCTAGAACCTGGCTCCTAACATTTGCAGGGAAAGCACTTTACCAACTGAGTCATCTCTTAGCCCCTGAAATCAAATACCCTTCTTGAAACTTTGTGTTTGATGGGATTCGCCATTCTACCTTCCCACACGGCACATCTGTGGACCTCATGCTTGTCTTTGGTGACCTGGTGAAAGAGCTTTGTCATGTCCTTTCAGAACACTGACTGAATATATCTCAGGCTTGAGCAGCTGACTGTGTGCTTGAGCAGCTGACTATGTTCTGTGATGGTTTCTTTATGAAGCTCTATCTCCTGGGCATTATGTGGTTTACAGAAAACATATGTTTTGGAGTCTGAGTCCAGCTGAATAGTGACATGGCCCTTTTATCAAAACTTCATGATCCTAATTTTCACACTCTGTGAGGTAGAACTTGCAGGATTATTGAGAGGAAGAGCACCCCATTGGGGTGTAAGCAGTCTGTGCAAGTATATCCTACAGGCCTGCACTGTCATATTTGGATAAAGGTTTTTACTATCACACCTGATAATCATTCTTAACATTTATACACCTCTCAATTTTAGTTAGTTTTTTTGTGTAATGGAAACTTGTTAGAAATGTTATCTGAAATTTAGTTGTTTAATAAGTAATTATATAAACAATAAAAATGAAGTTGACCAGGCTTACCTATTGATCTTTCGATTCAGATATTATTAATGTCTAACTCAGCATTTTGCTCATAAAAGATGCTCAGTAAATAGACTCTGGGTTGAACTGCACTTGTAAGGTGAGTCAGTAGCATCCTTTCAGATAGCTCTAGGAATTTAACCCGGGGCAACCCGAGGAAGGATAGGATAACAATCTAAAATAGGCAAATTTGTGTCAAAGGCCTTTCTGCTTCTAATAAGATGACCATGTGGTGGCTTCTGTCCATAAATCCATTTATGGCAGATTGGTTTATTATCATAAAATTTATGTATATTGAGCCATACCTGAATCTCTGTGTTGATTTTTGACGTGTTGGCGAATTTGGTTTGTAGGTATTTTACTGAGAATTTTTGCATCTATGTTCATAAGGGAGATCAGCTTGTGATTTACTTTTTTAAAAAATTTTATTTTACTTTTTATTGATTGGGTCTTTGGTTTAGGAAGGAACTCCCAACAATCTGGAAATGGACACACCATATGACCCGGTGTTACCACCTCTCCTAAGCATATCCTTAAAGAACTTTAGTCCCTACTATAGAGCTGCTGTGTTCCCAGCACCCTGGAGATGGAAACAATCTAGGTATCCATCAGCTGATAAAAGATAATAGAAATATGGTTCGTATTCACAGTAAAATATTATTTAGCTGTAAAGAAAACAGAAATTATAAAATTCACAGGTAAGTGGACGAAACTGTGTAGTGGTTTGAATAAGAATGGCTACCATAGGTTCATATATTGGGATGCTTAGTCACCAGAGAGTGGCACTATTTAAAAGGATTAGGAGGTGTGACCTTGTTGGAGGAAGTGTGTCTTGGGGGTGGGCTTTGAGGGTTCAAAAGTCCATGCCAATCAAATATTTTAGCCTATGGGTCAGGATATAGCCCTCAGCTGCAGCTCCAGCACCTGCTGTGTGCCACCATGCTCCCCACCGGGACAATAATGAATTAAACCTCTAAACACTCTAAGCAAACCCCCAATTAAACACTTTCTTTTATAAGAGTTGCTGTGCCCTCCCCACCAGGGCAGACAGTGTCCGTTCAAATTGTGATCCAGACTAAGTCCTTAAAACTGTGTTTGTTAGGTATTTTGTTCCAGCAATGAAAAAGTAGCTAACATTGGCAGGTAGGTGAAGTTTAGCTGATTTAGTCTGAGCTTGGATAGCTTTTGCACCTGGAAAACCACTCAGTTCTGCACTATGAAAGCCATCATTCTTGGACTTACAGGTTCATGAGCTATAGTCTTCTTATGCTATAGAAGACAGATAGAGCATATGCTACCACACAAGTATACCACAAACTATCATCTGTGCTGTGTCTGTCAACACCTTGTTGAGTGTGCAACGCATTAGATAAGCCCAGTATCAATGGGACAGGCCTATCCCATCCCAAGTATGAGAGACAAGGAAACAGTACTTAACGACCCATAATCTGAATAATGTTGTGGGGAAGACATCCCAGACAGAGCAAGGGCTGTGACGGGATCAAGCTGCATCCAACAAGAAGGCTAATGGTGTTAGGATAGGCAGAGAAGAGAAGGGGAGGAGACTTGACTGGAAGGGAGGAGATGAAGGAAGAGGAGTCTTGCAGGTCTAGAGCACACAGAGCTTCAGAGGCACACTGAGGAGAGGAGTTAACAGTAGACAAATGATAAGCTCGTTTACATGTAGACAAGACACTAATTTTATTTAGAAAGATACATGTTTGTGTAGAGAAAGACTGACAGAGAGTATGCCCATCTCTACAGGGAATGTCTCAGCACTATCATCAGGCACAGGGTCATACCATATTATACTTTATTTTGGTTTCAAAATATTGAAGATAATCGGAAATTTATCAGAAAAATAAATTTCCTTTATGTTCATAGATGCTGCATTCACAATACCCAGGAGAGGGAAACAATCTAGGTGCTTGTCCGCTGATGAGTGGATAACGGGAATATGGTTCATGTTCACGGTAAAGTATCATTTGTCTGTAAAGAAAACTGAAACTATGAAATTCACAGGTAAATGGATGACACTGTGGTGATCTGAGTAAGAATGGTTTCTACAGGTTCATATATTGGAATGCTGAGTTGCCAGAAGTTCATGATATCAAATATATATATATATATATATATATATATATATATATATATTTGTGATAATATATATATATATATATATATATATATATATATATATATCACTTAAAAATAAATTGGAGCTTTCCCAGAGCCACCCCAGAGCACGGACAGGCAGGACACACCGGTGCTCAGTCTCAGCTCTAGTTTCTCAGCTCTGTAGTTGGGAGAGTCAGGGACCTGAGGTGACAGTGACCTCGTCATGCTGGGGCCATGAGTGCACATGTACACATTTCCAGATTACTATAGAGTATTTTACATGTGCAGAAAAGCATATGCCAATACAAGAAAAGCCTTTGCCCAGAGTGGTCACGTAGCATGGTTTGTGCCTCTGCTTCGCCAGCGTCTCCCACTCTCACGTTCCCCCCTCCCAAGCTGCAGCCCACACACCCCTCCACTGCTGACCTAATACGCTTCTTTTTCTTTCCTTGCCATCTACAGAGCTGACAGCTATGCTCAACTTAGACTTTTAATTACATACGTGCAAAACTGAACCTTTAATGTTTACCTATAGCCATAATGATTCGCTTTGCCCATTTTTTGCCTTTGAATATATTCATATATACACATGCTTGATACAGTCTGTTTCCCTGGTGTCTCACCTCCAAGGCCATCAGAGGGCTGTGGGTGGAGGTGAGGGGGCAGGGCAGTTGTAAATTCTGTGAGGCTTGCTGCTTTGATTGGATACTTCCCCCCTGGGTTGCTGAAGGACTGGTTAATTTCCAGTATCCTACAAATGTCAATTTTTGGCAATTTTGCCAGTATCCTTGTCATTTTCATGTAGGAGAGAGTTGTTCGAAGTTCTAGCCAACTTTGTCACTCATCTCCCCTCTTGGTCTATAAAACTTGAAACTGCAGAGTCTAAATGTTAAGATGATGTCATGGGGATTATTTTGTCTTTTTTAAAATTATTATATCACATCAACAATTAATGTTAACCCAGTCATTCAGAGAAAAATGGTATTTTTTTTTTTGACATCCAACAAAACAATGTTTATTAGTAAACTGGGCTGGACACGTTCTCAGCTCAACACCCACTTTGCATCATTTAGGAAGGAAGCAGACGGTGCTGAGATTATTTATATGTCTAGCTTTTTTTCTGATGACATTATTACACCCTAAGAATAGCACTGAACCCCTACATAATCCATCCATCCATCCTAAGTCTGTCCATCCCTAAATCTATCCATCCATCTGGCTGGTCCTTTCATGTCCCTGAGATGCTGTCAAATTGCCATCTGAATTAGGTATAAAAAGCACATGGCCTCCTCATTTTCAAAGCTGTTTATGGCTAAGTAGCAGGTTCCTCTTGAGTAGGCTGGAGAAGATAACAAGATCTTGCTTTATTGATGTGGCCAGTTGTTGTTGTTGTTGCTGTTTTAATCACCCGTCAACATTTTTTTCCTCCTACATGCATTCACAGCCTTATGAATTGTTTTTAATACCTTACTTATAAATAGATTTTAAATGTGTTTCTCTTCTGACAAAGGTTCTCTGAATTCTACTTAAGATGTTATCTTTCCAAACGGTTGGACATGCTGAATCTGAAAGAAACAGGAGTGCTAATTCTTGCACAGAGAGACTGAGAGAGAGAGAGCTGAGATAAGACTCTTCTGTTGATTTGTTTAGAAGCAGAGAATGGAGGACTGACAACTCATACTGCAAAAATCACACATGCATGTATCAAAAAAGAAAAAAATCACAGAAAATACAATATTCCCTTTTTAAAAATTGTGCATAAAATTTTATCTAGTAAACTTATTTCTAGGAATTTATGTTGACAAAAATATGTATGTTCTGTGGGATATCTATCACAGTATTATATACAATGGTGAATTATGAGAAACGTGTCAAAATTAAATACAGAAGTAATAAGTTATGAAATTACTTGTAGACATTTCTATAATAATTAAAATGCTATTTTTTTTTTGGCTAAAACTTTAGAAGCCAATATTATCATTGTCTTATACTTTCACATTATAAATATGATTAAAATAAATTAAATCACTTTGTAAAAACATTATGCAGTTGGAAATTATTTCTGACAGATCAACTCTTACAGTTTTATAGGCCATTCATTTTTTCTCCTTTGAAATGACAAAGGAAAGTTGACTTCAGTCAAAATAGCACACAACCTAATCTCATAAATCACATGTTTAATGTTACTTGTTTTCAGTAGGCTTTGAAAACCTTACTACTGTCACCCTCAACTAGAAATAAGTTCACAACTCCTGACTAAATTCAGAGAAAATAAATACTAGTCTTCTAAAATATACAGGACTTACCCCCCTAAAGTGAACATAAAATTCAAATACCTCCAGTGTGCTCTCTTGAAGATATGTTAGCTTCACTCTGAGCAAAGAGCAACATTCCTTTGCATTTCCCAAGGCCATTACACTGAGATTCATCAGATACCTATAACACTTGCTGAAGTTACCCCTTAAATATTTCTATTTGACCAGTATGAAGTGTTCTTCCTTATCTTTTTGATAACTTTTGGTTTAAAGTTGATTTTATTCGATATTAGAATGGCTACTCCAGCTTGTTTCTTGGGACCATTTGCTTGGAAAATTGTTTTTTAACCTTTTACTCTGACATAGTGTCTGTCTTTGTCACTGAGGTGCATTTCCTGTATGCCACAAAATGCTGGGTCCTGTTTATGTATTTAGTCTGTTAGTCTATGGCTTTTTATTGGGGAATTGAGTCCATTGATGTTAAGAGATATTAAGGAAAAGTGATTGTTACTGTTATTTTTGTTGTTAGAGGTGGTATTATATTTGTGTGGCTATCTTCTTTTGGGTTTGTTGGTAGATTACTTTCTTGCTTTTTCTAGGGTGTAGTTTCCCCCTTTGTGTTGGTGTTTTCCATCTATTATCCTTTGTAGGGCTGGATTTGTGGAAAGATATTGTGTAAATTTGGTTTT
>CM052714.1:14473453-14492279 GCA_028551405.1 Uromys caudimaculatus | reverse complement strand
GAGTTCTGCCCAGGATCTTCTAGCTTTCATAGTCTCTGGTGAGAAGTCAGGTGTAATTCTGATAGGTCTGCCTTTATATGTTACTTGACCTTTTTCCCTTACTGCTTTTAATATTCTTTCTTTGTTTATTGCATTTGGTGTTTGGATTATTATGTGATGGGAGGAATTTCTTTTCTGGTCCAGTCTATTTGGAGTTCTGTAGGCTTCCTGTATGTTCATGGGCATCTCTTTCTTTAGGTTAGGGAAGTTTTCTTCTATAATTTTGTTGAAGATATTTACTGGCCCTTTAAGTTGGGAATCATTGCTTTCTTCTATCCTATTATCCTTAGGTTTGATCTTCTCATTGTGTCCTGGATTTCCTGGATGTTTTGGGTTAGGAGCTTTTTGCATTTTGCATTTTCTTTGATGGTTGTGTCAATGTTTTCTATGGTATCTTCTGCACCTGAGATTCTCTCTTCTATCTCTTGTATTCTGTTGGCGATGCTTGCATCTATGACTCCTGATCTCTTTCCTAGGTTTTCTAACTCCAGGGTTGTCTCCCTTTGTGATTTCTTTATTGTTTCTCTTTCCATTTTTAGATCCTGGATGGTTTTGTTCATCTCTTTCACCTGCTTGTTTGTGTTTTTCTGTAATTCTTTAAGAAATTTTTGTGTTTCCTCTTTAAGGGCTTCTAGCTATTTACCTGTGTTCTCCTATATTTCTTTAAGGGAGTTATTTATGTTCTTTTTAAAGTCCTCTATCATCATCATCATGAGAAGTGATTTTAGATCTAAATCTTGCTTTTCTAGTGTGATGGTGTATCCAGGAGTTGCTATGGTGGGAGAATTGGGTTCTGAGGATGTCTGGTAACCTTGATTTCTGTTGCTTATGTTCTTGTGCTTGCCTCCTGCCATCTGGTTATCTCTAGTGCTCTTCCTTTATCTGACTGGAACCTGTCCTTCCTGTTATTCTGGTTGTGTCAGAACTCCTCAGAGACCAGCTGTCTCTGGATCCTGTGATTGTAGAATCCTGTGACCCTGAGATCCTGGCTGTGACAGAGCTCCTGTGATCCTGCAATCCTGTGATCCTGGGCGTGTTAGAACACCTGGGAGTGGAGCTTCCTCTGGGTGTTGTGGGACTGGCTGAGAAGTTCTCTCCCAAGGTCTGCTCAGGGCACAGGCCCAGACCATAAGAAATCCTTGCCACTGGTCTGGTGGGGTTCCTGGGACCCTGGGTCATGCTGGTCCCAGTTACTCCTGGTGTTGGCATAGATGTTGAGTCCTCCTCACCTCTCATCCTGTGATCCTGGGTGTGTTAGAGTGCCTGGGAGTGGAGCTTCCTCTGGGTGTGGTGGGTGTTTTTCTAACATGAAATTAATTATTCTACTCTTATGTGCTTGGGATTCTTGCCTACTTTAAAAAATTTAGCCAACAAAGACAAACAACCTTTGTTGTAATCAGAAAAGGCAGAAGGAGCTTGCATGTAAGGACTCCATTACTTGTGGTGGGTAGCAGAGTTTAGGTCACAAAGTAAAGAGACAACTTTTGTAAGAAGGCTTTAGAAGCCATGCTGCCTTCTGTGTGTTCATGTGTGAGCGAGGCACACACATCGAGGTCAAAGTAGAGCCCTCATATATTGGTTCCTGCTTTCCCATTGTTTTTGTTTTTTGTTTTTTTTTTTAAATAAAAAAAAATTTGTATTTACTTAGAAGCATTCAGAATGTCAACAAAGCAGCCGCATTTTTTTTTTTTTCAATTACAGAGTGGTATTCAGTTAACAGAACAACAATTTTCTTCATATAAGCTGCATCAGAGACAACTGAAGATGAAAAAAAAAAAAAAAGCTCAAACCAACATCCAAACTACTGTCCCCATATACAACTAATTTGTGCCGTGCACCAACAAGAACCTGCTTTAAATTTCCATGCCAAATTACAACTCCCAGATTGTACCAGGCAAGGTTAGTGGCTGTTGAAAATACCACCAGGACAGGGCTATCTAAAGATACATTCGGTAGTGTGCTAACTATACAAAAAAAGACACTGTACAGTTTAAAAAAAATCTTACACAGCCTTACATTTCAATTTTTTTCTTTAAAAGGAGTGAGTTGTGTACAGGGGGGTTAAATGCTTTATAGACAAGAAAAAAAAAACCGCGCTAGAACCAACTTATTCATCATCATCGTTTTCCTCTTCTTCCTCCTCTTCCTCGTCCTCTTTGTCCTCCTCCTCATCTTCCTCTTCCTTCTTCTTCTTGCTCTTTTCAGCCTTGACCACCCCCTTTTTCGATGCACCAGGTTTTCCTTCAGCTCTGTAGGCAGCAATATCCTTCTCGTACTTCTCCTTCAGCTTGGCGGCCTTCTTCTCGTAGGGCTGCTTGTCATCCCTGCAGTGTTGTTCCACATCTCTCCTAGTTTCTTTGCAACATCACCGATGGATAAGCCAGGATGCTCGCCTTTGATTTGGGGGCGGTACTCAGAACAGAACAAGAAGAAGGCCAAAGGAGACCTCTTGGGTGCATTGGGGGTACTTGAACTTCTTTTGGTCTCCCCTTTGGGGGTGGGGGAGGATGTAGGTTTTCATTTCTCTTTCATAATGAGCCTTGTCAGCCTTTGCCATATCTTCAAATTTCCCCTTTTCTTTAGCTGACATGGTCTTCCACCTCTCTGAGCACTTCTTGGAGAACTCTGAGAAGTTGACAGAAGCATCCAGGTGCTTCTTGTGCTCCTCCCAGCAGGTTTGCACAAAGAATGTATATGAGGACATTTTGCCTCTCTCTCTTCTTAGGATTTCCTTTGCCCATGTTTAGTTGATTTTCCTACGAGAGGCACAGAGTCACCCAGTGCCTGTCTGGCTCTCACTTGCCCCAGCGTTGTCTCTGTGGAGCTCAATGTACTGCAATGGCTGTGACAGTGGGAGCAGGTGCCTTTCCCATTGTTTTTGAGACATGATTTCTTTGTTGCTGAGTGTAGCAGGCTAACTGCCCTGTGGGATTCTGGAGATTGTCTCTGTCACCCATTTTCCATAGGCACCCTGGGATTATAAGAACCTTGTGTCCTTATACTAGCCCAATGTTGCATGTTTTGACATGAGAAAACAAAAATTTAGAGTCCACGGGATTACGTGGAAGTTCTTGATTACTTTAGTCATTTATTGTAGTTGAAGTGGGTAGATCGAGAGAGAGAGAGAGAGAGAGATCGAGAGAGATCAGACTGGAGACTTAGGATATGAAGAAATAGGGACTTGGACTTGTAACAATACTTTAGACATTTTCTCTAAAGAAAGGATAGAAGGAAAGTGTTTAGTTAGAATGGGAAGTATGGGTGACAGTTTGGCAGTTGAGAGACAATTAAACATGGTTGGATCTAATGGGAAAAGTTAGAAGAAAGAAGGAGAGACATGCTTGACAAAGACTTGGTGATTTCATGCCCTTTCCTTGGAAGGCTGTTTCTATCCACGCCAGACAGAGAAGGCAACTACAGAACAAAGAAACAATTCTACCCAAGTCCAGCTTGGTAAACAAGTGAGTTTATTATGATTACTTTTAGTGGCATGGCGGATGGGTTACTTAACAGAAGCATGAGCAACTTATGGACGCTATACTACAGAACAGTTTCCCTCCCCATAGGTTGATGGCCATTTAATATCTTTAAGAAATGGAGGGTCCTCATCAATGAGTTGGTATTTGCTGTAGCTTTTATCACATTATTTGGTTCTAATGTTTAAATGATTGTTTGGTATGAACCAGTGAAAAGGGTCAAATTCACAATCTTTCATAGGAACAAAAGGTTTATATAGGCTAGAGTAAAGAGAGTAGAAGTCAATGAACTTGATAAAGGATCAATGCATGGTTTCCCTGTTGAGTAACTTACCAGAGAGTATTGAAATGATTTATGACATTTAGTCAAAACTACTTATTCCAGTCAGACCATTTAGCTTCATGAATGGTAAAATTGGCTTGTAAAACCCAAAGGCTTGCATCTGACCATATCTTCTCCCATCTTTTAATTCCTTCCCATTCAAGGGGGAAGAAACCAAGGTCAAACATTCACCACTCTCTGGATGTCATGGGGTCACTGGACTGTCTGTGTTTTTGGGTACCATTTGGGAAAGGGTTACAGGTTAACCCTTCTTAAATGCTTGGCACTATTCTTAATTTTAATGGCTCTTCAGTAACTCGAAGAACCAGACATTTTTTTCCTGCAGAGCATTTTCTGAAACTTAGACCCAATATTTCTGTTTTCCCGGTAGACCAGTTAGCCTGTCACTTTCTGTCTTATTTTTCTTAACTTTATTTTTGAAGGATTTAATATCATAACCTATCACAACATTATTTTTCATAACAGCAGGATGAAATTTGATCAACCATTCTAGCTTCTTACATTTGTGAATTAATTCCCACTTTGTCAAAATGGGCTTCTGTCGGGAAGTGAAGCAGCTGCACCAAGCTGTTCAAGCCTTCAATGTCTCTCCAGTTCTCTGTGAAGCATTTGCATTAACAGTTTCAATAGATATGGCTGCTGGCTTTCTTGTTCCCCTCCATGGCTCTGCTGCTGTTTCTATGACTTGCATTTGAGCTTGACCACATCTGGTTAGAAAGCAATGACTATGTGCCTTGCTCTTCTGGGTTTAAGCTACCCTACCATTGTATTCAAGATTTCCCTTCTACATACCAAACCTCTAGCACTTCCATTTTTTGACTGAAAAGAGAGCAGCATAAGTGTTTCTCAGAGACTAGGGTTGGTTGCCTTATTCACGCACTGGAATGATTTTGGATATTTTAAATTTTATGACATTCAATCTTATTACTCTTACTTTGAAGATATGTTGGGATTAAGTAAAATAATTCACTCGTGAAATTCTGCTGCCATGCTTTGTACAGGGAGCATTCACTCTGCCCACTTTCAATATTTGTCTGCATAGACTTGGCTGTATTTTAGTGATAGCACTTTCTTAGGAAAAAAAAAAAGAGTTTATTCAAAACCTAGTTCTTCTATATGTACTCAGTGTAGGCTGTTATTGAATTCTCACTTTGATTCTTAGCGACCAGTTTTTTTTCTACATACTCTTATTTTTACACACAGCACTTGATATTTATAACATGCTTATGTTTGTATGAAGTTCAGTGTGTTTTTGAATTGTTTAGCATATAGAGCCTGGAATCCTGTTGGTCCATCATTTTCTATGGGTTAGAACTTAACGTAATCTGCTTATTCTTAGTATGACATTCTTCAGAGCCCAAATGGTCCAGGGATTGAGGTATAACAGAAGAAGGACTCTTCACCAGGCACATTTATCAAGCTTCAAGGAAACATGGTAATGACTTAATCTGAAAGTTTCTGCTTCTCCCTTGCAAATAATTACAGAACGACAAAATAAAAGAAAAAGCAGCCATAAATTCCATTTTGACTGGAATTAGGCGGCCATAAAATTCCTTTTATTTTGAGACAGGGTCTTGCTATGTAGCCTTGGCTAGCCTGAAACTCATTATGTAGAACAGGCTACCCTTGAATTAATAAAGATCTATAAGCTTTGCCTCTTGAGTTCTGGGATTAAAGGCATGTGCTGCCATACCTAGCCCAGAAAATTCTTTTTGTCCTTTAAAAAAAAAAGATTTATTTTATGTAAATGAGTGCTCTATCTTTATGTACACCTGCATGCCAGAAGAGAACATCAGGTCCCAGGATAGATGGTTGTGAGCCACAATACGGTTGCTAGGAATTGAACTCAGGACCTCTGGAAGAGCAGTCAGTGCTCTTAACCGCTGAGCCATCTCCCCAGAGAATTCTTTTTTTTTTCTTTTGTTTTTGTTTTTTTTTCTTTTCGAGACAGGGTTTCTCTGTGTAACCCTGGCTGTCCTGGAACTCACTCTGTAGACCAGGCTGGCCTCGAACCCAGAGAATTCTTAAGCGGCAGAATTACATACAGTTAGTCCAAAGCACCAGAGGATGATGGGAACAGGCGAGAAGCCGCATGGTAGATGGTGACAGTAAGAATTTAGAGAAGAAGATGCAAGTGCATGAACCCAGAAAGCAGGGTGAAAAGAAGGGGTCTGCCCTGAGTGGCATGTGCAGTGAGCATGGATACATTCAGGGTGACCAAGTCACCCACGTTTATCTGGAACAGTCCTGGTTTCGGCACTGAGAGTCTCATGTCTTAGTAGCACCCTCTGGAAAAAGTTGTTATGGGCGTGATGTGCATGATTCTGGATGAGCTAGAACAAGACATGACATCGTAGGCTATGAGAAGAGTCCAGGCTACATGAGACCGCAGACAGTTCAAACAAAAGCACATCAACAAAACCAGGGATGGTACCTTGGAGATAAAAGTTTGTACTCTCCGGGCGGTGGTGGCGCATGCCTTTAATCCCAGTACTTGGGAGGCAGAGGCAGGCAGATTTCTGAGTTCGAGGCCAGCCTGGTCTACAGAGTGAGTTCCAGGACAGCCAGGGCTACACAGAGTAACCCTGTCTCGAAAAACCAAAAAAAAAAAAAAAAAAAAAAAAAAAGAGTTTGTACTCTGTAGTGACTGGTGAAGAACCAGGGAAAAGTCAGTGGTGGCAGAGGGATAAGTTTTAATCGATCCCGTCTGTTGCACAGAGGAGGAAGCCCATGAGTTGTGCAGTTTGGAAGTCAGGACGTTTGTTCCCCCATCATGCTTCCTAGTAATCTTTGGAAATGGCTGACTCAGGAACAACAAACCAATTCATGGATAAGCAAGAAAAGTTGGCACAGAATCTGTACAGAGATTTAGTAAATCTTGGAGAAGAATAGGAACGTTTTGCTACAGAGGAATGAAATATACCAGGAAGTTATTATCAAGAATCGGATAAGAAAAAAAAAAAAAAAAGAATCGGATAAGAATTGCAAGTCAACACTCTAACAAAACAAAACAAAAACCCAATTTCATGGAGAAATGGTTCGAGTACGAAGATCAGAAATCAGAGACGCGGCACCAGGCAACAGAAGGTGGTGGACACATTAAAGGGAAAGGAAGGCAAGATTTGTCGGAGGTCATAAATTAAGGCAAAAATTATTCAGAAGCACAGACCAAATTAGATGGGATATTAGGGAAAAAAGAGGCATCATTGAAAGTAAAGGACCAAGGTGACAGACACGAGAGAAGCAAATGAATTAAATGCAGGAGAAAGAGATGAGGATTAGAGACAAATCACAGGAGAAAAGCCCCAGAAGCAAGAGAGATGAAAAACATTTGTAAGTGAGAAGGAACTCAAAACAAAAGAGCAGAACAGATACTTAAAACATATAACCTGTTTCTAAAAGGATAAGAAGTGAATCCATATATCTAAAAGGCTTATGTACTCAGAAAAATCAATCCTGAAAAGTAGCCATCAAAATACACCCTTAAATGGTTCGACTGAAAGACTATAGCGTGTGGGCAGGTGAAAATATCAAGTCACTCAGTGTGGAATGAAGTTGGACAAGCATCAGGCGTCTTTAAAAAGAAGTGAACCAATCCCCAAAGATAGAGTAAAATCTTTATATAAAAATAATAAGGTGACAAAGATTTATAGAGTGCTGTACAGTTTTTGATGTCTGAGAGATTTTAGAAAAACAGTTTTGACTGTGAAAGAAGAGACAGCAAGAGTAAGAAATTCTACTAGCCATGTAGTGACTGGGAAGACTTTGATGGGAGACTGGCAATCACTGCAGTCTACCTGTAGACTTAAGTCCAAAGCAAAGAAAGGGCTCGGCTGAGACACACATTTGAAAGCAGGGCTGGGTGTCAGAGGGCTCCAGGAGGGGTTCGCAGGGGCTGAGCCTCTGTGGAGATTTGAGATCCTGGACAAAAGGTGGAACGGAAGCTGATTAAATATAAGGAGGTGGTTTCTGTTTTCTGTGTGAAGTGCACGTCCTGTCTATTCACGGGGATTAGTAGGCTGGAACTGGGCTTAATGATCAGCAATATAAATTTTTAAACATGCACGAAATAGCCTGGCAGATCAGGCTTCTACAAACAGGTTAAAAACATGTGTAAGAAAGCATGGCTATTTAAAGGAAACCTACAATGAGAAATTGCTATTTAAAGGAAAAATACAATGTTGTTAGTTAAGAGCAACAATTTAGCAAAGGTCCCGGATAGATTCTACCCATTGGATGTCACATAGCACCCAGAAGTGTATAATGGATTTTTATGTCATTTTGTATTTGTGGACCTATTTCTTCACATCTGAAAAACTGAAAATTCAGTCATGGAGTTCATTTTTCTTTTATACTAGGATGTCCTAAGGGCAAGAGAATTAGTTTTCTCTTTCTATCACAAGGGTCCTGGGGAATCGAACTCAGATCATTAGGTTTGGCTGCAAATGCTTTGACTCTCTGAACCCTCTCATAAACCCTAATTTATCTCTTTAATGAGGGAAATTTCTGGATATTTGTTTAGAATAGCTGTTTTTACAGCCTCAAAGATTGTTTATGATAATATTTTATTTTTTGAAACTATAATATAATTACATCATTTCTCTCGTTCCATTTCCCCCTCCATCCCACACGCCTCCTTGTCCTCTTGTCCTCTCTTTTTCTTTAACTGTTGTTACACACACACACACACACACACACACACACACACACACACACACACACACTACTTGGTCACTTGGTATTGGATAACTAGCTGGCGTGCTATTTTCTCAGGAAGACCATTTCTCCTACTCCCAGCATTCCCGGGTTGCTCATAATTTTTGCCTAGAGTTGAGATCTTACGAGCATTTTCCCTTTTCTTTCCATGTAAGCATGCTCATTGGTGTCCTTGTTGTTCAGGTCATGTTTAGGCAGACATGTTGATGAGACTTCATGAGAGTAGCCTCACTGACATTTCTAGGAGATACAACCTGTCTTAGTCAGGGTTTCTATTCCTGCACAAACATCATGACCAAGATGCAAGTTGGGGAGGAAAGGGTTTATTCAGCTTACACTTCCATGCTGCTGTTCATCATGAAAGGAAGTCAGGACTGGAACTCAAGCAGGTCAAAGAGCAGAGGCCATGGAGGAATGCTGCTTACTGGCTTTCTTGCTTCTCCTGGCTTGTTCAGCCTGCTTTCTTATAGAACCCAAGACCACCAGCCCAGGGATGGCACCACCCACAAGGGGCCCTCACCCCTTGATCACTAATTGAGAAAATGCCTTACTGCTGGATCTCATGGAGGCATTTTCTCAACTGAAGCTCCTTTCTCTGTGATAACTCCAGCTTGTGTCAAGTTGACACACAAAACCAGCTAGTACACAACCATAAGGCTGGGTAGGACTACTGTTTGCTTCCCTCACCTGGAAGATTTGACGGCTCCTTCTGTCCATGAAAGTTCATCCTCAGGGAGGAGGCTTCCAGGTAAGATGTAGCTCAGGTCGTTGAATCCTGTGTTTGAGGTATAGGGTGTCTTTAGCAATAGAGACTTACCTTCCACCTCTGGGAGGCAATAACAATCAATAGTCTATAAGTATTTCTGGAACCTCTTGGACAACCTTGACCAACAGCTCAAAATGGGGTTTCTCATGCCTGGTGTTGGGGGTTGTTAGATAGTCTGTTACTCTTGAGGGGAATATTTTCAGTCCAGATGAGAAAATTTCAGTTAAACTATATATGTATACACAGACTTATACATGTGTATATACGTATATATATGTGTTATATATACAGCATATATATAATTTTAGGTAGATAAATAATAGTATGATCCATCGTGACTTTTCAGATACCCTTACTGTAATTTACCCTCTCCCCTCCATCTGTATACATGCCCCACCCCTCCCCTAATTAGAAATCCCCAGCTTTTTCATTTATTCCTTCAGATCACCTGCGCCCTGCCATTCCTTTCTCTATTGCTCCACCTCACAGGTCCCCTTTACTCGCCCTGGTTCCTGCCGTTACTCCAGGCTATGTGTTCACATCTGAAGACCACAGCTAGGAGCTTTGGGTGAGAGAGAACATGCAATGTTTGCCTCTCCATGTCTGAGTTTCATTACTTAATATGATCTTTTCTGGTTCCATTCATTTGCCTGCAAATTTCATTTTTCTTCCCAGCTGAACAGTCTGCTATCGTGCTTATGTACCACATTTTCACATCCATTCAGCAGTCAGAGGGCAGTAGGCTGTTTCCATTTCTATCATCAATAGAGCAGCAACGGACATGGCTGAACAAGTATCCATGGGATAGGATTTTTTGGGGAGGCATATAAAGATTTTGAGGCTAAAGACTAAAGGACAGTTTGTGAACACAGCATAGTATTTTCAATTTCACATCTCACTGTTTTACCACCAAAGATTTTCCTTGGTCTAGTACCTACAGCATTAACTGTTGTGGTAAATCTCCAATCCAAATAAGTCCATGCAAGGAAAGCACAACTCAATTAATCTGAATACAAGCTGCACACCTAGGGTGGGCAGATCCACCTCTACACTGCTATATCCCCAGCTTTGAGATCCCTTAGAACCAGCAGTTTCTCTGGTCCACGTGCTTCTGCTCCAATTTCCTTCTACCTTCTCCTCTTCAGTCTTCCTCTCTCTCCTTCCTCTCCTCGTTCTCCCTCTCGCTCTCTCTCCCACTCTCTCTAAAACTTTTCAGCTTCACCTTCCTTTCCACTGCCCAATCACCGGCTCTGGCCTTTACTTTACGAGTTAAAATGGGGAGAAGGTTCACAAGAAGTCGCCTGAGTAAGTGATTCACTCTCCATCTGAGGCAGCCCCTCTTGGGAAAGCAGAATTAACATCAAAATACAAACAGCACCAGGGCCATCCACAATTAACTACTACGTATTTTGGGGACCAAGATTATAATGCATTTGAAAGATCGCCAATGTTGGAAGCACATGACCTTGGCCACGTTTCTCATTGTAGGTTGTGATAATTGTGGGGACATAGTATAACAGTTCCTTTGTAAATCTGGTTGTCAGATATCAAAAAATCTGAAGGAAGTACTTAGCAAAGTGCTAGGAATGTAGTACCTGCAGTGAACGATATTTATTACTTTATGGCAAGAAATTTTATCAGGGTTAAAAAAACACAGAATAACAAAACACCCACAAATCTCCAGCATCCATCTGTTTTGAGAAATATTCATACTATGAAACTTAAACTCACTGAATGATTTAGGTACCCTCTTAAAACTCATAACAAGATTTGTCTGGCACCAGAGAAGAGCCACTAATGAATGACCCAAATGTCAAGTCTAATGGCCTACATCCAGACTTTATTTGTCCCTTCCTTCCAAGCAAGGCATGTGGTGCTATTGACTATTCTTCTCTTCATGGGGATGCCTTAGCTGTGATCTCCTCTCATTTAGAAGCCTTTCTTGGAGTCAGGGCTTGAAGGCAAACCTTTTCCCACTTCTGACCTCATCTCTGGGACCGTGTTCAGCAGACAGAGCCAACTTGACTCAACAAATCTTTATTTGCCACATTCTTGTCTCTTCCTTAGGTATCGGGGCAGCAGCAAGTCTGACTGGAGTGATGGAATTGTCCATGTTTCTCCACACTGCACTTTTCTCCTTCCTGAATACACTGTGGTTCCTCTCAGCCCCCTTTTAAGACATGGGTCATGTAATTAACTCTAGCTATTGGAATGTGAGCACAAGTACCATGAATTCAAAACACAGGCTGGGGTGTTTCTGAGCCAGCCTGCTACCTTCTTTGTCTCTCATCTCAGGCTGCCCTGACCCCGGAAATACTTTGTTGAGGAGACTGAACCCATTTGTTTTTGGTAGGGGAAATTCCTCCTGACTTGCATCAGATTTTGTAGGCTTGAGACACCAGCTTATTGTTCTTAGCATCTGACATTTCAGTTTGCTTCTGGGCTCTGTTCTATCTTAGAGCAACCAAAACAGTACAGCAAAATATACCCACAGGAAATGAGGACACCCATGTCCACAAACCCTAGAAGGAAGATGTGCAAGTTCTCTAGAGTGTGGTGAATGGCAGCTCAGACCACTTACAGGGAATGTTCAGTGTGATTTCCTGGTTCGACTCCTTCCTCCCAATTCTTCTCTGTCCTTGGAGCCAACTTTGAGCAGATGCCAGCGTAGAGAGGACCACTCTTAAAACATTGTTCTTTGATAGTTTCATATCTATGTTATTTATTCTTTGAACATTTTTGTAATTCTAATTAAACTTTGATGACACCCATTCCCCTCTCTTAACCCACCCTGCTCTGTGGTAAGAATAACTCTTCTTCCTTCAGCTGCCATGTCAAATGCTCCTCGGGGAGGGGCGAGGGGACTGCCATCTGCAGTTTTCTGTGACTGCAGTGGGGTATCCATTTTTACTTGGTGAAGGTTCTGGGTGCATTCTTTCAGGCTGCAATCGCTGAAAAGTCCAGAGGAGATGCTGAGGACAGATAGCTTCCTTATTTTTCTTAAAAATTTAATGTCATTTAACAAAGTCAGCCAGAGAACAGTGGTGCCTTACTGTATCTTAATGTTCTCTTGAATGTGGGTCTTTAATTTATGTCCCATTAATGTCTGTATTTCTCTGTGTCTCTTAGCACTCCGGAGTCCCCCATGCACTTATTGGACAACGTGCCCTCCTCCTCATCTCGACTTTACTTTCCTTTGATTTTTTTTATTACAATGCTATTATTGTAAGGTTTAGATAGTATCGCCAAGAAAAAAAATTGTTAGTTTAGTCCAAACTTGATTTCCTCACCTCCATTTGGGCTGGAATTCTTCTGGTGTTTTTGTTTTGTTTTGTTTTGTTTTGTTTTTGTTTGTTTGTTTGTTTTTTGTTTTTGGTCCATATTTTAAAGTTTAAGGTAACCCATATATTGTTATGGCCCTTTCTATTTGTTCCTGGTTTTCTTTTTCTCCCATCAAGGTCTTGTTGACCGTAAGTTTCTCCTGAACTTTCTAAAATAACTGATGTTCCCTGCTCTCCATCTACAGCGTATTTCTCTCACTCTGGTCAACAAACTGCAGTAAGTGGCAGATTATATGAGGCAGGGAAGAGCTGAGAGGAATATAAAAAAGCTTTTATATATTTGGGCAAATAAAAATTGAAATCACCCTAGTCAGAGTAAGCATAAACACCACAGGGAATTAAAAGTGTTACAGGTACTTTGATACTGAGGTAGTTGGGAGGAGAGATGGGTGAGGCCATCAAAGGCCAGAGAAAACTGGTCTTGAGTGGGACAGGAGGAGCCTTCATCCACCAAGTCTGGACAGGCCTTTATGGAAATACCAGTACACAGACTGCTTTATAGGAGCTGGACCAAAATGATGAGAGAATGCTTCCTCATTTTATCTAGAGACTGTCCATTCCTCCAGCCTGATATAATTTGGAAAGGAGTCAGTTTCATTTTACAAAAGTCCCGATGGCCAGTCATCTAGGCTTTGTGCACCCAGGGCCCTGTCTCTTCTACCTCATTTCTTATAGCACAAATGGGCAGAAACAGACCTTAAACACATGCTTTGTTCCAATAAACAAATGCT
This sequence comes from Uromys caudimaculatus, assembly GCA_028551405.1. NCBI lineage: Eukaryota > Metazoa > Chordata > Mammalia > Rodentia > Muridae > Uromys > Uromys caudimaculatus. Next base: position 14,478,867 of record CM052714.1, on the reverse strand, counting down.
TATTTAAAGAGATAAGGGACTGAACGCAACCCAAGTGAACACAACCTGAGTGTAGTGCTCTGCTGAACTCCTTTGTGGAAGGCGGAAGTTTGGGTGGAAGGCTTGAAGTTAGGAGCTAAGATGCTTTCCTGTCAGGCAGAGGAGGGCATGTACTGATCAGGGACCAGGAAGAGGAAGCACCTAATATTGGAAAGGACATGTTGCCTTTGGTTCCATTCACAGTTCCATCCTTAGTGATTCTAAATTATTCCACCCTTTTTTACCTCCATGTTGGATACTTTTCTAGCGTCTGTTTCTTTGAACTGTGGACATTTGGAAGGCAAGGTATTTGACTTGTGCCTCCTCCTGACAACTAGGATAACGGCATCATGTACCACCACATCTTGCTTGTGCGGTGGCCCGAGACTGGAACCCAGGGTTTCCTGTATGTTAGTCAAGCATTCTGCAGAGTCACTCACAGCTTTAGCCCAGTCTTGTATATTTTATTTTGGTTTGGTTTTGAACAGCCTGCTTTTCCTCAGTTCCCAGCTAACAACCACATGCTTTACCTTCCTTTACTTCGAGACACATTTCCAAGACCTGAGCCACAAACGCCAGTTCTATCTCACTTCCCTGGGGAACCGACCCAAGTGGCTCTCATCCTTGGAGGGCTAGTCACTAATGCGGGGATGGCTGGCTTGTCAGAGGAGCTGAAATCATACGGCAACCGTGACTTCACATCCTCACACACATCCACTGTCTGTCTGTCCCCTCAGCTCCCCCTCCCCACCCCATCTTCCTGTTTTGGGAACAAAAAATATCTCTGACTCCACATGGCCAACGCAGCTGTCCAAGTGACTGCAAACACACAAGGGAATGAGGCCAGCGAGAGGATGAGTCACTGCACAACCGAACCATTTATACCCTCCCTTCCCCCTCCTGACTTGAGACTTAGTGCTTGGGAGGCAGTGTCCACTGCAGCCTGAGATCCATGTGCAGGGAAGAGCCTTTGGGGGTGGAAGTCAGCCACTCGGCTAATTGGTTGCCCACTCCTGGTCCGCCTGCATGAGCAGCAGCATTCCAGTCTAATGAGAACGTGAGACCGTTTGATGAGTGGCTTTAGTGGAATTTCAATATTTTCTAGAAAAAAAAAAAAAAAGACAATACAATGCCCAGTGTGGGAAGTAAATGCAATTTAGTTGTAGCCTACCAGTGTTTCTTGGGCTGTCACATGGAGAAAGCCTAAAACCAGAAAAGCCCGTGAGAACGAGCACTTCTATCCCCAGAACTGTTAATCAGATTAAACCATGAGAAGTCATGGAACTGAATCTCTTGCATGGCAAATGGCACTGCCTGATCGTCTCAGCTGAGGTGGTTGTTATCATCATGATGGTTTTATTTGGATCTTGGTTGCCATGGGCTTGAGCTCTGTGTGACAGGATGTTTAGTAGCAATCACGCCTATATCTGATTAGTACGATGCCCATATGTGATTAGTATGCCATTCACTTCTTGGTAAGTTTCTCCTGTGGTGAGGACGGTGGCCTTCATGACATGGAAGGCTTAGGTTTAAAGTGATCTTACTGCACTCATTGATTGCCTCCTGCTTTTCCATGAGCTCAGTCAACTTTCTGTAGTCACAGCCCATGCTGTCTTCTTTCAAAGTTTCTTTCCTCTCTTTTGTAGCCGGCTTGCCAGGGGATTGCATTTGGATTTTCAGGCGGTGGAGGAGAGAAATGGACAAGACCGAAGCCCGAGGAGCAGCTGCTCGTACGTTCTCTGCCAAGGCTTGGCAGCAGACTCCTGGGGAAGCAGGAGGCACCTGGTTCACACAGGACCAGCACAGCTGGTCCGGCTTGTGACTGGCAGAGTGTGGCTTCCTTCGTCACTAAAGTGACTGGCCCTGTGATCTTGCCACAGCTTGCAGAGGCAGAGAGGGACACAGTGAAAGCAGAACACCTCAGCAGAGCAGGTGCAAGTCACATGTCACTAATGAACAATGGGCACTTTGCACACAGGAGGCTTTGATCTGAGCTCTGAAAAGCTGCTCTGTTGGACAGGGTGTTGGCTAAGGCAGACAGTTTGGAACAGTATTGGGAAGGGTCCTTAATCCAAGATCATCAATGCAAGAGTGATTGTCAATAATATGCATAGTCAAACACTCTCCGTTTCAGGGATCTCTTTGGGAGAAAGCAATGTATGTGTAGGAACAATATATTCATGAAGTGATAAGTTCCCATTATTGACAGATGTAGTCCAAACCTGCCCCCCATCTCTATCTTTGCAGCTTACAGTACACACACACACACACACACACACACACACACACACACACCCGTAGCTATCTCTGTGCATTCTGGGTGCCTTGCCCTATGTAAGTATTTCTAATAAACATGGGACTGAGGAACTCTCTTAGTTTACTGGCCAGTTGATTTCATGCTTAGGTCGTTCTCCCAGATGAAGAAAAACATTTCTTCTAAACTTATACCTCAGGGACTAGAGAAATGGCTCGGTGATTAAGAACGAGTACTGCTTTGATAGAAGACTTGAGTGTGGTTCCTAGCACCCAGTACAGGCAGCTGTGGCTTCAGGGGATCCAGGGCCCCTTTGGCCTTTGAGAGCACTTGTACTCACGTGTGCATAGCCACATCCTGACACAGACACACACAGACACAATAAAAACCCTTATATTTCTGTTATCCTTATTGATCTCACTTATATCCTATGGGGTTATCTAGGTTATCTAGGACAATTCCTCTTGAGGAGGGAGTCATTTATATGAGTACCATCTAAATATTTGAAGGCCACTCTTGAGTCAGGGCATGTTAACAGGCACATCGTAATACGTTTAAAAGTTAGATAAATTAAATTGTAAATAAATAAAATAAGGTAACTTGTTATCTTTCTGTATGAAATGGTGCCTTGTGCACTCCAGAGTGGCTTTAAAGGCTTTGTATAAATATGGTTTCCTACCTTTAAAAATGAATGGATGGCAGACCTTTTATGGTGAACAAATATTTTAAATATGTTGTCTTGGCTTTCATTTCAAGCATGGGTAGATATGGCTGGGGTGGTGGTGGACCAGTGGTTAGGAACACTTGAGCACTTGAGTTCAAATGCCCCAGCACTGGCAAGTAGAGACTGAAGGTTGCTGGGAGTTCAATGGCCAGCCAGCATAGCTGATAAAGCAAGCTTCAGACCCCCCTCCAAGATGTAAAGGCGGCAGTGGAAGACACTTGATGTCTTCCTTTGGTCTTTGCACGCATGTGCACAAGTGTGAGCTCATTGCATATATGTGCACACATAACCACCTTCCCATGTGAGGAAACATGGGCTTACATAGGTGAAGACACATACTAATTTCAAGTTGAGACAAGAGTGTAGGCTATCTGGGGTTTGTGTCCCTGTGTCTGTTTGCCCCGTGACATCTGTCACCAGTACGACAGTGAATATGAGTCCTTGTCAATTATCCAGCCTCTTCTTTAAATACACTGGACTCCCAGGATCTCACCCTCCTTTCCCTCCAATGGTTTTCAAAGGATGAGGTGATAGGATCCCTGGTATGAATCCCAGTCCACGCATTTCTATTCTGTTTTGATTCTTTTCTCTCACATTTCAGTTAGGAGTATAGTACGTTGAGCAAGAGACTTGAAGCTTCATAACTGGGGGAAGTGCGTTTAAGGGACAGAGAAACACAGTTCTCCTTGGGAGGAAAGACAGATTATTTCCAAGTCGGTAAGGACGTGTCTGGCATTGGCAATGCCAGACAAACAGGAGCATATTTTCTCCAGGTGGAGCCTGTGGAAATGAAGAAAGAGTCAGAAGCCAAATGCCCAAAGAATGAACCAACGTTGCCCCAAAGCTGTATGGACCAGGAGCGAGGTGGACACAGAGTAAAGTCTAATCACATGCTCCGTGAGCCTGAGAGCAGGTCAGCGTGTGAGTAGGTAGGTTCTGCCCTGAGCCTGGTGAAAGGGCGCTGAGGCAAAGAAAAAGGCAGCAGATACTGGATGTGTGCAGTTGAGAGAACACTGTAGTATGGGAAATTGCAAGGAGAGGGTTGGATCTACTAAGACTCCCTGGTGTGAGGTAGGAGGAGCAGGGCCTTATATGGGAAGCTTTGAGTCATTCTGGCAGTAAAGGCCCTTTGTTCCTTTGTTCCTGTGGAGGGTTCTATAACATCGCTCCTGGTCAGGGTCAGAACCAGTAAGAACAGTGTGTCAGAAAGACAGCATCGACACTTTCCAGTCCTGGGTCAGCCCTTGTTTGGATAGATACTTTCCAGCAGGCTCACTGGTACTAGCAGTCACTCCTCTGGGCCAGTATCCCCCCTAATTGACTGAAAGGGAGTGTGTGAGTGGGTGGGTGGCCGAGGCTTTCAGCCTTCTGATGTCAGCTGACCAGGGCTGAGAACAGCAGGGGCAGAAGCTGAGATACTATAATAACTCTGTCCAATTTCTCTTTCCTTTTTTCATCTCATCAAAATCTATCTGTCCCACGTTCCCTACTCCCCAAACTGACTGCTTGTTATGGAGCTCATCAGTTAGTCTTTCAGGGATATTATTTGGTAATTAGAATATAATCCCAGCACGCGGGAGGCAGAGGCAGGTGGATTTCTGAGTTCGAGGCCAGCCTGGTCTACAGAGTGAGTTCCAGGACAGCCAGGGCCACACAGAGAAACCCTGTCTCGAAAAAGCAAAACAAACAAACAAACCAAAAAGAATATAATGTCATCTGAAAACATTGCCTTATAAATGGGGATGTGTAAGATGAACACGTTTACACAACAGAGGGGGGAAATTGAGGGTGTGTGTATATGTGTGTGTGTGTATGTGAGACAGAGACAGAGAGAGACAGCAAGTGTAAGAGAAAGCTAGGGACACACACACACAGAGACAGAGACAGTGACAGAGACAGAGATGACAGAATCAGATAGAGAAGACAGATACAGAGAAAGCAAGTTTAAGAGACACACACATACACTCACACACACACATACACTCACACACACTCTTACACATACACACACACAGAGAAAGAGGGGGGGATGAATTATCATATACTAACTGGAATCTCCTAAGTCATTACTGGGCTAAGACTATGTTGCAGGCTCCTGTAAGTTTTTAAATTTCTTTTGACAACCACCAGAGACAGAGACCCCTGCTTTTCAGTCATCTGCCACTGGTACAGTGCTAGGTACTGCTAAGGGCTTTCAAGAGTGCTCCCTCTCCTAACACCCTGGTTTGGTCTGAGCAGTAGCATTTAAACTGGAGGACCATTATAGACACCCGAGCATGCTTTAATTAATTATTTTTTATCATTTGAGAATTTCATATCCTGTATAATGTGTTTTGATCAACTCCCATTCCTTCCTCCCCTGTCTTCACACGATCCTTTCTTCCCATCTTCATATTCTCCCTCCCTCCCTCCCTCCCT
>CM052714.1:14456772-14473353 GCA_028551405.1 Uromys caudimaculatus | reverse complement strand
CTCCCTCTCTCCAGTCCACCCGTGCTGCCTGTATGTACATGGCTGTAGGAGCACCCACTGAGCGTACATAGGTCACCCCCAACACACTAACTCTCCTCACTTTTCTACCTCCTGGTGGCACAGTGTTGCTGTGTTAGGCTCTAAACTGAGCACTACCCCCCCCCCCCCCCCCCCGCTTTTCTCTAAGTGTGCCCAGAGGTACGGTGATTAGATCTAACCACAGGTCTCACTGTTGTCTTGGAGAATTCTCACTCCAAGTCTCTGCTGTTTTCTTTGTCTATGTTCTTTTGGGGGGAGTGGGTGGGTCTCTCTCTCTCTCTCTCTCTCTCTCTCCTCTCAAATTAATTCTCTTACTTATTTTTGCTTTATTTAGTTGGAAAGTTTGCTCCGGGATCTTCAAGCTTTATTCTGACATTTTTGTAATTTGTATTTTTGGGTCGTTTCCACAATTTGCAGTTTTGTATTGTTTTGAAAATGTGTTGTGATCTGCAGTTGCATCCACGTCGTCTTAATCCACAGGTGTGCCGCTCTAAATGAGAACCATAGCTTAGGTAGTTTATGAAGAACAGAGTTTCTAGAGTATGTGGAGTCCAAGAACAGGATGGCTAGCATCTGGTGCGGGTCACTCTGTAATATCATAATCTTGCGAAAGGAGTATGAGGAGCAGCCCAAGATGGCAGCCTAGGTCTTTCTTCCTCTTCTTACAAAGCCACTAATACCATTAAGGAACCTTGCACTTACAGCCTCATTGAATCCAGTCCTAATTACCTCCCACCTCCAAATATCATGGCTTAGTCTAATCTCCAACTATCATGATGCATTATGGCTTAGGCTAATTTATGGACTTCGTGGGCGATTCATGGAAGCCATAGCACATGATGATTTCGGCTTGCAGGATAGAGAGGTTTATCAATCATGAGGACTTGCTCATTTGCCCAGCCTGTCTTCCCTTTTGTCAGACAATCCATGAGCTCACGTGGGAAGGCAGAGCTTCACTCATGCAGTTTGGCCTCTCTTGTTAGGGTCTCATAGTGACCCCTCACTCCCCATCAGCCTGGCTCTGGTGCTCCTGCCAGAGAGTGCAGGGGACAGGAGAATCGTGAACCTCATCCCATGGTGAGATGTAATTTCCCCAAAGAGTTTGTTTTGTTTTCCTTGTTGAAGTGGGGAGCAGGTGGTGGAAGATGGAGTGGCGTGAGCTCACTCCTGTCCATCTGGAGTGCTTGCTTCCTGGTGTGCACAAATTTTCTCTCAGCATTTGGGGCCTTGGCATACCACCTCAGAACCTGGTACCCCTTTCTGTTTATGGCTCTTCCTGGTACTTCAAATGTGATGCTGAATTCTGGTCTCTAATTAAATCGAGCTCTTTGTGAAGGGAAAGATTGTGCCCTCTTGAGTCTAGGTCTCACCTGGCTCAGAGTCTGTGTATTTGTGCTGGAATTGTTCAAGGATTTTGCTTTGTTTATTATTTTGGCTCAGCAGAATCTATGAGAACCAGACTCGGAAGATTCCCCACAGCACACTGAGTATGTATTTACTAACAATCATGAATCGATGAGTGTTAGCGATGACGTCATAGGGCAGAAAGACAGAGGACCAACAATTTACCGTGCAGAGACACAGCTTACCTCGAAATTCTGATGTGGTTTTATACACGGATCAACAAAATAAGGCATGCAAAATAAGTCTTTATTTTGCATCCTGCTGGGCCAGAACATGTTCTGTAGCCTATCTTAATGGCAGATAAAGTAGGCTGGCTCAGGGTTCTCCTGGATCATGTACTGATTTCTTGAATATGAAGTCATAATAAGAAGAGAGCTTTAATTGATTCTTTCAAGAGTTTATTACTTGCTTAAGGCCAGGCGAGGCCAAATCTGATGTTTAGAACTGATGGTATTTGTGTCTGTATGGATGGCTCTCTCATGTGTTCATGTAAGAACTTTTCTATCTCACTTGGCTTCTTCCCATGGCTAGCCACTTTAGGTGCTCCTCCCAACAAAGTATGAAATAACTGGTCATCTTCTCTAATCCCTTTTAAGTGAAATTATCAACTATATCAGCAGAAATACATGCAGAATTCTGAGATGTGAGGATGAAAGAAACACAATGACCTAGAACACTGACTACCAAGCAGGAATTTTATGAATGAGTGTTAAGACTAGGAATACAAAGAAAGGCACTGAGCATTGTAGGTGTAAACTTCTCTAGTTTCATGACAGAACATTCAGTACACAACAGAGTACAAACTTTAGATAAATAGTGGCCATGGATGGAGCTACTTAAATGACAAGATCGGTCTCAGGGTCTTGTCCAATTAATTTGGTCAGGCTGTTCATTATATTAATTTTTAAATCCCCTAAGCTCTGAGAACTTGTAGTATTATTTATTTATTTATTTATTTATCTTAGAAAGAAGGGTGTCAGAATTGAACTATTAATCAAGAATCTCCCTAATTTCTGATTGTTTTATTGGATTCACATAGCGTAAGAAGTTTACTCATTCGTAAGGCAGGACCAGTAAACCATGAAAATCAGTAGAGTGAAGAACGGCAAGCATGTTTGCAGGCGTGTGCCTGTGCTTCAACGCTGGAGGAAACATGAATGATTTGGCGAACTGATTAAAATATAAACTCAGAATGTGTGTGGCCAATTATTTTATGTGAAGCATTTCATGTCCTGGGGATGGGTATGTAGGTTCTCTGAAACCCATCAACTATATCACTTTCCTAAGTGGGGCTCTAGTTCAGACTTTTATGGCCCCACCCCTTAGGAACCGGCTTATGGCCCCGCCCCTTAGGAGCCTGTTTATGGCCCCGCCCCTTAGGAGTCAGCTTATGGCCCCGCCCCTTAGGAGCCTGCTTACTGCTAGGGTCACTGCTTACTGCTAGGGTCACATCATCGTGTGTTGTGATTTTTCTCTTGTACTCATCAGAGAACTTTCCCCGACTATTTTTTTTTTTTTTACTCTCCGCTCTCATTCATTCTCCAATGCTTTTATAGCCGAAGGAAACAGTTCAACAGCATCAGAGTTAAATTTAATTGTGCTTTCTATAACTCCCAAGCAGAATTCTGCTTCCCTTTTTGGGAAATAAAGGCTCTTTATGGTGCAAAGCCTTCCTATTGATGAATTAAGCTTCAGAAGTAAATTTAGATATAAAGAGACAAACTCTGTTCAGAAAAGCCACCCACTGCACACAATGAAGTTATTTATAATGAGGGAATTCAGGACTTAAAACAGATCCTCTTCTCAAGGATATGAAGGCAGAAACCAGGGCGGATACTGAAGGCTAGAAACATGGTTGAATGCCAAAAAAGACTACGGGAGAGAAATCAGTGAAGAAATAGAATGTGAAGCGTTTAATAATCTTAGAGGAATCTTGTCACAAGTGATCTGAGTGTATTTTAGAACACCGGAGATTCTTTGATTAAAGGAAAGTTGTACCCACGGTTAATAGGGACATTCAGCCATGTTAGTTGTATTGTGAGCTTACTGTGTTGAATAAATAAATGACTATTTAGAATACTGCTTTACTCTGGTAGACTTTAGATATATATTTTTTCCTTTAAAATTAAAACTATGCATTTGTTTATGGTGTGTGTGTGTGTGTGTGTGTGTGTGTGTGCGTGCGCGCACGTGCGTGGTGAGCATGAGGGAATCAGAGGACAACTTCGGGTGTGGTCCTTTCCACACTGAGGCAGGTTCTCTCGCTGTTAGCTCCCTGCTGTGTACACTAGGCAAGCTGTCCCACAAGCTGTTGCTGATTCTCGGTCTTCAGTCTCATCTTCTGGTTGGGGCATGCCCGGGTTGCAAATGCATTCACAATTGTACCCAGCTTTTTATGTGGGTTCTGGGGATCTGAACTCAGGTCATCAGACTTGAGGCAAGCTCTTTTTTAAAAATTAAATTTATTTTTTTTCACTTTACAACCCAATATGAGCCCTTCCTCTCTTCCCAGTACCCTATCATGTAAGTCCTTCCCCCACTCACCTTAGAAGGGGAAGCCCCCCCCCCTGGGTGTCACCTCTAGCCTCCTATCTCCCCCAGCCCCACCCCACACATCAAGTTGCTTCCAGACTAGACACATCCTCCCCCACTGAGGCCAGACAAGACTGTGCATTTAGGGGTGTGGGTTCCATAGGCAGGCAGGCAGGCTCAGGGATAGCCCCTGTTCCAGTGTTTGGGGGACCCACATGAAGACCAAGCTGCTCATCTGCTACACATGTGCAGGGGTCTAGGTCCAGCCGTGTATGCTCTTTGGATGGTGGTTCAGGCCCTTGGAACTCCCAAGGGTCAAGGTTAGTTGACTGTTGGTCTTCCTGTGGAGTTCCTGTCTCGAGGCAAACTCTTTACCTGTGGACCCATCTCCCTAGCCCTCAAGCTGGCTGTTATCAGAGGTCATTTCATGCCACTGTGGGCCACTTCTAAGTTCTTTCTTTTTTAAAAAACAAGAATTATTTACTTATTTTATGTATATGAATACACAGTAGCTGTCTTCAGACACACCAGAAGAAGGCATCGGATCCCATTACAGATGGCTGTGAGCCACCATGTAGTTGCTGAGAATTGAACTCAGGACCTTTGGAAGAGCAGTCAGTGCTCTTAACCACTAAGCCATCTCTCCAGCCCCCGCTTCTAAGTTCTTTATAAATTGTTGCTCCACTGTCATTAGTTCCCAATTAGGGAAAAAAATGTTAATAGTCTTCCCAGTATATAAACCAGGTCACCACGAAGGAGCTTACCACTCACTATCACTGAGTTATCATTATCAAGACAAGAAAAACTCAAAGCTTTTCATCATCACAACCAAAGGAAAGGACTTTAGACTGGGCAGATGCCCAGCTCTCAGAGCACTTGCTGCTCAAGACAACCTGAGTTTAGTACCAATCATCTATGACTGGAGGTCCCTTAGCACCTTGTAACTCCAGTTCCGGGGGATCAATGCTCACTTCTGGCGTCTGTGGGTGCACATGGGTCATTCATTCATACATACATACATACATACATACATACATACATACATACATACATATATACAAATAAATAGATTTTTAGGGCTTATTGCTGTCTGACGTGTAGTCTGCACATAAAGCACATCTGACTTGTTTGACTTCCAGAAAGTCACAGGAGTTTACTCTCAGATAATGTCTATACCCATAGTCAGTAATTTGTCAGTTTTTATAAACGGTCACAAAACTTTGTGCTTACGTGACTGACAGTGCTGTGTCTCCAGGACAACAAAACCTGACCTGGGGACTGAAAAGATAACTTGCCCATGCGTTTTGTTGCCATGACAGCAAGCCAAACAAACAAACCGACTGCTTAGTGTTTCCACTGGTGATTGTGTAGACACACCCATTCACTTTGATCTCAATCAGCCAACACTGTCAAGATGTGCTGTGTGCTGTGCAAACCCAGTTCGGTGGTCTTGAGCCTGCTGCTGCTAGTTGTGAGAATTAATCTAGCTCTCTAACACAGTACCCAGCACTTTGGAGGCAGAGGCAGGTGTATTTCTGAGTTCGAGGCCAGCCTGGTCTACAGAGTGAGTTCCAGGACAGCCAGGGCTACACAGAGAAACCCTGTCTCAAAAAAAAAAAGAAAACAAGAGTTCCCTTTCTTATCCCCTGCCCAGTCTTGCTATGTAACCCAAGGTGGCTGGAACTCTCCTTGTAGCCCAGATTGCTCTCAAACTCAGGACCTTTTGCCTCAGACCCTCCCTCCCCCAAGTACTGTGATTAGAAGAATCTTCCATCCTACCCAGCTGACTAAAAAAAGACAGAGTATGGTTCATGGGACAGAGTTATAGATATGATTAAATGTATGTTAAATGGCTTTGGTATTAACTTGTGACTTTCTTTTAAAAGCGGTCGTTTAAAGTCTGGATGATAGCAAAGTCAAGAGCATTGTTCAATGTTGATTTGTCAAAAGATCACAGTTTAGCCCTCGAAATAAATGTTTCCCAAAATAACAGCATTTGGGAAACTTTGAGCCCCATTTCAGTCCTCTCTCGAGAACTAAGAGGCCTTTCATAGTCCGAGGGCAGAATCCCGAGTACCGACAGAAACAAGAAGCCCTTAGTCCCCCGCACTCTGCCTGGGGACCGCAGCACTATTATTAGCACGGCATACAAAATAGATTTGGTAAACACTGGAGACGTCCTGCCAAGGAGCATCCCAGAGACATATGGTCTTTTGTAAGTGCCACAATCATTGCAAACAAGCGAGATGTCCTAATTAAGAGGGAGCTCTTGTCAGACATCTTGTTCTAAAATTCAGCATTGAGCTTCTGAAACAGACAGGCAGAACTTCAGAGGTTGGGCAAAACACCAGTGCCTTTTTTTCCCAGGGAGACGAAGGTTGAACTAGAGGGCTGCCATCTCTACTTTCACCACCAGAGGGAGCGCAACTACGTGGAATCAGCCAGGAGCCGGCTTCGAGGGTCTGGTCAGGCTCCCAGGTCTCCCACCACGATGGACCTTCTATAGCTTTTTGAGATAGTGGGAATGTAGAGAATGAACCCCATCTTTCTTGTTCCGTGGGGTTAGTACATGCACATTATTGCGTCGTTGTCACAAACTTCTGTAAGTAGAGTGCACATTTAGCTGAACGACTAAACGGGGTGTGGTGGTGGAGGATAAATGGCCATTCTTCCAATTTGCCTTGCCTGGTGTGGGCGCTTGGGCTTCTCACACACAGCTACCTGTTTTGTGTTTAGTCATTAAAGCTTTGTAATGATTTTCTGGGATAGAGTTTTGGACTAGTCCAGGATTCTGAAAAAAAAAAAAAAAAAAAAAAAAAAAAAAACTTCCCAACCCAAATACTTTTTCTGTTTCCTTAACAGAGCGTTAACTTTTTCCAGGTAAGGGACCTGACCTTGCGCTACACAGTTCATGCTGTAAGCCCTGTTCCCAGCAGATACTCAACCCAGAGTCTGTGATTGGCAGGAGTGGCTGGTGTACGGCTTTCTTGTCATGGAGGGGCACCCATGAAGAACGGGGTACAGTTTTGATGCTCAAAGTGTCTAACCATATTTCCTCAACATATTGTCTTATATGTGTAAATATGCATATATACTCCTAAGTACACAAATACAGCCTGCTCAGTCTGTATGCTGTTACTTGTGTGTAGGTTTTCTGGGCTGACCGTTGGTATTGGATAGCCAGTTGGTGTGCTCTTCCCTGGGGAGCCTATTTCTCAGCTCCCAGCATTCCTTGGTTGCCTGTGGTTCTGGGATTCCCTCATGTCCACTGGGTCAGCCTTGTTCAGCTCAAGTTTAGGCTCCTGTATGTATGTTTGAATGTAATGGAAATCAAAATAGCGGTGGTTCAACAAAATACTCTAAAATAAGCATTGTCTCATTCTTTCTCATTGTAAGCACCTCCTCAATATGTACACAGACACCCCCTTGGGAAAAGGGGGTGGTTCCTAAGGGAATAACCTTACCAAAAGATTAGACAATGACTTTTGTGGAAAATAATACTTTGTATTTATTTAGTTTTCAGTCTGTGACAGTTTCATAACATTCCTGATAAACTTTACTTAGCTCACCCCTCACTTCCCTCTCTCTTCCTCCTTCCCCAGCTGAAACCTTCCAACAAGTCTCCCTCCTACCTTTGCATCTCATGTGTGTGTGTGTGTGTGTGTGTGCACACGCGCGCACATGTGAGTGTGTTGTACGAGCATAGTCTAACTTACTTTTTTATCATCTATCACTCCATCCATCCATCCATCCATCCATCCATCCATCCATCCATCCATCCTTCATCCATCCGTCCATCCGTGTATCCATGTAGTGTATCCGTGTATCCATCTATCCGTCTATCCGTCTATCTATCTATCTATCTATCTATCTATCTATCTATCTATCTATCTATCTATCTATCTATCGACATTTTCACTCACCGAACCTGGAGTTCACTGGTTAAGTGTCTTAGATGACTGGTCTGAAAGTCAAGCATTTGAATCACTGAGATTTCCCCAAAACCCTAAAACCGTTCTTGCTTTAAGGGAAGGAAAATCTGATGTCAAGGTGTTGGAAACAGGACTCGGGTCTCCTGGCCTGAGTTCATTCTGTTCCATGCTGCAAATGGGAACAAAAGAGATGGCTGATCTTAAAAATAGCTTTTTCTCCCAAATACTAAAGCCAAACTAAGTAAGCACCCTGATTCTGGAAAGGATTTCTAAATCAGAAAAGGACCGGGACACACATAAAGGAAGGCTTTCACACAGACGAGAAATCTAAAAGGAGACAGAACTCCCTTGAATACACGGTTTATATCTTGCTTTTGACCGAGTCACAGGGAGAATTGTGGATGGTCGGGACATAAGGATGGGATTAAAGGTGCTGGATCTAATATGCTACTTCTTCTTTAATGCAAAGAATGTGTGTCCTGGTTAGGTTTTTGTCAGCTGAACAGCAGCTAGAGTTATCTGGGAAGAAGAAACTCAGCTGAGAAAATGCTCCCCTCTGATTGTCTGTAGCAAGACCGTGGTGCATTTTCTTGATTGATGATTGGTGAGAGAGAGGGCCCAGCCGACTGGGAGCAGTATCAACCACTGGGCCAGATGGTCCTGGGTGCCATGATAAAAGCAGGCTGAGCAAGCCAGTAAGTATCATTCCTTTGTGGCTCTGCTTTAATTTCTGCTTCTAGAGTCTATCGTTGAGTTCCGGCCTGACTTCTCTTTGTGGTGACTGTACATTGGAATATAAAACAAACCCCGTTCTTCCTGAGTTGTTCATGGCTGTTTCTGTTTCACAGTAACGGAAATCAAACTAGAATAGTGTGAAAATATCAAAGCCCACCGCAACCATCTTTATCTCAGTAACAGATTTGTGTCTCTGTTTGGCAAGACTACACATTTAATTCCTCTAGTGCTGGTTCCAATAAGCTATTTATGAGTCTAAAGGGATTATCAATACTGCATTTGAAAGATGGAGTCACAGTCATTTCTAGCAAGATGTTGAAAGCTTTGGGCTCATTTGTGTACATGAAAATGATCAACTATTAATTGAATGTGGTGGCAGAAGCAAGCTGAGATGGGATGGGACAAAAGAACAAGGAAAGAGGAGATGGGGAATTGTATCTTGAGCTAATTCATGGGATCGTGAAGATCTGAGCTACTACCACCCCTGTCAGTCTGCCCTTATACAAGAGTGCCCTCAAAAAGGGTAAGTTACAGTTAGGATCTATTGAGTGAGAGCAGGACACTTCACAGGACTAAGGTTGGAACTTTAAGGATCAGTGCGTCGACCAGTTTCTACCTAGGCAACATGACCAGGCAGACTATCTCACTGGGAGACGTACTGATGTTGGTATTGATGGTTTGGTACTGAAAACAGAGACACTTACCCATGAAGGGTTTCCAGAAACAGAAGCTGTGGTGGGGCAGCTACTATTATCAATCAGAGACTTAATGTTACTTCATGGCGACAATACTCCCATCTACTTAGGGTTTGATACCATCTTCCAGCCAGGGCTGGCTGAAGCAAGGCTTGCTGTTAGTTTCATCAGTTTGTTACTTTCCCAGTGTGGAGGATGGGTGCCAAGGCCTTTAGCATGCTGGATAATGACTCCGCCATTGACCTGCCTCTCAGATTCTTCAGCCCATATTTTTGTTATTTAAAAATATTCTAGGTTATCAAGGCTTGAAATGAATGATTCTTCTAGAGCAAATGAAGACCAATATTCTTCCAGTGTCTTCTTCCATGGTATATCATGCCTTATGCATCCTCTAATACGCCATCTCTTCCCTTAAGTCTTTGAAAACTTGTATGTTCCATTACCAGAGGCTGAGACAGGCTTCCTCTTGTGCTATACAAGTCTGGGCTATTTCATCGCCCAGCTGGTCCTCTGGACAGTTCTTATGTGTGACTCCACTTTGGCTGGTTAGTTATGGTGATGTGGTCACCAGCCATAGCTTTTTTTTCTGGGCTTGATAATTATCCCAGCATTTACCTCTGGCTATGTCAATTTGTCATACGCCAACCTGCCTAGCTTGAGAGACAAGAGGATCTGAGGTGTCCTGTGACCGGTGTGTTCTGGTCTTTGGTTCCTGGGCTCTCTTTAGCAAGGGCCAGCCTGTACTTCCTTTCCTTAGGGAGGAGCTGCACAGCCTGAAGGCAGACAGCAATTAAAATGGCCATTTCTTAAGTTCGCCACAATCAGACTTTCTTTGTAGCTTGTTTTTGGTACCACTGCCTTCCCAGAGACTCCTTGGCTGTATCTACCCAGGATTAAAGTGAAGCCTTAGGCTCTTTGGGAGAAGCTGGGCGGCCATTGAGGGTTCTTTGACTCCACCCTCCACTGAGTTCTATCAAAAGTGCCTCTTTCTTCCTGAAGGGGAAAGTCCCGGAACTGGGTGGAATTGCTCCAGGGAGCCAGAGATGCAGGGTTCAGAACCACTTTCTTACAATGTCCTTATTTTGAGTCACAGGGAGAGAGGGACGAGGTTGAAATATTAGAACATTTGGATTCTTAATGTCTCCATCAGCAGCAAGGGAACCGGGGGGTTAGATATGGATGGCAGACCGGAATTTGGAAAGTAGTTGAATGACTATTTTTTAAGTTCCAGTCTTGAAATACTGAAATGTTACAATGGAGCAAGTTTGAGTAAGAGGAGAGAGACATGGGTGTGGGAGGCAGACCTGAGCAGCGCAGGAGGATCAGGGGCTTCCTCCTGGTTTCCCTTAGGGAGACTGGAGCAGTGTGCCTCTCTCCCAGTTCCTAGAACCAGAGACTGGAGGGGGGACATCTTGTCCCAGACTAGGTTGGGTCTCTTAACCACACCAGGAAGCAGGTGGAAGAGCATTTTTGGTATCTCCCTGCTTACACTTCTTTCAAGGTCCCAGAATGAGGAAGGGTAGGAAAATGGGAACAGAAGTAGAAAGAATTCTGGGCACTTCAGAGAGATTTTCCCTACAGTTGGCTGTCCTCCTATTATCAAGAAACCAAGTGGGTCATCTTGTCTGGATCTTGAGTTGACAGTTTCCAGTGTCAGAAAGACTCCAGGATTGTGACTGTTGGAGAAATGTAACATTTACAGTGCCCATTGAACAGGAGGAATCACTGTCATTGTATGGCCATTAATGCTGATAAATAGGGAATTGATGCCCAACTTGCTGATATAATCCGTAGGACCCACCTCCCTCGACAGCGTTGCCTAGAGTAACTGGCTACGCTTTACTTTCCACCTGGACTTGAGCTGGGATGGCGCCCGGTGAGCCAGAAAAGCAAAGGACCTTGGACCTGGAGCAGAGGGGAAGCCACTTCCTTGGTCTAACCTGACTTGAACGTTACCAGAGACGGACAGGGGAGTGTTTGGAGAGAGGACAAGTCCTGAGGAGGACCGGGTGCCACCGAGATGTTTCTGGCGCTGGAGCAGCTGGCATCCTGCTCTATTGAGATTGGCTGGCCCAGGAGGATCCTAATTACTGCACAACTGCTGCCTCCATAATCACAGTGACAGCAGTCGTGTGGGCCGGAAGGAGATGCGAGATGGAGCTGGTGACGGCTGCGGGAGGATGCCGGAATCATTGTTCTTTGCCCTGGCTTCAAACGAGGGGGCTGTTGCCAGCTGCCTGCTAAGTTTGAAACAGCTGTCCCCAAGAAGAGGCCAACCCTTCCAGCCTCAGCTCTAGAGAAGATACCAGCCCTAGCCATCAGGTCTATCCCTAAGTCCTTTGGTCATGGCAGAGGCCCCTTTGGCCATGGCTGTAGGGGGCAGCCTGGAAGGTGCTTAGAACTATTTATTCTACGGGGTCTCAGAGGATAATTAAAAAGTGTGGAAGGGGGTCAGTGAGAGCTGGGCTGGAAAATAAACTCGCATTTAAAAACTACAAGATGATACCTCCGAGGAAGTATCTTCACAGCAAAGAGAAGGAGCATGAAATTTATTAGATGACCTCTTTGACTTAAAAAAATTACAGAAAAACACAAAGATACTTTCTCATATATATATATATGAAAATCTCATTAATCATATATATATGAAAATCTCATATAATCACAAACACACACATACATACATACATATGTGTGTGTGTGTCTATATAATGTGAGCTTTTCTTTTTCTTTTGAACAAAGTCTCAGGTTTATGCTGAATACAAGAAGCTTTGAGGACAGCTCTCAGTGGACTCTGAGAGCCAGACAGAAGCTTAATATGCAAATGAGGGATGTTAGAAACGGAAGGAAGGAAGTGGGTAGGGGTGGGACAAATGCCTGGGAAGGGTGCACATCCCACTTTGGATTGTCCGTTTTATGATTGGTTCTCAGGAAGATGCCAGGACTGATCAGAGACAGAGACTCCTAATGAGGCAGCCATCTTATCCTCCCCGGGTCCTTTGCTGGCTTTCTGACTTCTGGACACTAAGGATTCTGGGAGGTGAAGATAATAGATTTACTGGCTGATCATGTTCCTCCCGGGAGTCTGGTGTCTAATTATGA
Organism: Uromys caudimaculatus; assembly: GCA_028551405.1. Classification (NCBI taxonomy): domain Eukaryota; kingdom Metazoa; phylum Chordata; class Mammalia; order Rodentia; family Muridae; genus Uromys; species Uromys caudimaculatus. The sequence goes on along the minus strand of CM052714.1, from coordinate 14,460,914 downwards.
CATAGTGGAGTCATAGGCAAAGCTAATTTGCCACGCTGATGCTTAGAGTGGGCACGTCGGGGTGAGACTTGTGAACTCAGAACTTCCTGGCTTTTGTTCCTCTTTGTTTACTCCAGAACCAGTCTTTTCCCGTGCCTGGCTCCAGCGCACCACCCAGTGTCATAAATGAAATTGTATGTTAAGCTACAGATTCTCTTCCAGTCCTTCAGGATCCCGGGCTCAGCTCTAGATTCTGGATCCTTTCAGGTTGCTTTGCAAGACCGTAGAGCAGTATCGCTTGGTGGTGTGTGGTGAAGTGGGCTGAGGTGTCCACGATCCAGTTTTTGTTAAAAAGAGTAAAGGTATACTTCTGTGGAACACATTTTCATTCCATATTCTCTTGTGTTTTTCCCTTTCAAATCCTTTTAGCTTGGCTTGTAAGATCAAGAGTGAGTCTGATAGTCATGCGCACTGAGTAGCAGCGAGAGCCAGCGTCTCCTACAAATTGTTGGGGAGCGACCGATTTCTCTGTTAACTCCTACCTTAGCTTGTAGATGTCGCTTGGAACAAAATCGGGCTTGCGTTTCTTCTCTACCATTCCAGGAGTGTGTTAGTCTCTGACTCTTAATAGCCATGTTCCTCAGTAGCCGTAAGGGAACCTGGGGTTTGCACAGGGCTCTCAGACTGGGATTTTAAGATGACAGAATGATAATTTTAAGACATTATTGCACCATAGCGTTTCACATAAGTTCTAACTTTGAAACCTACAGACTTGTTAGCAGGATCTCATGCTGGGACAGAGCAGACACTGCCTCATGGAAACAGGTGATATCTGTAGCAGCAGGTTCTCCTCTCAGGTTCATCTGATCAGAAAGATGTCAGGAAGCTAAGAACACAAAAGGTCTTTGGCATTTTAATGAGTGTAGTTTGGACACAGTAATTAGATCCATGTATCTGGGAGGCCAGATTGATTAGTGGAGTAAAGACGCCATTTACACGTCCATAGCTTGTAGTCGGCCTCAACCTGTCAGAACTGTGTGTTCACACGCAGAATCATTTATGGCCTTTGCAAGAGGTAGAATGGAAACTGTATGACCTGGGATGTCATCTGTCAGCACGCACTACCAGGAAGCACCCTGTGTGTCTTCCTCTGCTCTTAGACTCTTCCGTCCTCCTCACCGTTGGCCTCTATGGGTCCAGTACTGGCTAGAGGTGAATGTCATTCTCATCACAGCTTTATGGATGGGTTGATTTTTCGGTCTGGCTCAGTATCCTGTCATTTCAAAAACTGTTTGTCATTTAGGCTATGGGAATCACAGCCATGTGCCACATGGTAATGTTCCAGATAGTGGCAGCTTGTATGGTGGTCCCACAAGTTTAGAACGAGGCCAAAAATTCCTGTCACCTAGTGATGTCACCCATCCTAACACATTCCACATGTGTTTGTGGTGATGCTGTTGGCCTCACCATGGGGTCAGTCACACAGAAGTAAAACTTGCACAGCTATGGGCAGTACATGGAAATGGTAATAAGCAACGGTTACTGGTTTATATAATTATTGTACTATACTACACGTGTTAATCTTGGTTCTCTCCTTTGCATATAAAAAGTTGACACTAAAGCAACGTGCTCACTCTTCCAATGGCAGTATCAATGTTTTGTGCTTGCTCCAATTCTTTTAGTGTGTTTGTGTTTGTGTGTGTGCCCATATGTATGTGCGCATCTGCACACTGAAGGCCAGAGGATACCTCAGGTGCTGGTCTCAGGTGGCATCTACTTTTTACTATTATTTATTATTCATTGTAGATTTAGAGGTAATTTCTATCACTAGTTTGGGCTAAATTGGCTGGCCAGTGGGCCCTGGGAGCCCTTCTGTTTCCATTTTCCCAGTTATAAGCACAGGATACCAAACTAGGCCCTTATAATAATATAGGTTCTGATGACTGAAGCCAGGGTCTCACATTTGCAAGGCAAACGAGTTACCAAACGAGCCCCAGCACTTGCCACAGCCCTTGATTGCGTTAAGTGGTTATAGTAAGTGTTCAGCCTACACCATCCAAGATCCTGGTGTTTGCAAGCGATGAAATGGCCTAATGCGATCTTGCCTGTATGTATTTCTACCATTAAACTGGCTGTCTCTGAAAAAAAAAAAACAAAGATGGCCTTATGTTTGCTGTTTGTACAAGTTTTCAACACATAATACATATTTTGTCAGAGATGATCAGCTGGCTAAACTTGAGGGTAACATGGTATTTGTAAGTTTTTAGCTTTAAGAACAGGGAGTTATGGGAGCTCTCATACACACAGATGACTGTGTAGACAGTACTAATCCTGTTTGTGAGAGAATGCTCAATATATGGCATGAGATATCCAGATGAGAACACAGGACCATGTGCTGTGATGACCTCATACCTATAGAAATACACAGAAGAACTGCAGAGAATGTGCTAAACTGTGAACCCTTGAGTACATGTTGAAAGTGAGACTATCAGTGAGACTCTTTTGGACAAACAATCTATAATGAATTTGTACAATTTTTGTAATCAGAGAATTTTTTTTTTTTTTTTTTACAAAAAATAGTTATGAAGTGGGTTCCTGATATGGCACTGGCTGTAATAGGAGGAGGGACCCGCAAGAAGAGACACGGGAATTTTGGTGGAGAATCAGAGCCAACCATTTCAAGGCACAACATGAGCCACTGACAAATCCCCAGCTGTATGGCAGCTACTCACTGGAGCTAGAATGAGGTCTGTCCCTTGTCTATCTTTTTTCTGTGTGTCCATCTGTCTGTCTCTTGTCTATCTTATTTCTGTGTGTCTGTCTCTGTCTATTTGTATGTCTATCTTATCTGTCTTCTCTTTCTTCCCCTGCCTCTCCTCTCTGTCTCTGTCTCTCTGTCTCTGTCTCTCTCTCTGTCTCTCTGTCTCTCTGTCTGTCTCTCTGTCTCTCTGTCTCTCTGTCTCTCTGTCTCTCTGTCTCTCTCTCTCTCTGTCTCTCTCTCTGTCTCTCTCTCTCTCAGCATATGGCATATGGAGGCCAGGTTGATGCTGATGTGTTCTCTTGCTCTCCACCTTATTTTTCAAGGTAGCTCCTCCTACTGAAGTCACTGATTCAGCTACGACAGCTGGCCGGTGAGCTCCCAAGGTCTGCCTGAGTCTGCCTTCCACCCCATCCTTAGTGTTGCTATGGGTTCTGGGGGTCTGAACCTCAGGCCCCCATTCTTATATAGCAAGCACTGTACCCTCTGAGGCATCTCTCCAGCTCCTAGAATGAGCCAATTTGATCAGAATTTCTAGGGTGGAGTTATCCCAGTTTTCACGCACATTTTTGCAAAGTCAGTACATTCGGATTAATTTGTTATTGGGATTTTAGCTACCCAAATGCCCAGCCCAGGAGAAGCCCAGTCCAGAGTTTGAGCCCTTGTCAAGTGCAGTTTCTGTCAGGGCTTTAAGTGATACAATGTGTAGTAGAGATTTGAAAATTTCAGGTATCTGTTCTTCTGCCAATATTAAAAAAAAAAGAGAGACATGAGAAAGAAAATAACCACAAAGACATTTAATCAGTTACATGGATTGGGTTTATTTTCCCCCACTGGGCAATGTTTTTCAAAAAGTCTTTGGAGAATTTAAGCTGAATTAATATTTGTCAATTCACAGCCACATAACAGCAGTTTCAGCCCGTTACAAAAGCCAGACTCATGGCACAGGGACGAGAAATCAATTTGTCACCAAAATTTCATTTGTTTATTATCCAAACAAATGGGAGAGCAGGGTTGGAGAGTGTGTCAGTGTGGTTAGTAGTGATTTTTTGGCTCGTATTTTCCCTTAGTAATTGAAGCATTGGATCAGAGATATTTCTAATTGTAAAAGCCAAATCCTCAGCTATGGCAGCGAGACCCATCTGAGCTTGCTGCTGTCGATCACTGCATCAGAACACAGGCAAAGAAGGACTTCATATTGAACAATAATTCAGTTTCTAATTCATGGATGCACAGGGTTTTCTTTCCCCCTTTCTAGATTTTTTTCTTTCTACTTTTCTTTTTTATTATTTTTTTTTATTTTTGACACTTTATTTACATTTCCAATGTTTCCCCTTTTCTAGGTCTCCTCTTTGGAAACCCCCTATCCTTTCCCCATCCCTGCCTCTATGAGGGAATTCCACCT
>CM052714.1:14403304-14456272 GCA_028551405.1 Uromys caudimaculatus | reverse complement strand
TCTGTAGTACAACTTGAGGTCAGGGATGCTGATTCCCCCAGAAGTTCTTTTGTTGTTGAGAATAGCTTTTGCTATCCTGGGTTTTTTGTTGTTCCAAATGAATTTGAGAATTGCTCTTTCTAAGTCTATGAAGAATTTACTAGATGATATCATTTCTATTGGAACCGACAAGGAGAGACAAGCACACATGGATTGTCTGTGCTTAAAAGGCAACATTTCTGGATGTGTATTTTGGGTTGAAGAATTACTAGACAAACTAAATATGGCACACTAAAAAAAAAAAAAATCAGTAAATTTGGTTGAAGTCTGTACTTTATTTTTTACCTGCTGTGGGATGTTGGGGAAGTCATGTGTAACTCTCCAAACTCTTTTCTGTTGACCTTCTGCGTGGAGATAACAGTGTATAGCCCAGCTCAAGGTCCAGCATGGGGTTAAGCAATCGCCTCTTTCATCTCTACAGAGCACTCGCCCCTGTATTTGCATTGCATATATCACTGCATGGACTATCTCATACAGATGCTTGCTTTAAAATGTCTGCGTATACAAATAAGAAATACACACCTGAATACAGAGCTCATTCAGGATTTGCAGAGCCATACTAAGGCAACAGCCAGCATACGATATCTGATCAGTGCACATCAGAAAGGCCAAGTCTAGTCAGGACGAAAACCCTAGGAGGAGAATGCGCTGTAACCTGGGGGGTCAGCTTGGTTAACGGGATCTGTAGTTCCAGTCTCCATGTGGACATTCATGGCTGTGCAACCTTGGGTGAGCTACTGAGCTGCTTAGGGCTTCCACTTTATGCTCACCACAGGTGCTAGAGCTTATATTGATGCTCTGAGGATTTAAATATATTATTCCTGTGAAATAACTGACCCAGAATCTGTGTCTCTTGTCACCCAATCATCTATGCGTTTCTATTTATTTATTTATTTTTATTACTCAAACTCATTGCAGCATGGCTGTGTTTGCACGTTTACATTTTGAGGAGGGAAAACACACAAAATGAAGATGTTTTAATAATAGAACTTTTGATGTCTTCCCTCCCACCCCCAACAAGACAGAGGTACTGACTGTTCCATAATATGCCCTGTAGACCAGGCTGGTCTTGAACTCACAGAGATCCACCTGTGAGTTCTTGAGTGTTGGTACTAAGGGCATGAGCAACCAACGCCTGGCTGACTCTTGCTGTCTTAGTGTACAGCACTAAGTGCCAGTCAGGATGAGGATAGCCACGGTGAAGTAGCTGACAGATTATTTTTGAATATTATAGGTTGGTGGCACCCAGCATGGGATCACAGTTCTGGCAGCAGTGAAAGTGTTGCTGCAGCCGCAGGCTAATAGGGAAAAGTCAAAGCCTGGAGTCCGGAGCTTCTGTGGCCTTAGCCAAATGCTCGCCCTTAGACAGCTCTTGCTGTGTGACATCCATGGAAACTTTAGACAAATGAGATTATGGTTGTAGAACAAAAATGCAGGGGGCTAACATTTATTGGCATTCTCTATTTATTCAACTCATTAAAAGAGTCATCATTTCATTGAGTCTTTAAAACAATGGGACATTATGTTTAAAACGATGGGTATTATGTTCATTGAAGAAAGACCTGAGACTGCCGAAGGTTTAGTGACTTACTAAGGGTCCTCAGCACGTTTGGTTCAGAGGGAAGTAGACCTCTCTGAGCCTGAGGAGTGACCTGCTAGAGAGTAGCTCAGCATCGAGATGGGAGCAGCAGCAGTAAGAGGGGGTTCCTGCCCCAACTGCCTTCTCAGGGGGCCCTTGTGTGTTTCTGAGCATGTGAGCTGGGCAGAACTCAAACTGAAGGACATAAAGGATGACAGAGAAATGGTGTTGGGTGCTGGAATGGCCTCTGACCTGCTCCAACTGCTCCAGTATAGCCATTCTTCCTAAGTGGTCCTTTGCGAATGCTCTTAACTCTTTCTTTGGCAGATTGTTTCCAGACCGTCTCCCAAGGTGTCTGTTTCTGTTCTCACACCTGATCTTCTCCAGAAAATGAGAAGACTCTGAGCCACTGTTTTCTTTATTACCAAATAGTTGTGGTTCACATAGTTGTACCTCTCTGCTGAAGATATGAGCCAGGGAACCAGATTTTGGTAATGACTGGGTTGGTCTTGAAATCATCTTCTTTCTCTTATGACGACTCTTTATTTCACGACTTCCCCCATGTTCACTATGAACCCCTGCTTCCCATAGAGGGAAACAAACCAGCCACAGCAATTCCAACACAAGGCTTGGAAGAGTGGGAAGAGGTGGTAGAGTGTAGGCCCGGAACTCCTCTGTGTCCCAGCCTGGATGCTGGGGACGGCTGAGAGGTGATGCATGGACTAGGAATGGTTTCTCAGGTCTGAAAAATATCACAGGAGCTGCCCCCTTGGGAGACATGGGTGTGTAAGAAGCCTCATCTAATCAGCATGGGAAGGGAAGAGAATTATCACGGGATACCCTTATGGTGGTCATGGTTGAACAGATCCCAGGAGTTTTTACATGAACTGTACAAAAGAAACTTCTGCCTTGCAGCATAGAGAACCGTTTGGAGGGGACTTAGGGCGTGGCTTCTGGATCTCATCTACATTTTAGTCCCTTTCCGACGCTTTTTTTTTTTTTTTTTTTGGGGTTCTGCTTTGTCTCTTGGCTATGGTAAAGGGCGGCACAGTAACGATGACTAGGCTTAAGTTTCCACACAGAAGCCAATTTTTAACTGAAGAAAATAGATGTATGATATGTAATAGTAAAGGCCACAGAGTGTTTTGCGCATGACACGTCTTTAATAAATAATATAAGATCAATGACTCAATAATGAATTAAATTACCAGCAGAGAGAGTTTGCAGTGTCACCTATGAGAATAATATAAACTGAGGTTCTTCAGTGAAGCGCTTATCATAAAATTGTAGTTCCCCTTAAACTCTAGATACAAACAAAGTCTTAAATGTTTGGGCGCAGTTTAGGTTTTCTCTACTGTGCTCAGTGTCCAGTGCAATCCCTCACTACACACTGCTGATGGCTTACGGAAAGCACATTTTGAATTTTCATTTATTTGATAAAAGACACAAACTATTGGCAATAGCCTAAAATGACACTCTTTCCCTGTCAAGTGTTTCTTTCAGCTAGAGACTGCTTTCTGCTACCAGAAGAAAATAAAAGGCAGAAACCAAATAAATAGCAGCATTGGAGAATATTCCCCTCCTGCCATGGTTCTTATACTTACATAGTTGTCATGAAAACCCAGTAGTGAGGAAGTCTGAATGTTCAAAATCGTTTTCTTTCTGGTGTTGCCCAGACTTGCTTTTGGGAAAACACTGACTGCATTTGGCTTCTGATAGTGACAGCCATTTTGCCTTATAGTCTGATGGTACTAAGGATAGATTTTTGAAGTCCTTAAAACTGATTGCTTTGCAAGAACAGGGCTGGTTTCTATCCTGTGAGTTGAAAGCAAATCTATTTAGAACAATAGTCAGTGGCCCACAATCTTCCCTGGCTTCTGTTGTGTGGTTTATTGATATTTTAATCAGACAGTTTTGACCAGAAACAGATCACCCTGGTTGGCATGGTTTTGTAGAATATGATTTTTATTTATACCTCAGAATTAAAAATGGGAACACAAGTTTATTTGTGTAAAAGTATTAAAATCGTGGCGATGCGGATGTCTTTGAGAAAATAGTGTGCACTCTGAGGATTTGGGCGCCAAATTCTCTTCTGACCCCCTTGTTATTGGACTTAGATTTTTTTCTTCTGGTTTTGGAGCCATTTGAAACTCCCAATCTCCTAATTTCTAGTTCTTGCTGTTCTTGTTTGTCTGAGACTTATGGGTGACTGTTGTGCGTAGCTTTTGCTACCCTGCTCTAAGCTCTGGGAACGGGCTGCATTACCAGCCCCTGCCCAGAGAATATTGGATCCCCGGATGAAAAACACAGACACACATGTTGCTCAATTTCAACCTACCTTCTTAACTCAACTGATGGGTGCCTCCAGTCTACCGCAGCTAGTGTGCCCTTCCCAGTACTCTTAGCTCAGCACCCCAAATCTGCCCTCAACTTCAGTTGCTCAGTCACCTTAGTCCTAGCTCAACATTGTTGGGCCCCGCCATGGGGAGGAAGCATGAGCTGCCTTGGCTGCTCTCCCACTCCGAGCCAGGTCCGGGCTGCAGTGCGATCCCTGTTGGACAAAAGCTCTTAGACACCGGAGAAGTTTTGCACCTTTATTCCTTCTGGATGGTAGGCAGGGGTGCAGGCGGAAGTGGGCAGGGCAGACAGGTAGAGCACGGGGGGCTACATAGGTCAGGATGGTCTGATATACTGTTTGGGAGGGGTTGGGGTTTGGCAACTGAGACTTTCCATTGGTCTGGTCTGGGGACTTTGTAGTGCCTCATTTGCTTGTGGGAGGACTCAGCGTTGCTTTCTATATGACAAATCTCACATGCTAGGCCTCTCTCTCTATAGGGGTTGTAAAGGCTGTGGCCGTTTTTACAGGAGTCTTCCAGGAGCATTGGCCAAAAACATAATTTGGTCCCTCGTGGAAATTTCACTGCTTGTGGATATTCCACTGGGTCTCCCAGAATTTTCAGCCTGTGCTCAACCGGGTGTCAGATTGCCTGCCACAGACCACTGCCCCACACAACATCCCAAACTCCCACCTGGAGACGTGGCCTATGGCCAATCTGCCTGAGATCTCACTTGGCTAGTTGACCTCTAAAGCATGGCAAAAAAACCCTTCCTTTCTTTCCAGCTTCTGCCAGCTTCTGTAGGGACCCAGAAGTCCCGCCTATTCTGCCCAGCAATTGGTCACTAGCATCTTTATTGCTAGATCAAGAACCAATTGGGAAACAGGACCTTAGCATCAGCCCCCCCCCCCATCTCCTACAGGTATCGAACAGAAGCAAAACTGTACTGTATGAAGTCCCTGCCTGCCCTATTATGTTAAAATACCTTAGGCTGGACATTATAAACTACATCATTTGCCCCTCACAGTTCTTGATGTCGAGAAGCCTGAGGTCAGGCTTGGTATCTGTTGAGGGGTCATTTTTAGCCTCACATCTACCTCTTTCTAGTTGGGTCTCCAAATGGTATTAGGGACAAACAAGCTCTCCTGGGCCTCCTATTAAAAGGTATGAATCCCACTCATAAGGGCTTCTCATAATCTAGTTAAATCCTAAAGCCCTCACTCCGTACCACAGCCGCACTTGAGGTCAGGTTCCAATCTGTGAAGTTTGGAGGATCACAGCTTCAAGATACATAGTGCAGCGGTGGCATTGAGAGGAGAATTTTGAAAACTTCAATACCTTCCATCTGAGCTCATTTGAATCCCTTAGAAATGTCTTCTTTTTGGAATCATATAAACATCAGAATGGGCTAAACAGTAGAAAGTATAGCATAAATCTCAGTTATACCCTGAGGGAACATTTTTTTGTGGGGTTCAGATCTATCAAGACCTATCTGCAAACCAAGGCTCTCCAACTTCCATATTCTTCGGGAATCAAATGCTCACTTGCATGTGAGAGTCATGAACCAAAGACTCTGTTACCTGAGAGTGACAGGGTCCTCTGAAGTGTGGATGTTCTGTGCACTCATACAGAGGCAGTGAAGTCCTCATGTTATATTATTTAGGCCATTTGTGACTCTATATTTTCTTTGCTAATTCTGTTTTTAAAAAAATCCAACTCTCCCGCCACTAACTTGAAAATGCAAAGAATCCTTTTGCTGAAAGTGCTGATCCTGCTGGAACAGTTTTGGACTTTACAGAAAATTAAATCTGTACATGTATGCTTCCGGGGTGTGTGTGTGTGTGTGTGTGTGTGTGTGTGTGTGTGTGTGTGTGTGTGTGTGTGTTTAAATAAGAAAGACTTTTTTCTTTTTGTGGTTATTTGATACCTTAGGTAAAACTAGAGCCAAGAGGTGTTATCAAGAGTACTAGACGAAGTATACCAGCTGTCGGGCTGTGGAGATAAAAAGGCAAATGAAATGCAGTTTTTGATCTTCTGATTCTGCCAATTTTGTGAGCAAAATTGTCTGTTAGAATCCTTGTATGCCCTTGTCGTTAAGTTTGTAAGGATTCTGCTTAAGAAGGCAGCTGACCTACTTGCTAGTCTAACATAGAGTGACTGGTTGGGATAGCAGCCTTTTTCTCTTCCTGCTTTCATTCACCATGGTAACCACACCTGCAGCTAACATTTTCTGAGCACCCTGTGTTAGGTACTGACTATGTGTTAGGTGCTGACTATGTGTTAGGCAGCAGCTAATGTTTTCTGAGCACCTCGTGTTTGGTACTGACTATGTGTTAGGTACTGACTATGTGTTAGGTGCTGACTATGTGTTAGATACTGACTATGTGTTAGGGTCCATGCCAGGACTTTTCAAGACCTTCCTCTTTGGTCGCACTTCACCCTGGGGCATCTTTTATTATCACCGTTCCCAGCTTCCAGATGGGGGCATGTGAGATTGAACTTAACCTGCCTGGGCTGGTGCACTTGATCAGTGTTGGGCTGGGGTGTCACTCCATGGACTGTCAACTTCATTAATATATTATCACCAGGATTCTAGCCTACTTCAGAGGACAACATTTGATCAGGCTATATGATGACATAATTATAGAACTATGATGGACAAGGGTGAATGAAGTTCCTAAAACATCCTGTTTGCTTGGCCCCCTGTTTCTTTTCCCATTTGAATATGCTTCGTGTGTGTGTGTGTGTGTGTGTGTGTGTGTGTGTGTGTGTGTGTGTGTGTGTGTGAGATACTGGGCATGAAATTTAAGGTCTTGCTCACACTGAGCAAGCATGACACTGAGCTATCCCCTGGAACCAATGGGTAACAAGAGTTCTGAGACAGAGGCAATCCCGAGGAAGAAAGAGAAGCATCAGAGGTTAAGAGCGGGCATGACAATCAAATTCTAAGCACCTGTGTTAACCTCCAGGGGGAAACTGATAATAGCAAGTGGCAGCCCTCCTGTATTTAGTATACTGCGTGTATCATTTGCGCGGGGATTACTATCTGAATCTTCTTAGGCACCTCCTGTTTCCCTCACAGCAGCAGCCTTCATGTCACCAAGGGTCCGCCCCTGCTGCCTAATCTTCAGAGCCTCCAGTTCCCAGGCAGGAGGGTTTTACGCCATATCTCTTCCCACCACGCTCCCACTTCTGCTGCCATCTCCAGAAGCAGCGGTGGTTCTCCGTTGTTCAGTGAGGGTGTGACAGTGTGCACGCACTTTTGTGTAAGTGTATCTGGATATTTCAGAAGATGCCGGGAACAGTGGCGGCTTGGGAGTGGAGGGTGAGGGACCTTCATTGTGTAACAAGATGGAGGCATCAAGGAGGCCGCATTTGTTGTGAGTTAAAAGGTTTATACAAAGATTTTGTGAGTAATGTCTAAGGTTTTAATAGGGTAATTAATCTTTCTAAGTGCTAGTGCCAGATTTTGGGATCAGCTATTATCCCTGGCTGCAGAGAAGCCCTTTATGTGTTGCTAGGAGCAGGGCTCAGAGAAGAGAATACTCAGGTTGCCAGAAGAAGATGCGGCCCCAGTTAGGTTGTTTAGACACATTTTCTCGTGACTTTGTAAGAAAGAAACCCCATTCCAAGGGGCTATCATTGCCTTTAACAGGCCCCCCCCCCCCGGAAGTAGAAAGGAAGAAGAATAAACACACACCATTTTGGGCTTTTTGTACCTTAGTGACACTTGCCATTATTTTTAAAATAACACTAAGCATATTGATTTGAGGCCGTATTTTAAGGTGGAAAACATAATTTAATAGGCTTGCAGGAGTAAGAATAAAAGGCTTACCTCTGATTCCACCAAAAGTCAGACATGTTTCTTCTTCCTTAATCTAAGTTTAGTAGAAATGGCCAGACCATCCAGCAAGCCACCAAAAATTGAATGAGACTTGGGTATAACCTTTAGATAAGGTTGACTGTCTAATAGAGCCTATTGAAATAGTGATTAGAAATAGAGGGCTTATTTTGTTTAAGTTTGTGTGTTGTACTGGCTGGTTTTGTGTGTCAACTTGATACAAGCTGGAGTTATCACAGAGAAAGGAGCCTCCCTTGAGGAAATGCCTCCATGAGACCCAGCTCTAAGGCATTTTCTCAATTAGTGATCAAGGGGGGAGGGCCCCTTGTGGGTGGTGCCATCCCTGGGCTGGTAGTCTTGGGTTCTATAAGAAAGCGAGCTGAGCAAGCCAGGGGAAGCAAGCCAGTAAGAAACATCCCTCCATGGCCTCTGCATCAGCTCCTGCTTCCTGACCTGCTTGAGTTCCAGTCCTGACTTCCTTTGGTGATGAACAGCAGTGTGGAAATGTCAGCTCAATAAACCCTTTCCTCCCCAACTTGCTTCAGGGTCATGATGTTTTGTGCAGGAATAGAAACCCTAACTAAGACATGTGTGTATACATAAGTATATGTGTGTGTGCACATATATGTGTGTGCATATGTTCGTGTATGCACACTATATTACATATAATATCAATACAGGCATACTATATATGCAACATATATGTATGGATACACATATACACACTTACAGACACACAAGAAAAAGCTTCAGAACATTAAACCCTATGAGACCCTTATGAATGACCCTGCTGTAGACCAAGGAATGGGTGACTTTGGTCTCACTGACCTAACACATTCCTTGGCTTTGACTAAGACATTTTTCTCTATTTAAATTTTATTTTGTTCCACTTTAAAAAATATGTTTATTGGTTAAAAATGAAAATATAATTATATACTCCCTTCCCCCTTCCCTGGTCTCCCTCTAACATCCTCTATGTACCCAGCTTGTTTCCTGTCAAATTCATGGCCTTTTTATTTGATTGTTATAGCTATCCAAGGGTATAAATGGATATAAATTGGATGTATGATCTCAGGGCTGATAACTTGGTTTTGGATAACCGATTAAGAGGTTCATCCCTGAAAATAACGAATTATCCCTCTTGGCTGTCATTAGTCGCCTATGGGCTTTTGCCTAGGGGTGGGGGTCCACGCCTAGGGGTGGGGGACCATGCCTAGGGGTGGGGGTCCATGCCTAGGGGTGGGGGTCCATGCCTAGGGGTGGGGGTCCATGCCTAGGGGTGGGGGTCCATGAGATCCCCTATCCCACAACAGTGTGCCTATTAATATTGTCACTGTTCAGGTCCCGTTTAGATGTATCATTTGAAGTATCATGGATGTAGCCTCCCTATCCTCTAGAATGCATGGTGTCACGTCAGCCTTCCTGGCCTTTGACATTGCTAAGAGCTATACCTATTTGTTTAAGCAACCCACCATTCACTCATTGTATTTAGGGTGGTTGTGATTTTCTGTGGTGGCCTCCATCTGCTCCAAAGAGAAGCTTCTCTGATGAGGGATGAGAGCTGTGCTTACCTGTGTGTAAGGGTGTGCACTAGGGAGTTATGTTGGTTGAGTAGAGCCGTAGGGTTTCCTCTAAGATCCATGCCCTTATGAGTTAGTTCTGGATGGTTAGCTAGGTTCTCAACAACAGGAATGATTTCCCTTCTGTTGAGTTGCCTTAAGTCAAATTAGACAGATGCTAGTTCCTTCCAAGAATTTTATTTTTGTCACTTTAAAATTATGTGTATATGTGTGTCTGTGTGTGGTTATGGGCACACGCGTAGAGATGCCAGTGGCGTTCAGAAGGCATTGGATTCTCCAAAACTGGAGTTATAGGTTGTTGTGAGCCACTACATGTGGGTGCTGGGAACTAACTCAGAACCTCTACAAGAGTCATCTGAGCCCTTAACTCCGAATCATCTCTCCATCCCCAGCCCTCCCAGACTGGCCTTGACCCAGATATGTAGAGAAGGATGAGCTTTAACTCTTGAGACCTCTAAGTGAAGGGTTGCAGGAGTGTGCTTCCTATATGGATGATTTATTATTAAGGCAGTAATAATTCATAGACATGGTTAAAGGTTAGATCATGTAAGGGTCATACTAAAATATAAATATTAAAGTGAAATTTAAAAACTATTTTAGTAGAAATTTTTATGTTATTTTCTTGCATTAAAAAGATCTTGAAAAATTACTTTTAATTTGGAAACTTACTTTGTTCTTATTTTAAAGCTCAGACCCTTGGTCAAATTGATCTACTTAGAGATATTTACCTGTCTAATTATCTGTAATCTTGGAGAATGCTCAGCAGCTAAGGTTTGGGGAGCATTCTCCAACACTGGGTTTTAAACATTGACCCACTCGCTTTTACAGAATTGTTCATCATTGATTCTGTTCATGGCTTTGGTTCCTGGCAAATGGCAAGAGCTTTGCACATGCGTGTAAGATGCATATGTTTCCGGGTTACTGGAGTGGATGCTGCTCCTGTATCGAAGCTCATAATGAGAGAGATCAAGGGAGGAGGCCAGTCCCACTTAAAAGAGGCATCTTGTTCCAATTTGGTCACATAGCCTAGTGGTCAGAACTCTTTGCAGCACCTCTCAGCTCGGACCCCTCTCTTCCGTCTTCCCCTTTCTCTTTCCTCCTGGCAAGGTCTTTCTTAACACCCTCCTCTCTTTTTTCCCTCCTTTTATTCTCCATTATTTCTTGAGTTCCTTTCCCTCTTGACTCCTTTCTTGCTTGATATTTTTGTTATGTATGATATATATACATATATACATATACATAATTTTTTAGTAAAGATAGTAAAAGGTCTGATTCTTGGAACAAGAAACATAATTTTAGCACTAAGTGGGTGAATATCATTAAATACAACGAGCCGAGGTGTTGTGAGGGAATAGTTTACAAACTACTAAATTACCAATGAGTAATCCCATGAAGAGAAATGACAGTTTTATTCCACAATTGGTGCATGTCACCATATATTCACACACGGGCATGTGACTGCTTAATCCCAGATCCACACTCATGATGCAAGAAAAGATGTTGGGGACTTGTCGGGTCCTCTATCTCATTTTACAAAAGATGATACAGAAGCTCCAGGAAATTAGAGTGTGCTCCTAGGGTTGCCAAAGTACATTCATTAGAGCAGTGCACAACGCCTTCTGAAGTCCCCTCCACTTCACAGGCCTATACACTGGCTTCCCTTGGCCTTTCTCTGGTTTTGAAACTGAAAAGCCTCTAGAGACACACAGCAATGGTAAGTGTTGCGCTCACCAGTGAACAAAGCTTCTGTTTCGTATGATTATTATTTTGTCACGTTGGTGCTATCCCTCCGTCTTTCCCTTGCTTCATGTAAATATACGTATATGCATAACTTTATATATTTCTTTTTAAAAGAGCTTCTTTTCCATTTTCTCTAAGTTATTATTACTTAAATAGCTCAGGATATACCTTCTAAGAGATGAGGTATTCTTCTATGCTAAGTATAGTAAATTATCTCAGGCAGGAAGTTCAGTGTTAACTCGATATTATAACTCGATATTATCATATAAGATTATATCTAGAGTCAAGCTTTCTAATTTTATGTGTCATGTTCTTCCATGGGCTGAGTGGGGGTCATGCCCTGCATTTGTTTGGCATGTCCATTTAGTTTATTTAACATGGAATAATTCTCCCACCAGATTTTTAAAGGCTTTTTATTACATGGCCATTTTGGGAGAATCAAGTGCAATTGTCTTGTTGAATTTGATTTGTCTGATGTTTTCCCACATGAAGACTCAATCATATTTAAGGGTGAGATAACCACATTGGCAATTTCTGCTCTAGTGTCACATCTGCTGCGGTGATAAGTACCCATATGTAACAACAATTCAAGAAAAAGAAGCCATGGACATGAATGAGAACATGTGAGGGGGGTCCATGGGAAGGACTGGAGGGAGGAAAGGGAAGGGGCAAACGATGGAATTATATAACACACACACACACACACACACACACACACACACACAGAGGCCAGGGGATGAAAGGGTTTATTTAGCTCATACATTCAAGTTACAGTCTACTGGAAAGTCAAGACATGAACTCATCAGCTGCTCACATCCCACCACAGTCAAGAGTAAAGAAAGAACACAAACATCCTTGTATGACACCAACAGTCACATAATTGGTCTGTGAATAGCAAGACTAATAGCTACAGATCTTTCTAATGAGCTTCCATGAATGAAGACATTGAAAGAGCATGAAATACAGGAAAAAAAATCATCTTATGCATTGTAAAAGCTTTACTAATCTGATATACAAACTTTAAAAAAAGATTTATTTAATTCACATGAATTAGGAGATTATGAAGGTATAAATCTGGTTGTATTACTTCTTTTATATATAATTTGCATCCTTTTAAAATTATCTTTTGAAGTTTGATGGCTTAAACATCAGATTTTATGTATTTGCTATTTTTAGTTCTAGACATAGATCTTACTACTGCTTAGGCTGGCCTTGAACTCATTATGTAGCCCAGGCTAGCTTCCAGCCATAGTCTTCTTGCCTCAGCTTCCTAAATTCTGGAATTACACATTTTCACCAATGTGCCTAGATTTTAAATTCACCTTTAAATAGCACACAAATAAAACCTGGGTGTTTCTCATATTTGTTATAGCATTTTCTCTGCTGTGCCCTCTTACTTAACCTCACTTTGTTTCTATTTTCTCCATCTAGGAAGGAACCATGGAGCTGGAGAGAACAAAACTAACTGATCAAACTCATCCTAAAGCCCCAAAGGTGAGGAACACTTTACTTTCAACTGAGCAGAACTGTTCCTCATTTGAGACTATGCTTTGCAAAGTAATGGACGAGTTTGGAGATGTGGTCACAGTCAATATGTCTAACCTTGGAGGAAGCCGACCCTTTAAAAAAAATATGAAACTACATTCTGTGCTTGTTATACCATCTGATGGACTGCGGCAAAATTCTAGGTGAACTTTCACTTTTCCCAGAAGAAAGCAATAGTAAGTTAGAACAGGACGGCATCGAAACGTCAATTAATGCCAAAGTGAATGATTTCATATGGGCTATGAGAATGGAAGATGGGAAGAAGTCTGTGCTCAGACTCTTGTTGCAGCATGCCGCTTGTTCACTGGAGACTTTTGTGATAGTCCTGAGGGAAAGCTGGAGAAGCATGAGCTGGGTCATAATCCTGCTGGGTGGATTAGCAGGCTCGTCACACAATGGGATGCTGGTGGTGGGGATCCAGGTGTGATCAACAGGGCCCGTCTAAGCGAGGCTTTAAAGAACACTTTTCTAAATACTGGGACAAAGAGACCAAATTCTTATCAAATGATCCAAGTCCTAAACTGGGAACCTTAATAGATATGAAAAATGAGGGAACCCTGGTCTAAAATATCTCAGTTGATAGAAATCAACTCAGTAGTAGGCACACATACAAAATATAATGAATTTGAAGAGCTACAGATAGAAATCTTTATACAAGCAAAATACTTCTCCATTATCTGAGATATTCAAGCAAGGAGAGTATAATGTTTTTATTTGTATTGGTCAGGACTCTACAGAGAAACACAGAAGTCACACACACACACACACACACACACACACACACACACACACACACACGAATTGTTTTATGCTATTGTGGAGGCTGAGATCAGGCAACCTGGAAATTCTGTCAGAAGTCAATGTTGAGTCTCAAGGTTCTCAGGAGGCACAGTTCCTTGGTCTTCTGAGGATGTCAGTCTTTTAGAGTGCTCCGCTGACTGGATACGGTTCACCCGCAACATGAAGGGTAATTTGCATCATCCAAAGTCTATCCTCTATAAGCATTTGGCTAAACAGTTGGGTGCTGTACCCTAGCCAAGGTGACACATAATATCACCCATCCCAACGGTATACAAGAACACCACATGCCAGTGACAGAATTAAATCCAGATTATTAAAGGCTGGCATTTACTGTTTGCCCAAGTCAGTCTGTGTATTTTGGGTTTAGTTTTGGCAACACAGTTAACGAAGGGTAAGGGGTGAGTTAACTGGGATGGTGAACATCTTAGCACACATGGCACATGAGTAGCCAGAGAAACCATGATGCTCCTTGGAAAGGCAGCACACAGAAGTCTGACTAGTTTAGATCTCTTTCAAGAAATGTCTTATTTATTTGTGCAATTTATTGAGACAGAGTTTCACAACCCTTGTTGGCCTGGAACTCTCTGTGTAAATCAAACTGGCCTCAAACTTGTGGCAATCTTCATAGCTCAACTTTCCAAGTACTAGGGTTATAACTGTGTCATCAGGTGGTCACAGCTGTGTACATAGGTAGTCAGTGGAAAGAACTCATGCAGGAGTAGACTAGGGATGAAACTCAAATGATAGCCACATTGCAATCATGCCATGGGATCTTTTTCTTCTATTCTTTTTTTTAATTGGATGTAATTACTAGGAAAAACCAAAGTCAACCAAGCAAAAAGCTCTCTGTGAGGTGGTATTTCAGACTCTGAGCTTGGAACATTGTAAAACTGATAGTCCACAGCAGGAAAATGAATTCTCATTCTTAAGGATTCTATAAAAATATTGAAATTATCAGACTCACACTGTCATTTATGATGACCCAATGGGTCTTACTCCTGGGATGCAAGTACCAGTCAACACACAAATCAAGAAGTATGACATGGAACATTTGCAAACTAGATGAAAGACCATTATTGTATCAATCAACGTGGAAAAATATTTGACAAAACCCAATATCCTGGATGCTAAATATTTGCTATTAAATTGGTTACAAAGCATTTGTGCCTCAGTAGAATAAAGCCATGTACCACAAGTTCACAGCCAATGCCATAGTCAATAGTGAAAAGCCTAAGCTCAGGAATGAGCCAAGAATGCTGACTTTCTCAGCGGTGTTCAACAAAGCACCAGAGATCAGAGTCAGAATAATCAGATGAGTAAAAGGTTATTTGTCTATTCTGTAGTATTTCTGTATACTAACAGTGAGGTACCTGAAAAAGAAGTTAAGAAAAGTATGAAAATGTTTATAAATAAATTCAACCAAGAACAACACACACACACACACACATACACATACACACACACACACACACACACACACTAAAATCATAAAAACCTATAAAACATTGATTTAAAAATCAAGCAAGGCAAAAATGAGATGTTCAATATCCATGGGTTAAAAGAATTAATACTGTTAAAACACTCATTTTCCTCAAGACTCTCTATAGAGTCAATGCAGTATCTATCAAAATCCCAATGATTTTTTTCATAGACCAGAAGAAACCTTAAATCCATATGTGATTACAGAAGTCCCCAAGTGTATAAAGCAATTTTGAAAAAAGAGTAAAAAAAAAAAACAATAACATTTTTGAGAATTGATTATGAAGTTATGATAATATCAAGAGCTTGATCCAGACACAAATACAGGTGTATGGACCAACAACAGAGAAGAGAATGTTCCCAAACAAGTCTTCTCATCTACAGTTGACTTATCATCAACAAAGCTCCAGGAATACACACAGGGAAAAAGTCTCTTCAACAAATGGTCCTGGATAATGGAATCCACATGCAAAAGGTAAAACCTGGACCCTTACTTACATTGTGTAAGAGAAACAGCTAAAAGTCAATTGAAGAGCCAAACACAAGGTCTACAGCTGTAAAACTAGTTTAAGAAAACAGAAGAAGAAAGCTTCCTGACTTTGATCTTGTCAAATATTTTTTAAAAAGTAATATGATTTGTAAGGCACAGGCACCAGACACAAATGCATGGGTTGGATGACACCAGCACACAAAAGAGCAGGACAGCTAAAGAAACAGGGCTCAGGATGACCAGATCCCCCATGGAGTAAGAGAAGACAAGTGCTTGCAAGCTATGCAGGCGATAACAGGCAATATCTAAAACACCTGAAAACCCAACAGCAAGGAAGCAACTTGTTTTAAAAACGGCAAAAGTTGACTGGCTAGCACTCCGGGAGGCAGAGGCAGGGGGATTTCTGTGAGTTTGAAGTCAGCCTAGTCTAAAGAACAAGTAGCCAGGACTACATGTTGACACTCTGTCTTGAAAACCAAACCAAATCAAACCAAACAAAACCCAACAAAATAACAAATAAATAAATAGGGGAAAAGTCCTGAACAGACACTATATATTTTTAAAGGATTTTATTTATTTTATGTGTATAAGTACACTGTAGTTGTCTTCAGACACACCAGAAGAGGGCATCGGATCCCATTACAGATGGATGTGAGCCACCATGTGGTTGCTGGGAATTGAACTCAGGACCTCTGGAAGAGCAACCAGTGTTCCTAACCACTGAGCTATCTTTCCAGCCCCAGACACTATTTAAAAACACTTTGTGTGTGTGTGTGTGTGTGTGTGTGTGTGTGTGTGTGTATGCGTGTGTGTGGTATGTGCGTGTGTATATGTGTATGCATGTGTGCATGTTTGTAGTGTGTGTATACATGTGTATGCATGTATAGGTGCATGTTTGTATGGTGTGCGTACATGTGTAAGCATGTGTGTGTATGTTTGTAGTGTATGTACATGTGTATGCATGTGTGTGCATGTTTGTGATGTGTGCATGTGTACAGGTGTATGCATGTGTGCATGTTTGTACTGTGTGTATACACATGTATGCATGTGTGAGTTCACGTGTGTGCATGTGCATATGGAGGCTGAAACACAACCTCAGGTGCTGTCCTCAGGAATGGTTACTGCACCCGTTACTTTTCTGTTGCTGTGATGGAGTACTCTGACAAAAGCAACCTAAGAGAGAAAGGGCTAATTTTGGCTTACTGTTTCACAGGGGATACAGTTCATCATGTTGGGGAAGAGACAGCAGCAGGGTGTATGCTGGCTCTTAACATTGCATCTGAAGTCAGGAAGCAGAGAGAGAACAGGAAGTGGAACCAGGACATAGAATCATGAATGAGCATGACCTCCACAGGCTCATATGTTTGTGTATCTGGTCCCCAGTTGGAGGAACTGTTTGGGAAGGATTTGGAGGTGTGGCCTTGTTACAGTCAGTATGTCATAGTACAGGCTTTGAGGTTTCAAGACTTATGCCATTCTCCGTGTTTCTCTCTCTCCCTCTTACTTATGGATCAAGATATAAGCTCTCAACTGGTCCTGCTGTTGTGACTTTGCTCTGCCACCATGGACTTTGACCCTCTGAAACTGTAAGTCTGAATTAAATACTTTCTTTTGTAAGTTGCTTCAGCCATGGTGTTTTAACACAGCAATAGAAAAATAATAAAGACAAACCTCATGGTTTGCCCCCAAATGTTGTACTTACTTCATTGAGGCTGCATCTACTAAAGGTTTCACACCTTTCCTAAGATTACCAAGTAGATTCAAAGTCATGAGCCTATAGGGAACACACACACACACACACACACACACACACACACACACACACACACCCCTCACAGATGCGTGTATGCATATCTGTGCATAGACAACATTTTCTGATATGTTTTAGATATTGGCTTATTAACAGATACATACCTTGCTTCAAGCCATAATAGCTATCCACCTCTTTTAAGACATGGTCTCTTACTGACCTGAAGCTCAGCAAATAGCCCCAAGGATCTTCTTGCCTCTGCCTCCCCAGTGCTGAGATTGCAAGTGTGTGCCATGTGCTATTGAAATTGTTTTATTAGCTGATATTCATTGTAGCTTTGTGCAATGGGTTTCATTATAAACATTGTTACATGTATATCACATACAGTGATGGTATTTACCTCTCCCCATTACTTTTTCCTGATGGCAGTTGTCTCTTTCTTCTTTTGCAAGTTGACATACTCCAAAGAGGATATGAAAGAAACAAAAAACTCTATAAAAACTGATTTAACATAACAAATCATCAGGGAAATGAAAATCATATATATATATATCCTAACAGTAAATAGCTTGATTATATATAAATGTAAACATATATATGTTATATATATCATATAACACACACACATACACACACACACACACACACACACACAAGTGTTGGCAAAGATCTGGAGGAAGGGGATTCTTATAAACTGTTGGCAAGACTATAAATTAAGGTAGCCATTATGGAAAACAGTATAACGGTCCCTCCAAAAATTTAAAAAGAGAACTACAATGTGATGCAGTAATTCCACTTCCTGGTACACCTTCAAAGGAAATGAAATCAGTATGTCGAAGACGTCTGTACTTCAGTGTTCACTGCAACAGTTCAGAATATCTAAGACACGGTGTATATCAGCGGGTTGATGGATGTGTGGAAACTCAGCATACATACACAACAGGATACCACTCAGTCTTAAAAAGAAGAAACTCCTGCCATTTCTAACACTATGGATGGAAATGGACAGCATTAGGTGACACGTGGATAACGTTGACCTCAGAAGCAATGAACTGAAGGCTGAGGCAGGAACAGGGAAATGTCACTCAAAGGTTAGAGTTTCAGGAAGACGGGAAGACCAAGTTCTAGAGATTGCATATGCAGCACAGTGAGCTCTAGTTAACATTCTGCATGCTTAAAAACTGCTAGGAGATTCTACGTGTTACCACAACAGCAAGATAAGCGTGTGTAGGTTGTGGGAATCAGCCCACTGTTCTGTGCCCTGTAAAGACACCAGAAGTACAATTTATATTTATACCTTAAAAGGTCAGAAGCATCTTTCATTGATTTGGCTTGGAGCAAATGCACGGTTGGAAACTAAGTCCTGGGACAGGAAATTGCTATTTCTTGACAGGTCTTATCCATGTGTTCATTTGAGATGCTGGAGTCCCGGTGCATGTAGTACTCACAGGGGTTAGGAGCAAAGAATGTGTGGCATCACAGGAGACTTTGATTCTGTTTTCAGATGTAGAGCGGTGGATAGCTGTGGTTAGAACAACATGACATGGGTCACTACAATGGAGTTGAATGGTATCTTTCAAATGTTTATAGGATGGCAATGTTTGAGGAAAAAAAAATTTGCTGTGTTCATCCAAAAGGAAGTGTCTTAGTTCCGATTCCATTGGTGTGATAAGATACCATGACCAAGGCAACTGACAGGAGAACCAGTTTGTTGGAGGCTTATAGTTTCAGAGGGTGAGTCTATGACCATCATGGTGGGGAATATGGCAACAGGCAGACTCTAGGGTAGTAGCTGAGAGTTTACATCCTGATCCATATACATGAGGCAGAGAGAGAGAGAGAGAGAGAGAGAGAGAGAGAGAGAGAGAGAGAGAGAGAGAGAGAGGACACTGAGGATGGCCTGGGCTCTTTGAAATGCACAGCCCACCCCTAGTAACACATTTCCTCCAACAAAGCCATGTCTCCTAATCCTTCCCAAACAGTTCCACGAACTGGAGACTAAATATTCAAATGTATGAGCCTATGGGGGCCATTGTCATTCAAACTGCTGGGAACCAACAGATCTGCAGCTTTCTTATTAGCCCGAGAGAGGCCATTTTTGTAGAAGCTTGTAGGTAGAAGTAGGCCTGAGTTTCAGGTTCCTGAGAATTAGGCTTTTGTTCAGGGAGATGGATTCTTTCCCAGTAAAAGGTTGGAAATAAAGTTAATCTTTGGAGCTTGATCAGACATCCTGTCTTGCTCCCAGGTATCTCTGTCTCTTGCCTCATTCCTCATCCTTCAGTCCTCTCCTTAGGTGGACGTTGACTGACCCCGCGGGCCGGGGCATCCAACCACCATAGGAAAACCACAAAGTGTAGAAGTGAAGGGAAACCATTTTGTTTCTATGTCAGAACTTGTTTTCTCGTAGAGTACCAGATTGTGGTGCTATTTGAATGCTCTGTCCCAAGTATTTAAGAAAAAAGGGTCTAACAGACAAGGCTTAGTTGGTAAAATGCTTTCTGTGTATGCATGTGGAACTGATTCTGGATTCTTAGCACCATTTTTAAAAAAAGTCAGGTGCAGAATGTGTGTGTGTGTGTGTGTGTGTGTGTGTGTGTGTGTGTGTGAGATTTCCAGGTTCAGTGAGAGAGATCCTGAGAGAGATCCTTTCTTAAACGGTGAGGTGGGAAGTGATGTAGGCAGACATCCAGTGTTGTCTCTTGGGTTTCACTTGTGCTCACACATGTCTATACAGGTACACACAGGTGCATATACATTTAGCACACACACAATGTGTCAGAAATAAAAAAGGTTAGTTTCCTTTTTCATTTAAGGACTGCTTCATTATTATATCACGTGACTTTGTTTTTATGATTCTCACCTCTCTATGCCTGTATGCCAGCGTGCACATTTTTGAGGTTATTAAGTCACTTAAGAGGCAAATGTGGCTCACCCAGTTGGCTGGTTTGGAACTGTTGCTTCTGTGTTTGCTCAATCAGCTCTACATTTGCAGTTCTTGTTAATATAACTCTACCTAAGATATAAAGTAGTTTCCTGTATGGCATGGACAATTTAATGCTGATTTTAGGGAAGAGTAGAGACATATGGACAGAGTGCACTTCATCCCTGTATGCACATTACTTATACAAATGGAGAGAATATTCAATATCTGCTTTATATCTCAATTCTAGTACCCAACGGCGAGAGAATGTAGACTGTAAGGAAGACATAACACTAAAGGGAAGCCCTCAAAGATAATTCCATCATCCATAATGCTAGGCTCTTCCTGGCATTATGACTAATAAAACTAAACTAAAAACACTTTCTAAATATTTTTATGTGCAAAAAATAGAAAATCGTAATAAAATAATGGCTGTTATTTCAAACCATGGCTGCAAAATGCCCTAGGGATAGAAGTGCCTAATTATGAAATAAAAATAACTTCTCTGTCCCTCAGGCAATGTTTTCAAACTATTGCTCTCTTTAATACTGTTACCATAAGCAGTTCATTTCCACAGAAGAGATGAAAGGTGTTTGGGAGTTCACTCAGTACTGTAGAACAGGGCTGTGTCTTGGATTAAGACCAGAATAGGGGAGTATTAAAATGTTACTGTGAAATAAGTCTGTCAGTATTGTGGATGAGAGAAATACTCTTGGCAGTAACTGGCATTGTGTGACAAAACTGTTCCTTGGGACATGCAACACACACACACACACACACACACACACACACACACACTCACAAAACAACTACTCATCCCATATAGGGAACCCACAAGAGACCGAAGTTCAGATACCACCAAAATCCAACTTAGTGAACCATGTGCTTTATTGGGTTAGTTATAGAAATATGGGTGAGGAGTTACAGGAGCAGAAATGGCTCAAAGACAGCTGCACCTCCAAAGCCCATCCCATCAGGGGTAATAGGTCATAAAGCGATGAGCATACTGCATAGCCTGCAGGCAGTTCAAAAGATTGGAGAGGGTCATTTTGAAGTGACTCAGTTGGTCTATACTTCTTCTAGGCAGCTTTGTTGAGTTTTGCTTCTTCCAGACAGCTGGTCTGAGTCTTCTTTGCATCTTGACTCTTCTGACTCTTCTTTGAATCTTTTATTGTTTACTCTGGCAGGGAGGGGCCTAGTGAATCTGGTCAGTTTCAGGGACTTCCTAAGCTATTTTGAGTGTCATACCTTCCTGTTTAAGTATCTTCCCTGCAGGGTGGAATTTTTCAATCTTGGAGGACATTGCTGCACACCAATTGGCTAATAGTTTCCTTGAACCATGTTATTTGTGTTTTCAGGAAGGTGAGTTAAGGATCATGAATTTAAGAAGGAGTTGCATGACTTTTGGTGGAGGTTGTTTTCAATCAAGGTAAGCTCTCTATGCCATCCTTTCTGCCTCACCAGTTCTCACATCATGTTAAAAATGTCTTTTCAGAAATACAAAAGGTTGAAAAACATCTATTGGGTGAAGGAATATTGGGTATGTATGAATGTGTGTGATATTAAGTTGTTTTTATTGCTTCTTTCTGAGATATTTAATCCTACTGGGAAATTATTTTAGAATTCTAAAGATTGGTATAAAGGCAAAGATTTTACATATTGCTATGTGGAATTTATTTCAACTAGATTTTTTTTTTTTAAAGATTTTATTTATTTTATTTATGAGTACATTGTAGCTGTCTTCAGACACACCAGAAGAGGGCATCGGATCCCATTACAGATGATTGTGAGTCACCATGTGGTTGCTGGAAATTGAACTCAGAACCTCTGGAAGAAGAGTCAGTGCTCTTAACCACTTAGCCATCTCTCTAGCCCTCAACTAGATTCTTTTAAAAGACATTTTTAAAAAATCTAATTATTTTGTATATTATTGATTGTAAAAATACTCTATTATTCTTCCCACTTGAAAGACAAGCAGGGAAGTTCCCCTTTAGAGAACAACCCGGGTGCCCTTGGCATCTAGACTTAACACTCCCCTTTGGTTTGAGTGCTGTGCATTCTATATGATTTCTATCAGTTGACTGTGTAGCGATGTCAATATGTACTCAGAATTTGTCAAAGAGCTGGAAGGAAATTGGATAACTTGGACAGAGTTTCACCAAATTTATTGAAGCTTGTAGATAAATCACAAGGAACAATCCAGAATGACTGAGGGAAATTCCAAGTTCCTGAGAAAGAGAACTCTGTAGAAAGGGCTTTTTGACAAAACTTCACTCTTACGTCTGGGAACTGAGCCAGTGGGTGGTGATGCTGAAGACAGGAAGTTGGGTGGACAAACACTGGATGTCTATCTTATCCTATTTTAATTTTTATCGACTCTAGTGGTTTTCTGCCAGCACAGCATGCAGTAATATTAACTTTTCAAAAGCAGGAAAGGGATGATAAAGATATCATGTTTGAGTAGGCTTGAAACAAGACCTCAGAGGTAGCTATGGGTAAACTCTGTTATCCCTATATAGAATCAAGTTAACATTTAGGTTTGTGGCTAATGATAGTGTCTTAGGGTTTCTATGGCTGTAACAAAAGCACCATGACCAAAAAGCAAGTTGGGGAGGAAAGGGTTCATTTGGTTACACTTCCAGATCATAGACCATCACTGGAGGAAGTCAGGACAGGAACTCAATCAGGGCTAGGAACTGGAGGTAGGAGCTGGTGCAGAGGGCATGGAGGGATGTTTCTTACTGGCTTGCTTCAGATGGTTTGCTCATCCTGCTTTCTTATAGAACCCAGAACCACCAGCCCTGGGATGGCACCACCCACCATGGGTCGGGCCCTCTGCCAGTGATCACTAACTGAGAAAACACCTTACAGTTGAATCTTATGAAAGCATTTCCCCAAGTGAGGCTTTCCCCTCTTCTTTTGACCCTAGCTTGTGTCAAGTCGACACATAAAACCAGCTAGTCCAGACAGGAAGACTAAATTATCAAGCCATGGTGTTGAGGCTTTCAATTTATCTGCTTGGGGTTCTTTTTTTTTTTTTTTTTGGTGTTTTCAAGACAGAGTTTCTCTGTGTAGCCCTGGCTATCCTAGAACTCACTCTGTAGACCAGGTTGGCCTCGAACTCAGAAATCCACCTGCCTCTGCCTCCCAAGTGCTGGGATTAAAGGCATGCGCCACCACTGCCCGGCTGCTTGGGGTTCTTTGTCTAATTTTTTTTGCAACAAAGAAATTTGTCTGGCTGTAGCTATATCACATCCTGGGAGGCTTTGAGAGATCTCTTAGTTTGGCTCAGCCATCAAAATGGGATCATGCAGTTTAAAAATGACCTGAGTAGGTCTAGCTAGAGGCCTTAAGAAGACACAGGGTCCACTAAGGGTGACGGCTAGGTTGTCATAGATTTGAAACTGACAGTGAGCAGGTAGGTCAGCGAGGTTTCCTCCCCTCTCTTCCCTTCATCCTCGCACATTCTACAAAAACAAAACATTTAGAGGTGTCCATGAAGTGGTTGGAAAGATGCTCAGTGGTTAAGAGTGTGGGCTGCTCTTGCAGAGAGGACTCAGGTTCAATTTGCAGCAGCAATATGGCAGCTTATAGCCATCTATAATTCCAGTTTCAGGGAATCTGACAAATTCTGATCTCAAGGGCACTGCAGCCATATGGTATATAGACGTACACATAGTAAGATATTCATACATATAAAATAAGAGTAAAATATATCTTTCTTTCAAAAGAGAAGAAATGTTTATTTTGTCTCACAGTTTCAGGTTCATCATACTGGGGAAGGCATGTTGGCAGGACTATGAGATGCCTGGTCACATGGTAACAAGCGAGAGAGAAAGAGAAAGAGAGAGAGAGGGAGAGAGAGAGAGAGAGAGAGAGAGAGAGAGAGAGAGACAGAGAGAGAGAGGAAAGAGAGTGAGAGAGAGCAAGAGAGAGTGAGAGAGCAAGAGAGAGTGAGAGAGGAAAGAGAGTGAGAGAGTAAGAGAGAGAGAGAGGAAAGAGAGTGAGAGAGAAAGTGAGGGAGAGAGAGAGAGCAAGAGAGAGTGAGAGAGGAAAGAGAGTGAGAGAGTAAGAGAGAGAGAGAGGAAAGAGAGTGAGAGAGAAAGTGAGGGAGAGAGAGAGAGCAAGAGAGAGTGAGAGAGGAAAGAGAGTGAGAGAGAGCAAGAGAGAGTGAGAGAGCAAGAGAGAGAGTGAGAGAGAGAAAGAAAGAGTGAGAGAGAGAGCAAGCAAGAGAGAGTGAGAGAGGAAAGAGAGTGAGAGAGAGCAAGAGAGAGTGAGAGTGAGAGTGAGAGAGAGAGAGAGAGAGAGAGAGAGAGAGAGAGGTAAAGGCAGGTAAAGGTGGGTGTCATCAGGTATCACATCCCAACGACTCCCCACACTCAAAAAGCAGCACCCTTAGCCAGGACCAAGCACACAAACACATGCGTTTGTGGAGGACATTTCAGACACAAACACCACAACACAAGCCTTGTCCGCTCTTGTGCTCCCTCGCGTTTTCATTCCTTCTCTCTTGCTTACTTTATCTGATTTTTCTGTTTGTTTTCTGAGACAAGGATCTAGGAAGCTCAGCCCCTTGAGTGCTGGCGTTAGAAACTCAAGTTCCACCACAGACAGCTCTCATTGAATTGAAGTCTTAAACCTGGGGAAATTGTTTTGATTCAGCCAATGGCGTCAAGAGAGTCACCATCCATCCCTTGTAACACATGCATGTTTTAAAAGCCAAAGGAACTCTATCGTGTAAAAACATTCTGAGGCTTGAGTGGATAGGGGCCACACTGCCTCAAGGTGTCACTATGAATGAGTTAGCCAGTTCCACATTCAGGTTCAGGTGTGATTTAGGCAGGCCCCCGTGAGGTGGAGCGGCTTCCAAACTGGAAGGTTTCTTTCACAACTGACAGAACTATTTCATGCCCTTTCTGAAGGGCAGGCTGGGTCTCTGCAGACAGTGTGATCTTCCTGGGTAGGCTGTGTTCTTTGAGACAAGGGGACAGAATAGACTTGGAGCTCTGGATGGGAGGAGCTTTCCAAGAGACAATGGAATTTGGACATCCAGCAGAGTTGAGGACTGTTGCTTGCTTTGTGGTTGCCCTGGAGTTATGAGCTCACAGGGACTCAATTTCAAATCACTCTCTAGCTCATGAGCCATGGAGCTGTGCACTTTTCAATGCTCATGACCAAGATAGGGCACGGAGCAGAGAAAAAGCTAACTGGCTGTTTCTCTTAGCCAAATGGAGACCGACAAACCCCCAAGGAGAATGGAGATCAAGTGTCCTCCTTATTTGTCTATTTCTAAGAGTTTCAGGGGAAGGTTCATTGATACCTCAGAGCAAAATTGTTCTTACAAAAGCCACCAATACAATGATTGTCAAACTGTAGAAGAGGAGCCCATTCATTTCAGCATGTTAGTGTCTCCTTCTCCAATCCAGTCTTGGAAGACAAGTGAGTCCCTGGGAAAGTGTGACTTTGGCTCAGTGTGGAATTTATTTTCCTAATCTGACCAGCTAAGTTATTTCAAAAGCTCTTTTCGAGTGACATTGGCTTTATGTGCATGTCATTGGAACATAATTCTTTTTGGTTCATCTCTCTCCCATTTATTGCGTTTGGGGAAAACACGCAGAGTTTGGGAGAAATTTGTGTTTAAGCTTTTAAGATTTTGTGTCTCCAGATAGAGATCCAAAAAAATTTATGTTTTCAGAACCAAACCAAACAAGCCCCCACCCCCAATTGGTAAATGTGTAGCCTTCTACACATTTTGAATTTTGAGATTATAAAGGACCTGACTTAAAAGGGCAGGCAGGCTTAAGGAAAAAAAACAGGGAAGGGAAAAAACCCTTAAAGAAGAGGAACAGCTGAAGCTCTAGTTGAGAGGTGAACCAAGGGAATCCTATGGCTTTGTGCGTGTGTTTGGAAAGGATTCATTTATTTTTTTATGTGCACGCACATGTGTTTGTATGTAAGCACCCCATGTTCATACACTGCCTACAAAGGTCAGAAGAATGAGTTGGATGCTTTGCAAACGGGGTCTTTGTATTTGTAGATGCCTTGGACAGTCCTGTTAATGTTAATATATTGGAGATGTTTTAGGGCCCATTGTTTCTCTAAGGTGGAAGCAAGATGCAAAGAGGAAGCATGAAGAACCTTTGATATTTGCAAGTAAAAGCTTGTCACGTCAGCTATTCTATATATTTTATAGATATATATATATTATACATATGTATTATAGATTTATATGCGTTATAGATGTTATAACACACTAATTTGCAATGGAGATAAATGTCTCTTTGACTTGCGAGAATTGAATGACATAATGTATATGAAATATTGGGAAAGCTATAGTCAGTATCATGACAGAATGATCAGGAACCAAACAGTTACCATGTACCAGGGAGTCCTAAGATTTCTACATATAATACCTCATCTGTTTCTCCAGTGGCTGTTTAGAGTAGATGATGGTAGTATCTCCTTTTGTCTTGCTAGCTTCTTATTAAGGAGTGGGGTTCAGACCTCTGTCATCAGACCTCAGAATTCAGTTCCTGGTCACTGTATCCTAGAGACCCAGGAAGATGCTGAAGCAGTAACTATCTAAGACTGGAGTGCTTTCACACACTTTCAGTTCTTGAATCATCTTAACTGTCAGTGGAACATCCGCTTCTTGGTTTGTGAGACTCAAGGAGGTGTGGATGTGTTGGCGACCCTAGAAACCCAAGGAGTCTGTGATCACCAAGGCAAAGCTTTAATTTTTTATTATTTATTTATTATTTAACTATTTATTATTAAGACACAGAGTAAATTCTTTAAAACACCCACAGAGAAGTGGTCTCATAATGCAATCCTAATTTTAGCTCTCTTGAAGTTAATTTGCTTGAAAATAGTTTTTTTTGGGGCACCTATCATCACACTAAGCATCATGGGACATTAGACAATGATGAAGAAGAAGTCTGTTGTCTTAATAAGTGTTGTGTGTGGTAAGTGGCACTGGGGAATGAAGTGTAACTAAGATACAGGGATGTGAGACAAGTGGTGGCCAATCAGCTGGGTCATTGGTGAGTCGAACACAAAGGACGATGTGAAATATAAAACCTGAGTGGTGAGCCATAGGGGCTGCAAATAGTGGAGCCATAGTGCAGACAAAGCAAGAAGATGATTGGTACAGAGAGAGAGGATGGGTTGTGTCATGCTTCTAGGATGGTGAATGGTTCCAGGTGGCTGAAAGACAAACTCGCTGGAGGTAACAATGAGACAAAGCTGGAGAAATAGGCACTGTTCAGGCCATGAAGTTCTCCTTGGATAGGGTGAGGAGTCTGACGTCTCTTTTGAAGGCATTGGGAGTTGCCGGTGTGACTAAACACAGGCGGACTATGGTCCAGCAGTCAGCTTGCAATACAGGGTCATCATGTGCCATGGCTCAGCTTAGGGTTGTTCAGGACGTATGTCGGTACAAGACTATCCTTATCTAAGCATCATATTTTTACTTTAATAAAGATCCAACAACAACAAAAAGATTCATCAAAATAGCTCAAAAATACTCTCCACCAATCCTGCCAACCTGAGTTCCATCTCTGGGACTCACATGGTGGAAGGAGTAAACTACTCCCCTTCTCTCCACATGTGCGATGTGGGACACACATACCCTGTAAATACATCTACTAAGAACCTTAGATGCAAGAAACTACATAAAATATTCAATATTTTATTATAAACTAGGCTGTATTAGGTGAACATGCCCATAGGCTACTGTAACTGTGTAGGCTAGAAAAATTACAATGCTTAGTGTGTATAGACTCATGTTTGACTTATGGTGTCTGTACTGGCTGGTTTTGTGTGTCAACTTGACACAAGCTGGAGTTATCATGGAGAAAGGGGCTTCAGGTGAGGAAATGCCTCCATGAGATCCAGCTGTAAGGCATTTTCTCAATTAGTGATCAAGGGTGGGAGGGCCCATTGTGGGTGGTGCCATCCCTGGACTGGTAGTCTTGGGTTTTATAAGAAAGCAGGCTGAGCAAGCCAGGGGAAGCAAGCCAGTAAGTATCATACCTCCATGGCCTCTGTTGGGTTCCAGTCCTGACTTCCTTTGATGATGAACAGCAGTGTGGAAGTGTAAGCTGAATAAACCCTTTCCTCCCCAACTTGCTTCTTGGTCATGATGTTTGTGCAGGAATAGAAATCCTGACTAAGACAACATCTTTGTCTTATGATGGGTTTATCAAGATGTGACTCCCTTTGTAATGTGTGCATGTATATGTGTGCACGTGTGGGTGTGGGTATGTGTGTTCATGGTGCATGGTCAGAGAACAACCTCAGGTTTCAATCCTCAGCTATCACTTTATTTGAGACAACATCTCTCATTGACCTAGAACTTTGCCATGCAGGTCAGGCTAGCTGGCCCATGAGCTTCAAGTGACTTACCTCCTTCTGCCTCCCCTCTGGCCAGTCCTGGGACTACAGGAGTGCACCACCATACCTGGTTTCTTAAATTAGTTCTGGAGATCCTAGCTCAAGTCTGTCATGCTTGTGAATAAATGCTTTACTATCTGAGTCTTATCTCCAGCCCCTGACCCTTTATATATCTCAAGGAACATCTTGATAAGTGACATACGGGATTATGCTTGGTTAATACTAAACTTAAAGCCCTTTGGTAATCCATCATGACTGTGCCATCTGCGCCCTGGGCAGCCAGTGTGAGGAACATGTAAATTAAGATTGAAAGCAAAAGAAGCACTTAACTTTGGTCATATGACATACCTCTTTTCTAGTCTGTGCATTTTCATCTGAAGGACAAAGGACATTACAAACTGAAGGATAAAGAAGTATAGATTCTTTCGCTTAAAATCACTAGTTACTTGTCTCAGGAGATAGTTGGACTTGTCATTTTGTCTGCACTATGCTCCAGGATGTTGGTACAGATGAGCTGGTACAGACAAGACTTTGGTTTTCATATTTGCAGTGTGAGGAAGTTGGAGTTGATAGGTGCTTGAGTTTCCTCTAGATTCTAAAACAAACCTCTTGAGGTTCTGAGCATTTTAATCTCTCCACTCACTCTGCAAAAGATTGATTTTTTGTGACACCTCTCGTTCCATTCTCCCCTTTCTCTCCTGGGTGGTTTGAGTCATGGTTTTGTGCTGTAAAAAGAATCGGAAATGACAGACATTGAAGGTGAAGTAAAACCAAGGGCCAACCTTGTCCATCCCCACCTGTAACCAATGACACTGAGGCTCCTAAACCACGTGACTTGTTCAGATTCCAGTAGGGGCTCAGAGGTAAAGTTAGGTGCCTGGAGATTTCTGACTCCAACCCAGTCATCTTTCTGCTCTGTGGGTGTGATGAAGAAGTTTGGTTGTCAGCTTGATTGGGTCTGGAGTTAACTACGAGAGGCCTTCGGGCAAGTCTGAGAGGGATTCCCAACAGTGACTTATTCAAGAAGGCCTGCCCTGAAAGAAGCTGTTTTTGCCTGAAGCAGTCCAAGGGAAATTGGTGTGAGTTCGCAGCTCTGTTTCTTCCTGGGGAGTGGCTATTTCGTCAACACTATCCATCCTTTCTTTTGTTGACTCCAGAACCCAATCTCTTTATTCTTCCAATGGGACTGATGACCAAGGCTCTTCAGGAATCCTCTAGGTCCTTAGCAGCAGATTGAGGCTACTGAGTAACCAGCATTGTGGAAGGAGCAGCTCCTGAGTTCTCAGCCTCATCTGTGCACAGACCGTACATACAGACAGTTATTGGACTGTCCAGCCCCATTGTAGTGTAAGCCCGTCTAACAAATTCATTTACAATGCACACTAACTCTATAGTTCTGCTCCTGTAGAGAACCCTAACTAATACAATGGGGATCGTGGTCCTCATCTCTGACAGCGTGCTGTGGAATGATATTACAGAGAGTGAACTGGGAAGAGAGTTGGATGCCATAGAAGATCTCCAAGGCTCTCAGGTACAAAAGACTACCACTGTCAGTTAGGGATGCTATGCCTTTCTTTGGCTTCAAGTTGTCTTAAAGGCCTTTTACTTCCTTATTCTTGATGAATAATTCTTCATTTTGTGCTAATGTTTCTTTGTTCTCTCAAAGGAAAAACATTTCTCTCTTTCCCCATCCCCATTTCTCTCACATCAGCAGCTAAATGTTCTTCCTCTTAGGTCAGGAAGCTGGCAGGCCCAGACTGAGGCCTTTAGATAGCCAGCTAATTAGGGAGAGCAGGTGTGGACGGTCCATTCAGACTGTAAACAAGTGCCCCCAAATTAAAGGTATTGGTCTGTGAGTGCTAGCAGGTGGAAGCCCCGCTTTATACCTTGAACAGCAGCAAGGAGAAAGAGGGTGTGGTTGGAAGACCCAAAGCATAGGGAGGCAAAAATTACTCATGACTAAAAGCTCTTTAGACGAGAATGTCTATTTCTAAATTATTGTCTTGTTTGCAATGAAATCAAAAGACATATAATTGCCTTCCCTAAGAGTGCAATGCTTCCTGAGCAGGGCTCTGTGAACTATATGGCCTGGGCAGGAATAATTCATGGTCTCAAGATGACATTTAACCAGGAAAAAAAAAAACAAAAACAAAAAGAAACTTATGGTTGCCTGTATATGTAAGCCCCTATCTTTTGTGGTTTCTTCTCTCCATATTGTACACTTGCTCAAATGGCCGGATTCCTCTGTCCATGAGACTCCTCAGATGCTGAGAGAGGGAAACGAAAGTATCTATTGTCGCATGACATCATGCATTACTTACCAAAGCTATTTGGAAATAAATTGTACAGCAGGAAATGGGTTGTGGTGGGCATAGTTCCTCCTTTGTCATTTTTCTATTTCTCTCTGGTTTATTTTTGTGTGTTTAATAATTTATTTTAGCATTTTTAAATCTGCAGGACTATTTTTTCAGTAGGCTGTTATGGAAGGAGACCACAAAAGCATCATACATAACACATTTGAAATACATTAATACATGGCTGAAATGCTAACCCGTGCAATAGAATAATTATGGCATATCTTCATTGAAAAATGTACACATGGCTTTGTGATCACACTCATTAATTTAGATCCAAATGAAGCAAAATTATTCTGCCTGACTGCTGAGTTAATCTATGTGATATAAGTAAATAAAAATGAAATACAGTATGACGGGAAATGAGACTGAAGCCAAGCATTGCGTGCACAAGATGAGGCTTGCTCATCTCTCCAGGCTTCCTGGATTCTCTTCTCTGCAAAGATTTTTCAAGTTGCTGGAAAAGTTATTCATGTATTAAATACATCTTTGCGTGTCTTGATTAACATTCTGAACCATCTTCTTTACAGCTCATGTGTCGGGGGAAGAGATGACGTGACCGTGGGATAGAGTTCAAGTATCTTAGTAAGAGGACATGGCTTTGGGACCTACCTGAGCCTGAACAACGGGTAGGGGGGAAAGGCTATGGGGTTGTGGGTGCTAGTCTTAGGGGCTTGAACACTTTACAAGTAGAATGCACATTGTGTTTGCTTTAAATATATAAATAAGTAGATTCGATTAAGGGGTGTACATCATGGGTTTGTAGGAGTGTAGCCACACATACACTGTACCTTAGGAGATATTCTGCTGGTGCTCCCTACCCTATTATATGTCCATTTCATGGAGCTTGAAAGTGATAAGTAGTTTATATTTTGTGATGACTAACATAATATGTATATCTTAAAGGATAAAGGAGTGCTTTCATTCCTACACACAGAAATGAGGATGACTTGGGGGCTACATGCCACTCCAAGGCAGGCAGGCAAGCAGCCACAAAACCTGCCCTTCATTTCCTTGCAAGGTCATTTCTGGGGGTGAAAAACCAAAGTCAGCTCAACCAGAAGCAATGTCTACTGACCTATATTCTGGAGATGAAGAAATAAATAAGATGTAGCCTCTGTCCTGCTTGACTGTAATGGACCGGAAGAAAAGATGCACGCAGATGCACCACCACAGACTTGGAGATGTTTGAAACAAATTAGCAGGAGCATCCCAGTCGTCCTGGGGCAAAAGCAGCATTCTTGAAGTAAAATGGCCTTTGATGTGAACCTCCAGTAAAGGCGTGGGTTTTAACGATAGGTAGAAAGGAGACAGAGATTTGGAACACAGGGGACAGCCATGAGGTAAAGTAGTTAGGGGTTGAACAAGGGACTAGGCTATAGGATTCCATGATGTAAGATGAAGGAGGCTAGTTTGGGATTAGATTGTGGCATTTGGAAGGCAAGGCTAAGATGCTCTTACAGGCCTCGGAAGTGAGAAGTCCATGAAAATGTGTACACAGGGGAATGCTATGAGGGACACAGGAATGGTTGAGGATAGCCGTGCTTAGAAACTAGGAGGTGATTAGGAAACATGGCTACTGCCTGGGCACATGGTAGTGAGACTGGGTAGAACGTAGTAGGGCTGGTGATAAGGAGCCTGGAGAGAGGAATTCGCAGATCTAACCGGTTGGATAGTGAGATGGTGATAGCCCAGTTGGATAGTGAGATGGTGATAGCCTTAACAGAAGCTCGGAGGAGCTTCGGGTGGAGGTCAGAAGGCAGGTTCCGTTTTATACCTAGGTATTTTAAGAGGCCGCTGGGATAGTTCACAAAAGGCATGGAGAGTTGTTTGGAAGTCCAGGAGAAAGTTATTTTGGGCACTGGGGCCAAAAGGGATGATTTAAAGGGTCAAACACACAAATGATGTCTGCTGAAGCTACAGCAGTGGATGGCATCACCGGAGGGAGAAAGGAAGGGGGAAATGGATAACCCCATGCTCTGGAAGGACGTTTGCTTACTTATGGCAATGAGAAAACTTGGAAGGAGAACAGGAAATAATCAGAGACCCAGCACCCCTCAGAAACGATGTGAGTTCAGGAGAACCCTCGGAGGAGAGAATCTCAAGGCCGAGGTAGCATTCAAGTAGAGGATGATGGGAAGGTTGGAGGAGGACAGGAGCAGGTTGTAGCTTCGGGCTTTTAGGGGGCGGTGGTCTCTTCACTGCAGTCACAGCAGAATGGACATTAGATGACCTTTGACTCTAGGAGGGTGTGGAAGGTGAAGCTCACTCAGTGCTGACCTTCTCGTTTTGAGTTCTGACCGTGTGCCAGACTACTGATAGCTGGTCTAGTCCTGTCTGGGATGCACTGCCACAACCCAGCTCCCTGCCAGCGACATCATCAGAAGGACAAACAGTTAAGGTGCGACAGTGTACTCTGCTGCGAAGCTAGGCCTATTGGGAGGTCAAGTGGAGGTCATGGGCTTTCAGCCTACAGTGTTTTCAATGCAGGGTGGGTTTATGACGGTGTGTCCTCATAAGTCCAGGGCCATCTCTATAAGCTGCTTAGTAGTGTTCTGGAAGAAGGAAGTGGTACATGGGGCTATTCCTCCCTAGTGAATAAGGTCATGAGATCAGTCTAGAAAGGGCGTGTGTATAAGATTGCATATAGTGCTACAAGCATTCTTTAATGATTTTTCCAACCTTTTTTTTTTTTTTTTCTTGCTTCTATGAGCATGAATCTCCCATTCCCACTGACTCACATACTTTGGTAAAATTCTCCATGGTAGTAGAGAAGCCATTTTTCAGCAGGACAGCTCATGTTGGCTATGAACTTATAGAGACCAACACACTGTCTTCCTGCCCTTTATCTGTGGAATGAGGCTGTGGCTGTGACCACGGTGAAGCTGGAATTTGACAGTGCACATAACTACAGGCTGTGGACAGGTAGGCATGACTTTACCTGCTACAAAGAGAGTGTGAGCTGGCTGCCTAAGGATCAGATGTCATACCTCTTTGTCTCTCCAAAGCCTTGTGTGAAGACTTGCCATTCAGAGGGGCTCCTGACTCTGCCGTCTTTGCACATGTCTCAGATGAAGCTTCCATCGAGTCCCTGTTATGGTGATGATAGAAAAGTCTGATTAAACTTTAAAGGAGAAGGGAAAAGAAGACAAAAGATGACAGTGCAAAGTGGACCAAGCATCCATCCCAGTTCACATGATAAATCACCACATCATGTTTCCACCCTGAAGGGAGCAAAATGACTGTCTCCTTATGTATTTGGCCTAGAGAATACACCAGATATTTAGATGAATGTATTCTTAAACATTTGTTCACAAGAATCCAAAGAGAAGTGGCAATACTCTCTGGTGCTAATTTTTCATTTGAATCCTTTGAGATTTTTATTTCACATCTCTGTTTTGTACTAGAGGACCTATGTCATGATTGCCCTCGTTGAAGGCACTTGAAAACAGGAGTCTCCTTTGCAAAGCCGAGAGCGGATGAAGTGCTAAGCTTTGTCTCAGATGTTATGCAATCAGGTGGGGCCAAAGGGACACCTCAGCAGAAATTTCATGGCTCTCTCGGACGAATGCAGACATCCAAAGGGAGCGAAGGGAGACCAAACACCAAATAAGGCACTGATTTCTTTAGAAGTAGTCCCAAGGAAAAGTTTTGCTCATGTATAGTTCCCACAGCCTTAGAAAGTCAGCGCCTGAGGTTTTTTCCTTGCTCCTTCTGTGTGCAGGCAATTATCTTGAGATGGATTTTATGGCAAATGTTAGGCTCAAAACTGAGAGTAATTCACGAGGATGCATTTATTCAGTGACTCGTTAAACTACATTCACATTCCCACGAAGCTATACAGCTTGGATTTTCTATGTGAACTGCTTGGCACATGTATATATGTATTTATCTGCTGTGAGATATGTAGATTGAATTCTTATGTGGCTTTAGTCTCTTTCCTTTAAAATGTCTAACTTGGCCATTTGTTACCCCAGTAGAATTTCTTTTCTTTACTTCTTTTTCCCTTACCCTCCTGTAGGCAGGGAAATTTTTCCTTTCAGAACCTACATTTGCCTAAATGGGCTAGTGTGCTTTGCAGAGCGTGGTGTGCAGCTGTGCACGGTCCCCTTGGCCTCCTGTCTTTCAGTGTTACGGTTTCTGTACCATTCTACATGTCTGGTGCATATTTTAACATTGTATCTTTTTATGTCATGGTGTTAAATCTGCATGTATGTCTGTGTACCACTGGTGTGAATGGTGACTGCAGAGGTCAGAAGAGGGAACTGTAGCTCTCTGGAACTGGAGCTATAGAGGGCTGTGAGCTGCCATTTGGGTGCTGGGAATCAAACCTGAGTCCGTGGAAAAGTAGCCAGTGCTCCCAACCACTGAGCAATCTCTCTAGCCTCCCTCTATGTTCTTATACTAAGCACCCCCAACTCTGACTCTCTTTCGTTTTAGTTATGGTGGTATTTGATAAATAGCTTCTCTTTGGTGTAGACTGAATTGTTTTTCCATGAAAGATACGGTCAGTTCTGTAAATGTACAACAGGGTCTCTGTCGCTACAAGTGGAGGTGAGGTCACTCTGGCTTAGGGTCACCTGCAAGGGTTAAGTGATTTGTCAGCAGCTGCTTAGACATGAAGGAGCAGCCAGACTTTACATGTCTCTGTTTCTGTGCAAAGGCAGCCTGGCCCAGGAGAATGACCGCTGGCCTTGGAGTCATGGAGACCTAGTGAAATCCATTTTACAGATAATTTCTTAGGATTTTCTTAACTTTTCTAGACTTCAGTTTCCTCAGTGGCCAAGAGAGGATATGCATGCAGTTCTCCAGACACTTGTGAGGGAGAACAGAACGTCACCTTGTGTCTCCAGAGGAACTGGCTAAAGGAATGATTGCATGTGCATTTCCGTTTTACTTCCTCTCTCTGCCTCTGCAGCCAGTGAAGTGTCTGTGTTGGAGCACTGCATTTGGTCATACGGTGTGAGGGTGGCTGCTGGTGCTGCTGGTGTCTCATAAGGGACAATGAGGACATGAAACCGAGGACACCCTTGGGCCGATGGATGCCAAATGAGCCTTTCACTATGACAGCGAGACCCAGAGAGCAGCCACTGTGCCTCAGTGTCTGCAGGGGCAGTTTGGGATGTGTGCTTCTGTCCCTCCTCCCTGTTTAAAATCAGTACCCAAGTCTCCCCGGGTACAATAAAGCAAGAGCCCCCTCGGGCCAGAACTTAAACCCGACTTAAATATCCATCTTTATTTGGGCTTTATCATATGCAGCTTGTGGCATCTGGAAATTTATCTTCACAGACTTAGGCTTTCTGAAGGTTTATTTTGAATATCAAATAAGATGCTTCTCTCTCTCTCTCTCTCTCTCTCTCTCTCTCTCTCTCTCTCTCTCTGTGTGTGTGTGTGTGTGTGTGTACATACACTGATAAGTCCCAATATATACAGTGACCTCAGTTAAGAGCTTTCACTTTATGGTGGTGTGAAAATTATGCACATTTGATAGAAACTGAACTGTGAGGTTTGATCTTCTCCCCAGCGCAACACTGAGCATGCCAGGGAGTGGCAGTGAGTTGTATCTTCTAGGCAGCTACCCCGGGGATGTGACAAACAAATGACTCTGTAGTGTGTTGTGTTCCTGAGCCAGGATGGCTGGAGTCGGACTCAATGTATTATAGGCATTTTCAGCTTGGGATATTTGTGTGGTTGTTGTTATTATTATTATTTCCATTTTTGAAAATCTTATACCTGCATACAGGAATTATGATAGATCCACCCACATCTCCCCCTTTCTCTACTACTCTCTCTTCTACTCTCACATCTCCTTTGTTGTTTTTGGACTGGCTGAGTATAGTTATGGAGGCTTGCAGAAAGATGTGTGTGTGTGTGTGTGTGTGTGTGTGTGTGTGTGTGTGTGTGTGTGCACATGCGCAGTGTTACTTGCTGGAGCAAGGGCTGCATCACTAAAGTAAATGGCACAAATTCCACTGGCAACCATGAACTGCCCCCTAAGGGAGGGGTAATGTTTCATGAGACCCTCCCTCATCCATGATAGAACGTTGAAGCGTCAGTCTTGTATGGCTTGTATGCAGGTTAAACCACGGTGGCTGTGTGTCCATGATCGCAATGACCGTGCAGTATCCAGAAGACAGCATCTCATGGCAGTTCCTGTTCTTCACCATTTACATTTTTTCTTCCAACTTTTCTGTTACTTTCTCTGGGCTTGGAGGGTGGATGTAGGACAGAGCACTCAGTATTCATTTATTCACAGCACATCAGCCACTTATGCGTTTCTGCATTAGCCCACTGCAAAGAGAAGTTTCTTTGAGCAAGAATTAATCAGAGGTAATAGTTCTGATAGGGGTTGGGGAAAGCATTCAGTTGTAGAATGCTTGCCTAGCATGTGTAAGAACCTACCTGGGTCTAATTCTCAGCAAGCAACACGCACGCACACACACACACACACACACACACACACACACACACACACACACACACACACACACACACGGAGAGAGAGAGAGAAAGTGTGATGATTTCAACTCAATAACTGAGATTCTAACTATGACCTTGGCATTTGGGCATTGGGATTTTTAAAGTTCCTTTGAGATTGCAACATGGACTTGGAATATTCAAACACCCACAGCTACAGACAAATGGTCAAAACGCCCTGATGCACTGTCTAGAAAACCCTCTGAGATGAGCACATATTTCTTTTTGTAATAGATAAAACATATTCTCTTGAAGATATACTAGGCTTTCTATGTTCTCATCAAGAAGCATCGTGTGTGTCATGCAGTAGGAACTGCACCTGCCTCTGTGAAGATGGCTCTGCTGCTCACTGCTTTCTGGATGTGAACTGAAGAATTAGAAGGCAGTGTGACAATGTGCCCATTTAGCAACAGTAGTGGGTCCCCCAACTCGAGATGGTTGGATAGTTTCAACTTGATGATGATTTTATTGGAATGCAACCACATTTTGAGGAGAATCCTACACACACACACACACGCACGCACGCATGCACGCACACACACACGCACACACGCGCACACACACACACACATGCATGCACACACACATGCGCGCGCGCACATGCACATGCACACGTGCACACACGCACGTGCACACACACATGCGCGCACATGCACACGCATGCACACACACACGCACGCACACGCACATGCACATGCACACGTGCACACACACACGGCCACGTGAAGAACTTGAGAGGGAAACAGGTGCCTGTGACAGAAAGTCAGAGATCCAAGCTAGTCAGCAATCCAGAACTAATACTCTTAAGTCTGGCATAGTACACATGTCTATAATTCCAGGGCTTATGAGGATGAAATAGAATTGCTGAGAGTTTGGGGCTAGCCTGGACAATGTGGCAAGATAGAGACAAATCTGTGCAACTTAGTGTGACTATATCTAAAAAAAAAAAAAGAAAATCATAGAACAAACAACCCCGAAAGGTCCCTTGCACACAATTCAGTCTGTAGCAATTACCTCTGGAATATTTATTTTTTCAATAGTTTCAAGTCACTTTGTTTTAATCTATAAAGTAAAACAGGAAATAGTATTTTAATTAATATTATATGCTAGGCCTAAAAGCACTGTGTTCTTATTCTGTTTTAACTTTGTAAGAGTGAAAACTTTGTTGTGCACGTTGATAAGTGCATTTGCTTCTTCACGTGGAGAGCCTAGTGTACCAGCCACGAAGTTAGGCATGGTGCATGGTTGTCAATGCTCACCTCATCACGGGTAATGGCTTCCCTCTAGTAAATACTGGAATTCATCCAAGCTGAGCTTTATTTAAAATCCTTTCTTTTTGCTCATGGATTTGGTCATGGACAGATTGGCGAAAAGGAAAAACCAACCAATTGGATGTTTTGACCGAAGTCTTAGAAATCTGGGATGTAGAGGCTTCATGAAGTAGGCATGGCCGTCATCTGGTGTCATGCAACTTCTGCAGGACAGACCTCTCTTTTCAGGATCTGAATCAACCTCCCAGGCTGAGCGCCAGAGATAAGGAGTGAGGGCCACACACTAAAGTTTGAACCAGCCCTGCAGGAGCATAATCATCTTTGTAGAGGCAGGTGCAGTTCCTACAGCATGACACGGCGCTTTTGATGAGAACATAGAAAGCCTACTTTATCTCCAAGAGAATGTGTTTTATCTATTACAAAAAGAAATATGTGCTCATCTCAGAGGGTTTTCTAGACAGTGCATCAGGGCGTTTTGGCCATTTGTCTGTAGCTGTGCATGCTGGAATATTCCATGTCCATGTTGCAATCTCAAAGGAACTTTAAAAATCCCTACGCCCAAATGCCCAGGTCGTAGAATCTCAGATATTGAGTTGAAATCATCTCTCTCTCTCTCTCTCTCTCTCTCTCTTTCTCTCTCTCTCCCTCTCTCTCTCTCTTGCTGGGAATTGAACCCAGGTTCTTACACATGCTAGACAAGTACTCTACAACCGATTCTTTCCCTAACCCTTATCAGAATTATTAAAGATCCCTAGGTGATTGTCAAGGCAAGACTGGCATTGACAGTCTCTTATATTTTACATTAACCCTTCCTCTGTGAGCATTTATATTAGAAAAGAAAATCTAAGAACCACAAATAAACTAAAACCACAACAAGAACAATCATATCCTGTGAACCCCCCCCCCCCCCGTGGCTTCAAAGGTGCATTATAGTTCTTTCATCAGATCTTTGACAAAGATTTATTTTGTACACTCTGCTCAGGGTTGGCTGTGATCATTGGAAACTTAATCTGGTGACTGGTGTAAATCAATAATTATAACATCAATAGTAGAATCGTTATTGAGAGATATACAGAGAGTTAGGTAAATGCAAAAGAGGGAACATGACTCAGATACAGCAAGTGTGTGTGAAAGCTTATTGTATTAGTGGGTATTTGATTTTAAGTTTTGAAAGAAAAGATGTCTACTCTGATGGAGAAATATGGAAAGGCATGCAGGCAGAGGGAACAATATACACGCACATTCAGGGGCGAGGAGTAATACATCCTCTGTGAGAGGCAGAATGATGCTCCTTAAACAAAGAGGCCCACATCCTAATTCCTGGGATGCGAGAAAATGCTGTGGTTCATGATGAAGAGGTTGCAAGTGGAACTAGGCTTACTCCTCAGCTCCCCTCAAAAATAAAGATTGCTCTAGATTCTCTAAGAGAGCCTGATATCAACATAAAGGTTCTTTAAAGTACCAGGGGGGTCAGAGAGATAGGCATGTAGGTTTGAGGATAGACCATGAAGCCAGGATCTAGCAGACACAGGTGTCTCTTCTCAAAGCTGGGGAAAGC
The DNA here is from genome assembly GCA_028551405.1 of Uromys caudimaculatus. Taxonomy (NCBI): domain Eukaryota; kingdom Metazoa; phylum Chordata; class Mammalia; order Rodentia; family Muridae; genus Uromys; species Uromys caudimaculatus. The sequence continues at coordinate 14,416,118 of CM052714.1, read as the reverse complement.
AAAGCTCCTCTAGAGACTTGAGAAGAACAGGGACTTGCTGACACCTTAATTTAGACTTTTAACTTCTACAGCGGTTGGTCAAGAGATGTGTGACTTCTAAAATCACTAAGTTTTGTTGTAGTTTGTTATAACCGCAATGGGAAGCTCATACGGTTCCTTTAGGGAACTGTGCATGAGGATATGTTTGGAACGATGTGTTAATGAGACACAGGATGATTTTTGGGCAGGGAAGGAGATGACGCAGGATGGCCATGTAGAAAAGTCATATTTGTGTGATGTAGATAGAGCTAAAATCACTTGTAGGAAGGAACGGACATTAGGTAAGAGGTTTAGAGAGGAGATAAAGGTAGTAATTTGAGCAAGACTAAAAATAAGAAAACAATGGCTAATTTTTGGTTGATGTCCATGTGTGCATAACCTGCTTTTAAAAAAGTCTTTCCCACTTTGGGATCAGCCTCATGGCCTCTATTTGTCAGGCAAGCGCTCTACCTCTGGGCTACATTCTCAGGGTACCAGCTTTTAAAAGGCATTTTGTATTTTAAATTCTAATTCTGAATTCTTAGAAAATCCTGAAAGGGACCGTGAATACAGGCTTGATTGGTAAGGGGGTTGAGGCGTGGACTACTTAATAAACCTGTCTAAGCATGCAGCTCATTAGTGATGAACTGGGTGTGGGAGTTAGGCTATTGACTTCAAAGCTCATGGCATCTCTGAGCCTGATAAGAAAGTCAGTTGCTCATCTGGGAACCAATGGGGGGGGGGAACTGTTTTACTTCTGCCTTTAAAAGTTGCAGGTAATGGCTGGTATTCAAGAAAGGGAAACCAGGCCATGAAGGGGAGGATACGCCTCGTAAGGAAAGGGTACCGATTTCTTAATGGGTAGGCATTGATTTTGTTCTGATTTTTTTCACTCTATAATTTCAAACCATTGACCACTGTGCCAACACCCATTTTTGGAGAGGGAAACACTTGCTAGCATGGAGAATCCCTACTCTTGATTGTGAGCCTCCGACTGGTTAACTGGAGATGACAGTGGAGTCCAGTACACACAACTGTCTGTAACAGGAAAGGGAGACCACAGAGCCCCAGACATATTAACAAAGTCTAGTTTGCTTTCTGGGTGCAAGCAAAAAAAATTTCTTATAGTCAGGCTGAGGGTGTAGCTTCAGCAACATATAAAACCAGATATGGTTGTTCAAAGTCATCCTTGGCTACATATTGAAATTGAGACCAGCCTGGGATAAACAGCATGACCAAAGACAACTTGAGGGAAGAAATGGTTGATTTGGCTTTCCCAATTGTAGGGTCAGGGCAGGTGGAAAGCTGCTTACTGGCTTGCTCTCAGGCTCAGCTGCATTTATAGACCTCCTCACCCACAGGACCATCTGCCCAGGGGCGGCACCACCCACAGTAGGTTGGTCCTTACTACATTGATCAGTAATCCAGAAATACCATATAGACAAGCCTACAAGCCAATCAGATGGAGGCATTTTCTTCCTTGGAGTTCTGCTTCCGGTGACTCTAGTTTGTAACCAGCACAATAGGAGGCCCTAGCTCTAAGAAACAAACACTCCTCCCCAACTCTTGCATTCACAAATGCTCAGGAAAGTCAAAAGACTTTAGTAAAGTCAAAATTTCTGGTATCTGCTTCTGCCCAGGAGGGGGGTCACACTCAACATTTGCTCAAGTGAAAAAAAAGACAGCTGCTGAAGTTCTCTTCCTTATAATTATTACTAGGTTTGTTTATTTGCTAGTGATAGGGTCTTAACTACCATCAGTTTCAGTTCTAGTCCATTTATTAGTGATACCTTAGGAAAATCCACTTTTTAAAGTTGTGCTGTTCATCCATAATTAGTATTCTGTGGAAGCATGAGGCTCTTTAATTAGAGCAGGCTAGACCATTTTCTTTTAGAATCCAAAGAGAGTTTCGTGAAGCATGCCCTGGGATGATAGGTGTTGTCCCTAATATCTTGTTTGTGTGAGGTTCCACTTGCGCTTTCTGTAGAATCATCCAAAGAGTCGGAAGGAAATCTGTGAAAGGAGAGACGAGAGACGCTAGAATTTGACTACTGTGTTCTCGAAACTGAACACTCACCAGGACTGTGATGGACCATGACATGGGAGATTCTCAGAACAGCAGGAGGGAGAAGAGGATGAGCAGAAAAAAAGATGAGCAGAAAAAAAGATGAAGCAGACTAAAGCAGTGCAGGAGGAGTAGATAATGCCAACACTGCCACCAGGTCAGGGTGAGGGGTGCTGAGGGTGAGAATCTTCCTCCCTGAGTCTGTGGGTCTTTATGAGGGAGTGGAAGATCTTTCTTCCTGTGGAGCATTATCACATAAAACAGGGCTCTGTTTTCTTCCCAAACTGTTAATCACCATCAGATCCGGGTTCTGGTGTTGTCTTAAGACTCTATCGCAGGCTCGACACACATTCTTTCAAATGTTGGTTGGGTATTCATCAGGCCATTGCTGGATGCTGGGATTCACTGGATATTGTAGTTGCTAACCTTGAACAAACACACTGATGTGCATACATTTCTGGGGAGTCTTTAGTTTATCAGTTCTCACATGTTTACTTGGAGACTAGCTGGGTCAGAGTCATCTTGAGAAGATATGATGGCATTGTAATTCTAAAGATTTCATTCGATGTGTCTAAGGGTGTCCATGTATCTGCATTAGGAGATCCCTAGGCAGGGAATCTGTCAGACCTTCTCCTTCCATGATGACTGTGAGCCAAAACTAATCACTGGTCTTTTAGGTGGCCTTGGGTATTTACTCATCTACGTTCAAACAACATGATTGACAACAGCTAAAGGTGGAATAAGCACAAGTTTATCTCTGTACATGAGTGGGTGAAGAGTGATTCACACACATCATGGCAGTACTCACTCTTCGAGCAGAAGGAATCCTGCCAGGTATGGTGGTGCATGCCTTCAGTCTCAGCACGAGGGAGGCATAGGCAGGTAGACCTTCCTTACACAAAGAATGAATCCCAAGGCATGCTGCATTATCCTAAACAGAATAAGCCATGCAAAAATGATAGCAACCAATGATCCCATTTAGATAAAGTACTTAGAATATCCAAATTCAGAGAGGAGGAGTCAAAGAGAAGAATGAGGAGGTATTGTGTGTGTGTGTGTGTGTGTGTGTGTGTGTGTGTGTGTGTGTGTTGATGATGACGACGACGATGATGACGATGATGACGATGCATGTGTGGAGGTCAGAGGATAACCCATGGGAGTTGGTTGCCTCCTTTCACCATGCAGGGTCTGGGGATTGAACCCAGGTCCTCAGGCTTGTCAGCAGGTACTTTACCCGCTGAGCCATCTTGTGCATCCAGTTTTCACTTTCCTCATTTGGAAGTTATTTTCAGAATTAGAAATCCCAAGTGTTTAATAATCTGAAAATTTGGTCGCATTCCATGGAAAACAAGGTCCTTTTAGAGTCACTTTCAGACCAGATGACACTTTGTATTATTATGGTCTACAGCCCTCTAGAATTAGCTGGCCATTAGGTTCTAGACTTTGCTAGAGGAGAGAGTCCAAGTACAGCATTTGCCTTCAAATCTCCTCCCTTAATCAGTTTGTCACTTAGGTTGATCCTTTCTTCTATTGGACAGCGGAGCAGAAGCACTTTGCCATTTATGGGGACATGAGTTTGGAGACACACACACTCCCTCTGAGTGCTATTGATTTACGTATCTGTTTGCAGTGACAGCTTAACGATCAAACTTCAGTTAATGAACTAGTACCAGTGACCAAGGCTTAATTATTTATACAGGAATTACATTATATTTTTCCATGCAAAACAGTGATCATATGAATTTTATCTGTAAAAGGTTCTGCTGTTTTGAAATTGTAAAGTTTTGTGCTTCAAAGACTGAATTGCCTGATCCTGCAAATAGCCCTCCGTATTCAGAAAGATGGGCTATTTCTTATGTGGTGACATCGTGAGCATGTCTGTGATATCTGGGACCAAAGTGGGAGCTCTTAGCATTACGTCCCATTGGCCACCGCTTAAACATTGGCCTTACGACCTCCAGCACAGTGTGGCATCAGTAAGGTAAGCCTCTTAGTTTAGGTAACCCGTTGTCTCAGTCTGAATAGACCAAGACAGGCCCTAACCTAGTCACATTCAGTCATAGCAGGGTTTCATGGAAAGGTTCCGAAATTGCACCCATTGCATGATTCCCTCATAGTCTTCTCGAAGCTTCCTGTTGTTTAATTTTAATTTTTAAGGATTAAAAAGATCTATGTGTATATATGCTGTATCTTTGTGTGGCTAAGTGGATGCTAGCGCAGTTCCTAGAGGGGCCCAGAAAGAACATCAGATCCCCTGGATCTGGGATTACAGGTGAGTGTAAGCTGCTTGCTGTGGGAGTCAGGACTCAGGTCCTCTGGATGAACAGCAAGAACACTTCATCCCTAAGACACCTCTCTAGCCCCCTCTATTATTGTTTTAAAGTACATCTTTGCCAGCAGCATGTGTCCTCGGTGCTGGTCAGACTCTGCGCTCACTGTGGTCTGCATGCATTCCTTAGCTCTGTGCTGGATGTGTCTACGATGGTGGTCAGACCATCCAAATGCACCATGTTCTGTGTGATCTCGTTTGCTCTGTTGTTCTGTGTCCAGGCAATCTCAAGTCTAGTGCTTCCCTCATCTGTGCAGGCAGTGTCTTGGAGCTGTCCAACTTGTGGAGGGAGAGAAGGTTGGCAGTGGGAATGAGGGCCCTCTCCTAGATTATCAGTGCTGAAACTAACAAAAAACAAAGATGGGGTAAGAGATGCTGGCTCTGCACAGGAAGAGTGAGAAATACAGCAGCCTTTCATGTGGGAGGAAATTCTCCTACGGGCCAGACTGATGCCAATTTCTCCCTATACTTAATTTAAGCCCTTTGGTCTTCAGTACCACTGTGAAGATTCTACTATTACATGCCTTTTCCTAACTGGTAAGATGGAAATTCATGTTCATTTAACAGCACCAGGTTTAAAGCTTCTAGTCAATTCTTCAGCAAAATGCTAGCACTTGTCTTTGTCATATCTTTGGATGAATGGAACATGTCAGTTCAAGGGGCTTGGGGACATGGTTCAGCCATTAAGCACGAAGACTAGAGTTTGGATCATCAGAAACCCATGTAAATGGCAAATGAGTGTTGCAGTTTGCCTGTAAATTCTAGCTTCAGAAAGTAGAGATAGTAGATACTTAGGGCATGTTTGCTGGCAAGAGAGTAGCCATATTGGTGAGCTCTGGGTTTGATTGAGAGACCTTGCCTCAAAGAATAAAATGGAAGAACCATTGAGAATGATTGCTGACATCAATATCAGGCCTGTGCATTCATTCAAACCATACATATGTGCACACACACACACATATGTAGATAAATACAATTACAGAAAATGGAACAAAAAAGAAGTCACTTTTGGTGTTTTTAGAAGCCTGTACCCTAACAAGTGGCAACATGCAGGACAGCATGGATTCAGAGAGTGGAGCTTGGGCATAAGTCCTAATTCAGTCAACTTGAACTGATCTGTGGGAATATTGATTAACCTCTCATTTTTCTCAAGTGTGAGTGGATATAATTACATTAGATGGTTTATAGTAGTATCTTGAGAATTAAACGTGATAACACACGAAAAGTGCCTTGCTCAGTATTTGGCAGACAGTGTAGAAACACAATAAAAGCAGCTCCATTTTGATAATTAGGATGAAATTTGCCTGGCTAACTCCACTTTCCAGAGTTCCTCTGCCATTGGATCCGGCACAAGGCAATGATTGATAACCACTGGTCATCGTTCTCTCCCACAGGATGGCCATGTGCTTGAATAAGGGCCATAGAAGTTGTGAACTAAAATCAAGCCCAGCAAGCCAGAAACAGAGAGGAAATTACACAAATAGCTTTTGAATAATCTCAACCGCACAGACTTCTTGTACCACAGAGAACATACAGCTTGCATAATTTAAATTTGTTCTCAAATCATGGCGTTAATTTGTAGCGTTTTAAACAATGACTCCATTCCAAAGACCCTTGAGTGTATTGAAGTATCTTTTATTAAAACTTCTAATTTTTAAACATTTATTTATTCTGTATGTGTGCAGGCACACATGCTACAGCAAGTGTGTGAAGGTCAGGGGATGGCTTCTGAGGTCATTTCTCTTTTCACTGTGTGGGTTCTTGGAATTGAACTCACGGGGTCCAGCTTTGCAGCAAGTGCCCTTTCTCACTGAGCCATCTTGCCAGCCTTGCTGACGTATCTTAAAATGTCACATGGCTAAGGTCAAGTCACAGCCTTTCCATTGCCCATCTTTTGGCTCTGGGATCCTGACTGCTTTTCAGATCACTGTACTTCTCTTGATATTCAAGCAAGCCAGCGCCATTAGTTTCAAGTGCATATGGAGCATAAAGTGAGATGCATGGTTATTCATTAACAACCAAAGTCCCCTTTGCCATGGCCTCAAAGATAATACAAAATCCACCATAAAGAATCTTCTTCACTCTTCCTACAAAGCAAATGACACATGGAAGCTTTACTGTTTGGGTCTCTTGTTTGTTATGTTGATTTTTGAAAGTAATTCTCAAAACACTGTTTCCTTGCTTCTTTCAAGGTTGATGGTTGGAGAACTTTATAGTTGAGCGTTTTCCTGACACCTTTCAGGATTTGTAAAATGTATCTTTATCTTGTACATGCATGTGTGGAGCCAGGCTCAATGTGGGGCTGTCTTCTGCAATCATTCTCCACCATATTTTATTTTTTAAGGGAGAGTTTATTTTAGCTTACAGTCTCAGAGGACAAATAATCTCTCCCAGTGGGAATGTTTGTACCTTATATTTTGAGACAGGGTTCTCACTGAATTTGGAGTCCACTAGTTGAGCTAGGCTGGGTGACCAGCAGCTCCTGGATCTGGCTGTCTCTCTCCCTCTAGGACTAGGGTTATAGGTATGTGGTACATGTCCTGCATTTATATGGATGGGTCCTGGGGATCTGAACCAAAGCTCAATAAACACTCATATCTGTCAAGATACAGTGTGTAGCAAGCACTTTACTCATGGAACCAGCTTTATGGACTTCAGAATTTTTTTAAAAAGAAATGTTTAATAAATGGAAGGAAATGTGTTGTGAAGTTGGGAGCCATCTTGTGATGGGAAGAGCATTTGCTGTCTTTCCCAACACAAACTTCTAGAGCCATCTTTGTGGTCCAGGGATCTAGTCATCAACAGCAGATAGCCAAGGTGGCTTAGCTGGAGGAGTTCTAGTGAGCTTCTTCCAACCCTGGACACGGGTTGACCCAGCCCAGGCATATTGTTGGTGTTTTACTAAAAGGGTTGATTTGGAGGATGTTGTGTTTGCCATGCAGTGTCATGCCTGGAAGCCTTGCTTTCCAGCCTTTATTTATACGCCTAATTGTTGCTATGGAAATTCAATATTTAAAGAGGTAATTATTGCTGATCTTGTTGCATGTGTCCATTCCTGATGTCCAGCTGTTAGCTCTTTAGCACCAGTCTAGCAGATTAATTACCGCTATTGATTACTTTGAGCTTCTCTCTTCACACCTGCAGTCTGTGTAATTAGCTGGTGGCCTCCTCCGAAAATTAGGAGCAGTTTCATTCTGGCACTTTGCCATTCCCCAGCCATGTGTGCCTGCACTGATGAACAAAGGCAAATCTGTTTTAAATAGAGATATCTGGGTAATGAACTCTTTGTGTTTTTGAACTATCCGTGGATAATTCAAATTACCCTCTGTTAGCAAATATTGTACCTCATTTGATGACTATCTGCAAAGAAAAATTCCAAAACACTGGTTTTTATTCCCAATTCTACCTTGAAGAAATGTGCTCCTGTGTGTGGTATTAAAAAAAAAATAAAAGAACCAACCAAAACAACTTCCTAATTCTGCTGTGGAGGGTGCTGGGGTCCTGAAAGAGGTTTCTTAATGGAATCCAGTAGAAGCACCCAAATTTGGACTCGTGAGTGTTCCAGGCATGCAGATATTAATGTTTGTCTTTTTGTTAGATTCATACTCCTGGTCAGAGAGATGAACCACTTTTCTTAGAGTGTGTATTGGGAATGAAAAGTTTCCTGTTAAAATAATTGAGTCAGAAGTTTGAAGGGTATTACTAGAGTCTTTGATATGTTTTCCTCATCTTTGTTCTGGTTAGCAAATTCTTCCCTTCCATTCTCATTGGAAATCAAGTCCGGCATCGCCAAGTATTAGTCTAGAGCACTGCCTCCCATGTCCTCCGATGATGCGCTCTCCTCTGTTGTATTTAACGGCCCAAACATGCAGGAAATACAAGTTGGTAGTATGCTGGGAGTGGGCTTCCCACGTAATGACATGTGGTGATTACCCACATGGCCAGCTGTTCCTTTCCATGCATACAGGCTCCCACTGATGTCGCCTTCAGCTATTTAACTCATGTTGCGTTGTTACCGTAAGGGTTATTGCTTATTGTAGGGGGAAAAAATTAACTCATCCTGCCTCTCACCCGCACCTGCCAGCTTTCATTTGCTGCTTAATGTGGGCAAGTGTGTCCCAAAGCCTGCTTTGCCCATGGAAGGAACAAAGTTCAGAAAGTTATGGCTTGTCAAAATGACAAGTGTCATTCTGCTGATGTCATGCACAAGTGAATTTGGATGTATCATAGCAACATGAGAATTGGCTCTGCTATAGTTTCAGTGGGAGGAAAAGAAAACCCACAGCCCCACCCCCTGCAATAGCCCCTGGAATCAGGTGGGAGGTGCATTCAGGGGCGAGAAGACTGGAGGTGTTTGTTCATTGACTCAGCAAAGCTTTGGGGCATTGAATGGGGACACTGAATTGGTCCACTGACCAGAAGGTCCCCAGCTGGAATCTCATCATTTCCACCATTTCCAGATTAAAATTTAAATGGTGTGCTGCCATTTGGAGGCCTTCTGGGCAGGGTCCTATGGAGTCACCAGTTATTAGGCGTGCCTCCTATTATCACCACCCTAAAAGCCATTTGAACAGCAGCCTAATGGGGTTGCGATTTCCAAGGACCATTTGCTGTTATTGCAAGGTCTGTTCGGATGACAGGGGAAGCAACTAACCAAAGTTGCTTTCTCATAGTACCAGAGAGGGAGATCAGAGGCACCGGAGGAAGATTTAGATGATCATAAATGTAAATTCACCCCAAATAAACAATCTTTTGTTTTCCTCATTTGGACAAGGTCATGCTAATTCTGGCAACAATCAACACTTTCCCGAATGAGAGAGTAAACTTTAGAAGTTTACACTAACTATAGTCGTTACTCAAGAAGAAATAAGAAAAAAAACCTGAAAACATTTTTAAGGGGTACTTTGGTGAAAAGGGATGGCTTGTCACAAGAGTCATTTCTGTAGATGGAATATTACCTGTCAAATGGCAGGAATTTATACATACATTTTTACTGTAATTGCTGCTACAGAATTAGACACATTAACCTGTGAATATTTTGAGGCTGAGCAGAACATATGTAGCATGACTTAGAAATGTCACAACTTTTACGTGTTCAAAGTTGCCATATATATATCTCAGTACCATAATAGGGAAACGAAAACTACCTAAGTTTTTGTATCTGCCTTTAAACCTATGAAGTTTTAAAAACATGATAAAAAAAATACCTATTTGTGTGTCTTCAAAATTACTAGAAGTTAGCATCTGTGTCCTATTATCCAACCTTTGGGTATGCTAAAAGTTAAGTGATATGAGAGTTGAGAAATTATCTACAGAATAATGACATGTATTAAGCACTTATTATGTGCTTGACATGGCATTCAGAGCTTAGAAGGCACCGTCTGTTGGAATACCCACAGCAAATCTATATTGTTGATGTTTCTGTTCTCTGAATGTTGTGCAGAAAAGCATTAGATCTTACAAGTCCCACAACTTATCTGTGGTTATTTTGAGTAAGTGGCTATGTTTCTGTTGAACCGTAATTGAACTACTGTTTGGTTATTTTATCCTGGCACTACACCTTGACAATGTATAGACTTTGCTATATTTGAATGAACAAAATGAAATGCCCTCGTGGATGCATGCACAAACTTCATAAAAAGTGAGTATGGGTACAAATATTACAATAGCCTCAATCCAGCATCTGGGTTTTCTTTAACTTATTGCTACTTATTTCATGTAGTTATATATGTAATTCTAAGACATTATCTTGACTGTGAATTAAAAAAAAAAAAAACTTAACTAAAGGTGAGGCTAGTATGGGACAACTATTCACAAGTTGCCTGACCGAGATCAGGTAGACCACTCTGTGACTGTCCTAGGTTCTCCTGTGGGAACATTTTGTGGAATACTACAGACTATTGTTGATTCCATTACTGGAAATCCAGGCAAAGTCCACTTGGCTCACACACTGCTCTCTTCTTTTCCTACTGTGTACCATTATTTTTGTTTAACTTTGATGCCAGAAAAAATGCCAACAGAACAATCAGAATAATGTCAGCTTCTCCACATTAACACATTTATATAGAATATATTATACTTTCTCATATGACTTTGTTAGGGTTTCTATCGCTGTAAGAAGCACCATTGTTGGAGAGATGTTTTTGTACGCTGTGTAAAGATGTGTCTCTGTCCTTCTTTGCCTGCCTAAGGCACTTTCTGATTGGTTAAAATAAAAAGCTATGGCCTATAGCAAAAGGCAGGATAGTAAGGTGAGAAAACTGGCGGGGGGGGGGGGCAGACTCTGGGAAAGAGAGAGGCACGGGACATTTGCCACCCAGACTTGGAGGAAGTCAGATATAAAAAACTGAGATGAGGTAACCAGCCACGTGACAGACAGCATAGTATAAATGGGTTGCTATAAGCTGAGGAGCAAGCCTAAGTTAAGGCCAAAGCATTGTAAATAAATAAAAGCCTCCATGTCATTATTCAGGAACAAGGGCTGCATAGAAAAGCCCAAACAGTTACGCATCATGACCAAAAGCAAGCTGGGGAGAAAAGGGTTTATTTGGCTTACACTTCCAGATCACTGTTCATCATCGAAGGAAGTCAAGACAGGAACTCAAACAGGGCAGGAACCTGAGAGCAGGAGCTGGTGCAGAGGCCATGGAGGGGTGCTGCTTACTGGCTTACTCTCCATGGCTTGCTCAGCCTGCTTTCTTATTAAACTCATGGCCACCAACCCAGTGATAAGACCACTCACTATGGGGTGGGCCCTTCTCCATCAGTCACTAAATAAGAAAATGCCCTACAGGCTTGTCTACAGCCTGATCTTAGAAAGGCATTTTCTTAACTGAGGTTCCCTCTATCCAGTACATATATAAGAATATACAGTTAGAAAGAGAAAGAGTGTGTGTGTGTGTGTGTGTGTGTGTGTGTGTGTGTGCATGTGTGTGTGTGTGCATGTGTGTGTGCGCACGTGCGCAAGTGCGCGTAAGAACAACACTGTTCTATACTCACCCCTACTTGCTGATCCTGACAAGTCTTTAAGATATTTTGAGTCCAGGACCTGTCAGTGAAGGAAGGGCTGAGACGTGCTCATGTCCATAAGTGAGTAAATATCTTCAGATTCTAGGAAATATCTTCACTTTTTCAGCCACAGATTACTGCCCAGAAGGTAGTGGATTTAGCATTATCTTACACTCTAGGTAGCCTTTGAGATAGTCTCTCAAAAACAAACAAACAAACAAACAAACAAACAAAAACCCAAGAAAGCCAGATTTTCCTGGTCTCCGATTTCCCCTTTTGATGTTTAATAAGTCCCATCTCCAGCATCTACTCTCACCCTAATGAGCTGAAACCACATTAACGGAGTCTTCGGCAGATAAATCGACTCAAACCTTGGTTTGATGATCCTACTTAAGACATTCAATTAATTCTGTTTTGCTACAAGCTAATTTATGATTTCTTATTTATTCGAAAAATGTTGAACATCCAAAGCAGTAGGAGACAAAGTAATGAATTATTCTTTCTCCCTTTGCATGCGCGCTTGTGTTTTTTTCAGTAGGAAGGGAAGAAAAACATGAAAAACAAAAGAAAAAATGCTTCTGGTGTGCTGTGTGGGTATTCCCTGTTATACCAGGTGGTCTAACTAGAATAAACACATCAGCAGACCCTCTAGGAGAGGTTGATTAGCGCAGTAAATATTAGTTTATTAATTGCGGCTATATTTTCTTATTTACCTCCTTCCCTCCCTCCCTCTCCTTCCTTCCTTTCCCCCTTCCTTCCCTTCCCTCTTCTAGGTTCCTCTATGAGGAAACTTTATCAAACGGGTTTATAAAATGTCTTCTTTGTAGTCAATGGTAGGCGACTGATTGATAAATGAATCGCTCGATATTTGATCAGATCCCTTGACCCACTTTTCCATGCCAAAGCTTCCTAACTGATCTGCACAGTTTGAAGGGCGAAGAGAGAGGCTGAGTTTATTTTAAAGTAAAGGCGGGCCCAGGTGGCGCGTTTGTAAGGTACTTCTCTGCATCTACAGGTTGGGATGTTTTCTCTCCTGGGAAACTTGTCAAGACATTCCACAGGGAAGTGTGTTCAGTGAAAATCTGCCCGGGAATCCATTGCTTAAGGTGGTGCTGGGTTGTGGGACTTCCTGGGTTTCCAGAGAGTGGTAGGAAGGCAGGCTGTCCTGCCCCTTCCCAACCCCCTCTGGCTTCTGCACTTTTAAAAAAAATGTTTCTGTTCCCCATCCCCATACATTTTTTTATTTTTATTTTTTATTTTTTATTTTTTATTTTTTTTTTATTTTTGATACTTTATTTACATTTCCAATGTTTCCCCTTTTCTGGGTCTCCTCTTTGGAAGCCCCCTATCCCCTCCCCATCCCTACCTCTATGGGGGAATTCCACCTCCCACCC
>CM052714.1:14342261-14402804 GCA_028551405.1 Uromys caudimaculatus | reverse complement strand
TTTTTTTTTTTTTTTTTTTTTTGCTTTTGCAGACAAAAGCTTTCAAAGCTGCTTGCCATTGTTGCTGAGTAGAGACTGAACTATTTCTTTCAGTAAGTCTTCAAGCTGCCCCTCTGTTGTAAGGCCTGCATCTTTCTGAAGCAAGTAGAGAATGCATTCTCTCAGCCCAACAGCTTATTAATCTTGTCATGACCATTCCTACCTCTGGGCTGATGATCAGGTCTCAACAGACTCTGCTTTACCCCATGATCAATATCGACAAATGGAATATGTTTTCAAGTGTTTCTGTTTATTAACAATTGGGAAAAACAGTACTTAAAAATGGGCATATCATAACCAATTTAAAACAAATCACATCTTCACAAAATAAAAGAAAGCAGAGTGCAGTTGTTTGATTGTGTCTTTTCTGTGGTTCTCCGTATCGGCTGCATTAAACAGGATTCACTCAATTCAGAGTTCAGAAAGCAAATTTGTATTGAATGAGCTATAAAGTAAGGTGCCAGTGGAGAGATAGGAACCTCAAGGAGGGCATTAGAAGCAGGACAAGCAGAATCAAAGCACAGATGCTTATAACATGGATTATTCTGTCTTCTTTCCTTTCTCTTGTCTCCTCCTGACTCTCCCTCTTCCTTTCCCTCCCTCCCTCCCTCCCTCCCTCCCTCCCTCCCTCCCTCCCTCCCTCCCTCCTTCCCTTCCTTCCTTCCTTCCTACCCGTTGACCTCTTCCTTCAGATAGAGTTTCATTCAGTAGTCTAGACTGTCCTGGAGCTTTCTAAGTAACTTAGGGTGGCCTTCAATTTATGGCAGCAGTCTTGCCCCCTTTTCTTTCCTCCTTTCTTCCCTCCCTTGATCCATCCCTTCCTTGTTCCCTCTCTCTTTCCTTCCTTCTATCCCTTCTTCCCTCCCCACTCTTTCCTACCTTCTCTTTGCTCCCCATCTCTGAAGTCTTCTAAGACAGCTGTGTGCCCATGCTTATACAGAGGCTGTGCTCTGCCTCCGCAGCCCCCGCCACCCCTGCCACCCCCGCCTCTTCTTGTGTTGCTCTCACAGGACCTCTGGAAAGAGGCTTCCAATGCTGCTAATCAAGGAACTGAGACCTGAGCCATCTCTTGGAACTGTCAGTTGGATCCACAGTAAGGTGGGTCGTGGAAGGACAAGAACCCCTGGCTCAGCATGAATCTGTCCTGTGTTTCTTGGAGCTCACCATGGAAACAAAGACATACCAGACTGTGGCTTTCCAGCCCTAGGGACTGGGGGTAAGAGATGCTTCAGGTGAAGCACCGAAGTCAGAGGGCTCACACTTCTGATTGACACTCATGCACATTTTTATGCATAATTAAAACATTTCTCCAGTTTTTGAGTTAATGCTTATTTTTTGTAATTTCTTTGAAGAGAATAACGGTTGTGGTCAGGCATTGTGTCATTGTGGAATTCTCTGGATGCTGAGCTCTGAAGTGGCGTGTTTGAGCCTTGGGTTTCAAAATTGGTTTCTGTTCAGGTTTAGTAATACAATAAACAAGGTATTTGAAGACAGAGCTAGGGGAAGAACATTTGGCTTCAATAATTAAAAGTTGGTTCTGGAAGGTGCCATGTATCATGAATGATATCTCTCATTCGGTTTTTCATGGTGCTGGGGGTCAAAACCAAGGCTTCCGTATGCTAGGCAAGCCCTTTATCAGATGGGCCACACCCACAGACCCTTTGCTACTTTTAAGCAATGTCCTAGGACTTCACAGGAAGACCAACAGAGTCAACCCTTGGGGGCTCCCAGAGACTGAGCCACCAACCAAAGAGCAAGCATGCGCTGGACCTAGGTTCCCCCACATACGTAGCAGATGTGCAGCTTGGTTTTCATGTGAAGCCTCCAACAACTGGAGCAGGGACTGTCCCTGAATCTGTTGCCTGCCTGTGGGTTCAGTTGCCCTAACTGGGCCACCTTGTCTTGCCTCAGTGGGAAAGGATGCACCTTGCCCTGCAGTGACTTGATGTGCCAGGGGGGTGGGGGTGGGATGGTACCTAGGGGGTCCCTATTCTCAGAGGAGAAGGGGAGGGGGAACATGGGAGGATCTATGTGAGGGGGTACTGGAAGGAGAGGGGGCTGTTATTGGGATATAAATTGAATAAATAAATACATTTAAAAGAGAGGAAAAATGCCCTAGGAAATTTTGCACTGTATCATGGTTATTAGATATAATAACCATATCAAATTACATGGGTACATTGAAGGTGCATGTAATGCACAGTGAAGGGCTCGGGTGTTACTCTGTTTATGTGGCTGTGAATTTATAAAAACCAGGAACATTTTCTTTGTTGGTAAAACTATAAAGGCTTTCCCATTCTCCCTTCCTTCCTTTCTCCTCCCTTTCCATCCCAGGCTTCCTCCTCCCTCCTCTTTCCCTGCCACCCCATCTTCCCCTTCATCTCCTCCCCTGTTCTCCAACATTTCCATCTTCCTTTCCCTTCCCAAGTACTGGCCTAATGAACAGCTTCTCAGAGCTGCCGTTGCAGGCTGTGGAGGAACGCCAATCCCTAGTCATCTGTCTATTCTCTTGGGCCTGGAGTCCAAGAAGTCGTTCATAATCTGTATGTTTTTTACTCAACCTATAGCGCCATTAGAATTCTTGTCGACTGTTGTCCCAAAATGGCTAACCTAGGTCTATTGCCATCCTCAGCGGGCACATCTGTCACTTTAACTGAATTTATTATAGTTGTTACCCTGCTGGTCTCCTAGCATGACCTCTCTGTCATTCACCTTCTAATAGCTAAAGCAATAGTAAAATATATCATTACCTGTATCCCCCTGCAGGTCACTAGACACTCTTAATTCTTCCTTTGGCCTCACAAGGGGTGGGTCTCCTACCTCCTGCATCAGTAGTAACTTCCCCGCATTTTCAGTGCTCCCCAGGAACACCCCTCTTTTTACAATCCTCAAAGGAGACGTCTAAGCTTGTGTCTCCCTCAGAGTCATCTCCCTTGATGCTTCTCTCTCTAGTGGCTGACTTTGTCACCTTGTTCAGATCTCTGATCATTTGCCACGTTCATGAGAACACTTCCTACCCATGAGTTCCTGCCCATCCTTGTTCTCCATTGCAGTGTTTCCTCGGGGAGATGTTGATGGTCAAAATGGTTCCGTCAGTTTATCCGCTTGCATGTTTGTTCCTCCTGTCTCCCAGTAGAAGGCATCTGGCTTCTTTGCCAACTTCATTACTGAGTTCCCATCCATTAAAGTGAGAGCGGGGATTAGCAATTCAGAGCACTTGGTCGTCTTTTGATATTAATAAAACCATGCTGATATAAGTTGTTCTGGTTAGTGGTTAATTTCTCATTTTTCTCTTGTAAATTTAACAAAGGCCGGTGGCCTTGTTGAGAAACTCAACCTGTAATTTTGTCAATTTTAGATATGTTTATCTAATTTTTATCAAGTTTAGATAGGATATAACTCTACTCAGTACTATAACAAAGTGCCCCAGCTCAGGTACTTTTAATGACCAAAAATTATTTGCTCACAATTCTGGAGGCTAAAAGTGCAAGGTCAAGATTACTTCCCACGAGGCTTTTCTCCTTGGCTTTTGGACAGCTGGCATTTGCTAAGCCACCACACACTGAGCAAAAGGGGACATATATCCCTGTGCCTCTTTCTCTTTGTTCAGGACACTAGTCATATGGGATTAGAATCCTACTTTTTGGGGCATAATCTAACCTTTCTTACCACTTAAAGGCCTGTCTCCAAACATAGCCACACTGAAGATTAGAGCATCAGTATCTACTGTTTGGGAGAGGTCACAGTGGTAGATATGAAGATAAAAGCATTCTCACTATAGACTTTTAGCGCACAATCTATTAGATTACAGTGCAAACTGCATGTATTTGTGCCTCTTGACTGTTTATCCAATGGGACACAAGCATACTGGGCGTTTAAATTATGCCTAGATCTCTCTCCCCCCCTCTTCACTCTTTCTTTCTGTTTAATGATTTTGTTTAGTGACACGCAGTGCTTATTATTTGTAGCGTTTCTCAGAAGTTTGGCTTTTAAAACTTTTTGATGCTTTGTACTTTCAGTGAACATAGACTCTGCAGTGTTCACGAGTTTACAAGGAGTTGAATATAATGCCATAAAGCCCCAAGGGAAATCTTTAAAAAGGAGAAATAATTTTGTAACAGGCCCCACATCTTTCTTCTCCATATAGCTTTCTTTTTAAAAAGAAACTTTTTATGGATTCTTTGTGAGTTTCACATCATGTACCCCAGTCCCACTCATCTGCCCATCCCCCCATATCTGCTGTTTGCCCTTGCAACCTCACCCACAAAATAAAATGTTGCTGCTGCTGCAGCAGCAGCAGCAGCAGCAGCAGCAACAAAAAGCATAAAAAATATCTCACCATGGATGCTGTAGTGTGTCACAATGTGTCACACAGTGTATTCCTCTCTCCACTCGTCTTCACTTGTAAATGTTCATTGCAATTAGTCATTGGTCTGGTTCGAGATCTCTGGCTTCTGTGACATCATCAATATCGGATCCTCACCAGGACTCCTCCCGGTTATCCTGTTGTTGCCCTGTGTCATGGAGATCCTGCAGCTTTGGATCTGCAGGACTGGCCCTTTCATGTGTGTCCCAGTCATTCTTAGATTCTCAGCTAGCCATCAGGGCTAGCTTCACTGTGCTGCCCAGGCTGTGTAAAGCCCACTCTTCTGAGTACCACAGCCAGTGAGGGGCAGGGCCAGCTCACCTGTTCTCATGACCCCAGGGCCAGCTCTCCAGACTGCCAAAGGTGGGGAGGGGCGAGGCAGGGAGGGTGTAACCCCCACACTCATTCCACTTCATGGCAGATGAGTGGCAGGGCCAGCTCTTCTTCGATCTTGCCTTTGGGGCTAGCTCACCCACATACCCTGGACCAGGGCCAACACTACTGTGCTGCCCAGTTGATATGCAGGTTCCATTCAACCCAGAGCTGTGGGTGGTGAAGGACAGGGCCAGATAACCTGCTTTCATGACCCCAGGGTGAGCTCTCCTGATTGCCTCGGGTGGCAAAGGGTAAGAGGGCATTGGGCAGAGGGCATTCCCCCCAACCTCCAGGCCAGCTCTCCACAGAGAAATGATGGTACTAATACTCACACTCTCAGAGCTGGCTTCCTTGCTCCTTTACCTCCAGGGTCAGCTCTGCTATGCTGCCCAGGCAAGGTGCAGGGCCATCTCTCCTGAGTGCTGCAGCTGGCGAGAGCAAGGCGAGCTTCTAAAGCTCATGACCCTTTTCTGACTGTCGGAGGTGGGAGTGGGGCATCCTCTCTATGCCCATGCCACCCCACGACAGATGAGTGGTGGTGTCAACTCTCCCACACTCAGATGGTCCTCCCCCAACCCCATTATCAGGGCCACCTCTACTATGCTGCCTGGGTGAAGCTCAGGTCCTGCTGGTGAGAGACTGGGCCAGCTCTCCAGAGCACCTCAGCCAGCGAGGGGCGGGGTCAGTGAGGGGAGGAGCTAGTTCTGCACAGCCTCTGTACATCCCAGCTGCCCTGGACCAGGGATGTCCCCATGTTCTCTAGTGGTGATATAAGCCACAGACATTCACACCAGCCGCTGCCACTGAGTAGCCATGGACTAAGACATGGCCCTCAGTGGCACCTTGGTCTGGGACCTCACCATGGCCCCAGGTGGCGCGGCTGACCACTTACAACAGGTTCCTCTCCACCCTCGAGTCTCCAGTTCATCTCTCTTCATAATGCTCAAGTTGTCCCACCTCTTTTCCTCTCCATCTGCTCAACACATACTTGCACATGTAGTGGCTCCTGCGACAGGCTGGCCACATGGCTGGTCGGTCCCTGCATGACATCTTCCATCCCTGCCGTGCGGTGTGGTGGCAAGCAGATGTCTATGGCCCACCTGGGCAGTGGGTGTTGTGGGGGTCCACAGGTCTCTGTCTTCCTCTTCCTATGCTGTGCTGTCTGGATGGTTTTATTTGATCTTTATGAGTCCTAGGCATGAAACACCTTTGGCCACCAAGCCAGGCATCAAGCTCGGATAAACAAAGCACTTTCATCTGCTCAGTCCCTGACTGATGTAAGCACAAGACAACCTGTTTGTGCCTGTTTGCCCATTGAGAGGAGGAGTGTCTTGTTTTTCTAACTCTTTCCTTTTTAGGAGAGAATTGTGTGAGAGGAGGCCCAAGGCTTAATTCATTCTTTTGTTTGTTTTTGTATGCATGAAAACTCAGGGTAGATTCCAGACAATGACAGAAATGGAAATTATTAACCCTGGAAGGTCAGCTTGTATTCTTGTTAATTCATTTACATGTTAAATGAATGGTATATTGGTTGAACCATAAGAGTTAGAAATCCTCCACCACCCAAATCTTTCTTCTCTGTTTTCATGGTGAACGCATTGCTTGTTTACCTGAGCTACAAGGCTCTCCATTTCTCATAGAAATGGGAAAATTAGGTAGCATCCTAAATTACATTTTTGACTAAGAAATTGTGTGTTCTTTTAGGAGTCTGATGCTGAACAAACAGGGTGGGGGTGAGGGTGGGGAAATAGTTTCCAGTAGCTGAGTTATTTAATAAAATATTAAAGATATTACAAGAAAATGGTTATGATTATTAGGTGTACAGGGCAAAACCCAGGTGAATTTCCAGGGTGAGTCTAATTGATACAAAATTGGAGTGGTAGTTAGTTAAGTATGGAGAAGTGACTAGAGCAAGTGAGCCTAAAACGACATTTCTAAAAGTCGCCATGTTGAGTTTATCAACTGGCTGCTCTGTTATAAACACGACAGTGTGGGGCAAGCACTCGGTCATATGTTGCCTTCCAAATGCAGCTGAAGAAGCCATGTCATTATTCGGAAGTATGTCACAAGTGCCACATGCCTATTGCAGCAGATAGCTAAATCTGGTGTGGAAAGTGATTTGGCTGGAAGGAGGTGGGAATCATTCGTCAGATTTGAAAGCTTTTAAAAACTTGACGAAAAACTGCAGCCCTCTGAGACCTCATCCATTTTGATGGGATCCATCTGAACGAGCTAGCATCTTATTTAATCGGGCAGGGCTGGGTGTTCCAGCTGCACACTGAATGATCGCCTCTGTTCAAACCTCTTAACGGCCATGGAAACATCTGGTCTGTGCTCATGCGTAGATGTAAGTGAGCTGGTACAAGGCTTCAGCTCACCTAAGTTATTCCTTACTTATCGGGTCCTGCCACAGCTGGATACAGAGGCGGAATTAAAGTCAGCGTTAGGTCCCTTCCTTTGTTAAATTTATCCTCTTCCATGTTTTAACTTGCACTAAGCTGTTCATTCTTAGGGAAAAGAGTTAGAATGAAAAAAAAAATAGCAATTATAATTGAGGCGAACCTAAACTCTAAAGTAGGCAAGGTTTTATTTCATTTCATTTGCACTTAGAGGTTTTTCCTCCAGTTATTACTCTGGATCAAGGGGAGAAAGGTTTGTATATGTTTCCCCCCAGTGTGTAATTTCAGCAGTGTTCATACATTATGTGCAGTGATTATGCTAAATGTCTTGTTAGAACCCCAGTCTTGGTGTAGATGCAGAGTGAGTCTATGAGACCCAACAGAGAACTAGAGCGGGAGGGTAGGGAAGCAGGAACTTTTAAAAACAGCTAGGAAGAGATGGGCCAGTGGGGGAGAGAATGAGAAATTGAGCATATTGTGTGTATGTTTTCCTCTCTGAGACCCATTAGATGGCTTCTTACATTGCACGGAGAGCAGTAATTTCTGCCTTCTTTACAGCTAGCTTCTTAGCCATGGGCTTTCTATCATGGTTATATGTCTTTTTAGACTTGTCTCAGAAAAGGAGGTTGTTTCTAATACAGGGTGGTTGAAAACTGATTTCAGAGCTCTGGCTCGTAGACAAGACACAAAATGATCATTATTATTACATGTTATCTTACCTAATTATAGGCAGTATTTCAGTTAAGAAGATTGCTATACTGCCTAGAATATCATCTTTCCTGATTTGATTCTTCAGACAGAATGGAATCCTTTCAAATGAATGAGGTCTGGGGCGACATGCAGGAAAGCATGACTCGGGGGCTTCCTCTGTGGGGTTGATGCCCACTGGAGTCCTGGTTGTGCCTGATTCAATTAGTAATCGGTGATGGAGTCATTGCTATTTGCGAACCTGGGAGCCTTGACTGTGAATTATATTTACAGACTGTGTTTTCTTTCTAAATGGAACCCTTTGTGTTCAAGACATCCAGAGTCTTGCAGCCTGTTTTCTCTCTGAAGCATACATCAGATATTGTTGCATTCACCAAGGTTTTGGACAATGGAGTCAGGAAGACTCTATGTGTATATTATGACAATAATTTTGTTAGTTTTTCTACCCGAACAGGAATATACAATAATCGCTAAGACTTAATACATCCAGTATTGAAGTATCTTTGTGAGTCTGAGGTGATTAGCCTTTGATAGATGGGACTTACAGATAGGGCTTCCTTGTATTCTGTGAGGCATCGAAAAGCAAATGTATGGTCTTCATCCGGAAAGATTGTCAATGACTGGAAAGTCAGGCTGTATATAAATTAAAAATTAATATATGAAATATTTTGTGATTAAGTGTCAACTCGATGGCATTTGATACTTAGTTTTTCTATAAAGGCTTATATGTCTTGACTGCCAAGTTTAGAATAAACATTTTTTTTTTATGGTGGGTACTATAAGTGCCTTTAAACTAGGTCATTTGAGAGCCATTTTGTCCATTAAGTAGTGTATGGACCATTTTGTTTATGAAACAGATAATTAAGATATGTCACTAAAAGTGAATATATATTGGGAATGCATTCCCTAAAATCTTTGATAGTGAGAAACCTTTTAGTATCAGAAGGTGCTCTGTAAGCTTTGAAGGGAGAAAAGCAAAATAGTTCTACTCGACAATAAAGCCTATGAAACACGTCTGGCCTAGCAGGATAACCCTAATGATACAACAGTAGCATTTTTATCTTGGATAACCAACAACTATCTAGTCGGACTTAAGGCTTGTTCAATAAGAGGGAATTCATGTCTGGTACTGTAAACTTAGGAAAACTACCCATGGCTGGAGAAGCATGGACCCTAGTGAAGACCCAACTTGACTGAGGGCAAGTGTATTTCATGTGCATCTTACACACATAAGCTGCTGGTCTCTATCTTTAGTACCCTGTGTGTAGCCCGAGACTACTCTTGCGAGGATTGGTGTGGTGTTTTCCACTTCTGTGAATCATATCAGTGCTTGAAGTGTCTTTTAGATTCAGAAGCATTTTGGGTTTTAGGTGTCAAATGTTCAGATTATGGTCATTCAACCGATTCCCTATACACGGTGAAGCTATTAAAGATCGCAGGAGAAGGGTAGATACTTGGGCTTTCTTTTCCAGGGATTAATTAGCAAATATTTAGACATGCAGACTTGTGTTAACCATTAGTTTGTGGTCATACCAGGTGATTCATAAACAGGTCAAAAACTGGAGAGGAGCTGAGAATTCAGCCCTCCTTTAGGGTCACAGATTTTGCTCTACCTTGAAAGAACATTGCTTATTAGAGAACTGAAGAAGTCAGCTCTGCCTGTTGTTGGCCTCTAGAAAATATAGTCTATAGTTTTCTTCCTAAAAAATGCATCCAAGAGAGAAGCACCAGCTTGCTGACACCCTCATAATGGAGTATGGCCAAGGCAATTGTTGATCTCTTACAGCTTTTTGAAGAGTTAGCTCAGCTGCTATGCTCTGAATAGGTCCACCCTTCTGCTGTTTAGCCAGCAATCTGCTCCGTTCCAGTGAATGGAAGAAAAACTGAGAGGCAGAATTTCAACTCTGTTTAAATTAGAAACCTGTCTTCTTGTGAGTTGGGCACCTTCCTTTCCATTAAGTTTTCTACCAAGGAGAAGAAACACATGTTAGGCGTGGAGTGTAATGACCATACTTCGTCAGCTCTAAGCCTCACGCTCTAATTTTTAACTAGCTACTAAGGCATCCTAGATGTGCCGGCAATGTGCAAATCCATTCTTAATACCACTAAGTGGGACGCTAAGTGCCTAAAAGAACTTAAAACAGATTTATAAAAAAGGCAACAGGGTAACAATTACCATTATCCCCAGCTAAACTTCTCCTCTTCTGTGTTTTCATCAAGAGAGCGGTGTTGTTACTTCAACAGGCACAGTGTTGTGGTGACTTCTGTGGTACAAATAAAGCGAGACTGAAATTTTAATTGTGAAATTTAAAAGGGAAGTAATTGCTCAGTATTGGCTAATTCCATCTTTGTGCGATGACAGCAGCTGCGTTTCCCTGCCTTGTGTGTTTTAACAGATGGTATTATTTCTTATGGAGTGTTATCCTAGCGGCCGAGGTGAACCGAAGGAGAACACTGTGACAGTGTGTTAAGTAAGACATTACTGACAGCCCTGCTGAGCGGCGGTGCAGAGCTGCACATGGTGGATTCTCTTCTCACCTCTCCAGCCCCCACCAAATGCTCTCCATTTGTGGCATGTGGGACCAGAATGGAAAGATGAATGGAAAATTAGGGCCCTCTTTCGGATTCACTTGTTTGCATACCATTAGCAGGCTTGGGATGGAAAGCCCAAATCCAGCAGTAAGCTCAAATCCAGCATCTATCAATCCCAGCACCATGCTGGGATACTTCCACACAAAGTAAAGAACTAAAAAGACATCAGAAGGCTCAAGATCTGGGTCTGGATCTGCTACACTCCCCTTCCTCTGGATAGGTTTCCCACTGGGTGCTTTCTAGCTCTGAGTTGTGGTGATTCTGAAAGTTCCAGACTTTTAAATTCAATGCCGCAGAAGGGCAAGTTAACAGAATGCATGATGGGAGCTACAGTACCCTGGAAGCTGCTGGTATTGATGACACATAGAGGAGGAGGAGTGCCTAGAGGGTCACAGTTCAAGCAGTGTGACTGTGATTGAGCCAGAAAGCAAGCTACTGAGTGTGTAGTTCACACAGGAAGTGGTCCCCACAGGCTGTTGCGTCTGAAGGCTTAGGCCCGGCTATTGGCGTTGTTCATGGAGGTTGTTGAGTCTCTGGACCGCAGAGTCTGGCTGGAGGAAGTGGGCTGCTGGAATTTAGCCTATAGTCTGGCCCTTCCTGTCCAGATTTGAGCAAGCAGCCTTGGGTTCCTGCCATGATGCTGTCTCAACGTGAATGATGATACCCTCCGTATGTGAGGTATATGAACTCCTGCTTCCTTTAAGTTGGGTCTTGCAATAGGTCAAGTAACAAACACACCGGGTCATCCTGCATTCGTTTCTCTCTCTGTTATGGGGCTGTAGCCAAGAATTGACAGTTCCATAGCACTGAAAGATGACAACTAACCAAATAAATGCTGCATGACTGCTCTGGCTAGTGCTGGAGATGGAGGGTAAAGCGCCGTCCTTGCTTAACAAGAGAACACATAATGGTGGAGAGAGGAAAAGAATTAATGAAGTATGTTAGAGGTTTTAGTGAGCTCCCGTACAGGGCAGTCTAAAAAGCACATTGGAGGGCTGTGTAGGCAGCTGAGGCTATGGAGGGCTTTGAGAAGGAAAGAGGTGTCACTTGTTTGAGAGAATGGCAGCTTCTCTACTTCCCTCAGAATGTTTCCTCCTGGAAGCCAGAAGGTTCCCTGAGTTTCTACAGCTTTCTGATCTTCCTAAGAGCACAGTGCTGAGTGGGAGCTCAAGACAGTTGCGATGGGGGGAGGGGAAGGGGACAGGAGACACAGGAGAAGGGAGAAGAGGTAAGAGAGAGGGGGAAGGAGGAGGGAAGGCAGGGGAGAGGGACAGATGTGTGAAGAATTAAGTTCTTGGCATTTTAAACGGATCCAACTTACCAACTGAACTGCAGTCAAGTGGATGCTTTCAGGAAGAACTCCGGAGCTGGAGAAACACCCAGAGGAAACTTGCCCACAATATTGACCTGTATAATTGTGATCAATACAGCCACAGAGCACTCAGTTGCAGGGTAATGATCATTATGGCTACGGGAGTGAAAGCTCATGGCTTTCTATTTCTAGAAAAGATGTTTTTAAAGGGTTGCTGCTATTTTACCATCAACTCCATTTTGACTCAGATGTGTGTTGGACTTTACATGACACGGGATTATTATAGCTATGATGAAACACTTCTAGCAAAATTGAATTTTATGACAAGGGTAAAAAATAACTGTATCAATACTTAATGTAAAGCACAATAATTACAATAAAGTGGTACGGACGATAAAAATGGACTAACAGGTTTAGGAAAAAGAGGACAATTATAGTCGATAAGGCTGTACCCTGATCTTGCAGAGTATTGGTGGATTCCATCCTAAGCGTTTTTGTGTGTGTGTGTGTGTGTGTGTGTGTGTGTGTGTGTGTGTGTGTGGCTGTTTTCCATATTTGAAATAAAAAAGTATCTATCTTTGGATCACACGCAATAATGTGATACATGCAGTCTTACTTTTTACTTTTTAGTATGATCAGTTTTCAATCATATGTTCTCCACAATCCAAAGCATAGAATGAATGTCTTCTAAGTATAGTACTTGTGGCGTGACCTAGGTCGTGTGATGGTAACTCTTTGGAACAACATTCAGACTGCTTTATACATGTGCCCGTTACAAATGGGAGTCACAAAGTGATCTCGAGTTGTGTGTACATGTGCACCAACACGCGCGTGCACACACACACACACACACACACACACACACACACACACACACACATCTTTTCCTATATGCCAACATCTTCCAGAGCCACCTTAAAATGATATGCTCTGAGATCTGTAGTGTTGATTGATAATTATTTGACCAGCTTGGAAAGATGGACCAGGGGAATATTCCAATATGAAAGTCATAGGTGCAGGAGGCAAAAGGCCACAGTAGTCAAGAAGACAGGGGGCCCCAGTGGTCACGTGCTTCGGATGAGACAGTAGCCGGCCAGTGTTGGCTATATATTCCAGACACAACTGAGCCATTTCTAAGTCCAATAACCGATGGTACACTTCCCTGTGAACACCAAATGCTTCTTAAGTTCCATTGTAAGTTTTATTATTTATTTACATCTTTGTGTGTGGGTTACCAGTGTGAGTTTATGTGTACTGTCTGCATGCAGCTGCCTGAGAAGGCCAGAAGAGGACATGGAGTTATAGCTGGCTGTGAGCCAACATGTGGGTGCTGTGAACCAAACCCTCATTCTCTGAGAGAAGTGTAAATACTTTTAAACTACAGAACCATCTGCGGCCCTGTGGCAGTGCTTCATTACGCTTATAAGAGACATTTCCAGAAACAGTCATCGTCACAAAGTCCCACCAAGACTTGCAAGGGGATCCAGACAGAGAACCTGGATCTCTTCATCTTGAGGATGCTGCTGTCCTCACGCTGATTTGCCTTGAATATTACTGTTTTTTTTTTTTTTTTTTTTTTTTTTTTTTTTTTTTTTTTTTTTAAAGAGAGTTAACTGGGTTTTCACTTCCGCATTCAATGCCTGCGTATAAATATACTTATCTGTGGTTCTCCACCATCATTAGGGCATTTAGTATGGTTTTACTCTTTTTAGTTTCTATACACATAACACTATTGGGCTAAAATTTGTTAGTTTAAGTATTTATACTTAGGCAGGAGTTTCTTAGTGTGAACATTTCTCTGAGTGAGATGGGCTGGGTCAAACTGTTAGCCATCTGAAGTGTAGCAGCATGGAGTGCCTATGAAGTCAGATGTTGTATAGGTTAGCCGTTTCCCGCCATACTGGTTAGACCCACCTGAAACTTAAAATCCATTCCTTTAGTACTTAGAGTATGCTTCTGGCAAGATGCATGTGACTGGGAGCTGGCTGCTTCCATCTCTTTCATGACATTTCATGAATCCTGGGGAGATCACGATTCAGTATGGCTTGGCACTTCCTAATAGACACAAACTGGGGTCAGAGTTGGAACACAGCTCTGATGGGATTAAGGCACCAGTAAACATTTAATTTTAATGTTTACCTCAGTGCCAAATACTGCACCTGGAGATAATATCTGACTGGATTTGGACCAAAAGGATGAATGAATGAATACTGGCCGTGAACACAGATTTATTGAAACCATGCTTTGGACTGCCCCTTTAACTGTACTCTGCTACAATATTTAAATTTGAATTTTCTCTTTTTACCCTACCTTAAGAATCTTACGGTGTGTTCATTTCACCTCCTTATGATGAGGCTTATTGCCTTTCTGTCTAATGTCCCTTTCTTTTCTTAAAAAAAAATTATGATTTTTATTTTATATGTTTGGATGTCTTGACTGCATGTAGGTATGTATGCCATGTGCCTGAGGTGCCCATGGAGTTCCAGATGGTTGAGTCATCGTTTGGGAGCTGGGAATCAAACCCGGGTCCTCTGGAAGAGCAGTCAGTGCCTTTCCTTGGGTGCTGGAGGAACTGTTCTCAGTGGAGAGGTCTCTCTGGCCACCTTATTTTGCATGTTACAACGAATACTTTGCTTGGGCGCTGGTGGAGTTTGAAACACACACTGATAACATTAACACCGCCTCGATTGACTGCTTCTAAATATTACTCTTTTAAATATTGAAATATAACAAAGGTTATTATTTATTGCCTTTTAGTGCATTTCTTTCTTAAATAATGTTTTAGAAAAATAAGGCTGACTTCTGTGTTCCCCCTTTTCCCTTTCCTCTCTCTCTCTTTCATTCCTTTATGTTTTCCCGTCATTCCTTCCTTCCTTCACAAATGGTCTCTAGTCAGAACCGATGAACTGAAATACTCTTTAGTCAATCATAAATGCCCGATTATTCTTTTCTTGTTATAGATTTTGATAGTTTTTTCCCTTTGCCAATCTATCAGTATGTCATTACTTCTATTTACATTTCTTTGATTATAAGTCAGAAAGAACATCTTTTAGTGATTGCTGGCCACTTAAAAACTTTTCTTTGGAGTAATTATCTGTTCTAATTACATTACCATTTTTCAATCCCAAACAATGTGTTTGAGCTCCTCAGGTACTGAGGCCGGCAGTTCTCTGACACATGCCTTACGAATGTAATTTCCCAGTTTGTTCTTTACTTAAATTACATTCAGTTTCCTTTGCTTTCCTCACACCAATTGTAATTAAATGTGGCATTTTTTCAGTGACTTTGTTTTGTTTCTAGGACTTTTCTTTCTTTAAAAAAAAAAAAAGTGTATCTAATGATTTCCCCAGTGTATAATTATTTAAAACAAACAACTTCGTTCAGATTTCAGTTGGTAACTTTGTGGTTTAATTCCACTCTTTAAATAAATGAAGTGTCCCAGCGTTACCCGTTGTGCCTCTGAATTAGTAGCATATTCTTAATTGGAAATACTTTTTTCGCCAAATGACCAGCTTACTATCCACTAGGCTGAACAGTAATGGAATTATTTTCACACTTCATCATGCTGAATTTAAATATTACTGAGAACTCAGAGTGAGCATTTGAATAAACGTCTACAATGTTTTAATAGTGTTCAAGCTAGGAATGAATTTGGGGGTCCATATTTTACACAGTTCCATTCAAAACGATGCTCACTTACTTACTTATTTGCATTTTAATTCAGTTATATCCTTTAGTGGTGATATAGGATTCTCAGAATTTTGCCAACTCATGAGCGCGATGCAGTTGGTTTTTCTTTCCTTGGTAACACAGGAAGAGGGACACATTTTCATACTGTTGTGGCCATTTTTCTTTGTGGCCTTCTTCCTTTTGAGCTAAAATAGTTTGTAGGAATTCTTTGTCTATCAAGAGGAAGCAACTCATTGTCTTTCATGTCTCATTAACACTTCAAAACTTCAGTTTTTATTATTTTATGTTTTGTCTTCTCCATTGTAAAGAAGTGTTTAATTTTATGTGCCTAATTGATCAGTTGTTTTGTTTAATGTTCCCTAGTTTTTAATGACAAAGTTATCACTGACTGTGGTGTGCTCCGATCTTGAAGCTTTGGTTACTCTAGCGAGTGCAGACTGACACCCCATGTGGCCATAGTTTGCTTGATTCTAATGAATAGTCACATCAGGTAGGATCTTTTCTATACATTTTTTGTCATCTGTATATCTTCTTTAGTGAAGCATTTATCAAATATTTTGCAACATTTTTCTTAGGTTTCTGGTCTACTTGGTACTCAGCTGTGTGACAGTGTATATTGTAATGTTAAGTTCTTCATTGGGCTTATAACCCTCATTCTGTGCATGGTGGCCGTCTTAGTCAGGGTTTCTATTCCTGCACAAAACATCATGACCAAGATACAAGTTGGGGAGGAAAGGGTTTATTCAGCTTACACTTCCATGCTGCTGTTCATCACCAAAGGAAGTCAGGACTGGAACTCAAGCAGGTCAGGAAGCAGGAGCTGATGCAGAGGCCATGGAGGGATGTAACTTACTGGCTTGCTTGCTTCTCCTGGCTTGCTCAGCTTGCTTTCTTATAGAACCCAAGACTATCAGCCCACAGATGGTACCACCCACAAGGGGCCCTCCCCCCTTGATCATTAATTGAGAAAATGCCTTACCGCTGGATCTCATGGAGGCATTTTCTCACCTGAAGCTCCTTTCTCTGTGATAACTCCAGCTTGTGTCAAGTTGACACAAAACCAGCCAGTACAGTGGCCATGACTCCTTTATTATACTAGTCTTTGAAGAGCAAAATTTTGTTCTTAAAGTTTAATTAATCCCTTTATTCCCTAAACTGTATTTTCATGCTATTGATGCTATTGGGTCCTACTAAATAAATAAGCAGTT
This sequence comes from Uromys caudimaculatus, assembly GCA_028551405.1. Taxonomy (NCBI): domain Eukaryota; kingdom Metazoa; phylum Chordata; class Mammalia; order Rodentia; family Muridae; genus Uromys; species Uromys caudimaculatus. The sequence goes on along the minus strand of CM052714.1, from coordinate 14,386,115 downwards.
AGGCTGGGGAGATACTCGGGTGGTAAAGTGTTTGCAGCACAAGATGTGACTGGAGCTTGGATCCCAAGTACCCAGGTGAAAAACTGGGTGTTTGTGCATAACTCTAATCCCAGCAATGGGGGACAGAGACAGGGGATCCCTATGCCTTCCTGGCCAGCAGGTCTAGGTGAGTTGCTAAAGTGACTCTACATCAAAAAATTAAGGTAGAAAGTGACTGTCTGACTTCTGCCTCCAGATGCATGCATGTTCACACGTGTGTGCACACACACGCATGCACACAACCCATGCACTTGTGCACACACAGTCACACACTTGCACACACATGCACACACACATCTGCACCTGCCTCCACCTCCAGAGTTCGAGATTACAGGTGTACTACCAAGGTCATTCTTTTTTTTTTTTTTCTTCCCCACACAGGTGTCTGACTGACTCAGGCACTAATTGCTGAAAGGATAAACCTCTCCCATTCACCAAGCCTTGGTAACCCGTCAAAACTCGGCTGATGACCTACAAGCGGGTTGCTTTGAGGGTCTCCTGTGTTTCATTGTCTGCACTTTTTTATGCCACACTGTACTGTCTTGAAATAAGATAATGTAAGTCCTCTTTCTTTTTCTTCTAAATTTTCTCAGGACGTTTTATTTCCATATATACAGCATCATGATGCCATTTTATAAAAAAGATCCTCCAGATTCATGCAACCACATGCTTCTCTTCCCTACCCTTGCTTGGTCTTTCAACATGTGAAATGAAATCACATGTTTACTATTTCTGCTGTTCCTCACTCTGTTGCTCTGGTCTAATTTCTTTACGTATTGCTTTTCCTTGCTTGAGAGACCTCACACTCCTTAAGATGCTGGATGCTGGTGGGGTAATGGTTTGTTCTTCCAGGTTTTGTATGGTAGGGTGTCTTTATTCTTCCCTTTATTCTCAGAGTCCTTCTCTGGATGGACAGAGCTTGGCAGGTGTTTCCCCTCAGTCTCCTAAAGTCATGACACTATGTTCTGGCGGGCACTGTGATCTGGCGGGCACTGCTTTTGGTAAGTCTACTGTTAGTCTTCTCCCTTTCTACTTTTGTATGTTTTTATAGCTTTGCATTCTTTGAAAACGATTAGCTTTCAGTGAGCCTGGGTGTTGTCTTCCTTTCCCTTGTGCTTGGAGTTTTTGGAGATTCTTAAAACTGTGAGTTTGTAGTTTGCTCAAATTTGCAGCTTGTTTTTCAGTGCTCACTTTTCCTCCTCTCTCTCTTACCCTTTTGGGGCTCCACCCAAACATGTATTGGTGCAACTGAGTTGGGTTGCAATTCTCGTGTTCTCATGAGCTTTCCTTCTTTTTCTTCCACTGTTGCACTCTGGGTCATTTCTCTCTCTGCGAATCCAAGTTCCCCAATGTTTTCTTTTGTGATACTCATTCTGCCATACCTTCCAGTTGTGTGTGTTGGATGCTACAGTTGTCACCTGTAGTTATTTCTTTAATCATTTTAAACCTTTCTTTATTTACCTTAGAGTACTTACACTCCCCCCTCACTTATCTCAAGTCCTGACTTATTTATTAATATATCTGTTCTTTAAACATTTTTGTATTAGTATTAATAAGTAGTTTTCTCTCAGCATTTTCTTGTTCACATGCCATCTTGCTAAGATTTTTCTTTATCTTATCTATTATAACAAATCGGCTAACTTTTAAGTTCCTGGTCCTTCTGTCCTAATTCTTTTTGCATATGATGGAATTTGTTACATGATACACTTTAGTTCTCTTTTGGTGTAATTTACATCCTTTCAAGTACCTTGTTACTTTGGCCCATGTTACTGTTAGCTCATTTTCTTCCTGAGATATTTGCTATGGTTAAATGAAACCTATGTAGATAGAATAGGACACAATCTGTGCTACCCCAGTCAACTCAAGTGTAGAGTGTACATGAGCCTCTGAGAGGAGAATCCTGGCACCTGAAAACCCTGGGTAAACCTCTTTATAACATGGAAGTTTCAGCTCTGTGCTTTTCCTCTCTGGAGAAACAAGGTTTTGAAGATCTAGTTTTTCTTGGAATCACTCAGAGGAGTTGTGAAAACACAGGTTACTGGGCCTCATGCTCTGAATGTCTGAACCAATGTTTTTGTAAATAGGTGCCTATTGTGAATACCTTGGCAATGAATACAACTGAGTGGATATCTCTATAGTACGATATAGAGTTCTTTGAGTATATGCCAGAGGTAAAAAGAACTGCTGGTCATATGGTAGATCCATGTTCTGCAGGGCTGTTGAATTACAAAATTACTGATAAATAAGGAAATAGAAGTAAGTTATCACATTTGGGAGGAAGAAACTACTTGGAGAATGGAAAGGTAGAGGGACCTGGTTCTGCTGCATCTTTTGTTGTTTTTATCAACACAAACTGCACATTTTGATCAGCACCTGCAATTTCAAATGGAATCTGATTTTCTTCCTTTATGAATTTGTCATGAGTCATATTTAGTTTCCAAGTTGCTTCCAAACCATTTACAAAAACCAATGAAACATCGTTATGCTGGGAGTTGAGCAACACATTTCAGAAAATCACTGAAATGGTATTTTTGAAACCTACAGCACTTTTGCATTGAAATTCTTCCCCTCCAGTTATTGGAAGTTATTTAGATTTAAGTGAAATGATCTTGATATCTTACATATATATTTTATCAGACATCTCTTAGTATTGCACTTGCATTTTTACAGTGGGAAGAAGGAAGAGAGAAGGAAGAGGGGTGGATACCTACAGAAGTGCCTTTCCACTGTGTTCCTCACTTTTAGGCAGGTCACAGGAGCCCCATTAAGGATACAATATTTCATCCTTACTTTCCCAGGTACACAGAGGCTTTGAGTAACTTGCCTATGGTCACACAACACAGCGATGAACCTTGAATTGAAATATAGACATGTCAGAATCCAAAGCCCTTTGGACATAGCACAGAAAGTCTTTTCAGATGGAAGTACATATTTCTATATATTTTTGACATTTTCTTGCTTTTGTCTATGAAAACCTAACCACCGTTAGTCAGCTGAGCCCTAAGCATCACTTGAAAAGTTTGATAAAATACAACTTCTTATTTTATAAAGACAATGGCATTTTGGCCCCAAGTTCCACCAGAAAATTCATTTCTAGGAAAAATTTCAATTGATCTTAACATGAAACCAACGTTAAAGATGAGAATTTTAGGGCAGGCAAAAAAAGTGCTTTCTGCCAAGCATGATAGTCTAAATCTGACTCCCAGGTCCCACGTTGTAGAAGAGAACTCACAAAGTAGGTCTTTCACCTTCACACTTGTGCTGTGTGAGCTTTCTCTCTCTCTCTCTCTCTCTCTCTCTCTCTCTCTCTCTCTCTCTCTCTCTCTCTCACACACACACACACACACACACACATGTAAATAGACAAATACCTTAATATGGTAAGATAGTTCTAATGATAAATCTATAACACTATTTCCTAGTTGTAGAATTTAGGTTGCAAATCCAAATTCACTAGTAACTCTGTGGTTGCTGTGCTGGGAATTACCTAGGGAGCCCCTCCCTCTCATAAGCACTGGGATAGGACATTCACTAGGCGTTGCCTCTTCACTGGCACCTGAAAGTCTTCATGGAGAACCCTGATAAAAAAATTCTGCTCACCCTCTTCTTTGAGGCGGGTGCTCTCCCCCTGGCTCCATGTGTGATTAGCAGTACCTGGCCGGGCCCTTGGACCAGTGCAGCTGGAATCACTGGAGAAGAACCTGAACAGTAATATATTCAAAGTACCCTGGCGACTATAATCTACTCTCAGAATTGAGCATATTCTCTTTTTCCCCATTAAAACATTAGTAGGTGAGCCAGAGAGAGGGTCCAGCAGTCAGGGCCACCAAGCCTGACCCCCTGAATTTGATCTCTAGGACCCACGTGGTAGAAGGAAAGAACTGACTCCTAAAAGTTGTCCTCTATCCTCTTCATGGACGCCATGGCACATATGCGTGTGCATGCACACACATGTACACACACACACACACACACACACACACACACACACACACGAAATAAATAAATAAAATATAACAAAAATTTACTTAGACATGGTATGTTAATACACGTGTCCATTTTCCCTTGCCCTCCCTCTCCTGCTCCAACCAGTTCCTTCTTCCAACCAGTCCCCTATCTATTTTCTTATTATAGCTAGTATTCATTTGAAATTTTTAATGAACATAAACGACATAACACTGGGTTCTGTTAGGACATTTTCATACACGCCCTGCATGTATATAACGCATTGTAACCCTCTCTACTCTCCATTAGTCTTGTCTTGTCTTCTTCCCCTTACCCACTTCCTCTTCCAAACGAGTCCCTGTTTTCATGTCAGATACACCATCCCATTTCACACGAATAATACTGTCTGTGTGAACACATGTGCCAGTGAATGGAGTCAATGTTAGGATGGCCATTCTTGTCAGTAATATTTCAGGTATATGGTGTAAAATAAATTGTGAGTTAAAACTAGCAAATGCTGGAAGTTATGAGCATATGCATTAATTTTTGACTCATGAATATTTCAAATCCAATTAAGACAAAATTTTTCACCCAAAAAGAAGCTTTATTTTGCTTTATTCTATTTTTAAATGATATTCTTTTGGATCAAAAGTCATCTACCAAGTGAGACTAAAACATTTTAAATTATTTGATTTTTATTTATATGTATATATGTGTATATACACTTGTGTTGGTACCCATGGAGTTTAAAACAGAGCAGGAGATCCCTTGGAGATGGTGCTAGAGGTGGTTGTGAGCTGCCTGAAGTGCTGTTAGGGACCGAACTCAAGTCCTGTGGAAGAGCAGGAAGTGCTCTTACCCCTGCTTCATCTCTCCAGCTGCCTCTCCTTTTAAACTGGAAGAGAAATGAGGGGTAATGAAGGAAAAGTGAAGGAATTTTTTTCTCTGCAATGCTATGGTATTTATATTCTTTGTAAGTCTATTTCAGAGACCAGAAAAAAAAAATCTGTGTTCATCTTCTCTTTTCTTTATATTGATAGCTACACCATTAAAAATTAAGCAGGGAAGTTTTGTTGGTGATGTTATGTTGCTGAATTATGAGAGCTGAAGGCTAGTCCTAGTCTGCTGTGGGGCTCCAGGTAGATGCGTCTAAAAGAAGCATTTTGGATTTGTACCAAATGCTCTGTCGATCTTGTTGGTATTGACCTTGAGGGTAAAAGAATGATATTCCTTCAACTTTGCCCAAGAAGACGAAACTGTAGTATTAGAATTCTACACTCTCACACACTGAAAATACATTTTCAAATGCTATTCCTCCCTTAGTCATGATTGTGTTAAATTTTTGCCAAGTCCACTCTCAGCTGGTGTAAGTTTCCATACGGTTTTTATTTCTACAGCACGTTTCTGAAAAACCAGAGAGGTGTTTTTGGTGTGTGTGTGTGTGTGTGTGTGTGTGTGTGTGTGTGTGTGTGTGTGTGTGTGTGATGCTTCGCCTCTGACGTTTCTGAAGTAAGGAACCATTGATTGTGGCACGTCACCCAGGGACATCTGGGTCAGGGCTCTTGCTGAGACTTGCCTGGGACTTCCTTTCATCTCTCTGCATCTAACAGCATGATATGTTCTCAGCATGGACACCGCAGGCAGAAGCAGCGACCCCTTCCACCTCCTGATTCACACCCCAGAGCCAAAAAGGAAATGAACGCAGTACAAATAGGTTGAACCTCAGGATTTGCTTGGAAAGAGTGAAAGTTTACCATTGTCAGAGCAGAAGAGGAAGCATGGGGACAGTGAACACAGGGTGCTTGGAGATAAGAGACAAGCCCCCAGTCTAATGGGTAATAGAGTCATTAATTCTGCTGATTAACTTGGCCTTGAGGTTCACAGAAATGACATCTACTTCCTTTTGTTTCTTTTAAACTCAAACTGTGGAACAAGGGAGCCTGAAAAGAAAAAACAAAACCCTAAGCTAATTAGAGAGAAGCCAGGAGAAAAGAAGCAGAGAGAAAATACAGTCGGAGCGGCTGGAGCATTAATGAGACTTGTTTGGGGAGAGAACGTGACAGGCTCCTCAAAAGTATTATTGTCAAATGTGTCAGCGTTTCATAGATGGCTAGATCTACCTTTTAGCTTCATGCTGATAGTTAATGATTTGAAACTATAAAAAGATTGAAAAGGTAAAAGGGAAAATGTCAGACTCAACTGGATTTTAATGAGCTTATTATTATTTTTCTCCGAAGGAAACCAGCATTGGGAAGTCTGAACTGTTCCTTGGCTTTCTATCCTTTGCTGTCTGTATTTCTGTCTCTTTCTAAGACGAGGTTGGCAGAAGGACGGTGGGAGGTGGCTATCAAAAGCCTGAGCTCAAAGATCAGGGGCACTTCACTTTCCCGAGAGGATGAAGGGTGGCCAGAGGGGGAAACATGGGCCTTGGATGGCAACAATGAGGAGAGATGGATAGGCAGGACAGCAAGAGGGCTTGTTTGTGTTTTTGGTGACGTGCTGAGTAGAAGCCATCTTCACACTGTGGGATGTAACAAAGAAACCCGAAGTGATTATGCAGCTCCATTCGTCTGAATGGCTGCTCCACTGATTGCTGGGTACACCGACGAGAGGATGGTGTATATGTGATGGCTGGTTATTAGTCACATTACAAGAGACATTAGAGCAGACAAGGATCTGCAGACCAAGGAGAGGAGCTGCTTTCTGGGCTCTGTACTCAGCAGGGTAGCCCTGTCATTAAATTTGGTAGTGCCAATTTAATTTGAGAAAAAAAAAAAAAAGAAAGAAAGTGAGAAGAAACTTTGAAAATGAATTCTGTAACCTCATTTTTACCTTAATAAGAACTGTCAGGATTTCACTCCCTGGGCTCTCGGTTTTGTGTTAGTAGGCTGAGCACATAGAAGGCTCACATCTTTCCAGAAGAATCAAATGCTAGTGGGGAAATCAGAGGTAAACTTCAAGGCTTTTTTTTCATATGATTTTCTTGTCATTTCCAACACATTAAGTTCTGCTGACAATGCCTAGGTGAAGATTATTAATCAGGGTCAAGCCAACAGCCCTACTAATGAGTTTCTGATGAATTCCTTTATGAAATAAGTCACCCAGTTTACTGATTTGCAAAGCAAAAAAGGCTGCATAGGGACCAGCGAACTGCAATCTCTGCCGTTCCATCAGAGATTCTCATCTGGCATCCACTCATGCAACCCCCCCCCCCCGCCCCCTGAAAGTTCCATGCACACATACGTGGGCCCGCCATATGCAAAGGTGTGTGTTTTGCTCCACTTGCGTCTATGGAGATTAGAAACATACAAACTGACCCAAAGATCATGAAGATACTCAAATGTTTTCTATTTCGGAGTTTCAGGACACATTAGAATGCTGATGAATGATTAGTCCAACCCCACGTGTTAGAAATTAGTAGATAATTGTGCTCTGGAGTAAGTGGAGCCATGGAGGTTTAAACATTTGGAAAGATTGTAGCAATGGTCTCATCGAAGACTAGAAGCAGGAGAATACATTTCCGAGCCTTTCTGGTTTGGGTTTTGTCTGAGTCAGGGTTTCTATTCCTGCACAAACATCATGACCAAGATGCAAGTTGGGGAGGAAAGGGTTTATTCAGCTTACACTTCCACACTGCTGTTCATCACCAAAGGAAGTCAGGACTGGAACTCAAGCAGGTCAGGAAGCAGGAGCTGATGCAGAGGCCATGGAGGGATGTAACTTACTGGCTTGCTTGCTTCCCCTGGCTTGCTCAGCTGGCTTTCTTATAGAGCCCAAAACTGACAGCCCAGGGATGGCACCACCCACAAGGGGACCTCCGCCCTTGATCACTAATTGAGAAAATGCCTTACCGATGGATCTCATGGAGGCGTTTTCTCAACTGAAGCTCCTTTCTCTGTGATAACTCCAGCTTGTGTCAAGTTGACACACAAAACCAGCCAGTACAGGCTTAAAGATTTCTGTGCAGTGTCTTCCTTCCAAACCATTGTAGGTTGTGGACAGAAAGGATGCTCGGCAATGAGAGATAAGCAAGAGGAGCCCTGCACATTCGTAGGCACATTGGGAAAGAAGTGGGGGGAGGGACTGGTGTTGGAGTGCTTGCCTGGTGTACAGGAAGCCCTGGGTTCAGCCCTGGCACCACATAGAAGAGGGTGTGGTGGTGCAACTCTGTAATCAGGGCAGTGAAGGGGTAGATGCAGGGAGATCAGAAATTCAAGATCCTCCTCTGCTCTGTAGCAAGTCTGAGGCTATCCTGGGTTATGTGAGGTCTTGTGTGGAGGGAACAGAGGCGGATTCATACAATGGTCTTAGGGGATAGCTCCTCTTGTTTCGTGCTATAGAATTCGCCCTCTAAGGGTGTGCACCTTGTTACACGCTAGAATCCAGAGTAGAAGTTTCATCTACGTCATCGTCAGGGTAGAGCCCATGATTGGCCTTCATGGAGTGAGAGATCCTCACTCTGAGGACTTCTCAGGTGACCATGCCATGTGTGAAATAGCACAGAGGTTCAGTTTCTCTTGCACCAACACATATGCGTCACTCTCTGATTCCATACTTCTGAAAAGTCACGTGCTCTTCTGAAGGCAGGAGGCTCCATCTCTGACTTCTAAGAAAAAGGTTGAAAGAAGGGTGACTCTCTTGCATCCTCTTCTGAGCTTGTCAACACTCAGCTTTAAAATCAGCACTCGATTAACTTAATAGAATCAGCATCTGGAATCAAACTCTATGTGTTCCCTGAGGCAGGCCAGGGAGTTCTTCATGGAGCACAAAGCCTCTTCTACCCAAGTCGAGGAAGAGTGGGCAGAACGAACCTAAGAGCTGATGCATAAGGAGAGATGTGACATGGCTGTTGTGGCTGTCGCACATGGCAGCTCCCAGCAGCTGTGGTTCCCAGCAGAAGATTGGCACAATTCTGAGCCAATCAAAAAAAACGCCAACATGAATGGGGGCGGGGCCATGAAGAAGACCCTTGGAAGAGAAGCTATTGGTGGTTGATAGTTGCTAAAGGGAGTCAAGTCACTCTCTTTGGGGACCATGGATACAGATAGGTTGCCCATGTCCCACACCCGAGTGCATATGGACAGCACTAAGTGGACTCAAAGTCTGTTACTAATAACAACGAAAATGGAAGACATGAAATTGTAAGGGAACTGGGGTAGGCACATTATGGAATGTTGGAGAGAAGTAAAGATGTACAAAATTTTCAGTGAAAAAGGGGAGGGTAAGGGTTAGGGGAGGGGAAGAGAGACGGGGAGAAAGAATATGAATTAGGAGTCTCTAGAGCAGCTGTTCTCAATATGTGGTCATGATCTCTTGGGAGTCAAACGACTCTTTCACAGGGATCACCTAAAACCATTGGAAAACTGCAGATATTTACATCATGATTTATAACAGTAGCAAAAGTACAGTTATGAAGTCACAACGAAAATAATTTTATGGTTGGCGTCACTTGTCACTACAGCATGAGGAACTGTATTAAAGGGTTGCAGCATTAGAAAGATTGAGAAGCACTGCTCTTAAGGAACAGAACCTATAGGGTGAAAATATACAGATAATGTATTAAATCAGATTAGGTTGAGATAGAAACAAGTTGTCTTTTACCTGAGAGGCTGAGAACCTGCTAGTTGCTCAGTCTTCAAGGCTGGGTGCCTCAGCAGTTAGACTGGCCCGACAGCAGCTGTCTCACACCTGGATAACCTAAATGCGGTAGTTCCTCAGTTCTCAAAGATGGGGGCCTCATCGTGCTGAAAACTTGGAAGGTTCCTGGAGAGTTGATGGTCCTTAGTCAATGATGGAATCCTGGGAATGAGAGCTCTGATATCAGGGAAGGAGTCCTCCTCCTCCTCCTGCTCCTCCTTCTCTTCCTCTTCCTCCTTCTCCTCTTCTTCTTCCTCCTCTTAGCAGCAGCAACAGGATAAATCAACTAAGAAGAAGGAATGCCAAGTGAGAAAAATCATGACAACCTTCATTTAGACACACAATTTCTTTTTCATCTGTGCTGCTATCAAAAGGTGCTAGCCACATTTGGGGTAGGCCTTTTCACTTCATTTAAGGCATTCAGAGTAATTATTCAGGTGGTGGTTCCTTCTTCAAAGATTCTAATTTGTTGCAAGCGGACATTAAAACCAACCCTCACTCTCTGCCTCTCTGTCCATCCGTCCATCCATCTATTATCTATCTATCTATCTATCTATCTATCTATCTATCTATCTATCTATCTATCCATCTATCTATGTGTGTGTGTATGTGTATAATTATACATTGTGTGTGTGCAGACATGTGTATATAGTTATACATTGTGTGTGTGTGCATGTATATGTGGACACATGTATATAGTTATACATTTTGTGTGTTTTCACATAGCTCATTGTAGGAGACAAATGTAGCTTCCATCTGGAAATGGGACCGTTTTCTAGGCGACGGTGTGTTCTGAGAGTTACAGCATAGACGCCTCTCCTGATTCTTAGAGGCTGTGTTAGGTATCTCCCTTTTATGCTTGTCTGCCATTGCCCTTCAGGGGTGTTTTATTATAATCATGTGTTCCATGGCTGGGCTCTTCTGGTAGGAAGATATTTAGAAAAATGGATCTTACTTGTTCAAAGGAAGCAGTGGTGCATCAGAGAAGCCCAAGTTGGTCTCCATCTTTCTGTCAGAGGTTTCCACTTTATCTTTGAAAGCTTCTCTCACTTGACTCTCTAGACAATCGATGCCCACTCCGGTGAGTGTGTCACTGTCTGCCTCTTACAGATTTGTTTTCTTCCTTCTCAACATCAGTGAATGGAAATCTATGTTAAAAGCTTTCTTAACAAACTCTGACTTTAATTCATACACAGCAAAGCTTCCTTGTCTTTCTTCAGGTTTGGCCTCATTCCCAGACTCCCCATCAGTCTTGGCCTTCAGGGTATATCTAATGTCTGTATTCTTCATATCTCCCAGAGCCACTGACCATCAAATTAGAGCTTTCAGTTTCACACCATGTGATATAAATGAATACTTGGAGAATGTTTGGGGGAACCGTAAACCTGTGACTTCAGAAGTGGCTGAGATAGACCACTAAACAGAAGGCAGAAGGAGAGTGTGACATTGCCTCTTTTCTGCGTTGCCTTCATGGGTTTGTAGTGAATTCATGTTTCACTTGAAGAACGGCTATCATATGTGAAGGGAAGTTTTATTATATGTCCATTAGATGTTTTATGCAACCACTCTCTGAGCTGGATGGAATGGCTTTTAAAATCCCCATTGGAGGGAGGAACAAACCAAGGTATAGAGAGTGCCTTGTCCACAAGCGAGCAAGGCAGGGGTCTGCTACCACAGGAGGGGTGTGTGTGGAGACTCTTGTGCAATGTGTAGTCTTCCAGCTTTGATACTGTTTGTCCATCAGGACACCAAGTGAGCTGTGCTATTCATGCCATATTCATCAATGCTCAGCTATTACTACTCCTATATTTATAAATGCCCCACTCTTTCAGCATTTATGCCAGGAGTTCCTAAGTAACAGGGACCAGTATAGGAGAAATAAGTCGCAAACCTCTGGCCTTTAAATGGCTCTTTCTAAAAGGTGACAAAATCATCTAGTAGTATACAGGTCTTAAACAGGATTGATGAAAGCACATGAGTACTATAGGTGTACGCAGTCTTCGGAGGGGACCACTAGATAGAAGCACAAGAGTAATTTCAATTCAGGGAGTGAAAGAAAAGACTGTTCCTAAGAGTAGTTATGAAAAAAGAATAGCCACCGACAACCTTTAAGAGAACGCCGGTGTTAAGGACACAGGAGCTAAGCACATTGGCAGTGTCTGTGTAGGAATGTGTGTATGTGTGTTTGTGTGTATAGAAGATTTGCCAAATTTTTGCCAGTGGTGCTAACTAGGAGAGTTATTGAGCAATCACGGCGAGGGCTTCAGTACGCTACAGCTGGAATCTCTGCAGGTGCAGCTTTCTGGTTGCAGGCCAGCATTATTTTGCAATCCTGCTGGCAGTAACCATTTTTAAATAGAAACATGATTGCACTTTATTTTAATATTTCCCCCTTCCATTTTCCCCCTACTGTAAATCAACCCTGCTCGGAGTATGGAGTCCTTTGCCAAGGTTTCCAGGAATAGACTGAGCCCACTGGGCTGAGCCCATTTTTAGTGAATGCAAACACACCAAGTTTGCAGAATGCAGTTGGTGTAGTTCATGTGAGTGGGACAATGGGAGGGGCAGGGCGACAACTTCTCTTAGGCTTTGTGATATTCAGAGATGCGCTTTTCCATCACTTCTATGACGGTGACAGGTAGCGGGGGCGTGTCAACTGTGTCACTAGACTTCTGATTGTCTCTACTACCCTGCAGGCTTTGGGCAGATTAGGTTATGAAGGAAGTCCCTGGGGATCATGCTAAGGAACCATGGGTCAACCAGTCTAGGTTTACGTAGCCCTCATGCTCCAGACTATGGTATTGTTAAGTCATTAAATACTCACGTCAACTCTGGATACTACATTTACATGATCTGACATGTAGGGATATAGAGGAACAAATAAATTAAGTAACCTGTGCAAGGTCAGACAGCCAGTAAGTGGAAGAAGTCAGGAACGAAATTGGGCAATCTGGAGTCAGAGTCTGGTGGCCACCCCTTGGCTACGTGGCATTTCATTATGGGAACTTGAGGCTATCTCATTTCATAGCATCAAGAACAGCTTCTCTGATCCCTTTAAGGGGTGGCATGTTGGTGTCTTTCCCCAATCAGACCATTAGCTTCTTAAGGGTAATTTTAAAATGTCTTCATCTGCCCTTATCTTCTAGGTCTAGACTCTTCTGTAGGGAGGATGTGATACCCAAAGCAGGGCTTTCCAGGGATTAGATTAAAATATTCTTCAGGAGCTGGGCAGTGGTGGTGCATGCCTTTAATCCCAGCACTTGGGAGGCAGAGGCAGGCGGATTTCTGAGTTCGAGGCCAGCCTGGTCTACAGAGTGAGTTCCAGGACAGCCAGGGCTATACAGAGAAACCCTGTCTCAAAAAAAAAAAAAAATATATATATATATAAAATATATACATATATACACATATATATAATATATATATGTATGTGTATATATATGTATGTATGTAAAAATATATATGTATGTATATGTATATGTATATGTATATGTATATGTATATGTATATGTATATGTATATGTATATGTATATGTATATGTATATGTATATGTATACACACACACACACACACACACACACACACACACACACACACACACACACACACACATTCTTCAGGATCCTTGGTAATGATGTAAAAGACCAAAGCAATGAGTTTTATTTTAAACTCCAAATGCAGTCAACTCAGCCCAAAGTGAGTTATGTCTTCTCTCAGATTGTCACACAGCTGAACACGGGATCGAGCCATGTGTATGCGATGACACAAATCTGAGCAATTTGTTTCTGTGTGGGGAAAGCAACCTTAACAGTATTATTTGGCTTTGGGTAACTCAGTTCTTGATGGTGGAACACTCCTTGTTTTTGACTGCTGTTTGGACTCTACTAGAGACTTTTTTGGATGCTCTCAAAACTGGGTTATTGTTCTCAGAATGCAGATCTGTGTGGGGAGCATGCCTGTGCCTGGTTCTCAGGAGCACACGTAATCCCGAATGTCATGTAACCAAGCATGCATTTTCTCAGACACGTTTTGCTTGCCTCTGGCTCAGTGTCCTTAGGTCTACTCCTGATATGATGGCGGTACTGTCCACAGCTGCTTTAAGAGGACACCAAGTTAGCCCTTTACTGTTAAACCATTTGATGTGTCAAATCTCGGTGAGAAGCCAGGCATTATAACGTTTGTAAAACTTTAGGGCCATAAGATGATTATCAGAAAGTAAATGTTAAGTTGGAAGGTCTTAATGTGGCAAAGACAAAGAGGGAACTAGAAGTTTAGAGTTCATGGTTCAAGTTCTGGGTTGGATTTTCCCGAGGTTAGCTACACAGCTAAATGGGTAACACTAAAGAAATCAAAATAGGTGCGTCTCTCCACTAATAAGACAATGAGTGCCAAGAGAGCATCTTTTCAGGTCTCTTCTTTTATTCCCATTTATTTTTATTGCTGTATATTTGTTATACATAATGCTAGATTTCATGAAAGAAACTGACCGTCCTCACCCCGGCGCCTTTGCCTTCTCTCCACGTCACCAGTTTGCTTGTTTCTCTCTCTTCCGCTGTCATATATGTAAATTTACATATGGTTCTGTATGTTCATACACAATCTGGCATCAACAAATAAAAGAGGACATCTTATGGCTTGTCTTTCTCAATCTGACTCATTTTGCTTAGGATGCTAATCTCTAGTTGCGTTCATTTTCTGGAGAGTCACCTCATTCTAGAACATTCACACAGATGAATAGGCTTGGTTTTTCAGTTTAGCCTCTATAAGAATACTCTTCTGTGTTTTACCCTGATCACCGCCACTCTGCAGCAAATATTTGGAAGAAGTGAACTCTGAATACAAGCACAACTTCAGCCTGCTGGTTTGGTAGGTACGCAACAAAAGCCTTGCTTTGGAGTGGTGATAATTCATGTAACTTCAGGAAGGCACTGGTTAATTTTATATACTCAAATTTGTATTTGGGCTTTCCATTTCAATAGCATAAATTGACCCGAGGGGGAGGAAGATCCATTCCTTTGTGGCTGACTTGTGGGAGTGTTCTTAACAATACTCGAATACAGACGTATTCATGATCATAGAGTGTCTTCCCAATTCTGTTAGAAGCATCATTACCATGCCTCTGGTTCTGGCTGCATGCAGCTGCTCTCAGCCTTCACCTGATTGTTCTCCAAATCCTCCATCCTCAAAGTGTGGTCACAGCCCAGCAGCAACAGCTTCATGTGGAGTGTGTGTTAGCACTACAGAGCTACTGAAGCAGAGGCCAAATTTTAACAAGGTCCCCAGGTGATTCCTATGCCATTAATGATTGAGAGGCGCCATGTTAAATCACTGAGACTGCAAAGAAAGTCCTTCTCAAAATTACAGTGTGCCACATTTAATGTGGTGCTACAAGAATCTATATTTATTGGCATTCTAGAGCTGTACGTAGCTCCTTGGGCTTAAGGATAGCATTAAAACAGTAAGTCTGAGGTCAGAAGGAAGGACACAGCAATGTTTCAAACACGCATCGGGATGCCGGTTTTTCAGGCTGGCACATGTCCATGAAAAACCTGCAGTAAGATGATGATTTAACTCGGGCCGGGCTGTGTCTCAATGGTAAAGTGCTCGTCTAGCATATGTGAGGCCCCAGGTTCAATCCTCAGTACAGCCTAAAGGGGGACAAGTGGAACTGACTCAACTATACACAGAGAGGTGGATTCTAAAAGGAAGAACCGTGGCAGCAGGGTGCACCATGAGGGCCAGTAACATGACCCAGGCGCTTTGTAGTTAGGATGAGAGCCAAAGGACCATTCACAATGAAGAGCGATCACCACTGCTCCCTTCACAGCAGAGGTTCTCAACCTTCCTGATGCTGTGACTCTTTAATACAGTTCCTCGTGCTGTGCTGATCCCCAGCTATAAAATTATTTCTGTTGCGATTTCATAACTGTAATTTTTGACTGTTATGAATCATGACGTATATATCTATGTTTTCTAATGGTCTCGTGTGACCCCTGTGAAAGGATCACTTGATACCCTCAAAGAGGTTGTGACCCACAGGTTGAGAACCATTGCTCTACCCCAGGCTAGCTCTGATTTCCAACAGCCAACCTTGCTGGGCCCTATCACACTGCAGTCACTCGTGGCTTTACAAAGACCGTTTTCTTCATTGATCCACGGGTTGTGTTTTGCCTCCTTGGTTGAGGGAAGAAGGGAGGGTGCAGAAGCTGCTTACTGTCAACTCAGCTCTTCCAGGTCCTTGTGGCCCTTCCCCTCCTGTTCCAGATTCTCTTGTTCCCTTTTGTTACCAGCTTGTCAGCTCCTCAGCCTTCCACATTGCTCTTGAGCCATGGACTTACCGCAGGAGTGTCTGCTGTTTCTGGGTTCTCTCTCATCTTTATCTTCTATTTATCTGGAAGCTCCTGGAACTTCAGTTCTCCTGAGCTGTGACATGGTGAGAATATGTCTTCTTTAGAATACAAATTTCAGCATCATCCTCAACAGAAAATGCCTGTCTTTCTCCAAGTAATTATCTCTTCTGGTGTCCTTTCAGCATCTATGCAAGTGAGCAGAGTAGATAATAACAGAAGAGAGTAGACCCTTGCTCCTGGTGCGTGTTTTAGATGTTTTCTTTGGATGTTAACTCTGAGGATCCGGGGCTCACCTCATGAGAATCACATTGTAAGGTCTTGAGAACATGAGGAGGATTACATTTGCACTTGTAAAAGTTGTCAGTATCAAAATGGGACCACTAAGGTCAAGTCCAACAGAGTGGAGCCAGAAGGCCATGAAAGAGGGGACCTGGCACAGCTCTGCTCATCATGGGAAAGTGAAAAGAATCAAGGGCATAGATTAGCCCATGTAAAGTCGTAGAAACATGATACCGATAGGTAGCTATCTAGGATAAGCTGAAGAGAGCAGGCACTGCATATCCGGGGATCTGAGTTAGCAGCCTCTGTGACCCATGATGTAATATGTGGAACCATGAATCATTCCTGGCAACCTCCGCTTTTATGGGATCTTGTTTAAATATCCTCCCACAGCAGAGGTGGGTCTCCTCACCTGATGTGAATGAAGCATGTCTCATCAGCTAACAGCTCCTTACATTTTCTTCAACCTCCTGACATCCTTCCCTAGTCGAGAGATTAACCACCATAAAAAGACACTGGGAATTCCTCAAACCCAGGATATTCCAGATAAGCCACTTGCACAAGGACATTTGCCTAATGATAGTGATATCATTCGGTGAGCCAATGCCAACCTTTGCAAAAGGCCTAATTAGCAGCCTCTGCTTCAAAGTAGCATCTGCAGGCTTCTGCTTTCCTATCTTTGAAAGCTTCCCTTATGCCTCAATCCCCTTGGACACATCTCTGTTCCAACTAAAGCATGTCTGTTTCTGGTTGCATTCACCTGTTATTCTTGTATAAACTCATTGGCTTGGAAAGATGTTCTCTCTCTTGCTAAGTTTAGGTTGACATAGTAAAGATGGCCACTGTAGGGTCTTGGACTTTGCCTGGCATCAGAAGAATAAGACAGAAGAGCCTTCAGCAAATATGGACCTTAGTGGAGGCAGAGAAGTGTACCAATGGGTTCTAGGAATAGGGCTGTTATTTGGAAGGATGCTTGGCTCAAATATAGGGTATCAGATGTCAATTCATCATGTCCATGAGCGAGTCTTTGTGTGTGAGGCACTGACAGGAGCAGCTGCTCCTTGCTAAGGACCCCAGGACTCACAGAGACAAGGCACATTATCTCCTGTTCTTGTTGGCCTTGGTGCTCCAGCGAGCACCTGGGGTAAGTCATGTGGGATGTTAACCCACAGACTGGTGTTATATTTGTGACTTCTGCATACTATCCTATGGCTCACTGGAAAGCCTGAAATCTTCAGACAGTGAAGAGAATGATTTAGCCACATGAGTGCTGCGTTTCCAAAAATGCTCACATAGTTAAAAGATAGCTGTGGTGAGTTCTTCCCATGTTCCCTCTAGCAAATGCTACAGGTCTGGAAAGCCGTCCAGAGAGGACCTAGTCTGAAAGGAACACACTCCCTCTGCGCTTTGTCATTTAGTTTTGCAAGCAGCTACACCCATTACAATAAAGTTAATGTACTTGACTTTTAAATGGTCTATTTGGCTTTGAAACCAATTGGACATTTTCCTTTCTTTCTTTTTCTGGCTGCATCTCTTCATAAACAAATCAGAGAGAAAACAATCTACATTCTGTAATGGAAAACACTTGTGTTTTTTGTAGAAGATCTTGAGCTACAAGTTATAGGGCATTCAATTTTTAACTCAAGGTTGTGATGACCAGGTGTGATACTAAATTTTCTGTGCAGTGTGAGCAGCCTAGAGTGTTCAGCTATTTGGTCAAGCATCATTTGGGGGTGTATGTGTTTCTGTATGTGATTGGTAGACTGAGGATAGGAGATGGTCCCCTGTAGTGTGAGTGGGACTCTTCCATTCAACTGAAGGCCTGAACTGAACAAGAAGACTGAGGGAGACTGATCTTCTAGTGCCTAAGTATTTGGGATTGGGATTCTGGGCTCTTTCTCTCTTTGGACTATAACCGACACATTGACTTTATTGCTCTGTAGCCTGTGGATTTCTGATGGACAATTGGCTTCTGGAATCCCCAGCTTTTTGACTCCCATTATTGAGACTTCTTTGTTTCCATAACTGGCTTATATATTTCTTTGTGATCTCTGCCTCTGCTGTCTGTGGATCGGCTTGTTTCTATCTCTCCTCTCTCTCCCCATCCTCCTCTCTCTGTCCTGTCTCTGTTTCTATTTACAAACACAATACAATACTTTTACATGCCGACTTGACTAGGTTAAGAGATGTCCAGAAATATGGTTAAGAATTACTTCTGTGAGAGTATTTCTAGAAGATATAATGCTGAGTAGAGATCACCTCATTCACACGAGTATGTGTGAATTCAGATGATTCAGCTTTCCTGATTTCCTGCGTTCAGGTGACATATGATGTGACTTTTTGTCCTCTGAAGTTATTGACATATCAGTTCATTTTTCTGAGAACTCTGGTATGTATACAAGGTCGGCTCTATTTTTCTTGGTTCTATTTCTCCAAATAGCTACAGCTAAGGGATGCTCCAAAGGGATCTCAGACACACCCTTTTATGGGAAGTGTCTGTGTTGGAAGCTTTTATCCAAGGTCATCAGATGAGCTCCACTGTACTTTCCCTCTGGACTCATCAAGTTAGAGCTCATTAAACGAGAGAATATGGAGAAAGCACATTGATAATACCTGACTGCACTTCAGTCAGTTCAGTGGAGAAGACTCACCCACAGGTGCCTTCTTGTGTGAGCTGAGATGTGTCTCAGAAGGGAGAACTGTATTTCCATTGTCTCCTGGACTTTGAAAGGAAGAAAATCTTTAGATTCCAACTGCAAAGTTCCCAAGGACAGTCAAGGTGAACAACTGACTACCAGGCTACAGCTATCCTGGATTGGAAAACACGGTTTCCTTGCCCTCTGGGGGTGACCATGACAGTTTTTCTACAATAAGCACTGAAAAGAATGACATAGTTTCTTAAGGAGTATGCACATTTCTAATGGACATAATTCTTTCCCATCCAGAAACATTAGCCCCACTCAGGTAACAGGTTTTCTTGGTTTTGTTCATTTTTCTTGAGACAGATTCTTCTTCTTTTTACTAATTTATCTATTTACTCACCTTACATCCCGATTCAGCTCCTCCTTCCCCTTTTCCTAGTTGCACCCTTCCAATCCCTCCCCCATTCGCTCTTCCTTCTCTTCTCAGAGAAGGGGAGGCTCCCCCTTGGGTACCAACCTGCCCTGGTACATCAAGTTGTAGCAGGACTAGGTAATTCTCTTCCACGGAGGCCAACAGGGTATCCTAGCTAGAGGAAAGGGCTCCAAAAGCAGGCACCAGAGTCAGGGAGAGCTCCACCTCCAAGTTTTAAGGGACCCACATGAAGACCAAGCTGCACATCTGCTACATATGTGTAGGGGGCCTAGTCCAGCCTATGCATGTTGTTTGGTTGGTGGTTCAGTCTCTGTGAGTCCCTATGGGCCCAAGTAAGTTGACTCTGTAGGTCTTTAGGTGGTGTCTTTGGTCCCTTCAGCTCCTCAATCATTCCCTCACTTTTCCACAAGACTCCCTGAGCTCTGCCTGATGTTTGGCTGTGGGTCTCTGCATCTGTTTCTATTCGCTGCTGGATGAAGCCTCTCAGAAGATGGTTATGTTAGGTTCCTGTCTACAAGCATAGCAGAACATTATTAAGCATGTCCGAGGTTGGCTCTCTCCCACATGGTGGGTCTCCAGTTGGGCCAGTCATTAGTTGGTCATTTCCTAAATCTCTACTCTATCTTTATCCCTGTACTTCTTTGTAGGCAGGACAAATTTTGGACTGAAGGTTTTGTGGGTGGGTTAGTGTCTCCTTCCCTCTACTAGAAGTCTTGCATGGCTATAGGACATGGCCATTATCCCCCTTGCTGCTAGGAGTCTCAGCTAGGGTCACTCCCATAGACTCACAGGAGCCTCGCACATCCCAGGTCTCTGGCTAGTTCCAGTGATCCCTCCCCCATTTCTCATTTCTATTCTCTCTCCCAGTCCTTTATCCCCTCCCCTTTCCCCTCCCCACACTTGATTCTGCATCCCTGTCCCCCTCCTCACCCCATTTCCCATCCAGTTCCCTCCCTCCCTCACCTTTGACGTCTATTTTATCTCCCCTTTGAGTGAGATTCATCTGGACACTCCTTGTTATTTAGCTTCTTTGAGTCTGTGGATTGTAGCACGGTTTTCCTGTATTTTATAAGTGAGTACATACCATGCATGTTTTTCTGGGTCTGGGTTACCTCACTCAGGAACTTTCTAGTTCCATCCATTTGCATGCTAATTTTATGATGTCCTTGTTTTTAATAGCTGAGTAGTATTCCATTGTGTAAATATACCACATTTTCTTATCTATTCTTTAGTTGATGGACATTTAGGTTGTTTCCAGTTTCTGGATATTACAAATAAAGCTGTTATGAACATAGCTGAGCAAGTGTCCTTGTGATATGGTGGAACACATTTTGGTATATGCCCAGGAGTGGTAGAGTTGGGTCTCGAGGTAGAACTAGTCCCAATTTTCCAAGAAACTGCCAAATTGATTTCCAAAGTGGTAGTACATGTTTACACTCCCACTAGCAATGGAGAAGTCTGCCCCTTGCTCTTCATGCTTGCCATCATGTGCTGTCACTTGAGTTTTTGATCTTAGCTATTGTGACAGGTGTAAGATAGAATTTCAGAGTCCTTTTGATTTGCATTTCCCTGATGACTAAGGACATTTCTTTAAGTGCCTCTGAGCCATTAGAGATTCCTCTGTTGATAATTCTGTTAAGCTCTGTACCTCATTTTAAAATTGGTTTATTTGGTTTTTTTTTTTTACTGTCTACTTTCTTAAGTTCTTTATATATTTTGACTATTAGCCCACTGTCAGATGTAGAGCTGGTGAAAATCTTTTCCCATTATGTAGGATGTCATTGAAGAAATCCAAAGAATCATAAGGTCTTACTTCAAAAGCCTGTATTCCACAAAATTGGAGAATCTATGAAATAGATGATTTTCTTGATATATACCACTTACCAAAGTTAAATCAAAATCAGGTAAATAATTGAAATAATTCTATAATCCCTAAGGAAATAGAAGTAGTCATTAAAAATCTCCCAACCAAAAAAAAAAAAAAAATGAGAATTGCCAAACTCATTCTACAAGGCCACAGTCACCCTGCTACCTAAACCACACAAAGACTCAACAAAGAAAGAGAATTTCAGACCATTTTCCCTTATGGTCATTGATGCAAAAATACAAACCGAATCCAATAAAAAACACCATCTATCATGATCATGTAGGCTTCATTGCAGGGATGCAGGAATGGTTTAATATAAGAAAAGCAATCAATGTAATCTACCATATAAATAAACTGAAAGGAAAAACCCCCACATGATATCTCATTAGATGCTGAAAAATCCTTTGACAAAATCCAATACCCCTTCGTGTTAAAAGTTTTGGAGAGATCGGTGATACAAGGCACATACCTAAACACAATAAAGACAACAAGTAGCAAGCCAACAGCCAGCATTAAGTTAAATAGAGAGAAACTTAAAGGAATTCCACTAAAATCAGGGACAAGACAAGGCTGCCCACTCTCTCTCTACCTATTCAACACAATACTTGAAGTCATAGCTAGAACAATAAGACAACTAAGGAGATAAAGGGAATCCAAATTTGAAAGGAAGAAGTCAAAGTATCACTATTCACAGATGAAATGATAGTATATATAAGTGACCCCAAAAATTCTACCAGAGAACTCCTACAGCTATAAATACCTTCAGCAAAGAGGCTGGATACAAAATTACCCACCCCCCCAATTAGCAGCCCTCCTTTATAGAAATGATAAATGGGCTGAGAAAGAAATTAAAGAAGCAACACCCTTCATGATAGCTACAAATAATGTAAAATATCTTGGTGTAACTCTAAACAAGCAAGTGAAAGACCTGTATGACAAAATCTTCAAGTCTCTGAAGAAAGAAATTGAAGAAGGTATCAGAAGATGGAAAAATCGTTCATACCCATGGATTAGTAGGCTTAACATAGTAAAAATGACCATCTTACCAAAAGCAATCTACAGATTCAATGAATTTCCCATTCAAATTCAAACATAATTCTTAACCGATTTTGAAAGAGCAATTCTCAACTTCATGTGGAAAACCCAAAAAATCAATGATAAATAAAATAAACCTGTACAATAAAAGAACTTCTGGAGGTGTCATCATCCCTGATTTCAAGCTGTAGTACAGACCAATAGTAACAAAAACAGACAGGTTCATCAATGGCACAGAATTGAAGACCCAGAAATAAACCCATTCACCTAGGGGCACTTGATCTTTGATGAAGAAGCCAAAGCCATACAATGGAAAGAAAGAAAGAAAGCATTTCAACAAATGGTGCTGGTCTAACTGGATGTTTGCACGTAGAAGAATGAAAATAGATCCATATTTTTCACTCTGCACAACACTCAAGCTTAAGTGGATCAAAGACCTCAACATAAAACCTGATATGCTAAATCTAATAGAAGAGAAACTGGGGAATAGCCTTGAATGCATTGGTACAGAAGAGAACTTCCTGAACAGAACACCATCTGCTCAGGCACCAAGATCAGCAATTAATAAGTGAACTATAAATGAAAGTGAAAAGTTTTGAGGCAAAGGATGCTGTCAATAGGACAAAATGAGACAGATCTTTAGACAGGCTAGCCTCAAACTGGCTATATAACAGCCTGGCTCAAGCTTCTAATCCTCCTGTCTCTACCTCCTGAAGTCTGGGATTAAGAGCATATGGCATTATATCTGGCCTCACTTTTTAAAAAGTAGAATTTATATAAGATGGAAAGTCTCCCAACATTTAATACACTCACAATTTTGTGCAATCTTTATTGTTCTCCAGTTTTAAACATTGACATCATCTCTCCCCACCCACAAAGAAATACCGCATCCTGGAAGCAGTTGCTCCTGAAACACCATGGGCGTCCCTGTTCTAGTATGCTGTGCAAAGAACTGCTCCGCCTTATGCGGAAATACCTACAGGATGGAAGTCAATTAATACAACCGAAGGAGTGTGTTCTGCTCAGGAATAGTTTCGTATTCATTTCAAGTACATGTGGAACTCTTCAAGAGCGAGTTCCACATGTGAACCCTGCATACCTCACACTGTGGCAAGATGAGAGCCACAACGATTTCTCAACAACCTCGGTTGAGACAGGAGGCTGCAGTCGGAGCAGTCTTGGCAGGTACTTAGGAGGAAAACACAGGAAGGAATGTCCTCTTGGCATCCTTCTTGACCACATGTTGGCTGCCAGACAAGACAACACACTGCTCACAAACTTCAGCATGGGACCCACTGCCTTCCAACCATTTGGATTTTGATTAGCACAGAGCCAAGCGAGCTAGGAGGGGTGCATTATGTATGAAGCCTTCGTTCTTTCTTCCTTTCCTTTGCTTTCCTCTTTTCTCTTTTCTTTCCCCTTCCCTTCTTTGCCTTTTTTAGACACGGGCTCATGTGTTTTAGATTGTCTTCAAACATTCTTACACTTCTCATCTTGCTGCCTCTACTTCCCAAAGGCTGGGATTACAACCACCCGTGTGTGATACTGGAGGTGAGCCCAGAGCCTCACGTGTGCTTGGCAGGCACTCTGCTAACTGACTTGCAGCTCAGCCTGCTCTTCTCAGTTTCTGACAGATTATTTGCATGGTCTTTTCTCTCCTTGGCCAAATATCATAAATGTGGTTTTGGCCATATAGCTGTGTGTGTCTGCTTTCTCAATTTGAAACATTCTACTCAAAGCAATTAGAAAATTGACTATGAAAAAAATCATTCATCTTTTAACACACACATATGTATATATGTATACATGTGTGTGTATGAATGTGAGGATATACATATATATACATACACACATATGTATATATGTATACACACATGTATACGTAAATGTATATGTAAGTGTGTGTGTGTGTGTGTGTGTATGTATGTACATGAATGTGAGGTAATTACTCTATTTGTCCAAGCTGAGGAAGTTGTAAATAACTGAGAGATATCCTTGTTTTTATTTTATCTACCGTAACTGATAGCAGTAATTTGTAAATGGGGCAATTTTCATAGTAAGAAAGAAAAGTGTTGCTTAGAAGTGTAACTGGTTTCTTGAAATCAGCAGGGAAAACCCAGTTCTAAGCATGCTGTTGAGAGACTATTTTGATAATGGAGTCTGAACCTCTTGGTCATGTCAACGGTTACCATTTGCTCCTTACCAGTGTCTTGCACACACAGAGGCTTTCATTTCCTTCCTCTGTCTCTCTGCCTCGGGATCCTTCTTGTTGTGTTTATGCCATAGTAGCCATGACTTTCTATGCATACCTCTCATAAAATATACACTTTATACTTTATCCACATGTGCTAACATACAAGGTACATTATGACAAAAATATACTCATAGAAAATGTCACCGGTTTAATGGACTTGGGGGCGATAGGACAGGATCATTGTTAAAAAAAACCAAAAACTGAAGAAGTTGATAGTGCCTTTCACTGACTTTAAAATTAATTGATATGATATAACTGGAAATAACTGGAATACAAAAAGTGATTTCAAAAGATACGTGACCCATTTTAAAGGTCTTTATGGGGAAATTTCTACTTTCTATAGGGGTCAGAGAAGGTTGCAGTTTTAGGCATTTAGACTTACATTAGGTTTAAAATTTGACACAAAACTAAAGCTTTTAAAGTTTATATGGGCTTGGCTTCAGAAATGTTCAGTTTCACAAAGACTATGATTTTATTGCTATCTCCCTGACTCCTAGATACATTACAATGAGAGGAGGATTTTATTTCTTTTACCTGCACTGCCAAATGATTTGGAGAAAAGTCTAAGTTCACCAGATAGCAATAAATGCTTTTAAGTTAAGGGTGGATGGTTTGCAAATGTCTCCAACAAGAATGGACGATTCTAATCTTTACATAGATAAATTTCTTAATAAAAGCACTCAAGGTCCATGGTGACACTGAAGACTTTAAGTAGTTGTAAAATATTGCATTCTTTTTGGATTAGCCAGTTCCTTATTTAATTTTCTTTAACCATAACAAATGCTGGGATGGTCTTAAAATACGTGTATATATGATTAATAATTCTCTCTGTGTATACACACACACCCCCCCACACACACACACAAACACAAACGCACATATAATTGAATGCATGCATGTTTAAGATACTTGTTCTTTATGTGTAAATACTCATGTATACAATACACTTATCTGTATGCATCCTCTTTACGAGATGGGTGGTGTCAGTGAACCAACTTGAATGCTGAGCACACTCCATAGAGACATCAGAGCAAATGTTGGGGTGGGGCTTCAAAAAGCACCCTATCATCATTAAGGGCGCTGCTTTTGAACACTGTAATGGATTTAATTCTCTAAAGTATTTGTATCCAGCATTTATACTCAGAGCGTACAACAAACTCAGCATCTCAATTAAGAAAGGAAGTAAAAATGCAGAAACTGAAAATAGAAAAACAATATCAATAATAACAAAGAAGAAAAAAGAACGGTTACAAACTTGGGTTCCCCGGGAGCTTTCAATGGGAAGAGAGAGTATGTGGGAAAGGAGAACTAACACCAAGAAAGTTTGAAAAACCACAGGGGAACCTAATATTTTATAATATGTAGGTATACATACATTTTATATAAACTATACACACATACATACATATATACACACACATGCATATGGCTCTTGCCAGAAGCTGTAGCTTGCCAAATAAAAAGCCAGGTGTCATATGTGGCATAGGTCCCCCTGAGTTGTTGGCCAGGGAATCATGAAGATGGTCCCCAGTCACCATTGCTCTTAGTTGTCCAGCAGAACTCGATGGGAAGGATTTGTTGCTGAAGATACCACAGACTTTGGTCACAGGACAGGGAGAGAGCAGGTTGGTACTAACCAGAAAGCTGTCTTCTTGACTTCAAGCTTTCATGGTGCTGGATTGTGCTTGGGGGAGGGGGATGTAGACAACATTCTCATCCAACTGTGAGCCCTGCAAGCTACAACAATGCCTAGCCTAGCAAGATATGCCCATGGGTGTGAGGTGTGATAGTGACACAAATTTTAGAGGTAGCCAACTGCTTTCTCATTGGTTTTAAAGCCTACTCCCCAGGAAGAAACACATGCCTGCTACTGTAAATCTGACAAAAGTCCTATAGGTGGGGTGCTCATAGGCCCCAGGGGTGAATCTGCTACCATTATTCTGTTAAATAGGTGAAGTATCAAATTGCCTCTATACCTCTAGATTAACATAGCTTTGAGACCTCAACAGATAAAGTTCTTTGTACAGGGGATGGTGGTTAATTCAGAAACTTACAATCAGTCAAAGAAAAAAGAAGTGATCTGTTCTACTAACAGAACATCGATATCAGCTCCCACAATGCTCGGGGACTGTTGCAGCAGAGGGGAGCAGGAAGAACAGAATAAAACAATACCTTCTTGATGTGTTCGCATGAACTCCTAACTGCTATGCTTTCCTGCCTGAGATCAAATCACCTAACGTTCTAGCTCAGAGGACAGTAGGTGCAGGAGTGTCCATCCCTAACTGAGAAGCTGTTGACAACCACTGGTGGTTTCTGGGGATGGGAGGATCAATTTCTTTAGTGATGTGAGCCCTAGTATGTTGACCACACTCCAGGAGATGACCAGATACCGTGAGTATACGGGCAGCACAAACTGGACTCCGTGGATTATTTAAAAAAAACCACAACCATAAAGTGTGTGTGTGTGTGTGTGTGTGTGTGTGTGTGTGTGTGTGAGAGAGAGAGAGAGAGAGGGGGGGGGAGACGGGTAGAGCAGGGAGAGTTGGGGAAAGACTAGGGTGTGTGTGAAGATTGAAATACATTGCATGAAATTTTAAAAATAATAAAAATATTGAAAATTAGAGAATTTGGAGAATTCTGTGATATGATTCTTGATGCCTGAATTGCTGTCTTCACTTCCCTTGCCTAAGGCCAAGGGCACAGCCTCTTTTAAGATGAGAGGACAGTGGAGCACATGACCTGGAACCAACCATCTCTGTGCTAGTGTAGGCAGCATGTACTGTGAGCGTTGCATTAGCTGCTGCGTTAGCTGCTTTCCCCATCACTGGGATAAAAATGCCAGAAACAAACAACACAATGGAGGGAGGATTCTTCAAGCTATTGATTTGAAGAAATACAGTACATCATGGTAAAACAGGAATTATGGTAGACAGGTTCTTGGCAGCAAGCGTACACAGCAGAATGGTACCTACCAAGAACCAGAGAGCTCAAAGTGAAGTGGAGCCCAGTTACAACCCATAATCTCTGCCCCTACAGACCTGTCAGTCAGCTAGGCCCCATTTCCAAAGATTCCCCGAACTTCCCAAAACAGGACCACCAACTGGGGACCAACTGTTCAAGCATATGAGCTTGTGGGAAACGTTTGATATCCAAACCATAATATTCTGCCCACCCCGCTATGGGCTAATGGCCATCTCATAATGCAAAACACACTCAGTCCAACTTCAAGAGTTTCCTTGTCTTACAATAACATTGTTCAAATGTCCAAAGTCTGAAGTCTTTTCTGAGACTCAAGGTAATCTCTTAACTGTGAGCCTCTGCTAAAATACATACATACACACACAAACATACATACATACATACATACATAATTAATAATAAAGCAACAAATTACTTCAATTAGACAATGTCACAGATTAATTACTTCCAATGGTGGAATGGGGAAAAAGACAAAGAATGATTAGACCAAAGGAAGATCAAAACCCAGCAGGGCAGTCAGTGACTCTTCAGCTCCCCGTGTTAGGACTAGCTTTCTATGGGCTCGAATGACTTAGTGAGCCCAACTCTTATAGATGTGCTGCCTTCCACGTGCATGGCTTCTGTCTTGGGGCTGCGCCATTCAGGGTCTGCAGTGCTCCTTGGTAGGTCATCACATTCCTAGCATCTGCAACATCTTGGAGTCTCTGTTGCAACCCAGCATGGTAGCTCCCAGGGCTGTCTCCGGGGAACCCATCCCTACCACACATGATCTGTTTTGGCCGCTTGGTGTAAGCTGTCATTTCTTGCATTTCTTGCATTCTGCATGTCTGTAAAATTAGCACTAAGTACATGACGACGAAATTCTGCTACCTGCCAAGGGGTAAACTGGCTTCTTCTTACCACAACTACGGAGGCCTTTGTGTGCCATAGCTACTGAACTTGGGAAGATGCTTCTCCTGGAGGCCATTTGCCGGAGATCCTCAAGACTCTACCCTTTCAGGCTTTCTTCTTTCAATGTGTTTTTAGTTTTATACCCAAGAGCCTCCTTGGGTGAGGACTTGTCCCAATGCAGTGCGTGATTCTTTTCTTAGTTGTACTCATCTTAAAGTTGAAGTTGCTATGCTTGTGTCCACATTAAATTCCTGTCTGCACTTAATCATATTCAGACTCCTTTCCCCTGTCTTTTCCTCTCCAATATGTCTGTCTGTCTGTCTGTCTGTCTCCTACTTTTAGGGAGTTAGAAATAACTGTTCCACAGCCTGGCTGTTATGCCGTTTTGCAGTCTGTCCTGCCAAGCATCCTAGCCCATTAGTTTTGAAGTTACCATCACTCTGACTTCTGGGGCACAGGCACAATGGGACTAGTCGTTTTCAGACCAGCTTATGGACGGACTCTTTTGCCTAATTCCCAGGAGAGTTTCTGTTTCCCTCTGAAAACTCATGAACACATTCCTGACTGTCTGTATTGCTCCCAGTAGAATGGCCTATTATATTCTGCCTACAGAGGCCTAGAGCATCCCTGGCCCACAGTTCCAAGCTCTTCTGCATTCCACTGTAAAGCAGTTTAAAGGGCCTATGAACTAAATGGTCAAGTCTTTCCCAAGCAACCCCACACCTCACTATCCACTTTCCGTATTAGTTCCCTTTCTGGTCACTGTGATAAAATGTCTAAATGAAGCCAACTAAGGGGAGGAGCAGTCCACCATAGTAGAGAAGATATTGTGAGTGGCTACATTATAGCCGGGATGTGTGGAAGTTTCATGCTACATCAACCAAGGACCAGACGGTTCAGGTCAAAACTGGGGCCCAGCTCTAACTCATACGCACCTCCCGTACAGTCCTGTGTCAGCTGATTAGACTTTGTATCTAAATGATCAATCCCCCCCACAAACAGCTACTTCCCCAAACAGCCCCTCCACCTAGCGAGTAAGTGTTCAAATGGATAAGCTCCCTGAAGAGAAAGAGAGTTCATATCTGAATTATGACAGAAAACACACACACACATACACACACACACACACACACACACACACACACACACACACACACACAGAGAGAGAGAGAGAGAGAGAGAGAGAGAGAGAGAGAGAGATTTCTTCCAAGAATTCTTTTTTCTAGAAGAGTTATAACTGACACAGATATGCAAAGATAGAAGAAGACCCAAAAAACATACAAACACACACAGATCTTTGAATGAGAGAAAATTCTTGGATTCTAGTAGAGGTCATTACCATGTGTCTTGGATTTAGTCACTTTACTAATTCATAATTCTCTTCTTCATCATGATGCTGTTAATGATTCAAGTTCCCTCCGGTTCTTTTCCCCGCCTCACCTCCCATTCCTGATTAGTATCGATTTCTTCCTCCATAACACACTGTGGGAGAAGCCCATGGGGCTTCTCAATCTGATGGAATAAGAGCAGGCACCTCCCCAGGAGCACATTACTCCCCTTGGTCCTTCTCCTCCACCCCAACCCTTTAATACCACCCAGATTTGTATTTATGGGAGCCCCAGGCTGTTCTGCAGGTGAGTTTTCTGCTGCTTTCTCCCTTTATCACAGAGACAAGCACTGCACTTCTCCCTTAAGCCCCGCGAGGAAGCCAGGCTGCTGGAGTGTGTGGCTGGGGGAGTTGCCGCTTCCTGCTGCCCTTGTGATAGATAGTATCATAAATGGATGTGACGTGGTTATTAGGCGGGATTCGGTTTGTCCTGAGCTGTATTGATTGGTGTTGGTTCAGTGCTCACTATACATTTTATCAATTGACTTTCCAGAATTGTCTCCTGCTTTTGCTGCATTTACCTCTGATTCTTCTTTATCTGCAGTTCCGTGGTTCCTAATTTTCTTTTGGTTGAGTTCTCACAGTATTTTGTTTTTTTTTTTTTTTAGCTTCCCATTACCCAGAAAGTCTTTTCTAATAAGACCACCATCTCCCCCACCCCAATTGTTTACTTATTTATTTTACCAGGTTGGCCTTTGTGTTTCTGACATAGCACTGTGTCCTTGGAGTTCTCAGTTCTAAGGTATTTCTGACTGCACCCAGAATGTTCCCTGCAAGTGCACAGCCTGAGAATAGACGTTGGAGCTCAGTGGAGGCTGACTTGGTGGCATGTGCCTGCAAACGATAACAGCAGGCTGTAGAATTAAGGAACTGAGGAAGGAAAGATACACATGTTTTTTATTTACAAGTATTCTCCATATCAAGCATTTGATTTTTTTTTATTTGAGGAAGAGAAAGATTTACATATTTTTTTCCTTTTGGAAGAATTAGAAGAATTGTTTTATGTATATGATTGTGTCTGCATCTATCTGTGAACTATGTAAATGCCTGCTGCTCACAGAGGCCCAAAGAGGACATTGGATCCCCTGGGATTAGGGTTATAGAGAGTGGTAAGATTCTGTGTGGCTGCTGGAAATCAAACTAGGCTCCTCTGGAAGAACAGCCAGTGCTCTTAACTGTTGAGCTGTCTCTCCAGCCTCCCCCACTTTAATTGGTATATATTCATTGCCTACAAGATCTAGTTTTATAGATACATTTTCACATAAGTGTGAATGGATTTTATCATCTTCTACCCATTGCCCCCTCTTCTTCAGCCCTCCCCATGTTTTCGACTTTCAAGTTCTTTTTATAGTTTGACTTGGTGAATACTCTGGGAAGTTCTGCAGGTATCTGCCTAACGTATTACATACTGAAACAATGACAGATGTGCAGGGTGGTGCTCTGAAATTCGGTGGCAGAGGAAGGAGAAAGGAAGGGGGGTACAGGGAGTAGAAGAGAAAAGGAAAAGGAGGGTTGTCCAAGGTCTCTGGAGAAGAAGAAGGCAGAGCAGACGCGCCTCCGGTGTAGGCGTCTGGCGGGTGTGTTCTGGGTGGATGTGCTTAGAGAGAACATGAAGAGCTGGGGGGAAGGGAAGAGAGGAGGGACCAAGGCAGTAATTGCTGGAAAGTTAGGTCAACGTATTTTTATAGATTGTAAACCTATCTGAGAGAGTACATGTTTAATACATTGCCAAGTATCTTGTCAAGTGCTCCATAATTAATAATAATGGCAGACATTATTTTAAAATATCATGGAGAAAATCCCATGTAGCAAGGATGCTGGGTAGTTACTGTTAGCAAGGATGCAGAGACTCTGCAAACCTTCGATGGGCACGCTTGCAAGAGTGTCATTCTTATCTCACCTTTCTCTCTCATGCTTGGACGAATGAAGAGGATACAGGTTGCTTGTTTGTTTTGTCTGTTTGTCCATTTGTCTGTCAGGATTTGAAATTTTTATGATGGACTTTAGTAAGATTCCATTGTTGAGTCCAAGCAATGGCTACCAGAATCCTTCTTGGCCCAAACGGGATTCATACACTTCTGGACGTTCGGTGTCTTTTCTCTAAAATTAATTTCTGAAGTGTGATTGACAGTGTCCCTTGTAACAACGTCAGCCAATGGTGAGCAGTGTAGACCATGAAGCAGAAGGGTCTTTTATTCCCAAGGATGCAGTTTTACTTGGTTTTGGACTAATACAGAAAATTGACCAGACACAAGGCAAAGCCATTTGTGCCTCTGTCAGAGACTATGTGTACATAGAGATTTTCCTGGCAATGGCTAACCCAGCTTTTTTTTTTTTTTTTTTTTTTTAATCCATGCATGGATGGGAGGTTATTTACTGGAACAAGGGCAACTCATTAGTAGCTACACCACTGAAGAAAACAACACTTCCTTTGCCAACAACCATCAACTACCAATCGTCCCTTAGAGAGGACTAGGGTGTCATGACCCCTCCTCATCCATGGTGAAGTGTTGAGGGGCCCAATTTGGGGGTAGAATTGCAGTTTAAGACACAATTTTATTTCAAGCATGTTCGTTTTAAAAGACTACATGTGCTCAAAAATAGCAATGGACCAGCAAGATGGTTCAGTGAGGAAAGGTGTTCGCTGTCAAGCCTGAGGAGCCGAGTTCTATCCTCAGAACTGACATGGTGGGGAGATCGGACTGACTCAGAAGGGTGTCCTTGACCTCCACACATGCACTGAGGTCATGTTCATCCTCATTCATCTACACACATAAAATAAATAAAGTAACAATGAAAAATAAAGGATGTTATTCTAGGGTCTGGGTGAAGTTTATTAGACTTTTCTATCAGGCGAATACAAAAACAATTCTCTCAAAGTTTTGATTCTTAATATTTTGTTTAATTTTTAAACAGGGTCTTACTGTATAGTCCTGGCTGGTCAGCCTGGAACTCTCTGTGTAGACCATATTGGCCTCAAACTCTGCCTTCCTCTGCCTCCTGAGTAATGGATTAAATTAAAGATGTATACTACCATGCCTGGCTTATTGATTCTTAAATTTTAAAAGTATTTATTACTATAAAGTAAAGTATTATGGTAGTTAATTTTATCCCCACTTGGCTGAACCATAGCGTTAAGGAAGTTGGTGAAGTCTCTTCAGGATATTTTTATGAAGGTATTTTTTGAGGGGTGAGTTAGTATTTAAATTAATAGCGTCTTCACGACATAGATTACTGCTTAAATAGTGCTAAGTCTTATACAGTCAGTATGAGACCCCCTGGTGAAAACATTGATTTCCCTGGAACAGTTGATGGAGGACATTTGCCAACTGCCTCTCAACTTGAGCTTAACTCTGTTTTGAGACTCCAGCCTGTCAGTCTGGCCTGCAGATTTTGGATTTTTCACTTTCATAATTGCATGAGTCTGTTTCTTAAAATAAATCTCTGCTCCCCTCTACTTTCCATCAGCACCCCATTGCTGAGGTTCTGCCTTTGTGGGGAAAAGGCATCTGTGCTGGACATGTACAGAATTCTTTTCTCTTGTCAACACGTCTTATAGAACTGTAATCTAACAGCTATTTAGATTTATATGGTACTGGTGATTAAAATGATTTAGAGGTGGCTGAAAGAATATGGGAGGAGGTGCACGGGTTACATGTAAGTACTCTCATTTTATATGAGAGATTTGAGTGTCTATGGGGTTTGGTATCTCCAGGGGGTCGTTGAACAAATCCTTCACAGATGCTGAGGGATGATGCCACGTTTCACTGGAAAAATTCTCTGCTCTGAATATGGTTAGAGCAGAATGGACTTGGACCAGTTCATTTTTGTCAATTTTAGAGAAAGCAGTTGCCGGCAATGAGTAAGTCTCAGCTGAGAAAATGTCCCTATGAGATTGGCCTATAGGCAAGTGTGGGGGGTATTCTCTTGATTCCTAGTCTACTGTGGGTGGTACCATCCCTGGGCAAGTGGGCTGAGATTGTAAATGAAAGCAGGGTGAGCAAGCCATGGAGATCAGTCCAGTAAGCAGCACCCCTCTGTGGCCTCTGATTTAGTCCCTATCTTGAGTTCCTGCCTAGACGTTCCTCAAGGGTGGATTGTAAACCAAACACACCCTTCCCTTCCTCAGTTGCTTTTGGTCATGGTACAAATCACAGAAATAGCAAACAAGGACAGAAGTTTGAGGTCCTATAGTATAGTGCTTTCTTTTTAAGTGATGTCCCAAGAAATGATGGATTTACCCAAATCACCCAGCAAGTAGCTGCCCCATATACTGTATTTATTATGCATATAAATAGAGCAGTCCTCTCAGGGGCAAATGTAGCAGAAAGAATATATATCTGGGGACTGGAGAGATGGCTCAGTGGTTAAGAGCACTGGTTGCTCTTTTGAAGGTTCTGAGTTCAATTCCCAGCACCCACAAGTTGACTCCCACCATCTGTAATAGTATCTGATGCCCTCTTCTGGTTTGCAAATGTACATGCAGGCAAAATACCCATATCCATAAATAAATAAATCTTTTAAAAAATATTTGTCTATAGGTGACCCATTACACTTTCCAGTGTAATGATTCAGTTTACATTGAGTGGACGTGGTGAGCAGATAAAAGACCCTCACCATTAGATTCTGTCTACATGTCCACATCGCATGTACTGTGAGCATCCATGGCTGTCCTGGAAGAAACACTAAATAGAAAAAGCTAACCTGCTCAGAACCCTGACCTAGTTCAGAAATGCCTTCAATAAAGTTTAAATACACACACACACACACACACACACACACACCCCAATTACCCTCAGCATATATCTGGGGGAACTGGTTTCATTTCAATTTATTTAGGGTTCTTGAAGCACTTTAGAAAATATGCTTTAAAATCCCATTTCAATTATCTTTAATAAGATCAACTTGTCTGATACAGCTGCAATATGAGAGGCAGAGCACGAGACATTTCCACCCCCAAATAAGTCTTTCTGAAGGGATCACAGTCCATTGCCTTAAAAGTACTTCAGGGTGGCGAGTTGGGTTTGTCATTTTAACTTCCTTATTTCTTAGGAAGAACGCAGACAAATTTCCCTCAGATCCTAAATTGTTTCTACAGCGAATAGCTGACAGTGTGAACTTGTTAGCATACGACAAAAGGCAATATTTTGTCCCAGCCTCAAGGGCACACTCTTGGGACTAACTCGAGAATATTTTTCTATATGAACGTTGTTACTTTTTATTTTTTGCTTCCTAATTTGAAATTACTTAAGATTTGCAAAAAGCCCCCAAAATAGTATGAAGAATCCTTTCACAGTTATTGACCAGAGAAAAATTCTCCTGGTTCCTCCAGTAATCATGGAGAGACAATCACTCTTCTCAGGTTCCAGCTTCAAGGTTTTTCTCAGCTTTTGCTCCATTTATTATCTCCCCTTCTCTCTCTCATTTCTTCCCTCCATCCTTTCTCCCATTCTCCCTTTTGGGGAAATACAATAGAGGGGTTACAACTTTAGTTGGTGGACATGAGTAGAGTCTACTAAGCACAGAAAAGAAGCCTCACGAAGCTAAGGAGTTGATGATATTCTCATGGACCAGAGGAGGAAATGGGAGACAGGTAGAAATGAAGTACAGTTGTGTCTTCATTAGGGTTTTGCTGCTGTGAGCAGACACCATGACCAAGGAAACTCTTATAAGGACAACATTTAATTGGGGCTGGCTAACAGGTCAGAGGTTCAGTCCATTACCATCAAGGTGGGAGCATGGCAGTGTCCAAGCAGGCATGGTGCAGGAGGAGCTGAGAGTTCTACATCTTCATCTGAAGGCTGTTAGGAAAATACCAACCTTCAGGGAGCTAGGATGAGAGTCTTAAGCCCATGCTCACAGTGACACACCTACTCCAAGGCCACACCTCCAAGTAGTACCACTCCCTGGGCCAAAAACGTTCAAACCACTACAGGTTGTTTTGTGGGAGCATAGTTAGTCTTAGAATTCAGCACGTGCTAATTCAAGGAATGAAATCAATACTTAAAAGGCATGTTTTCCAAACCATAGCAAATCTGTCTGCTTATGGGGAAATAATAATGTTTTAAGGGACTTTTTAAAACTATCAAATTACTTAAAAGAGGATCAGGATTAAATGTGAAAATTGATTTAAAAATTTATACATCATCTCTTCAATCAAATGGAAAAGACAGTGTAATGTTCCTAAGATATAATGAGTATGTATATATATATGAATTCAGGTACTTCTCATCCACAGATGAGCTAGAGTGAATATAGACAATGGGGTATATATTGCATATATACAATGAGGAATATAATGTATATATTCAGTTGTGAAGCAGATACCATGTTATCTGCAGGGAAATGGACAGAAACAGCAGTTATCACATCGAGTGTCATAAATCAGGCTCAGATAACGGGCATGTACTTGCTCTGATGTGCAGCCCTGACTGGGACTTCGGAGCCTAACTAGCTTCTCCATGTGATGCATCTTTCCACACTTACCTTCTGAGAATGCTTCTGCATTACTTATGCCACAGGGACGTGATGGACAGCTGGATAAAAAGTATCCATTCCGCTTCTAACACATACATGGATACTGGGTGGCTTTAATGTTTCTCTTTTTATTTGTGGATAATTCACAAAGTATCAACAAGATTTATGATGTATGTTCACACATGCACATCTCTGTATCTGTCAATGATGGCACATCGAAAAATGAAATTAAAGGCAGTTTACTAAGAACATAGTTAATACAATAATTTAAAGCTAATTCATGATCATTTACACTCACATAATTCACTTTTAAAATAATTTGTGATTCTTTTTGTTGTTGTTGTTGTGGCTTTTACTTCATATGTAAATAAATGGGCAAAGAAAAATATATATCTCCTGGCCTTTCTGGTGTGGAAAAGACATCACTGTAGTGGTGGCTGAAGGTTGATAGGATCAGTTTCCCCAAAGAAACCTGTGCAAGAGGAGAAAACACCGGAAGTGGTTATCTGAGGGCTCACAGCTTGATCTCTGCCCTTCCTTCAGTGTGAACTCTGCAAATCATGACTCATTCAAGTACAAGGACTTGGGAAGTGTTTCATGTGACCTTTGATTTAATTTTGGTCCGTGTTTAGTGGATTTTCAGTTTAGGATGGGGTTAAGTGCAGTGGTGAATGAATGCCCTCCGTGGAAAGGGGCTTAGCATTGTAGTCGACTCACTTGAAACAGAAACTTCTGTAGACTTTTCAGATTGTTTCCTATGCCACATGCAAACTTGGATCAAGGACTCAACGTTACATCCATAACTAAGAAGAAAATTGTAAAAAGCGATGAGCCTACTATTACAAGAGAAGGAGGAATCTGGAGCAAGCTGGTGGTATGCTTGCTATTTTCCTGTTTGTGAGAATGGATTCTTTTAAAGCCAGAGGGCAGGGCACTCCTCCTACACTTAAATAACAATATAGTGACAACCAGAAAGAAACAAATGCCAGGAAACATGAAATACATGCAGTCGTGATTCTGGATGTGATTTCAGGAGATATCCTATGTAAATGTGCTTTACTGTAGGCATCTTGTGTCTCTGTTTGTGTGTGTGTGCTCATGTGTGTGTGTGAATGTGCATGTATGTGTGTGTTTGTGTGTATATGTGTATATATGTGTGTATATATGTAAGTGTATGTTTATATATTTGTATGTGTGTATATGTACATATGTGTATGTGTTTGTGTGTCTGTGTGTGTGTGTATGTATACAAATGTGTATTCTCCATTATCTAGTAGTAGGATTAACTAATAATAATAAATAAGTAAAGATGGGGAAGAAAAACTTTAATAAAGAATCAAACTTCTATACACATGTCTTCCCTTGTATTTGTTTATGTAAACTCCTGTGAGAAGAAATGATATTTACCTGCTCAAGTAATCTGCAAACATTGGGCATATCAGCATAGTTTCTTTCTACATAAAGTTACATGTTTTTAAAAGGAAGATCTGTGATTGAAAAATTTCCATATTTGTTAAATTTTTCTCAACTTTTAATTGTAATTTGTAGGGTTTATAAGCCAATTACATGAAGAGATAGAAGTAAAATCTGTTTTAAAATTTTGATGAAAATATACGCATACAGATAGGCTATTACTTGTATCAGAGGGAAATGAACAGATACTGCCTGTTCACACAAAATTCATATGCTATCTGCCTTAATAAACAAGATAAGACCAGTTGAACTAGCCAAAGTTATCTATCAATCTACATATCTTAAAATTATATGCATTCTACCAGCATGTTTGCGACTCAGCGAGAGAATGAATATATAATTCTTTGTGAATGCTTGTCAGTCAGAGACAGAGGATTACTTACTTCTCTCAGTATTACCAACGGTCAGCAGATCGGCAAGCTTGGGCAGTTTCCCTTTCCCTGTGGTCCATGGGGGTAGAACCAGGCAGACATCTCATCCATACTGAGCTGTACTCCTGGCATGGGATGCCCACTTGGGACAGTTGAATTTTTTATTCAGAGTAGTAAGCACAAGTGCCCTTTGTGCTGGAAGAGATGTGATCTTCATTATATAGCCTTATAAGCAAATCTGTTCTATGATCTAAAAAGAGACACGCACTGTATCTCCGTCCTCCAGGATTGTTTGCTCTAAAGCAAAGGATTAGCAACAGCTGCTTGCAAGATGTGCAGAAACCAGAGGCATGTCTCCCAGCAGATATGCGAATATGTCCTTTAGAAATAGTTTCCCCAGTGAGAGAAAGACATCATTTGAGCGCAGAATCCTACTCTTGCTGATATCAAGCACTGTGTGTTAAATAACAGGGGTGCCTCTGTGTTTTACTATTGGGAAGAACTGTGGGAAATTAGAGAGATTACTGCCCTGAGCATGGCGAACTGTCTAGGGAGTGTGATAAGCAGACTCAGGTTGCCAGTGACTTGTACAGTCTTCTCTGTTGGGTGTGAATGTGAACTCTGAGTACTCTTACTCTCATGATACACAGTGTTATACCAAAAGAGGGTGAATCTGAATTCATCAGATGGTCTCATTAAAAACTTAAGAGTTTCTTCAGGGTGTTGTTCGAGACCAAAATTAGAGATGTTTCAGTAAGCTTGGAAGAAAGAAGGCACTTCGGTGATGATGGCCTTTGGGGACCACGACAAGGGACTCTACACAAACGTCCGAAACCTCAGGCCACTGCTGACTGACAACCAGCAAAAACTGAGAGCCTTATCGTCAGGTCTGGTGGTAGTGGAAGTCTGAGAGATCATGACGGCCTGGAGAAATTCCTGAGTTCCGTGGGTGAGCCTGGGTAACATTTTGATTTCAGCCTTGGGGTACACTATCTAGTGATATGGTTGCTGCTTCAGTTTCCAACCCAGAGAACTGAATTGTTGTACAGGAGTTCTTTAAGCTAGTAAGTGTACAGCGACTTGTTATTTACAAATACAGACAAATGCAAAGAAGAAATGTGGAAAAATTCTGGTTTTATAGCCTAAATGCCTTGATTTTAATTTCCTGCTGCTTTGCTAAATACTTTTTTTAGTATGTAAGGCAAACAATCTAAACAACCACTATAATGAGGTTCTTTTATTAAATTGATCTGGGCTTTTCCTAAATGCAATATTATTCGATTCAAAATAAAACCACTGTGTATTGGCTTCAGCTATGGCCAGCACTGACAAGCATTTTCATATGTGATCTCATCGGAGTGTCTTCTGTTTGGAAAGCACTATATTCCTCCTGTGTTTAAAGGAAAGAGCCTACAGTTTGGAGGTTGAGCTACCTTACTCTGAATCATGCGAACGAATCAGCTGTGTTTGGGGTTGGCATTCAAAGCTTGCTGTGTCCGCGTCAATCATCCCATCGGATGCTGAGGGGATGACCTCTTCCAGTGAACGAAATCACCCAGTGTGCATTACTCATGATGACCAATGTCTAGCAGGAGTTGATTGCAAAGACAATGGGACTCACTCCTCTGCCCTCTGGCAACAATGTGTCATCGCTAACTAGTCCCGGACAAGGAAATGTGAGTGAAAGTGACATGTAGCATTTCTGGGCCAGAGCATTTAATTGCTCATGCCTGGCGAGTACAATTCTCTCTTTTCCCTCTACAGTGATCCCAGAAGCCAGAGCGAAGATGCAGCTCACAAGAACCTTGCCTCCTGAGTGCATCTGAAGAGCAGAGCTTCTCACACTGGCTATGCCAGATGAGCAAGAAATAAACACGTGAATTGTAAGCCGCTAAGATTTTAGAGTTGCATTGATCCCAGGGTGCATGCTGGTCTTTTTGACTTGTCTAACAGAATCAGAATTCTGGATAACAGTGTTGCAATCGGTTGACAAATACTGATTGATTTCAGATACCCATTACCCATTTCATGTGCTTTGAGGGATTTGCTGGTCCCCCAGATACTCAGTGCTTCCCCAGACTGTGATTCTTTTGCCTACCTGCTTGCTATAGGCAGAGTGAATTGCAGGTGATAGCTTGGCTCAGCCTTTATCTGTGTCTCAATGATGTCACTTCTTTTTTGTATTGAAAATAAGTAAAGCCATTTCTGTTCCTAGTTCCTCATCTGTAAAATTGGGGTGAGAAGGGTACATTGAATAGAGGCTGCTGAGAACTTCTGATGGAGAAGTATGACTGGGGGCTTGAGAGATGGCTCGGTTGTGCAATCATGAGGATCTGAGTTAGGATCGCAGCATCCGAACAAAATCTGGAAAGTGTGTGCCTATAACTTTAGTGCTAGCAAGGTGGGGTGGACAGACGGGTAGAATACTGGTGTGGAGAACAGGCAGATCTCTGCAGCAATAGATTGAGTGAGAGACCCAGTATGAAAAAAATGAAGTGTTGAGCAACTGATGTTCAGTGAACCATTAGCTTCACACACATGTGCACAGGTATGCATGAATATTCTCATTCGTGTGTACAAACATGTGCCTGTGCCACACAGTATACAAGCAAAAGCAGACCAAATCAAAACAACTGTACCCTGCCAACGCCTCCTCCGGGGAGACCTTTGAACTCTTCCAGGTTAGACTATATGGTCTGTCAGTGTGTTGTTGTAATCGACATTTACTAAACTATCTTATATGCTCTCTCTAATGTTGAGACCCAAAAATATGTATAGGCTAGAACCAGAACACTGGTTTTTCAAGCACCTAACACATAGTTTCTGAATGAATAAAGAAAGTTACAGTCGATGGCTTTGGACCTAAGCTAGTTGTTCGTAAGGAAATAATCCTGAGCATCGAGAAAAATTAATCTTATCTATGATAATTACATGGACCAACCTAGGTACAGAAATGTTCCTTTAACCAACTGATGGATGCTTCGGTTTTCTGGAGCTCTGTTAAATGGGATGCAATTTTCAAAACCCGAGATTGTTTTTGATTCTTCTTACGTTGCAGAAAGCTCAGAGTTGATGCTATTGACACTTTGAAATACAGCTGATGGGTCTGACATTAGCAGCCTGCATCCTGTTTAGGGAACTCTGCGCGCTCCTCCCCCACTGACATGAGTATCCATGCTAGGCACCCCCATGCCGAAGGCCCCAAACTGCTGCAAGCCAAAACCACGCCTCACACTCATCGTCTTCAGAGTACAAAATGACTAATGCTTTTGTTATTGTTCAATTTAAAGTTCTGGATTGACTTAGGCATTTGGGGGAAACTAACCCTGTTCACTTACAGAGAAAGGAAAACCTGCATTTCTGGTTTTGATAAATTTGGAGTCTTTTGGAGGAATGCATGAAGTCATTTTGCTGGTGTCTGCTCTGGAGTTGATAGTCAAACATATTACAGTTAACAAAGCTTCCTTCTCAGCAAGACTCTTGCCAGTTTTTTTTTTTTTTTTTATGTGGGAAATGAGTTTTATCCTGGTTAAGAAAACATCATTATGCTAAAATTTGGAGACTTTTACAATCAAGGGTATTTACATCTCTACCCAACGTTTGAAGAGTGATTTCCCCCTTGTTTTCTGGTTCTGTATGTGGAATAGAAAACTCCAATTTCTCTGGCTTGAGCTCCCCAGAGATTGGTAGGTTTTACTTACCATGTTTACATAGACATGATAGTGGTTAAGTTAATTAAGGGGGAAGGCATGAGTGGACTCCTGAGATGCCACTGCGCCCAGCTGTGCCACGAGGGAGAGTGCAGGCAGACATCCACAGCCCAATCCTGCTTGCACAGCACTGGCCTAGTGGCATGATGTTCTTTTGCCCTTACTTCTGATCAGAAAGATGGGGTAGTAGCTGTCTGCTGACTGTGATGGCTTCATGAATATTCAGTAAAAAGGTAACTCCTAAAGCATTGTTCTAGCAGCATTGCTCTGAGAGTTTTGTTGTTGTTCTTGTTGTTCTTGTTCTTGTTGTTGTTTTAACCTCCTTCAGAAAGCCTTCTTGGGTCTCCCAACTTGGACACATGGCTTTTTTTTGGAATACACAGCAGTCACTGCGGTGCTCTAATAGAACCTCAGGACGCTTAGCAGGCAACCTCATGCAGTTGTATGTATCTTCTCTAATCTTGCTGTCTGAAAACAGGCATTAAAAACAAAGCACCTGAGGCCAGAGAGATGGCCTGGTGGCAAGGGTGCTTGCTATGCAGGCGTGTAGACCTGAGTTCAGATCCTCGGACTTACACAAAAAGCCGGGCATAGCTGTGCATCTGTAACCACAGTGCTACGGGAACTGAGGCAGAAGGCTTGCTGGGACTGGTTGGTTCAGTGAGAGTCCCTGTATCAAAGGAAGAGTGTGGGGAAAGATGGAGGAGGACACTTTATATTCACCTCTGGCCTCTGCCTGCGTGCACTCACAGAGTTGTATGTCTGTACACACACGTGTGGAAAACACCGCACCTATCACGCTCACGTACTAATGCGCATATGTAATATACTTACAGCACCCCTCCAAACACCTTCATTACAGTCCTTAAAAGGAGAGCTGTTGATTGCTGTGGAATCTTGGGCTAGTCACTGTGGCGACTAAAGAGAGGAAGCTACCCAAGGAATGCAGCTGCAGCTTTCATCTTCCTCTGACACATCTGTGCCTCAAGTTTCTGCCATGCTCTATGCCCACACCGCTTAGTTCCAGCTTGCTTGCAGGCTCCAGGATATCATCAAGGCATTTAATAAACCTAACTAATTTTATCCCCTCTCTAGAGATCCCCCTCGAATAATATTTAAGGGGCTTAAAGTGTCACTTCAGAAGCCAGGGTTTGTACAACCAATAAACTAGGGATTGCAGCTAATTCTGGGGGTGACGGGTAGTGGCCGTGTGGGCTGGGGACAGGAATCGACGAGGCCAGGCGCTTGGGCTGCTCTTCTGGACCATGTGCATGTGGGGAAGTGAAATGGTCCTGGTTCACATGGAGACACTGCGGTTTGGAGGCTTAGGGCTGTGAGAGGAGGCTCCAAGCCTTCTCAGAAAAGCTCCTTCTTCTTTTTTTTTTTTTTAATTTTTATTTTTGATACTTTATTTACATTTCCGATGTTTCCCCTTTTCTGGGTCTCCTCTTTGGAAACCCCCTATCCCCTCCCCCTCCCTCCCTCTGTGAGGGAATTCCTCCTCCCACCTACCTGCCCACCCATTCCCATATTCCCACCTTGACATTCCCCTTTACTGGGGCCTCTAGCACCCTCAGGCCCAAAGTCCTCTCCTTTCTCCCTGGTGGCCATCGAGGTGATTCTTCTGCCTCATATGTAGTTCAAACCATGGGTCAATAGATGTGTATTCTTTGGTTAGTGGTCTGAACTAGAGGACGACCAGGGGGAGGGTCAGGCCCATTGACGCTCTTGCTCCCTCCATGGGGCTGCCAATTCCCTCCACTCCTTCAGACCTTTCTCCAACCCCTCCATCTGGGACCTCACTCTCAGTCCAGCGGCTACTGTTAAATGAAACTTGGACATTCTGAACTTGTGGGCTAATATCTGCTTATCCGTGAGTACATACCATGTTTGTTCTTTTGTGACTGAGTTACCTTGCTCAGGATGATATTTTCAAGTTCCATCCATTTGCCTGCAAATTTCATTAAGTCATTGTTTTTTATAGCTGAGTAGTACTCCATTGTGTAAATGTACCACATTTTCTGTATCCATTCCTCTGATGAGGGACATCTGGGTTGTTTCCAGCTTCTGGCTATTATAAATAT
>CM052714.1:14318095-14341761 GCA_028551405.1 Uromys caudimaculatus | reverse complement strand
AGCAATGGAGGAGTGTTCCTCTTTCTCCACATCCTCGCC
The DNA here is from genome assembly GCA_028551405.1 of Uromys caudimaculatus. Classification (NCBI taxonomy): domain Eukaryota; kingdom Metazoa; phylum Chordata; class Mammalia; order Rodentia; family Muridae; genus Uromys; species Uromys caudimaculatus. The sequence continues at coordinate 14,341,722 of CM052714.1, read as the reverse complement.
AGCATCTGCTGTCACCTGAGTTTTTGATTTTGGCCATTCTGACTGGTGTGAGGTGGAATCTCAGACTTGTTTTGATTTGCATTTCCCTGATGACTAGGGAAGTTGAGCATTTCTTTAGGTGTTTCTCAGCCCTGCGAATTTCCTCAGTTGAGAGTTCTCTGCTTAGCTCTGTTCCCCATTTTTTGATAGGGTTATTTGGTTTTCTGGAGTCTAACTTCTTGAGTTCTTTGTAAATATTGGATATTAGCCCTCTATCGGACATAGGATTGGTTAAGATCTTTTCCCAATCTGTTGGTTGCCGTTTGGTCCTATTGACAGTGTCCTTTGCCTTACAGAAGCTTTGCAAGCTCCTTCTTTTAAACGGACATTAACAACACATTTAAAAGGTGTGTAATGGAACTTGGGTGATGGTAGTTTCCAATATGACTTTAACTTCTATATGAAAGTCTTCACATAATTAACTACATTTGAAGAAACCTATTTTTTTCTCATTTTTATAATATCTTAACCTGTGCTGCTCTTCATTCGAAACATGCAGCTGGAAAAACTGTGGGAAAAGAATTCAAACACGTAGAAAAAAATAAGTTAAAAAAAAATCTCACTTTCATGAAATCTCTCTTTGTGGCGAAGATGTAAAGCCCAGCTCTGTGCCTTTGTGGATTGAATGCTGCTTTCGGATTTGTGAGGAATATGTGGAAGGTGGTTTTTCATCTCTAAACTTTGTTCTCAGTGAAATTCCACAAGGATAATGGCTGCCATCAACACAGTTTAGAAGCGCATAGCTGACACACTGAAAAGGGCGCTATGCTCTGTGCAGTTGTCACTTGTAATTATTTTGTTTCCCCGTGGTGGCTGGAGGGGAGGCTGGGACAGAGCGCGGCTTAGTCTCTGGGTCATTCACACTCGTCCTCTGTTGAAGGCCCCTGCTTGGACTTTCCTCCCAGACTCTTCACTCCCTGGCTCACCTCAGTCGTTGCTTTTCCAGTGTTTTGTATCCTTGTTCATTTTCTAGGGAAATTGTTACTGTTACTTCTCCCCTGATAAAATCTTAAAGGAGTAAAAGGAGATTGTGTCCAGCAATGGGCAACACACACACACACACACACACACACACACACACACACACACACACACAAACACACACACACTCCTTTCTCTCACACACACTCACACTCACCTCTCTCTCACACACACTGATACTTACCTCTCTCTCTCTCTCTCTCTCTCTCTCTCTCTCTCTCTCACACACATACACTCCTTTCTCTTACACACACTGACACACACCTCTCTCACACACATACTCACTCACACTCACCTCTCTCTCTCTCTCACACACACACCTCTCACACACACACTCACACTCACCTCTCTCACACACACACTGATACTTACCTCTCTCTCTCTCTCTCTCTCACACACACACACACACACACACACACTCCTTTCTCTTACACACACTCACACCCACCTCTCTCTCTCACACACACACCTCTCTCACACACACTCACACTTACCTCTCTCTCTCACACACACTCACACTTACCTCTCTCTCTCTCTCTCTCTCTCTCTCTCTCTCTCTCTCTCTCTCTCTCACACACACAAACACACACACACACACATTACTCTGATTACTTCCCCCCCTTCTCCCCTCCCCTCCCTATAACTTGCTGTCCCTATCAGAACCGTTTCCAGATTTAGAATAGGTGGTTGTATTTTGTGGCCCACTTAATTTAACGGGGGCCATCTGTGTGACTGTTGGATGGGAGCTAACTTTTGGAGCTTGGTGGAGTCATCAATAGGCACACAACCAAAGGGGTGGGTCCTCCTCTTCCTGAACCTATCGGTAGCCGGTAGTTTAGCAGGGAGGGGTGGAGCCACCCGAGCCCCTCCTCTGTTCACTTGATGAGTCCATTCTTGTATAGACCCAGTGCAGGTGTCTGTAGCTGCTGAGTTCCTGATTGTAATGGGTGTGTCCTGCTCTGTATATGACATGTCACAGCCTTTCTCCTTACTAAGTGGCTCTTACGTTCTTTTTGCCCCTCTTTTCTCAGGGTTCCCTGAGCCTTAGAGGGGATATACATGTTTTGTGGAGATGCTTTTGACTCAGTTTCTTATTGTCTCTCTAAATGGTCTGTGTCTTATGTTGAGTCTTTCAAGAGACAGAGGGAGTGTGTGTGTGTGTGTGTGTGTGTGTGTGTGTGTGTGTGTGTGTGTGTGAAAGAGAGAGAGAGAGAATGAGAGAGAGAGAGAGAGAGAGAGAGAGAGAGAGAGAGATCAGATGTGGTGGTTCCTGGTTGTAATCCCAACACTGGGGAAGCTGAGGCAGGAGGACTGCTGTGAATGTGGGCCTAGCCTGACCTCACAGTGAATTCAAGAGCAAGCTTGAGCTGGGTAATGGGAGCCTATGTAACAAAAGGACTTGTGTTTCATTTCTTCCCCTACACTAAACTACTTGACTATGAATCTCATCAGAAATCGTCTTTCTAGATCTCATAGAGATCTGGGTAAACATGAATTCTCTAGACAGAAGCTTGGCAAGTGTTCCTTCTAGGTCTAGGAGGAGGTTTCTTTTAATTCTGTTACCTACAGTAAGAGACAAAACCCAGGGCTGCATGAATTCTGACAGAAGAAGGTGAGCTGGGGGCCACTGAGCCTAAGAGGCTGTGAGGGAGACTTTCTGTTTTGTTCCTGAGACCTGGGCTGTCCCTTACAGATCTAAGAACCAGGACTAAGATGCCCAGGTGAGTGGGGTTAAAAGTCCACCAGCCCACCAATTTTTGTTGTCTCTACCAGTTCACCAAGTGGGCAGTTTTTCCTCAGAGGTCAGTTGAAGTTGTGTTTGTCTTTCAAAAGCCTGCAATGATTAGGAAAACACGAATGAGTGAAGCTTTGTCCTATGTTTGATTCCATGAAGGAGTGCTTGTGAGGGAGAGATTGGGGGGCATGTGGACCCTTCCATCAGAGGAACTGACATGGAACAGTTGAGGTGGAGCATTGTGAAACCTGGGAAATCTCTAAACTGAGACCGGCAAGAATGGGATCAACTCCCTCCCTGTTTCCATGCCTGCCTGGGAGCTTGTAACCTGTGATTCCCAACCAGGTGATCACTACTTGTGATCAAGTAGTCAGTCATACAGCCCAGCCCCTGGAACGCCTCCCCATGCTAATGAGGCATCGCAGCACCTTAGCTTTCAGCCAATGACTTCCTCCCACCCTGGATACTCTCACTCTCTTTCCCAAAATGATATGACCCTTGATTCACCACAAATAAAGCGTTCTGCATTCAAACCCACCCTGAATAAAGAAATAGGCACAGGCTAAGAGAGCTGTTTCATTGAAGATTGTTCGGGAAGGCCTTTACCTAAACCGGCTGTAACAGTTAAGATCCTCGGAGAAGCAGCATCCATGTCACCCCTGCACTCCTGCTCCTCTGGACTTGGACACCCTGAGAGGGAGAAAGTGAAGGATGCGGGACCACAACATTGGACCCTGACTCCGCTTCCTCCTCCTGGCCTGGCGTGCATCTGATCTTCGGAGTAAAGAGGCAGACTGCAGACCTCACCCATTCTGGACTTCGCCCTGTCCTCTCCAAGCCTGTGTACTGGACATCTCAAGGGGAGAGGAGGAACCCAGACCCATGGGTGTTGACTCTAAATGGAAAAAAAATGGCAACCCTCCTACTACGTTCAAATAAACGTCAGTAGAGGCATCCCTGGCCCCAAAGCAGGTGAGTGGAGCACGCGCCTCCCTTGCTCTGGTTTGCCCCGTTTGCCCCAAGCTGCGTTGTTCTAGAGAAGGGCTACTGCTGTGGAAGTGGCAGTGGGTCTTGACCGGCATGAACTTTGAAATTAACGATATGGAGAGGGTTTGGAATTTACTGCGTTCAGCAGACTAGATTGTGAGCGCATTAAACTTGGGATTCTTATGATGTAATATAAAACAAATGGAGAATGGACCCATGAACATAATCTTCAGTTGAATTTGAGTTCGATGACTTCAGAGTCCTCTTTCCACGAGCTCAACAGATGGACAATTTCTGCCCTAAAAACGATTGCTTTGTAGACTCGATCTGTCTTTGGGACAGAATGCGACATTTTCATGTCGGAGTGATCTTAGCAGTGCCTAGGGTTGTAGGCACTTTAGGATGTGCAGTGTGGCTCCGAGCTTCCCCGTTGAAAAGTCTGAGTCGATGCAAGTTGAGAGGTAGTTTCAACTTGGTGCTGATTCAGATTTTGAAACTTGCTAAAGGGACTGAGCTCGGAATTTTAAAAGTCTCTTTTTGAGTGCCACCATACCAGGTGCTAAACATGTTGACTCAAGTAGAAAAGAGGGATCCATGTCATGAAATTTTAAAGCTCAAAGGAACCCAGATTTTAAAGTACATCTCCACGTCTCATAGATAAGGACCTGAAGTCTACCCAGATTAACTCGAGTCACTCCGGAGCTGCCTTGGTTGCGTGTATGTAATATCTGGGCCTGAAAGAGTTTTGAAACAGCAAAAGCTAAGATACCCAACTAATCAGCAATAAAAACACATGTGCGTGCTAGGCTACTTTAAACATTTATCAGGCTATGGTTTGCTGCTCCGTCTACTGCTAGTTAGTCTTCATTCTAAATGAAGATAGATTTTTTTTGGATAAGAGAGTTACATTAAGGAGGCATGTCCAAAATATATTCAGTTTACTTGGCAGTGAGCTCTTTAAATACTTTTTAAAGCAGTAGGTGGATATAGGTCTTTTGTTTGTTCTTTGCAATATTGGGGATTCTACTTAAGGCCTTGACATAGTGGGTCAGTGCTGTACCACTGAATTACATTCCTAGCCTTAAACACTTTTCAAGAATTTGACTAAAATTTGATACTTATTTTAGCTCATGTGCTTAAGCGAAATGCTCATATCAGCGCCTATCAAGTTGCCACTAACATTTCAAGGTCTCATTTATAGACTCATGGGTAATATTTTCATTGTCTGAAATAGTAAGGGTTAATTATTCCTTTTAGGTGCCCAGCCTTCCATGTGGGTAGCTGCTTCTGGGAGGGTGGTTGTCAAAGTCTTGAGCCCTGCATCAGCACCAGCACCAGCACCAGCACCAGCACCAGCACCAGCACCAGCACCAGCACCAGCATCATCAGAGAACTAGTTAGAAGTGTAAACCCTCTAGTTCCACCCCAGACCTAATAACTCTAAACCTTGAGAAAGAGAGATGAGCAAAAGGCAGCCCCTTGCTTTACTGTGAAGCTTTTCAACTTTGAAGACCATTGCTTTAGACAAACCTTTGTCTTGATGTGTGGAAACACACGTCTGCTGATGTTACTATTCCAGACTGCTTTCTGCTAATTTCCTTTGCGGTGAGTGATTTTGGAATGCTTTGCTTCCTATTGCTTTGTATGGCTGGCTGGGGAGATGGCTCAGTCAACAAAATGCCTACCCTGTACGCATGAGGACCCATGTCCTAGCAACAAAGTAAGAAACTGGGCTGGTGGTACACACCTGGGGAGGCAGGGACAGAAGGATCCCTGGCAGTCAGTCTAGAGGAATTAGTGGACTCCAGGTTCATTAAGAGACTCCGTTTGAAAAAAAAAATAAAGGTAGCAAGAGATAAAAGAAGACAGTTGATGTCACCTTTGTCCTCCACAAGCATGGGAACACCACACACACACACACACACACACACACACACACACACACATGTACGCACCCTCATGCACAAACCATGATAGTACACGCGTGTACTCCCACTTGTGAAAACTGTTCCCTTTACAGCCATGTCGCTTCCTTCCTCTATGGTTTCTTTCTTGCGTATCTATCGAGTTTGCCTGTGTGATCACACAGTCCTGCAGACATCCTGCTTCTCTTGACTGCAGTCTCTACCTGACCCTGTCTCTGACTGGTTCTGCCTACTCACAGCTCCCGGCAAGCCAAGACTGCATTTTCTAAGAAGCCACATGAAAGCCTCTAGCCGGAGACCTGTGTCATCAACTCCATGACTAGAACATTGAACACTTCTCTCAATTAATGATGTGAAATGTAAAAAGCCTTCCCCGGGTGTCTGGGAGAAGGCAATAATGAAGCCCTAAAAAGCAGTCTAGGGACTGGGGCTAATTAAAATGCGGCAGGGTGCAGAAGCAGAGGTAACCATGGCTGGTAATGCCGTGTCTCTGGTAATCAGCAGTCCCTGCTTCCCTACACTAATTGACAGGAGATGCAGGGCCCCTGAGTGCACACACATCGCACATTAATGGAGTCAGCTCGGGCTGCTCTTCCTGCCTGACTTGTCTCATTATCGACCTTGAACTGGCAAAGGTCAGAGGGGCTGCCGCCTTCATCCACATGACAGGTGTCTGAGGAGCATCTTTGTAGTCTAATCATTTGGCAGTTGTCTTATCCTGTACATGAATTAGTGATCTGAAGCCAGAAGCATGATGGAGGAAAAACACACCATCATTTCTGGGTGGGGGAAGTAGCTCTGGGGGTCTGTTTATCTCATCTGTAGCACAGACTAAAAGTAGGTGTGGAAGGAGTGCTTTTATTATCCCCTCACAGAAAAAGAATTAGTCTGTGTATAGACACCACATCAGAGGGACATTTAACTGAAAAGAATGTTATCTATGCAAAAATATTGCACCAAAGTATTAACAGTCATATGTCAGATTTGTTTCCCCTACCAAGTAGATGTTGACCTCTGACACTTCCAGTGTGGGCTTAATAATGATGATGAATCTTCTTTGAGGGAACTTACAAATCAATTAGTAATGTCTCTGAGCATCCCCTGTGTGCAGGAGCTGATTAAGAACACAATGTGGAGATGCCGAAGAGTCAGACTCAGGTACACCTCAGAATACGAGCAGCAAATGTATGTCATACCAGGAGCTGCCAAGCACAAACACATCACAGAAGAAAGAACACACTCAGAGCCGCCTGTTAGCATCTCTTCAGGCCAAGGGAGTGGAGAAATCCAGTATCTCATCTGGCAAAGATCTGAGAACATTTCTAAGCAACCCCTTTAAACAAAATGCCTTCTTGTGGAAGAGTTGCAGACTAGGGGAGTGAATGAATGAGCAAAAGACATCTTCATTAGAGAAAGGACTGTGCCCCACTGATTCTTTAATCCAGTTTCTCAAGGAGAAGGGCACAGACAGGGGAGGGACTTTTCTATCTGATGTAGACGGCTGGGGCTGAGCAGGAAGGACACCTTCCCAAGGTCTCCTGCTGCCACGGTATGCTTTCCTGCATCGCCCACTTGCAAAATTGCAAAATTCCTATTTGGTTCCAAAACCTACGGCAGAATTAAATCCTCTGTTCATATGTTGCCAACACTGGCCCAAGGACCAAAGTCCATCACTTCTTTCTGGTCACCTTAATAAGCTGTGAGAACTTTTACTGTTACTCTTATTGAAGAGAGCATAATTATTCACACGTCTGTCTTTATTGTGGGGGACCAGCATTATGAATTCAACAAATGACAGTAGGCTTGGGCCTTGGGATCAGTGAGATCAGGGGTACACATTAGAGCTCTATTATTTTGAAAATTCTTTGTCCTTAGACTTAATATCTGTAAGTCTCAGTTCCCTCATCTGAAAGCCACAGACAGCAGCTTGTAGAAAGGTTAGGTTAGAGGAGTTCACATTCTCTGTGAATGCTAGCCCTGGCCTCAGCTTTTCATAGGTTAGAATGTTTTCAGTCTTAGACAATAGAAACTCCAAAACAAACAAACAAAAATAAAACCAGCGAACAAAAGACTCTTTGCCCTTCTCTCCTGCTTCACCACTCAATCCTACAGCTGGCGTCAGCAGGTGCTTAATGGAAGTTTGTTGAGTTAAATAAAGCTGCCTGACGTATTCAGGACAACTGATCATATTATTCAGATGGACTCCAATTCATGTCATGGCCTTGGAAGCTTTTGCTCTCTGCATTGTCTGTTCTGCTTTGCCTTCTGTGTGGTTGAGGGAGTTATTGATCATATTTCAGACTTGTGCTTAGCCGAAATCATTGCAACGCTATTGTTTCTTTAAAATTACAAGGAAACGGATTTGTATTAATTTATCTGAAACCAAAAATAATAGTGTAATTTCTGTTCTTATATTTAAAGATAGTAGTTTTGGGGCTGGAGAGGCGACTTGGTGCTTACGTGTGCTTCCTTCTCTTCCAGAGGACCAGAGTTTGGTTCCCAGCATGCATAGCAGCTGGCTCATAACCTTCTGTAACCCCAGTTCCAAGTCCTCTGGTGCCCTCTTCTGGCCCCCTATAGGCACTGCATACGCATGTTGCCCAAACAATCTGATAAACACACATACACATAAATACAAATTATAAACATATTTAAAGATACATATTGTGTTTTAATGCCAACAGAAATATTGCTATGAGAAAATAGAGAAATATCAGTATTCTGTATGCATTACCACAAAGAAATTGTGGAATTTATGCTTGTACTTTTAGGGAAAATTATAAACATCTCTATTGAAATCATATTCTTACTTCATGTAATATTTCTTAAAATTTTCATTGTGGTGAATATATATGTATATGTGTATATATATGTAGTATAATGTGTGTATATATATGATAAAATATACCATTTTAGGGCCTGTGCGGTGGCTCAGCATGTAAAGACACTTGTTTCCAATCCCAGCAGCCTGAGTTCAATCCCCAGAACCTGCATACTGGGCGATGAGAACCAACTTCTGCAGATTGTCCTCTGACACATGTGTCACAGCTTGCACACACATACAGAGAGAGGGAGGGAGGGAGGAAGGGAGGAAGAAAGAGAGAGAGAGAGATGCATGTAAAACAATAGAAACAAAATGTTAATTTAAAATGTTTCTCTTGTGAACACTTTAAGTGCACTGTTTAGCAGCAGTAAATGCATTTACAATATTTGCCACAGCAGCACTCACGGCATCTGTGTCCTCAACTCTCCCATCTTGCAAACCTCCAAACACAAAGCCCCTTAAACAACAACTGCCTAGTCCCTTCCTGCCTCATCCCCAGCGAGCCTCTAGTCTGCTTTCTTGTGTTAAGGAGTTGACCATTCTGTGCACCTCCGAAGTGGAACCGTGCAGCACTCATCGTGTGGCTGGCTGATCTCACTCAGGTAACATCCTCTAGCTGGTGGGTAACCCTTACCATGCGCATCCATGTTGAAGCTCATGATGGAATTCCCTTCCTCTTCAAGACTGGATAGTATTCCATCCCACAAACACACCATGCTTCCTCTGACCATTTTACTAAAAAGCAGAAGTTCTCCCAGGCTTTTGGCTTCTGTGAATATTGCTGCTGTAAACATGGGTTCCTGTTTTCAATTCTTTGTGGAAATTCCACCCAGAAGGGGTAGTGGGATCCTGAGACCATGTAGCAACTCTGTTGTGTTTCCAAAGGGACTCTGGATTGCTCCCTATAGTGGTTGCCTGTTTCGTGTTTATGCCAGCCGGGTTTCAGGGTCCCGGTGTCTCCACAGCCTTGCCAGCACTTTACATTTTCTGTTTGCTGTTGATAGCCACTCACCCTAATCAATAGCTCCAGCACTTGATAGTATTATTTGGGGGATCTTCTGGGTTCTTTATTCTTTCAAGGTAGATTCCGTTGCTAGTAAAATTATCCCAAAGGCAAAATATGAAACTAAGGTCTGCACCACTTTATCAGGCACTGGGTCAAACACTTTTGGAGTCTCACAAAAGTGTTGAGTCTTCTTACATTTTAAAATAGCAAAATGTTGAGGGGAAGTCTCCAGAGACAATTCTCACAACGATGTGTGGTTACATTGGAACTCCCTTGTAATGGACATCTCTATATTAAAGAACCTGTGACTTTAAAAAAAAAAAAAAAAAATTCATGTGCTAAAAGCTTGGTCCAGGTACCGCAGGATGGAGGCAACGGATCCTTTATGAGGTGGAATTGAAGGGAAATTAGGGTATGGGAACTAGAATCCAGTCTCATGAAGTAGGAGTGACGTTGCTGTGAAAGGGACCACCTGATTGTTCCCCCCTCTCTTGCCTCTTGCCTCAGGCCACCTCACCTCCCTCCTGCTGCTGTAACCTTTTCTCTTACAGATCTACTAGAATACAATGTAACTAGAAACTCTCACCAGGGTCAGGGCAATGCTGTTGGTACGAGCCACAGTATCCTGTTGTGGCGACACAAACCAAGCAATGGCTTGTATATTTGGTTTTTGTCAGAACAGAAAAATATCCACATGGAGAAAACCTCTGAAGACATTTCACAACTTTCTCCCTCATCCCATGACTCTTACTTTTTAAAAAATGTCCTTTCCGTGATGCTCCCTGAGCTTTGGTGAACTTGGGAGGTGGTATTGGTGGAGATGTAAATTAGGTCTGGGCACTTCCGGTCTCTTATTCGCAGCATGATATGGATGCATAAAGTTCTCAAAGGAGAAAGAAACCTATAACAACAACAACAACAACAAAACAACAACAACAACAACAACAACAACAACAACAACAACCACACTCCTAAAGACATCTGTTGTGATGGCTCTGTTTGCTTGCCCAGCCGTGGGTTATACAGATATACAGATGAGGCCAGGATAGCTGACTCTTGAGTACCACAGTGCTCGCGGCTGACAGCACCCTGAGCTTGGTGCTAGGTAGAAATCTCTTTGGCCTAGAACAAGTAAGTTTTTATATTTTCCATTTTGTGCAAGAAGAGGCAGTGTTATTGAAGGTCAGGTCAGAGACAGTCTTGAGGAAAGGCAGTAATGGTCCTCCGAGGGCCTTTCCGTCTCGGCGATGGTTTATAACTATGTAAAGCTGATAATAAAATAATTCCAAAATAAATAAACAGTAGGGGCATAAGTGCCCTCTGAGATCCGTAAATCTGAGTGCATAAATGCTCAGGGAAGACGAAAGTTTCTCCTTGTCAGATCTGAGAGCAGCAATGAAAGTGGAAACTACATTTCAAGGAACTTAGAAATGAAACGAAACAAAACCAAAGCCTTAAAATAATTTATAACTTGTATTAAGTTTGTTCTGTGAACATTTCACACACGATATAACGCCTTCTGAGTACGCATCCCTGTCCTCACTCCTTCTTCCCTGATAACTCTCCCCGACCAGCTCTACTCTACACTCACACCTTCTTTTTGCTCTGTGACCCCCTGAGTTTACCCAAAGCTGCCCGTGTGACCGACTACACGTTTGGAGCTATCTATTAGAGCCGGGTGAGCTCACCCGTGGGTACACAACTAAAGACAATGATTGTCTTTCCTTGAAATCCATCATACTTCCGTGGGGAGGGAGCTGTTAGCCCCGCCCCATAAATGATTGACTGTTGACAGGCCCAATCCTCTTTTCAATGAATGGCAGCGAATGCAAAGACTCATAATTGCTTAAGGCACTGAGAATAAGTGAACGTTGAGAGCTCAGCCCTAACAGGATTATTTATACAAAAGCTTTCTTTGTCTAGAAAGGCAAAGTGGCTCTTAGGGTGATATCGCCGATTATTTCAGACATTCTAGATGGTAATTCAATTTCACTAATTCTATGAACAATTTTTGAGGCCCAGCAATATCTCAGGTATGGGTTTCAAAGCTAAGCATATACTAGTCAACAATGTTTATGAGATATAGTATTTGTATTCTTATTAAGTACATCAAGGCAACAAACAAGCATGTAATGAGATGTATATTATCAGCATATTAAGTGGATATTAGTACTAAGGAGAAAAATAAATGAGGGGGTGAGAGCAAGAGACAGTTGTGGGAGAGTAAGGGACAGTTTTAGATGAGGAGGCCATGGCCCTTCAAGATACTGGTGTTTGCAGAAAGGGTGAAATGAAGGGGGGCTTAAGCATGGATTTGGGTCCCAAAACATTTGAATAGATGGGACATAAAGGCCCCAATAATGAGAGCTTATCTGAGGGGTCTGAGAATCAAGGACAGCAAGAGGGGACATTCAAAGTAAACAAAGGAGAACCAAAGGGGTGGAGTGGAGTGGGGTGGGGGAGGTGGGGAGGGGAGGGGTGGGGGCGGGAGGTGCTGCTTTGACTGTTTAGTCTGAAGACAATAGGATTGTAAGGACTGAGGGTACAGAGGGTTGTGTGTATAGAAGTAAGATGGTCAACTTACATGGCACTGGACTGTGGGTTCAAGTAAGCAGGGAAGCCTTTGTAATGAGAAAGACCCCACAGGAGGCTGGCATTAGGTAGGTCACATGGCAGTACATGAGAGAGCACGGCTGGTGGGGAGGGAGAGCTGCATCGGCAGCAGGAAAAGGAGAAAACAGAGTGCCACCCTTGAACAGGTTAGATGGGGCAGGAGAGAGAGAAAGGTCTAGTTGAAACTTCTTGCTGCTGCTGCCGACTCAGAGACAATACTCCTTCTTAGGGAGGTGTCTCAAGCAGGACTGTTAGATCAGCAGTGAATCTCGCTGAGACCTGAGTGTATGTGGCCTTTCTCCCCTTTCAGACAAAAATCTATAATATTTTAAGACTACCACAAGAAAGCTTTGTCAAAGTCCCTTTAGTCCCCTTTGAACCCTTTGTGGTGCCAGGTTTTATTTTAATCATGTCCAGAGCTATCTTCTAATTTCATTGATTGTAAGAGCAGGGGTCAGGGGAGGAAGAAAATTTAAAAGTTTCTTAGCCATGCTTGAAGATTCAACTTGAGAGCTACCAAAATTGAATGGGACCCCCACCAATACACCGCAATACAACATCTCCTTCAGAAGTCTGCATCCGGGCTTTGGTGTGTCTTATTCTCTCCTGGACTTATTCTTTCTATGAAGCTCATGCTTAAATCTATGTCTAAACCTCTTTTTGATAAAAATCCAACTGTTTTATAATAGCTAGTCCTGAAATTTTTTCCAAGGTGCAGTCAGAAATCTTGGCTTCACCTGTGTGGTGGTCCCTAAAAAGAGCCCTTGAGGATGCTGCAGGTGGCAGCAAACAGCTGTGTCTCTGACCTGTGTCCCACCACCACTGCTGCTGATAGGAGCAGAAAGGATGAAGGATGAGGAGTCTGTCTGTGGTAAATGTGGCTCTGAGTGCTTTTCAGCACTCTCTCTGCATGCCTCTGACTTCCTTAGGAACTGGGCATACCAGCTGAACTCACGCTGTAGGCAATCTGAGGTAGGTTTAGAGAGACAGGGGGTGCAATAAATGTTTGTGATGATGCAGGATAAATATCTAGAAAGCCACTGTAGGCTTTCCAGGAGTGTTAAGTGCCACATTACATTTATCTTGTGTATAATAGCGTTCAGATTATGGTTGTGTGCTTTCTTACAGTGGTGAGCGTCAGGATAGAGTGGGTAGAGTTGGACTTAGCAGTATTAAGGTTTGGCCAAGTGAATGTGTTAATAATTGATGTATTTAATAAACTGTAGATCCTATGGCTAAATTCATTTTAAAGCTGAGACGATAAGGCTATTAATATGACTTTTCTTCTCCCTTCAGTTGATTTTTTTTTTCTCATTTAAAGTCTAAATTTCCATTGGGGAAAATTCCTGTAAAAGCTTGGGAAACAAGGTGGATTCTCTCAGTGTTCCACTTATGCTAATTTCATTTACATACAGGATGGGGTGATGGCAGGGGAGGGAAAGGGTGCTGGACCCTGCCCTACATGCTTAAGGTTGTAGAGTACCAGATTTTCAGGAATTTTGCAAGCCAATTATTAAAACCAGCTTAAGTTTGTTAGGATGTAACATTCCTACCAGGGAACTCAGCAAGTGCTATAAATCTGCAGGGAACTGGTTGTCAACTATTTTCATGCCCTTACAGTTGGGTTCTTTACCTTAATAGACCGTTGTGTCTGTGCTAGCTCAGTGTACATACGTGAGAGTGGCCGAGCCTTCCTATGGTTGCTCATGACTACATTTGCTTGCTCTATCTGGCTAGCTCACTTATGCAATGGTACTGAAGGTAGAGGAGGCAGGACATGTCTTTGGAGTCATTTGGAACTCTTTACCAGAGGTGTTCTGGAGACAAAAGCCCACTCGAGACCTTGCTAGTTAAACACTTTCAACATTAATAAATGTCACAAAGAGGCCACCATGTGAGACAGGTAGTCAAAAAAGTTGGGTTCGAAGGAATTATTTTACACTGAAGTGATCACACTCACTTAAAGGAACTGCCCCGCCCGCTCCTTACGCATACGCTCTGTTTTTCCCTCTCCTGTATCATCAACTACACAGCAGCAAAGATTGGTTTGATGGAATGTGGCCAAGGACAGGGAGCTCTAAAATTGCTTGTTGTGACCTAGAGCCACTGAGGCATATACTTCTTGTGTGGTTTCACAAGCAGGTATCACAAGGATCTCACAGTATACAGTCTGTTCAGTCCCCATAGGTACCCACTCCTCCTTCTCTAGTACCCATCTCAGTGAGCCGCCCCGCCATTCTCCTGGTTGTTCATAGTCAGAAGTCTGAGTCAGTATTGATTCGCCTTCTCCTGCCCTGGCTGCTAGTCTTCTAGCTCCTGAATAAGTATAAACTACGCCCACGGTCACTAGCCAGCACTACAGCAATTGTCTTTAGTCAAGCTGGATTTCCTTCAAGGTGAACACCATGGACGTCTCCTGGCTGTGGCCCTCCTGTTCCCTCCCAGTTCTCTGTGATCTGGCCTTGGCAACATCAAGAGTGGTTTAGAAAGATGCAAACAGATTTTGTCCATGCTTTGCTTTCAGTTCCCTGTGACAGCCAAACCATACCGCAGGCCCTCACTGACTGATCTCCCCCTGCTGACTTTTCTTCTTTTTTGCTCCTACTATCAAGCTCCCTCCTGAACCAGGTTTCATGATGGAAAATTTCCCAGGGACACACTTTCCCAACCCTTCACTTGGCACATTTTCCTCTCCCTCACGTTTAACTTCACACGTTCATTTCCACAGGAAACAGTTGCTTGACTCTAGAGACCTCAAGTCACTCTGTAGTTTTTCAGAACTCTATAATATTTCCTTGCAACTGTAAGAACTGGGTGTGGTCGCTTCCACCTGTAATCCTAGCTCTTGGAAAGGTGAGGCAGGAGGTTGGTGTGATTTTGTATTTCTTGACAGTGTGAATCAGCTCTTGCAGTTCTCCAGAGTGCTAACTGGCTGTGGAGTAACTGGATGTTGTGCTCAGTCCTTGGTTTTAACAGGAACATGGAGGTGGTCATCCTAAAACAGACATCTTGCTGTTTAGCCGCGTATTCTGGAAGCCCCAGCGCTTTCTAGCTTATTTTCAAAGGTAGGTTCTCTGTAAATCTGCTTCTACTAACGACTTTCTTGCTCAGCTCTTGCGCAAGATTTTCATCATTTTGTGTCTGTTTCCAGGGTGCTCTTTGAATCATCAGATGCAAATACACATTTTCTTCTGAGTGATTCAAGGCTGCTTTCATTATTTCTAACTTGCATTACTCAAAAAACAAAGACAGGGAGAGGCAGTTGAAGGGTCTAGCATGAGCACAGATCTTGGATCCTGGGTCTGAATCCCAAATCCTTCCAAACCTCAGTACTTTTATCTCTAAATTGAAGGGGAATAAATATCAAATTAGTTGATTTTCTCGTTGGTATAACTATATACCTGACAAGAAGCAGCTCAATGGAGGAAGGGTTTGTTTTGAGTGACAGCCCATCATGGCAGAGAAGGCATAGCAGCAGCAGCATGGGATGTCTAGTCATATTGTATCCCCAGTCAGGAGACAGGACAGATATGAAGCGAAACCTGGCTATCAAATCCCAAGGTCAGCTCCTAATGGTCTATTTTCTCCAGCTAGGATCCACCTTCTAAGGTCCACAATCGTCTAAAACAGTACTACCACTTGTTTTCGGTGAAGGTTTAAACATCGAACCTATGATTGACATTTCATATTCAAACCACACCTCCTGCCTTCTAACCTGTTATGAGATGGCTTAATGACTATATCAGGATTGGTTTGTATAAACGTAAGCACACGCATTCCCTTCATTTCTAGCTTCATATGCATAGATGGAGAAGAGTGTCCTCTGAGCGTGACAGCCATTACCATCTCAACTGTGACATCTTGTGAGTGAACCTTTAGCACAGGCCTGTTAACATTCCCTCACAAAGGGATGGGGAGACCATGGAATCTCATCTGAGATCTCCACCACTTCTTTCTATATTTTCTTGTCATCAGTATATAAGTCTGGCAAAGTTACCCATGCTTTTGTGGGCCCAGAAGATGTTAGAGCACATAAAAGCTGAAGCTGAGCTGAAGGGGGCTCCATCTGCATAACTACATGAAGTCACATGTCCAGGGAGACATTGTGGTGGGCATCTGCCTTGGAGTCACACGTCCTCCTGCGAGTAACTCTTCAGTCATTCTCTATCATTGGTTGGGTAAGTTGGACTTTGGTGAAAACATACCTTCATCTGTTTGGAGCTTATCAGGTGAATAGACACTGTTCAAGTCTCCCAGGAAAAGTTCAGATGGCAGAGGACTTGGGGTGCACATCCTTCCCGTGATGCACCTGCTCTGGTTCCAGATTTTGACCACTGTTCTTTCAGATCGACCTTTCTAAACACCAGGGCTGTGGACACATCTCGACACCAGCATTTGGCTTTTCATTTCTGACCATTAGAACTATTTTTATTTGGAGCGTCTTAATTTCTGAAGTACCCTTATAGTAGCTTACTCAGTATTTCAGGTGTGACCCACCGGTATCTAATCAGAATTCAATAGGAGGCAGGTTGAGCATCTCAGAGACTTTTTTTTTTTTTGTGGACAGTTCATTGCTATAAATAGCAAGAAGGAAATTTTTATAAAACGGGCACAGTAAGGGTTCATCCATTTGATTTCTTTATTGATTGCCTATTTTATGTAAATGGAGTCTGCAGACTTCACAAATAAGATACAGGATTTGCCCGTTGCATTTCATTTGGCAACTCTAACACAGAGAATTGCAGATCTGTATTCAGCAGTAAAAAGATTAAGTACCGTTTCTTCTCCAAGGGAGTTTTCCATGCATGTTAAGGACCTAGTCATAGTGTGCAATAAACAGAAAGGGCAGATACAGGTAATGATGTAATACAGTCCCACAGTCACAGTGACAAAACAAGCCCCCTCCCAGTTTCATTCTTTCATAGTTATGGGTGTTAGAAATTTGAGATTAAAGTATAGACAGGGTGGGTATCTGAAGGAGACTCTGTACCAAGCTTGTGATGATGGCCGGTCACTTTTGGCTTGCAGGCATACCACTTCAGGTTCTGCGTATGTTTTCACACGGCCTTCTTTCTGGGTGCCTCTTACACTTATAAGACTGCTGGTCATATGGGCGAGCACCCACTGTAATGAGCTCATCTTCACTTGATTACAATCACAAAGCCCATGTTCAACTGAGATCGCATTCAAAGGTTCCAGACATCAGAAAAACATGTCCTTCTGGAGCAGTCCCATAAGTGTGTGCACAGGTCATGCGTGTCAGAAGATTCAGAGCAGAGACACACATTGGTTTTGTGGTGGGATGATGGAAAAAAATCTCACAGCAGTGTCAGCAGCTGGCTGATCTGGACTTTGAAGGGTGTGCAGACCTTGCTGGAGATGGTGAAAGGGCTTAAATTGAATAATTAATAAAACACAGAAGAAGCTTATCTTCCATGGATGAAGACATTGGCTGCAATGTATCCAGGACAGGAGCAGGCATGCTGCAAAATGAGAAAAATAACAATAATTACATGTTTTTACCTTAGGAAAGCAATGGTAGTGTCACCAGCAAGAGTTAATTGGTGTTCAAATTTCCTTTCATCTCTAAAATCCAGGTTGCTTGTGGTAATTCGATTTTTTTTTTTTTGGTTTTTCGAGACAGGGTTTCTCTGTGTAGCCCTGGCTGTCCTGGAACTCATTCTGTAGACCAGGCTGGCCTCGAACTCACCTGCCTCTGCCTCCCAAGTGCTGGGATTAAAGGTGTGCGCCACCACTGCCTGGCTGGTAATTCAATTTTTATATCAACCCTAGCTACTAGGGAAAAAACAGGTTTAGGGTCTGTAGTTGTTGGAATCAGAATTGTCCTCCATAGGCCCATGTATTTGAGTGTTTGGTTTCCAGTTGGTGAACTGTTTAGGAAAGATTAGGAGGTATGACCTGGCTGTAGGAGGTGTGGCCTTGCTGGAGAAGGTGTGGCCTTGCTAGAGAAGGTGTGGCCTTTCTGGAGAAGGTGTAAACTTGCTGTAGGAGGTGTGTCCTTGCTGGAGAAGGTGTGTCCTTGCTGGAGGAGGTGCGTCCTTGCTGGAAGAGGTGTGTCCTTGTTAGAGAAGGTGTAGCCTTGCTGGAGAAAGTGTGGCCTTGCTGGAGAAGGTGTAACCTTGCTGGGGAAGGTGTGTCCTTGCTGGAAGAGGTGTGTCCTTGCTGGAGGAGGTGTGTCCTTGCTGGAGGAGGTGTGTCCTTGCTGGAAGAGTGTGTCCTTGCGGGAGGAGGAGTGGCCTTGCTGTAGGAGGTGTGGCCTTGCTGGAGGAGGTATGTTCCTGGGGATGAGCTTTGAGGTTTCAAAAGCCCACAGCAGGTCCGGACTCACACACTCTCTGCTTCCAACTTATAGATCAGATGTGATCTCTCAGTTACTGCTCCATTGTATTTGCCTGCCTGCTGCCAGGCTACCCTCCTTCCTGACGTGATCATCATGGACTCTAACCCTCTGAACCTGTAAGCAAGCACCCACATAGATGCTTTCTTTTATAAATTACCTTGGTCATGGTGTTTTGTCACATTAACTAAGACAGGAACCTATCATGGCCGACCTCTAGATTTCCAGGGTCCTGCCCAACTTTCCTAGAACTCAAGTCGGATGTTAGTGTTAAAACCAAACATTCGGATACGCTGTAAGGCAGCATCGCCACAGTGAAGATGGTACTGACTCAATAGAGGTGATTAAAGGGCTCGTCTTTAGGAAGTGTCTATTTCACAGAGCTGAGCTGAGAGAAACACAAACCAGAAGGGAGTGATAAGCTTTGTTTATTGTGTGAGAAACCAGCATGGAAGCCATGCTAAGCTGGGTGTGACTCGTGCTGCGTTGTCCCAGGGAATGTACCATATGTTTGTGAGGACGAATGCTTTTAGTCCGACTTCTTAAAGGAACCAAGTAAAACTCAACTGAAGTAGCCGTCCGTGGCATTTAAAATTCCACAGTCAAGCCCTGGAGAAGCAGGCGGTGGACCTGGCCATTCCTTCCTTCCTCCCCCTCCCCCCTTCTTCTGCTAACGTGGCTTCTCTTAGTAGAACACAGTCTCTCATATTTCCTTCGTAATCAGTTAGCTAAATAAAATTTATATTGAAAGAAAGGGGAGAACTAACAGTTGGGATGATTCTCAGTAATTTGTGAGTCCTGGGTTTGGGTCTTGGATAGTTTTTAAAAGTCCATCAGTTGAAAAGGTTGGTCTTCAGTCTGGAGGTAGCAGAACCTTTAAGAGGTGGGGCTTAGGGCGATGAAATTTTGCTCTTGGAGGGGGATATTGGGATATAGCCTGTTCCCATCTTTCCATTCTATCTCATGCTTCCTGGTTTCCAGGAGGTAAGCAGTTTGCTTCACCTCACATGATGCTTGACATAGACCTCACAGCAAAGGGACTAACCTATTAGTTAGGGTGAAACCTCTGTCATTACTCTGTCATACCATTATGGCAGTGATAAAGATGTTTTAAGGGACACTTCTATCAGGCTACTGTGACAATGCACCCAAGAGAATTGGAATTTCTCCAGGAGTCTCATTCTGAGCGAAGGAGAAGGCTGGTGTCCACTAGAGGGGAGCTTGTGTCCTAGGAAGGAGTCACACAGTTCTGACAGCTCAGTGAACTGCCTCACAGAACACACTGAAGTCCAGACAATGATGCTGGGCAGAACGGCACCTTGACTGTACTTGCTTCCCCCAATAGTTAGACTAAGCTGGTTGGCCAACACACTTCTGGTTATCTCTAGTGTGTACCCTTCCTTCCCAGTCTGAGTGCTAGGAATCTGAACTCAGCTCCTCTTTCATGAGACACAGGCATTTTCCTGACTGAGGTGTCTCCTCAGGCCCCCTTTGCTCTTCTTAGAGTTCTTTCATTTGCTTCTAAGAGATGTAGGCTTAAGATTCCAGTTCAGAACCATCGAGTTCCTCCTAGATCCTTCCAGATTCAGGGCAACTGTCCTAAAGCTGGGTCTTTCACAGGAAGAAGATTAGATTTCCTCAGCAAGAAGGTGAAGGTTTCTTTCCCTGCTTCCCACTAAATATGCATTTCCCTAGAAGAGGAATTCTTACTAAAGATGAGAGGTAATATTTAAGTTCTTATCTCTGTTGAAATTCATATACGGCTCAGTGCAAAAGTTAGGTAGTCAATCAAGCAAATGCAACTGAACGCTGGGATGGTTGCATATCCTGTCTGTGATCTGCAGTTGGTATCAGGAGCTATCAAACCGCAAGGCTCACCACTAGTAACTTCTGCTGTGTTGGTTCTCCATAGATTATGGTGAATTTGACTTGTCCCCAGTCTCTAGGACTCCCAATGCTTTTTAACTGTTGATGAGATCTCTGAGCTTACCTGATACCAGGAACTGATTATTTACTGTTATGACTTTTTAGCTATCATGTGGAATAATGGGTTTCACTGTGACATTTTCATGTATTAACATGGTTTGAATGTGAAATTTTCCCAATAGGCTAATAGGAGGGTGCTGTTTGGGAACGTTGGGGAACCTTGAGGAGGTGGAGCCTTGTTGGAGGAAGTGGGTTAGTAGTGGTGAGCCTTGGGCTTTGATAACCCAGTTCTACTTCCTGTCACTCTCTGCAGTGTGACCGCCCGCCATTGCCTTGTGACCAGCCAGCCTCCTGGTGGCTCCTACCATGCCTTTCCACCCTGGTGGAATAATCCCCTGAAAGGTAAGATAGAACAAACCCTTTTTGTCTTCATTTATTTATTTATTTATTTATTTATTTATTTATTTATTTATTTATTTATTTATTTATTTATTTTAGACAGGGCGTCTCTGTGCAGCCTTAACCCCAGAACTCATTGTGTAGGCCAGGCTAGCTTTGAACTCAGAGATCTGCCTGCCTCGGCCTCCCAGGTGCTGGGATTAAAGGAGTGTGCCACTATGGTCAGGATAAGCCTTCCTTCTTTAAGTTGCTTTGTCAGGTATTTGGTCGTAGTGACAAGAAAAGCAACAAACACTCAGTGCACGTCCCTGTACGTTGTTCACAGTTGTCCCTCTTACTTCCTGCCCTCTTCCAACCCTCACAGTCCCTCCCCTCTTAGTCTGTCCCCTCCCCCCCTTTCATGTGGGATAATAGTCTGTTACTGTCTTACTGTCTCTTGTTCCTCTCCCCCTCCCTTTAGACATTTTTCTTCTTTCTAGTTTTGTCTCGGTCTCTCTGCCTATGTCTCTCTCTCTCTCTCTCTCTCTCTCTCTCTCTCTCTCTCTCTCACACACACACACACACACACACACACACACTCATTAATTCCCCATATGAGAGAAAATGCGATACTTGTCTAGCTAGAACCAAAAGTCATCACATTAAAGAAAACCACCATTAGAACCCACGTTTCCTCTTCAAAAGTTGTATTCCTTGCTTGCCCTTTATCAAGCCAAAGTTGGAGTTTGTCTTTCTAGCATTTTAGCATAGCCTGGGTTCTTTTAACTTCTTTTTCAGTAGCTCCTGTTAAGATTCTACACCCCCAGGTTATTGTAATAGAAATTCATATCCATGGCTGCCTTACCTTTATAAAAAGGAGTATCTGCTTAGGACCAAGAACCAATTCTCATCTCCTATAGGACTGAAAAAAAAGAAACTACCTTGATTTTTCTAAGATTTTTTGAAAACAGAGAAAGACGCAGGGAAGACACCAGTGAATTACCACCACTCGGGGGTAATGTCATATCAGCACGGTGGTTATATCCTTCCAATCTTTTATTTTCCTGCATATTTTACTTTGTAAGCGAGTTGCGTTTGTATCCTCTCTGAAGGGTAGGTAGCCTGTGCTACCTACTTTTACTTGGTGCATTTCACCAGCGCTACAGTGAGGTGGCCACAAATGCAGGGAGATGTCTCTGAGGCTAGCATGTGGAGTGTGTGCCTTCAGGTCCCAGTTCCCTGTTTGTGCAGGCTTGGGAAGAAGAGTCAGCCTCTTTAAATCTTATTGATCATCATTCCACCTATGTATTGCACACACTGGAAAGACTTAATCTTTGTCAATTAAATACTCAGGCATTTAAGAAGAAAAACTCATTTTAACCTATAAAGTGAATATAATGATTAGATCCAATTCAGGGAGCTCCTGGAAGAGAAGATGCTGTAATATGTGGCACATTTACATCCACTACATATACTTGACATATAATGGATCTTCAAATAACTATTACGTTCTTCCTATCGATATTAAATATTTAGGAGCATAGCTAAATACAATGCATATGGTATACTTTGGTTATCTCTTCTATGCTTACATATTCAGGATGCCGCCACTGTTTTACCTCATGAGAGGCAGACAAATATTCCATGTATAAGTATATATGGTAATTGTTGTTAATGTAATAAAAATTAACATTGAAAGTATTGTAAAGGACTGGGGTGCTGTTGTAGTTGATAAAGGGCCGGTTGTGCAAGCATGAGGACCTCAGTTTGGGTTTCTGGATGCCCCGGCCTACGGGGGTTCAGTGGGAACCTGGAGAGGAGGTGAAAGAACAGGGGACAAGAAACACAAGGAAGGAGAGCAAGTCATGCATTCTGATCAAGCCCTTGAGGTTTATTTCAGGACAGCAGCTTAAAAAGACAGGCAGGCGGGAAGGTTACCCATGGCCCAGGGCCAACCCACTGTGTAACTGGTTTTCAGGAAATACCAGATGTTCTTTCAATTCCTGGGACCTGAGCAATTCCTGGGATCTGAGACCGCAAATGCTCTGTCCTTTCTTAACCTTGCACTTTAACTGACTAAGCTTCACAGAACAGCAGGTAATTTCATGGGTTTGGCTCTCAGCATCTCATGGGTTTGGCTCCCGATACCTTGAGCCATTTGTAAAGCTGGGTGTGATGTCATGTACTTGTAACACCAGAGAAGGAGGTGCATAGAGAGAGACAGGGACAGGAAGATAGATAACTGGTACTCATTGGCCAGACAGCCCAGCTGGATGGATGAGTTCCTGATTCAGTGAGAGACCCTTCCTCAAGATATAAGGTGGAAGGCAACTGAGGAAAGATACACAGGAATATTTTTAAAGCATCATTTCTTAGCTCTGTGGTCGAATTAATTTCAACTCTTTCTTACTTATTTTGGTTGCTTTCTACTTTGCAGATTCAGTAAATATAACTGGCAGCTAAGAGGATATATTTGGGTCACATAGAACGGTAGAAAAATCAATGTAGTTAAAATACATAAGCTTGGGATATGAAGAACTTCCATTTACTTCAGTAGCTCAGTTACCCTTTCTCTCTCTCTCTCTTTTTTTTTTCCCCCTTTGCTGTTCAGTCTCAGGTTGCAGTCTTCTTCTTCTTCTTCTTCTTTTTTTTTTTATTTATTTTTGATACTTTATTTACATTTCCGATGTTTCCCCTTTTCTGGGTCTCCTCTTTGGAAACCCCCTATCCCCTCCCCCTCCCCGCCTCTGTGAGGGAATTCCTCCTCCCACCTACCCGCCCACCCATTCCCATATTCCCACCTTGACATTCCCCTTTACTGGGGCCTCTAGCACCCTCAGGCCCAAAGTCCTCTC
>CM052714.1:14257417-14317995 GCA_028551405.1 Uromys caudimaculatus | reverse complement strand
AAATATGGAACGCTTCACGAATTTGCGTGTCATCCTTGTGCAGGGGCCATGCTAATCTTCTCTGTATCGTTCCAATTTTAGTATATGTGCTGCCGAAGCGAGCACCCCTTTCTCTCTCTTGATGGCTTCTACGCCACAACAGTTCCACAGATTGCTCTGAGGGAAGAGAAAGAAAAGGAATGTCTCTTGAAGTACCACTGATAAAATCATGTCTAGGCCAAAATCAAAGACGCCTATGGGGCTGCATCCCAGTCCTTTGCAAATACTGCAAAGACTGCAATCCCGACATAAAGATTGGTGCTGAGAAAGCTTTACTCTTGACTTTGGATATATACCATATTTTTGTTTTTACCACTTCTAATTTGCAATCAAAGTCATCTGCTGCCCCAGTGCTGGCTGTTTATTTTTTTTTTAAAGAGTTTTTGTTAAGGTTTTACTGCCTGGACTTAATTATATAATTACATAACAGATCTGGTAACTGCTTCAGAGGGGCCATTGCAATCTACGAGGCACCTAAGATGGTCCTTAAAGAACACGCAAGTGCATAATTACAATGCCTAATAGGCCAGACTAACAGGTAGCAGTGGGGCCTGTGGAACCATAAGAGAAGCCTGTGGCTGTTGGGATGTATAATCGTAGTTATACAATTAACCTCACTATTATGTCATTATGTCACAGCTCATAGTGGCAAAGGAGGTGTTAATGCTGCGTGTGATGATAAATATTATATGCATTTTGTCTCCTTCAACACTAATGACTCTTTAATTTTCAAAATACGTAGGAGGGAATGCTTTTATTCTGGGAGACAGAAGAAAATGATGGTGTTTTAGTTGCGGAATATTTGTCTCTGATTTTTGGATACAAAAATGAAAAAGAGTTGCAAAACATATCAAATTAATTATCATAGCATGCACATTAATGACTAAATTACAAGAGCACATTTAAGATATCAAATTCAGGGTATTATGCTTATATATTTGCATCTGGTATACTATCTTATGTGTAAACGAAAAACATTAAGAATAAGCCTCCAAGGCATTGTGGTACACACCTTCAATCCTACCAGTAGACATTTGGGAAGCAGAGGCAGGTGCATCTCTGTGAATTTCAGGCCATCCAGGGCTTCCTAGTGAGATCATGCCTCAAAAGGGGGAACAAAGAACTCTCCAACATGTCGGAAGTCACAGCACACACTATGATAGCTTTTTGTAGCATGGGGAATGTCGAAAGGTTTGTGTAGTCCTGAGAAGTTCATCCAAAGTGTATGTGAATTTCAAGGCCCATTTCTTATATCTCCATGTTGGCAATATTTTTTCTTTAATATCTTTTGAGAAATGTCTATGTGAACATGAAAACTTTATATTTTGTAGAATTCATAAAAGTACGTTTTGTTTCTGTGAGTGAAAAGCTTTTTATTGTGTGCTTCAAAGGATACACTCGTTCCTTGAAATGTCCCAAGCCTGTAAGCATTTCATATCATGGACGTTTATTATCCATGAAAATGTTTCATAACAAAGTTCATGTCTGGTGACAAACCAGCAAACCAGACAAAGAAACAGAATCAGGGTTTGCCTGGCAACAGATCCTGGTAAATATCTGTTGTCTTTGTCCTTGGCTCTCCATCATTTTTGTTTACTTTGTGTGGAAATTTACATAGTGGGTAACATTCTAACGAGACCTGCCATGGGCCTAGGCTTGCATTCTCTGAGACCACTCGTACACAGAGAAGGAGTTGGCGCCCACAAATGTATATATCCAATGAGTCATAGAGGCAGAGCCTATAGCTTTGGAGAAAATTCTCTCAAGGCAAATGTATACCAAAATTATGCAAGTAGTAGTCATGACACATTTAAACAATGCATATTTAAGCAATGCAGTGTTTTCCATCTAAGAATAGATATGATAATATGATTATAACATTTCCATGCTCTGTAATATAGCTTATAAAAAGTCAATCAGTGCTTGAGATGAATGAGCCTCCAATCTGGACACATCTTTTCCTTCTAAACAGAAGTTGCACGCCATTCAGACTCCACAATGCTGAAATGAGTTTTCTGCTTGGCATTCTTTATGTTTCTTATCTGCATAGCTTAGTAAATATGGCCTCTTGTTTTGTGAAGCTTGAAAATATTTCCTCAGGTGTCACTCCATTCTTCAGATGGACCCAGACATGAATTAGACTTTGTATGTGCTAACCCAACATTGGGAGAGAGTAACACCCTCACCTCTATTGCTCTCCTCAAAACAGCTAAACAAACACGGCCACAAAGGTCACCTGTTCAAAGTACTTCTTTTTCAAGATACAAGATAAGTGAGGTCTAAATACAGTCATGAGGAGCAACATGGACTGTGTGTGTAGTCTTTCTCTTTAATAGATGAGAAAACTAAATATAGGTGGATTCATGGTTCTCAGACATTCTATGATAGACAACACAAAATTCCCCGCCCCCCCTCCCGGTTATGGAGTAAGATGAATGACTGTCCTAATTTACCACAAAGAGTGTGCAGAGATCTCGGATATCATTATGGTTGCCAGCAGCAGCACAGATCATGGATAGCAACACGTTCTCTGGCAGCATCATGGATTCCATGGACATTAACATGACTTCCATTGGGCAATGAGAATTAGAGACTCAACATGGCCTCCAATGGTAGCCCAGATCAAGGACATCAACATGGTTTAAAGAACGTTGTAGCTGCCAGCACCCAAGGAGCCGTGGGGCTGTTCAGAGGAGCCTGAGAGACCACTGAAGTTTTACCTGGAGACTTGGTGATAGAGGATGAGCCTGCAGAGAACACAGTATCTCTGGAATAACAAAAACAAAACAAAACAAAACAAAACAACAACAACAACAAAAACCAGCAGGTCTTATGGAAAGATGCTTTTAAAAAGTGGTTTCATGGAGTTGGAAAAATACCAGATCAGAACAGCTGCTGGGGGTAGGCAAGCACAGGACCATAGTGCCCATGGTCTCTAAGCATGATGGGTGTACTCAGGGTACCAGCACCAAGGGCATCCAGCACCAAGGGCATGGCAGTGTACAGCAGCCAGGAGGTCTCACAGGTCCTGCCCCCAGACATGCCACTCAACCCCACAATCACCCTGACTCTAGCAACAGTCCCATATCTGAGAATAAGAATGGATTAAATATCCTCAGAAGCCGTCTGTGGTTTGTGCTGCCTCAGGTTGTGATGATATCATGGTGCGTTAATGGCCGTGGTCGGCACGCCATCAGAGGCCATGCTCATGTCAGTGATCTATGTTGCTCTCTCTTCCTTTGTTTCTTTCGTTCTTTTTTTTTTTTTTTTTTTTTTTGGTTTTTCGAGACAGGGTTTCTCTGTGTAGCCCTGGCTGTCCTGGAACTCACTCTGTAGACCAGACTGGCCTCAAACTCAGAAATCCACCCGCCTCTGCCTCCCAAGTGCTGGGATTAAAGGCGTGCGCCATTTAGAACTGAACTTCTCTTAGGAGATTTCAGAGCTAAAACACCACATAAAACTTAAAAAGAAGCTAAGGGTAACTAAAAGTCCTGGATAGCAAGAAAAGAAGCACAGAAACAACAGATTTTGTGCTTGAAGTTTACAAGTAAAGAAACCCCTGAAATGGCCACTCTGTGCTTAAGGGGGAGGATTTTAAATGGTGGAAAAGAAAGAATATCCAAGCAGGTCCTGCCAGATCTGATGAGTCCAGAGGAGGGAGAAGAAGAAGCAGACTTGTAAATAGGAACTGAGGGAGCCTGGAGGCCAGCATGACCCTTATATGTAACTATAGGTGTATGTCAATGGAGAGTCGTGTGAACTGTCCTGGCAGGCAGGAATGCTGGCTGTAGGCTTGAGCTACAAGACTCAAGGATTGTATAGCAATCCTATAGTCCAGCATGAGGTGAGCCAAGATTGTAATTTGTGGACATACGCACTTCCTGAGATCTAACTAAGTTGAGGGTCCTGTGAAAGGGCACATAGGAGAAAGTAGTTCTTAGCTGCAAAATAAATACATGCCCTGGCTCAGGAGCACCGCATAGTAGGGTTCCGAGATGTTACCAGGATTGCTGATTGGCCGCTGAGGATTGCTGATTGGCCACGGATAATCTGATGATATGTTCTCATTTCTTGCCAGTGTATAGAAATGTGATCAATATGTTGACTATGAATCCCAAATCATGCTAAACTCTTACTCACTCAAGCATTTTAAAATGTATTTGAGCTTTTGCCTACTCATTACTTTGTCAGCCCGAATGACCTCTTCCTTGCTTCTGATGCAATGCTGACAATGTTTAAGAGAGTCCTGAGATATGTAGGATGCTCAATCCTGGTTTTTAAAATAATTTACATTTTAAACATTCATATAGTATTAAGTATTGCCATTTTGGGTCACACATACTTAATAAGGATGATTTTCCCTTTCCGGTTTGCTAAGTCTTAGCTTTTAAACACAGAGGGTCTTTGCTTAGACTTACTTTTACTGTATCTATTGAGCTAATATTCTTTTTTCCCCTTTTAGTAAGGATAAATAAATACCCTCATTTTTATAAGCCCAACTGGGCCATGATGTTTCAGTTTCTTTTAGTCTACTGCGTGGATCTGTTATTAAGGATTTTTCTATTCATAGTCTAAAGCACATCATCTTGTAATTTTCTTTATTTGTATGGGTATTTCTTGTTTTGGCACCAGAGAACTACCTGTCTCACCCAAGGCATTAAATTGGATTCATTTAGTTTTACATACATACATACATACACACATACATATATATATATATATATATATACATATATATGTGCAGTGTATGTAAAATTAGAACTTTATTCTTTCTTTGATTGACTGAAGGTATATAATAATTACCCAGAGTTTAGTTTTCAGTTATTTTTGGTCCAGGCAGACTTTTAGCTTCTTAGTCAATATATTTAGTAATCATTATATTTTGAAATAATAGGCTTCAGAACAGTTAAAGATTCATTAGAAATTTGAGCAAAAGGTCCGTACATTTTCCACATCCCTGCCATAGAGACATCTGCTAGACCGGCTAAGTTTGATTATTAATGTGACCAGACTGAATGAAACCTGTAAAGCCTACTTCTGGCTGTGCCTGTGAAGAGCTATGACCAGGTCCGTGGTAGACGCTATTGGTGGATTCAAAGTTTGAGCAGATTATTGGGAGACAGTGGAATGATGGGAGGTGGGAAATGGTTGGAGTACCTCTTTGTTTTCTTCCTGGCTGCCTCTGCTTCCTGGCTTCCATGACTTAAGTAACTTTGCTCTGCCACAAACTCCTGTGTACTCTGAGACTGTCCCTCACTACCGACCCACAGCTGCCTGGGCGTGCACAGGGCAGACATTTGACAAGCCCGAGAACATAAGCAGTGGGAAGCAGCTCTTCCTTCCCTGCGCACGGCATGCTGGGTCTGAGGTCTGCTTCTGTTCTCACATCCGTTTCCCCCCACTGTGCTTCTGAGAAAACCTCTCAGATAAAACTACTTCAACCTGCTTGTCAGGGGAACAGAACTTAAAAAGGAAAATTGGTGAATAAGATCCTAAGATGAATGAATGTTTTTTCATATTTCAGTTGTTGTTAATTAATGTCCATTAAAATGGCTGCTTTGAGTCAACACAGAAGAGATTAATGTTTTGCTCTACTTTTAAAATAAATTTTCACTTGAAAAAGCTACTAAAATATGTAATAAAAATTATTCACCTGAATAAAAACATTTTACTTGAACTTTGTGATGGATGGAATTGGTACAGAGGAAATGAAGTAAATTTTTTATATGATAGAATCAGAACCAGCAAGAGTTTCATAGCAATGTAACCTAACTAACAAATCATATTAATGAATTAAAACCTGACAACAGTCAACTCAAATGTGGGGTGTTTTCATCACCTTATAAAACCTTAGACGGACTGTCCCACAATAAACTAAAAGTTAATTCTGTGACCATTGTAAAAGCAACTGTGATTTAGGGTTAAATTTGTGAAGTAATTTGGAGAGCAAACGAAGAAGTGACAGTTAATGTTTAGTTTTTAAATAAATGATTAATGGGTTCTGAATGGCTTTCTTTTTGATAGGACAGAAAAAAAATCTTCTGAACACTAGAGAGGGAGATTGCAGGCATTGGAGATATTATAGAGGAAAGACTTAACTAAATATGGCTGTGAAACACCAGGACAAGAAGAATCAGTGTGCTGGTTTGAATGAGAATGGCCCCCAAAGGTTGCTGTTTGAACACTTGCTCCCCAGTTGGTAAAGCCATTTGGGAAGGATTAGGAGGCGTGGCCTTGTTGGAGGGGGTGTGTCACTGGGGACAGGCTTTAAGGTTTCAAAAGACCCATGTCATGCTTTCATTCTCAGTGCGATCTCTTCTCTGTGCCTGTGGACCAGGATGTGAATTCACAGCTACTGCTCCAGCATCACGCCTACCTGCCTTCTACCGTACTCCCGCTGTGATGGTCATGGTCTCTGACCTTCTAAAACCACAAGCCCCAAACACATTCTTTCTTCTTTAAGTTGTTTTGGTCATCACATCTAATCACAGGAATCGAAACATACCAAAGGCAGTCAGAAAGGATAATTAGCCTCTATTTGGAAAGGCCTGACCTGTAGGGAAGGAATTAGACCTGCCTAAGTGACCTTAAATGTCATTGGTGTCTAATCCACGGCCTTGCATATGACAGGAACTCAGTAAACATTTTCTGGATACATAAAAAAATAGTCAAGGACAGGGCCTCTTCATCTTATACAATTGTGCAGCGGAGGTAGACACATACCTTTTAAAATTTCCGTGCACATCCATTTTGTCTACCTCATACCTAGACAGGAAGTCATTAAGCAGGATTAATTTTCTGTCCTTTGCAATATCTCACATACATGATTGCTATTTTTAAATACAGACTGTGATTATGAGGTTGATAACTTTGGGTAAATACAGTCCCTGGGCTTTTAATTGCATATGAACTCTTCCTGAGTTCATTATCTATAAATGAGGCAGCATCTCTGACAATATCTATCTTAGTCTTCGTCCTGGCTGTTGCCTTCCTCTCCATCTTAAATGGCTTGTTTCAAACTTTAGTACCTTTAAATCTCTGAGTGTGTTGTTCAAATTCATGATATAAAGAAGTCAGGGGAGCTCTGTTATTTCCTGGCGTATGAGTGTCTCTGGTTCCCAGATCATTTTGTTGTTGTTTTTAGAATGTATCTTGGATTGTAAATCAGGTTAATTCATATAATGAAAAGCACATAGCTCCTTTTGTGGTTGGTTAACCATGTTAAGACCATTGTCTTATCTGGTCAGATGGGAAACCTAGCTACTTCTCTTGTTTCTGTGACTCAGTATCCAGTAGGAAGAAACTTAAGAGAGGAGGGGTTTATGTTCCCTCAGAGTTTAGAAATGGATGCATCCCATCATGGCGGGGAAGGCATGGTGCTGACAGGAGCTTGAGGCAGCTTGGCCATATTGTGCTGGCAGCTAGGAAGCAGAGAGGGAACAGGAAATGGAGTGGGCTCATGAAATCCGAAGACCCTCTCTCAGTTGCTCACTTCCTCCAGAAAGTGTTGGACTTTTCTTTTTGCAGAGGTGACTGTGTGCTAGTGCTTACCAAAGACCAGTGCAGAGACCCGAACCTCTGTCTCAGTCTTGGACTGGGACTGATGGCTTTTCCTAGCCCATAAATCTGGTTCCTCCCATGAACGGACCAAATTAGCAGTCTTTCCTGAGGAGAGGCGTCAACCCTCTCTCCCAGGGCACTGGAGCTTGTGTGCCTTTGCTTTATACAATCTCACTGCTTGTCTGCACATCATTCCAGTCAGTTTAAGTTGCATCCTTTAGGACTTAACGCTGTGTGCCACCGGTGGGCCACATGTTGAGTATTCAGAATAATTATTTCTCAGAGATACTGTAGTAAGATGCTATTATCTTGTTTGTAATATTCTTTCCCTTTTTCTTTTTTTCAAGACAGAGTCTCAAACTGTAATGTGTAGCTCAAATGGCCTGGAATTCAAACAGTCCTCAAACTTGCAGACACCCCCCCCCCCATACCCTCCGCCCCAGCCTCCTGAGTGCTGATGTTACAGGCACGAGCCAGCATTCCCAACTATTTCCAACATTCTTTCTGCTTGAGTGTTGTGTAGGGGAGAGACGATCATGGCATATAACCAGTTATATTCCTAGACCACCACGGATTTTGCACATGGTTGTATTCTCAAGGGTTTTATCCATGTGTAACAGCTCAGAACATATTATGACCTGGAAAATGTAGAATCAGAGGATGTCTCTCACAGACAGCGCCAGAGGTGTAAACTGGGTCAATCCTGCAAACTTTTGTAGGTCTCTGTTTCTTTACCTGTAGAGAAGGGGGGTTGTCCCATTGTCCAGGTGCTTTCAGGACAAGGTGCTCTTTAAGCACATGACTGGTCCAGATTAGCTTTGTCTCCCCTTGCCCTCTCCACTCCAACCTCGGCAAAGGCACCCTGATAGTTTCTCCTCCTCTTTGGGCCTGATCGTCTCTTCTTGTTTATAGCTGCCACTAATTCGCTCGTGTACTTGCTGGAAAATAGCTAATTAAAACCCACTTCAGCTAACAAGCTGACTGGGACCATGCGAATGTCACTCTGTGCTGTCTACTCTTCCCATTTACACTTTACATTATTAGCGTTGTTTTTCCTCTTTCTGTCATAATGAATGCAACGATAGATTTAGCGTCCTCTTTGCAGGTGCGCACCGGCGCAACCGCCACCATCCCGGGGTAAGTACCGCTGTCTTACCGCACTTCAGCACGTGGAGGGTTATTAGCCTGACAGTTAATGGGTTTAGCCTGCATTGCTTGTTACCACTAGATGTTTGAACAGCTTCATCTATCTTTTTGTTTTTATTACAGTGACTAGCCACATTAAGTATATGTGTGTGAGCCATTAGTCCCGTCTGCTCATCTCCTGCATCTCACTTGGTGCAGGGTTCTTTCTCTCTCTCTAAAATTAGTATGTATTGTTATCCGTATACTTCAGTACATTGACTTTTGTTATAATTAGGCTGTCATCATTGTGCTTCCACACATTTGCTAATTTACTGTAGCTAAATTAGACCTAATATTAGCAATTTTGCAGCTGTTCCTTAGATCATACATGGCCATATATTTGTATGCTATTTGGTAATTATATTTTACAGCAACCCCCCCAAAACCCCAAAACCACCCCCCCAAACCAAAAACCAACCAACCAACCAACCAACCAAAAAAACCACCAAAAAATCAACCCTTTTTTTGAGTGGGAGAGAGCAGAAAGCTAGAAAGGGAGATAGTGTAAAAAGACTAATTCACCTGGGAATGCAAAAGTCGAGGCAAGGATATTGAGAAAAAATGGATTGTAGAAAGCCATGTGGAGTAAACTCTAATAAGCATCCATTGATGTGTGCACTGGGCTGGGCCAGGCAGATTGCGAGCTGGTCATTGACAAGAAGGACCCATGGGCATGGATGGCCTTGCTCTACTCTGCTGTCACTGTGAACCTGCTATCCGTTGGGATAGATGAAAGTAACATACCATGAGGGAATGTTGGGAGGCTTTCCATGAAGACTAAAAAGCCATTGCAAGGACCTCAGGCCACCAGTGTGGTGGCTTCCATGACAATACAGTATCCAGCATACTTGAGTGAAGAAGGCGCCCAGATGTGAGAATCTGAGACTGAGAAAGTGTAGGGAACTTTGTGTTGTTTCTGATGATGGAGACCCTGCTCTGTTTCTATCTAAACAAAACATTAGAAGAACTAGGAAAGGGGGCCACAATGTGTTCCATGTGTATGCATCCATTTGTGTTGGAATTTTTTAAAATGTAATTGGTTTATGATAGTCTAACATGACATAGATATATAAAACTACACGATGCTAGCTTGGGTATAATGTATATCACATGATATTCTCAATAAGACAGATTCTCCTAGGATGTAAATTGCTGGGTGTGAAAGCTTAGGACTTTCTTAAAGTCACTTTAGTATCGTCTAGCATATTGTATTAGTTATTTCATGGAGTCCCTCGTGGGATGAGTACACGGTCTCAGGGTATACGGACAGCTCACTAGGATAATACTGCCCGGTAAACATTGGTCACTATGGGAAATATTCTCTGGTTTAGTGAATCTCAAACCTAAGTACAATGATTGAAAACAAAACTCAGATCAGTATTAAAATATAGCCCACATGAGTCTGTCTGTACAGAGGCAGCACTCCAGGATGCATGTTAGAGACTGGGTATAGTCATCACTTGTAAGTCCATACTGCCATTCTGCGGTCAGAAGGGATGGCCTTTACCCTTGACAATGCTTCCTCCTTCGGATTGTCTAGGCTCCAGGACAAAAGAAAGTGGTTGATAAAGACAGGCCATATAGCAAGAGTTGGGAATTTGCCTGAACAATTTGGAGTCTACTTCCTGAAACAGAGCCTAATTCTCTAAGTCAGTCAGACCCACA
Source organism: Uromys caudimaculatus (assembly GCA_028551405.1). Lineage (NCBI taxonomy): Eukaryota > Metazoa > Chordata > Mammalia > Rodentia > Muridae > Uromys > Uromys caudimaculatus. The sequence goes on along the minus strand of CM052714.1, from coordinate 14,307,546 downwards.
TATCCACTCAATTTCCTTTAAATCTATTTCTGTCTGACTCCTTAACTGTCTTTTCCCTTGTGTCACTTGTCTCAGGTTGAGTGACATGCTGTGCTTCATGGGGGCCACCTTCACCCTTAAACAGATCTTTATTTTGAAATAAAGAAATTTTGACTTAGTTTTTGCTTTTATTGCTTGCTATACAAGCTTTGCTGGGTTGGTTTACAGAGCAACATATAGGAGAAGTCAGTAATAAAATTTAAATTCTAGATAACTCTAGATATGATGAATCTACCTAATATTTAGTGGTCACTGACTAAATGCCTGGCATTAGTAACTTGAACTCGAGTATGAGAAATGAATAGAAAATCAGCGTCTGGAATGGTCAGTGTAGTTTGAATGTAAAATGTCCTTCATAGGCTTATGTATTTTAAGACTTTGTTCTCAGTTGGTGGCACTGTCTGGGAAAGGCATGGAGACTCTGGGAGACAAAGCCTTTCTGGAGAAAGCAACTTTGGGGGGAAGCTTTGAGGTCTATAGCTTGGCCCCTTCCTGCTCTCCCGTTCTCTGCCTCCCACATGCATATCAAATGAAACCTCTCTGCTTCCTGCTCCAGCTAGGACAAATTTCCCTGCCGTTGTGGGCTCTAGCCTTTGAAACCATGTACCAAAATAAATACTTTCTCCCTTAAGTTGCTTTTGGCCATGGTATTTAATCATGGCAACAGAGAAGTAACTAATACGGTAAACATTTTCTAGGCTCCATCCACAATCTTTACAGCTTTCCCCATGTATGTGTGTAAACACTGGGTAATCTCAGGCACTGTGTCTTCTGTTCCTCACTAAAGGATAGAAATAGAGCATGGGCGAAATTTTTCAAAATTTCAAAATTTCAAAAAACTGTGTAACTTCGAGTCTCCTTGTTCTCAACACAATGGTAGATGGTCCCTTATAAAGTCTGTCACCACTGCTACCTCTAACTGCCAGCACCAGGATGGGGATTTTGACCTATATCTCAGCTCTCCTTGTGTTGAGAACCATGGCAGTTTAGAATGGATGGGGGTGTGTGATGTTTACATGGAGACAGTAAGGTCTTGTATCGTGTGTGTGTGTGTGTGTGTGTGTGTGTGTGTGTGTGTGTATGTGTGCATGTGCGTGTGCATGTGCGTTGCATGCATGTGCGTGTGCGTGTGCGTGTGTGTGTGTGTGTGTGTGTGTATGTGTGTATTCATGTGTGCATGTGCACATGTGTTGTTCTGGAGTTCACCCTGTACCTTTCTGTGCCCTGTGCAAGGACTGTGTTACTGGGCTACACCACTATCCCTTTCTCTACATCATACAATTGGAGGCAGAGTGTCACTAAGTTGCCCCGGCTGGTCTTGTAATGGCTCTCCTACTGTCTCAATATCCCGACTAGCTAGGTGTATAGGCCTACATCCCTAGAACCTACTCCAGTGAGTACATTTTACTCTGAGACAAGGATTAGAAAACAAAAGACCACTGGAGTCAGGTCAGACACTACAGTTGGTGCTCTGTGGAGTGCTGGTGCTTTGGAGAGAAAGATCAAAGCCTGGCTCACAACATGGCATCTCAGGTGATGGGACCCTGTCTTTAGCTCAGTGGTTTATGGATTCAAAGTACCTGAAATCTATCATTTGCTCCTGTACTTGCTGTTCTAACAATGTCTTTCTTTTTCTCTTTCTTCTCTCGTTTTCACCATCTCCTCTCTCATCTAGTAACTAAGAACTTTCTTTCTCTTTCCTTTTGCTGGGGAGGTTTACATTTGTTCCAGTATACACAAAAAAGTGGCCAGACTAACCAAGGACTTTCACCTAAGATCAGTGTGGAGAAATTCAAACGCAAGCTTCGCAGAAACCCAAACAGGGCTAGTCAAAGGCTGAGAAGAGAAAGCTATTATGAAACGCTTCTGTCTTCTGGTTTCAGACATCTTTCACACATATGTATTAGGTTACAAGGTAAAATTATATTCTCTCTAAGATAGTGTTATACACAACACTTCTCAAGTTTTTCTACAGAAATAATAAGACATTCTCAAGGGGTAGAGAAAGGCACAGTGAGTGTGTGTTTGGTAGGGTAGACGGTCTAGTCAGATACCAGCTGCCTCAGAGAGAAAAAAATATATTTAGAGTCTAATATTTTATCTCAGCAATTATTGTGCATCTTCCATTCTCTTTAACAATCTATTTATGCTTGTTCTAATTTTAAGTATTTTTACCAAAAAACTTTGGATATAGAAAGAAGTTTCAAAATTTAATGCTCTACTGATCAAGGACTGGTCTACACAAATAAAGATAGTTACATAGGCTTATTGGCTTCCTGCTGGGGAATAACTACCCAGATTTATGACTGGTTTCGGAAAGGAAGTTAGAAAAATCAAGGGATATATATATGGACACACACACATATATATGTATATATATACATATATATATGAAAAATATATATGAAAAATCAAGGGATGTATATATATATGTATGTATATATGTGTGTGTATGTGTGTATATATATCTGTGTGTGTGTGCTTTTATTAAAATCACTGACCATTTTTGTGAAAAGATAATGTACGAGCCATTACCTCTTGCAGGCTCCGCCCTGTCCTCTCCAAGGCAGAGTTTCACACTGCTCTGTAGGGTTTGGTTATAAGACCTTTCTCACTCCTGTTTCTTGGAAAGAGGAGAGTGCAAGCATAGACAGTTCTGGATGAAGAATAGCAAGATGAGGGAACCTTGGAATTGCAGCCACAGCAATAAAGTAAAGCTGGCCCCTCTTCCTTATTTCCATGAACTCAGTCCCCATAGTTATCTGCAGAATCTATTTGGTAGGGACACATCTTCAATCTGCTCTGCCTGAACTAGGAGCTACTGCTGTCTGGAACCTTGGATGGGGACTTAGTATAGAGGGGAAGGGCGTATAGAGTTGATGCCATGTGTTTCTCTGTCTATGCTTTCAATGTGATTTCTCTTTTCCTTATTAAAAGGTCTGCTGCCAACAAGGCTCAGTGTGTGAAAGAGAGGCTAGTTGTCTGATCTTGTTCACTTTAAACAGGCTGAGAATAAGTGAAATGCAAATGAAGGCATGTGTGTGTGTGGGGAGAGAGAGAGAGAGAGAGAGAGAGAGAGAGAGAGAGAGAGAGAGCCGTGACCATTTATATAGAGAAATAACAATCGAGATGGCTGGGAGGCTCAGTGGTAAAGCACTGGCCTAGCACAAGAAAGGCTCTGGGATCAACTCACAGCACTGATGACAGAGGAGTTGGCAGGGCAGACTGTGAAAGGTTTATGTAAGAGTGACGTCTGGGAGTAAGAGAATAGGATACACCGGGCTGCAGAACAATAGGTAAGGATGTAGGTGAAAGCAACAGACGCAGACAGACATAATGTCATGCTGCTTGGGGTGAGGCCCAGCTCGCAGTTGAGGAAACAGGAGTCTGGGAGTAGTGATGAAGAGAAGAGACTCCTTCAAATGGCTCAAGAGACACAGGGGACAAAATGACAGGAGATGAATGAAAGACTGTATCCTGACAGACTAGGAATGTAATAATATAGTCGCCATTTCATTCTGTGCAAGGATCTAAGTGTATTTCCTATGAATTCAAGCATGTTTATTTTGCTTCAAGTTATTTTAAACTTCAGTCAATTGACTAAGAATATTAATTACATTTTTTGGATCTTGTCTATGGTATCTGCTTCTCTCTCTCTCTCTCTCTCTCTCTCTCTCTCTCTCTCTCTCTCTGTCTCTGTGCCTGTCTGTCTCTGTGCCTGTCTCTGTGTGTCTCTGTCTCTCTGTGTGTCTCTGTCTCTATCTGTCTGTCTCTGACTTTGTCTCTGTCTGTCTGCCTGTCTCTCTCTCTCTCTCTGTGCGTGCGTGCGTACACAGGTACACACTCATGCCATCATGCATGTGTGGTGTGACAGAGGACAACCTCAAATATTGGTGTCGCCGTTTACCTTGCTTGGGAAAGGGACATTCTTTCTTCTTTTTCCCTAATGTGTACACAAGGCTAGGTGGTCAGCTGTCTGGTGATTTTATTGGCTCAAATGCACATCCTGCTTTAGGGGTGCTTCTTCCTCAGGATTTTTACTTGGCTTCCTGGAGTCCTATTCCAGGTTGTCAGGCTTGTATGGCCAGCACTTCACACTGAGCAACCTCCCCAGCTGTTCAGAGTACACATTCTGCTGAATGAAGGCTGGGCTGATGCTGTGACTCTTGCACTCAGAAGCTGTATTAACTAGGTTAATACAAAGGTTCCCTCATCTTGCTATTCTTTATCACTCTCTTTGCTCAGTATTTGCATTTAAAAACTTGAATCATTAAAGCAATGTAGAGTTCATAGGCTGATGATGATACAAAAATAAAATTGTTAATGCATAAAATTTTAACTTAGTGGATGGTATATAACAATCAGATTAGATGCAGAGCAGAGATAACACAACATAATCCTGGAATATCTTATGGTCTCACAAAACCTGGGGACATACAGAAAATTTAAAGCAGGTTGAAAGGGTTCACAAATACCAGTGAAGCTAAGTACCGAAATTTAAACCTATCCGAATTACATTACACCATTTAAAGCCTAATAATAATTTCTTAATTATCCAATATCCAGTTGATGTTCTTATTTTCTTAACTCACAGAATTTTGAAAGTCCATTTACAAATGAAGTCCATGGGTAAATCTGAAATGATTTAAGATAAAAATAAACAATATAAAAATAGCTTTGACCCACATAGTTAACAAATATTCCCGATTTCTCACTCATGTAGTTTAGTAAACAGTAAATGATGGAGAGGAGATGCTATTGCCCCACTACAGGTTCCAATTAATCAGAGAGAGCATAAGATGAGTAGAAAGTTGTCACCAGGCAAATGTCACAATAACACAATCTTCAGTAAATGTGAAAATTAGCAAGAGAAAGAATATAGTAAGAAGAAGGCTAATTGAATAATTTGTAAGCATCTACTTTTAGAATCTTATTAGTTACAAAGGAAGAAACATTCTGTGAGAGTAGAAACTCTGGCAGGTGTCACCGGATGATTACAGCTAATGCCTTCAAGAAGAAGATATTGGTATTATGGACACCATGGTGAGTTAGACCAAAAGGGAAGCGCCATTGTGATGTGGCTTCTTACACATGAGACGATCTATGTGCTCTGTTTCTCTGTACTCCCCTCCTCTCTTTCCATCCTCTCCTTTTCCTCTAGTCTCCCTCTCTATCCCTCCCTCCCCCTCTCCCCATGTCCCCCTCTCTCCATTTCCTCCATAATCATGGGCCAATACCAGATCACAGTTCAGAGAAAATCTGTATGTCTCATTATCGTTCTCTAAAAGTGTCAAAGATCAGAAAAGCATATGACAGTCATTCATTTTTGAAAGATGCCGAATGATATCACACATAGACTGGATGAAAATTAAGAAATTACATCATTAAGTTTTGTTGTGGATTTGGTTTAATGTTTGCATTATGGGTTGGGGGTTCCCAGAATTGCATGAGAATTCTGCATGTGAGATGCTGAGGGTCCCTGTTCCCAGCGGGTTCTGATTAGCAAATAAGGTTGCCAGCGGACAGAGGTGGGACTTGAGGATTTGCAGGCAAGGGGACCGAGGAAAGGCTGGGATGCAAAAGGATCAGGCTTGAGACCTGCAGAAGAAAGAGCGTACAATCATGTAAGAGCCAGGGAAGAAGTCCCCCCACCCCCACCGTTGGGTCTAAGGTAACAAAGATAAAGTATAGATTTTAGTAATAATTCAGGAGTATTGGAGGAGAGGTGTAAACAATGAGAAAGTTTGGGAGTGGCCCAGCCACTGAGCTGTTTAAGGCATATTAAATGTGTGTGTGTGTGTGTGTGTGTGTGTGTGTGTGTGTTTCATTTGAGACTCCAGAGCACTGCGGCAGGTAGCGGGGGGCTTGTGCCACCACCGCCAGGTGATTTGAGTACTATTAGTCAACTACAGCTACAAGATTTTACTTGGAGTTTGGGCTGGAACAAAGGCCTTACTGGGAAAACTGGAGAATTCTAACAAAGTCTATAGCTAATTTAATGTCACTGTGGCAGTATCAATTTCTTCTTTTCAGTGATTTTTACTACCATTGTGTGATATGTTGACATTAGGGGAAATGGAATGAAAAATAGAAACTCTATACTGGTTTTGCTATATAGTAAGATCTGATATATTAAAATCGAAAGTAAAATAGTTGAAAAAGAGTCTGGTCTTTGGTGCTAAAGGAGCTAGACAGAATGACTTTTATCAGGGAGTCTATCTGGCGTATCTGCAGACTTCCTGTCACTTCCTTTAAGAAGCCAAGGATCGGTAGTGAAATAACACATTCTAGGTTTGGATTAAAAGACACATAAAATGAGCCTGAGGTGTCTTTTACCATAACAGAGGGCAAGGAAGCAAGGGTAATGTGGATTTGTTCAGAAGACTGGAGTCACCTTGAAAGGGTTTGCTCTGGCCCAGGAAGAGGAGATGCTGTACTTCTGTAGAGATACCCATTTTAAAGTGATGGTGTACATATACATTACATTTAAATTCATGAGTCTATGACAGGGGGAAAAGAGCTGTCTCTGTTACCTATAGAGGATATAAAGAGGTGACGCATGATGTTGAAAACTGAAAAAATAACAAGGGAATCAAAACCCCAAGCGTTTTTCCTGCCATGTTTATACAACTAAATCCCAGAGTCATCCAGAGCTGATAAAGGGAAGCTTCTTTGTATTGAAATATTTCAGTCAGTAAATCCAAATGAATGTCAAGTTTAGAATATCACCAGGCTAATGGCTCTTCGTAATAGCTATTTGCAGCTATCAACACCTTCATTGCTCTTCTCTTTCTGGACCACACAACACCTGTGAGAAAATGTTAGGGATTCTGATCCTGAATCTGATTAAATATCTAGGTTAAAACTCTTATCAATTAAAAGCAAAGTCACAGCTTAAATTATGCCATTGAAAGACCCCCCCCCCCCAAATTGTGAGAAATCCTGCTCACACTAACCACCGAGTTTCTTCATGAAAATATTGCAAGGGGAAAATATTTAGGCAGAGTGTCGGATGAGCGAAAGCCCAAGGAGACATCTCAGTTTATTGTAACATATGCGCTTCTTTTGCAAACGTATTAAAGGAAAGGGTGAGAGTTAACAAATATGAGCACTAACTGGATATTAGAAGACACTAAGGGATTGTTATTAAAATTTACATGGTCTAATAGAATTTGATTACATTAAGAACTGTATTTAGCCTCTAGCAACCTGATGAAATGTTTGTGAGATTGTTATAAACAAGATAGGCATTTTAGCTATCTGTGGCAGCACAGATGAGGAAAGATTAGCCTTGTATTGATAACTGCAGAGGCCAGGAAATAAGTACTGAGGATGGGTCAAGCCATCTAGTTGTGTGTTTGGAAATATAAAAATAAGGTACTAAAAAATTAATCACATTTTTGTTGTGAGAGGTCTGGTGAGCCTGAGGGATGTTGACAGCCTCGCGTTCCTTATGCCAACAAGCCTCATGTTCTTTCCAGAATTCTGGCACCGAGCAAAAGAGCCAGAAACTGGAGGTGGGAGTCGTATCCGTTTTGCACATTCAACAAAGTCACGGATTAGTTTTCAAACATTTTGTGATAAGGAAAAGCAAGATGTGTTTTCTAGTACTTTCTCCTGCACACTACATTTCTTTTGGAGGGCTATTTTTGGTGTGTTTCCACTGGACTCATCAAAGTGTTTAGGGACAAAATATATTTGCTGGGAAATTTTTCTTTAAAAAAACAAAACAAAACAAAACAAACCAAGCTGAACCCTTTCCCATGCTTTTTCTTCTGAATCCAAACATACTGGAAATGTGGCAGATCGCAGCTCTTTTACGTTGGGTTTCTTACACTACCACAGAAATGAGAAGGTTCCGAGACTTATCCATTTCATGGCTTTAGTTGCAGTGTAAAATAGGACTTTTATTCAAATATCAGAAGGTGTATGTTTTCCGTTACCTATACATGTTTTTAAAAAGATTTAGCTCAGTCACTAGGGCTGACCACTTACGTCTATGGCCATGAGTTTTCATAGGATTTAGATTTTAGAGCATTTCTGGGTTCAGGGGAAAGTGACCAAAAAGTTCAGAACTTTCCTACACTCTCTCCCTCCTTCTCTCCCTCCCTCCCTCCTTCCCTCCCTCCTTCCCTCCTGCGATTCCTTCTTCATCCCACCCCTCTCCCTCCTTTCCTCCTTCCCTCTTTCTCTCCCTCCCCTCTCTCCCTCCACCCTCCCTCCCTCCCTTCTTCCTCCCTCTCTCTTCTTCCTCCCTCCCTCCTTCCCTCCTTCCCTCTATCCCTCTTTCTCCCTCCCCTCTCCCTCCACCCTCTCTCCCTCCACCCTCTCTTCCTTCTCCCTCCATTTCTCCCTCCACCCTCTCCCTTCCCTCTCTCTTCTCCCTCCCTCCTCCTCCCTCTTGTTCTTCCTCCTTTCCTCCTTCTCTTCCTCTTCATCACCATCTCTCACCAAACAATACACCTGAAGTCTATGCTTTGCATCCAGGTTCACTCTTGCTACCGTGTAGCTTACGTGTTTTGACAAATACAGAGTGTGTACCCATTGCTCTAAAACTCCCCTGTTCTTCTCTCCCTACTGACCTTTCCTGCTCCGGGCAAGCCCTGATCGCTTTTACCATGTCCACAGTTTTATCTTTCCAAAAATGCCATCTACTGGTATTCATGTGGCATACACCTCTGATCTTGTCTGTTTCACATAGCAATGGACGTGAGGATGTGGTGTAATTCCTTTTACACTTGGTTCTGTTTGTACTATGTACGTAGGCATACAAATTTAATCTGATAATGCTTTCTTTGTTGAGGACCTTTGTATCTGCTTGAGAGATGCTGGCCTGAGATTTTCTTGCAATGACTGGCATGGCTTTCCTAGCAAGCTAAAGTGGGCTGAATAGAATGTGTTAGAACATGTTTTTCTACATGCATCTTCTGAGAGAGCTCTCAGAGAAACGCAATAACCTCTTGCTTAAATGTTTGGGAGATTCCATCATTGGGCTCATCTGAGCCATGTGCTTCTGTTTTGAAGGTTTTTAACCCTTGATTTAATGTCCAATACCTGAAGTCGTGTGTGCCTTGTTGAAGGTTATTTCATTCAAGTAGTTGGTGTGTTTCATTCATAATAGATTTTCAAATATGATGTATGATTTTATTTAATGCCTTCATATTATATTAAATGTTTATTATTAACTTTATTTCTATAGTATATTATTTTAATATTAATATTTAATATTATTTGTGAGTGCCATGTCAATGGTTCTTTCATTTCTGACATTAGCAATTTGTCTTTCTCCGTTTCTCTTACCTAGTGTGGACAAGGTTATATTGGCTTCATTGATCTTTCCAGTGAACCAGTTTATGGTGTTGGTGATTTTCTATTCTTTTCAATTACATTAAATTTTTTGACCTAGTATTTAAATTTCTTTTCTCCTGAACAATTTATCTTGGCCCCTTTTGTAGTCTCTTGAAGCGAAAGCTTGGATACATTTTTTTTTTTTTTTTTTTTTTTTTTTTTTTTTTTTTTTTTTACTCTTACCCTATTTTGTAAGCCCTGTTCTCACTTCTCTTTACTCCAAAATATTGACCTTGGAGAGAATGATTACTCTGTAGATGAATGACATAATGCACGGAGTCCATCTTCTCCAGCTGCAGACAGTGTTGTTGAGTTGCTAATTTGCTCTACTTATATCTGTTCGTTTCCGATAGAGGAGGCTACAGTCTCCAGCTATAATAATGGGCTCATCTACTTCTCTTTGCAGGTTATCGTTTTTAGCCTTGAATTTGGGTTCTATTATACAACCACTGAAGATTGTGATGTCGCCTGGGAGAACCAACTTCTTTATCCAACAATGGCCTTCCTTATCCCTCATGACTTTCAGTGTTCTGAAGTCTGCTATTTTGAAATTAGCCTGGAGAAATATCTCATAATTTCAATATACAATTTGTAGATTGGTGCCTCATCCAGCCCTCCTCAGAGTCTCAGGTTCGATTGACTTCTGTCTGTAGCCAACCTTGAGGAAAGTTTCGCGCCATTATCCAGTCTTCTGATGTGGATCTGACAAGATCTGTGGAGGAAAAGCTTTCGAGAGGTTTGCGTGCCATGGCTGTGGCCCCCAGACTCTGGCTCACTCCCAGATTACAGCTTTTCATTAAGCTTTGCGGATCTTCCTCCTTATTAGCTCGTGTGCCACCCCTAGGTTAGCAAATACTTAAGCTCTGTTGCTCCCTGTGGCACCCTGCTTCTTCCTGCAGTTTTGTTGCTTATCCTAAACTCAGTTACTTAATGAGTCCAATAAAAAGTTATTAATTTGTAGTTTACACAGCTACTTTTTTGTTATAGCCATGGGAGCAATGTTCTTTCCAGTTCCCTGACTCTCTGAAGTCATAATGACATGCTGAAGTGCATCTTGTTTTATTCTTTATGCCTGAAGATTCAAGACTTGGAGTTTTCAGGCTGTTTAAAATTATAATGATCATTATCTCTCCTAGTCTACAAAATTTCTAATTTTGATCTCTTTTATCATTTTAACATTGTTTTCTAGGGAAGGTCTAACCTTGTCCTTTAGTCTTGTTTAAACAAATCAGTTTCTCCAAGGTATATTTTTTATGCATTAAAAATAATTTTTAGAATATAGTTAGTTCTATATACATTGACAAATACACACAGTGATATAAACACCATTTTAACTAAAATGTTCATTATAAAAAGTAGTCTTGCCCTTGGTAATCAGCTCCTCTTTCTCTTCTATATCCTCTCTACCACTGGTCTGTCTCTGTTCCTGTAGTTTTGTTCTCTCGGGAATGCTGCAGAAATGAAGAATAGATTGTGAACTTGGTTTCTTTACCTTCCCTAACACATTTCATCTTCTCCGTGATGTGCATGCTGAGAATTTGTTACTTTCTATTGCTGATGTTATTATATAGTACAGATATGTCTTAGTCAGGGTTGCTATTCCTGCACAAACATCATGGCCAAGAAGCAAGTTGGGGAGGAAAGGGTTTATTCAGCTTACACTTCCACATTGCTGTTCATCACCAGAGGAAGTAAGGACTGGAACTCAAGCAGGGCAGGAAGCAGGAGCTGATGCAGAGGCTATGGAGGGATGTTTCTTACTGGCTTGCTTGCGTCTCCTGACTTGCTCAGCCTGCTTTCTTATAGAACTCAAGACTACCAGTCCACAGATGGTAACACTCACAAGGGGCCGTCCCCCCTTGATCACTAATTGAGAAAATGCCTTACCTCTGGATCTCATGGAGACATTTCCTCAACTGAAACTCCTTTCTCTGTGATAATTCCAGCTTGTGTCAAGTTGACACACAAAACCAGCCAGTACAAGATATTTCACAAGTTAGATTTAATTGAATTCAAGAGGAACTTATAAGTTGATGAACAATTAAAATTTGTTTTACATGTTTATGCAAACATGTTAATTTAAAAATGCATTCTAATTTTTATGTATAAATGCTGGAATTTAAGAATATCATCAAAAGAATAATTTATCTTGAGATTTATCCCTGGGGTGAAAAGATGGTTTGATAGATACAAAGCAATAACTGATAAGCCCATCAATGAATAAAATGAAAAAAATCACATGGTTTTATTATTAGAACCTTAGATTCAAATATACTTATTTCAGAATTTGTTGATTTGTGTGTGTGTGTTTATGCTTTCAAATTTAGATTTACAGCAAGCAGTTGAATGAATACATGGAATTTACGTGCAAAACAGCAGGGAAGGAAGGTACTGGTATATGAAGTAGCAGCAGAGAATAAGGTGTGGAGAAGCAAGGAGGTCATACTTCGATGCTGCCAAAATCGAAAACAGAATAAAGACAGACAGACAGACAGACAGACAGACAAGAGCCCATGTAGGAACCTGGGAAAGACTGGCCGGGAAGAGAAAAGGAACACTGAAAGGAACTATTTACTACAGAGGTCAAAGTAGAAAAATGTCAAGAGATAACCAAGAGTAGCCAAATGTGGAACTCATAGAGAACTCTTACAAGAGCAAAATGTAAAAGCAATGACACATGTATTAGGTTTGGCAATCAAGGGTTCACTAGCCATCTTGTTAACTACAGTGGGGCGAGGAGACAGAAATTAGGATGACATAGACGGGGAGAACAGGATAGGAGAAAGTAAGGAAGAGGACTGTTACTGATGCCTCATACATCTACTCAGAGAGGAAGAGATTATGCAGACAGAAGTCAGACTTTCTGGTTTAGTTTTTCTTTCCCTGTGAAATTGGAGAATGTGTATGTAGGGAGGAGAGAGAGCTATAGTGAAAGAAAAGACAAAGAGGAGAGGTGGTTATTGAAAAGAAGTGGTGGACAGGGGAAGCCCCAAGTGGAAAAGTGTGGGCATGTCTGTGGGGGGGTTGCCCTGATTATTAATTGATGTAAGGAGACTTGTCCTGTTGTGGGCAGCACCATTCCCTACTCAGGACATCCAGATATATAAGTCCCTGCAGCAAAGATAAGCACCAGGAAGAAGACATGATTATTACACTGATTTTAAACTAGTAATGAAGGGGAATTTTGTGAAATTTAATTCCACCCACCATATGTCTACACTGTAAACGGTGCATCATGAATGTTAAATAACAACTAAGAAGAAACTAGGACCTCTGGTAAGACAGAGGAAGATCAGGAGTTGCCTATATGACCCAGTGAAGAAGTTATTCAGAAAAACAAATAAACTGTATTCCCATAAGTTCTCTTAGGAAATGTGAAAAAATGGAAATAAGCTGAAGATGTACCAAAGCAGTTGTGAAATTGCCTTTTATTGTCAAATTGATACAACCAAGAATCACCTGGAAAAAGTCTTGATGACAGATTATTTATATCTGATGTGTCTATGGGGGGCACCATTCCCTACTCAGGACATCCTGGACTCTTTAAGTGTAGAGAGGGTACTGAACATGAGAAAGCATGCCTACATTCATTTCTTTCCTCTCTTGACTGTGACTGTGATGTAACTTTATGTTTGAAGTTCCTGTTGCCTGTACTTCCCTATGAGAATGGACTACAACATTTTACACCGACAATAGACTATAACTTTTTACACCTAGCTGTTTGTCATGCTGTTTTATCACAGCAACAGAAATGAAACAAGAACATCCATGATTGCTGTACTGTGCACCTGTGCCACGCTGCGATGGTGGGAGCTGCCATGAGGTACAGTCCTCTCTGGACAAGAATACATAAGCATAGCAGCTGGCTGGCAGACCAGATGGAGAAATGGCAGGAGCTGCGCTGGTGATGGAGACTGCAGAGGAGGGTCCCTGAACCCGGAAACAGAGCAGGAGCACCCGGAGTGAATAGTCTGAATGGCATCATCAGCACCACTGCCCAGCCCAGTGAGCATGGGGGATGCTTGAGGTGTGTGGGAGGAGGAGCTCTGGCTTGGGCAAGAACTAACTGAGGAAGGCAAAGGCTGTATGAATGAGCCTGGGTCACAGAGCTTCATGTGGACCTGAGATCCTCAGCGCATCACACATGAAGGTAGAGCCAGCTAGGGTCCAGGCAGCTTCTGGACCCTGTGGAAATTGGAATTCCATAGAGTAGCTCCTCTCAGCAGGAAGGACATAAGCTCTTCACTTCTTTCAATTACTGAGGCTAGAAGGATCCTCATTCCCCTGTTCCAATCCTGCTATAAGAAAAGCAACTAAGGCTGTGGGAGGAACCACATTCATCCCAGCTAGGAAGAAACCCTGAAGTTATACTAGAGTCTGGTTATTTTCATTTATTATTTATTTATTTTCACGCAGTCACATTTTAATTCTTTCCTTTGGTTGTTTTGTTTTAGCCTGCGTCTCTCTTGAAGAGGCTTTTGTGGGAGTCCTTTCATTCTCGGGGCTTCTTTTGTATTGTTTTTGCGTCCACGTAGTCTCTCTATCCATACTCTTCTCCCGATTCTCCATTTCCTCCTTTTTTACTTCTTAATTATTGACATCTTTAGCTCTAAGAAAATCAGTAGAGGACATTTTCTTTAATCAGTCTGTGAGTGCTGCTGTCTCTACACCTTGTCAGCTCAGTAGCGACACACTCAAGTGTCTTCTACTACAAGTTAACAGAGACCGCTGTCAGATCAGTGTGTTTGTTACTCTGGTTAGCTTTGTTGTGTCCGTTCGCAAAACCCCAAAAGGGAACTGATTCTGATGCAATCGTACTAGGCTCTTTTTTATTCAAGCTTTAGCCTGGGCTCAGATCTTGATGCAGCAGGACTGGAGGATGAAGTCCAGAGTCTAGTTCCAATCAAGCATTTGTAGGGGCAAGCAAACAAGTAGGGGTGTCTAGCCTGGCACTCATCTGAGTGGGGGGGCTATTGTGGAATTTTGTCGCCCTTTAAAATAATTGGCTGATGCTGGGAGCTAAACCATAAACTTAACTTCTGCTCTTCTCTTGATTGGTGGTCATTAGGGATTGAAGTGCCAGGTGCAGGCTTGTTAGGGAGTAACCTAGAAACTAGTGCTAGGTGCAAACTTGTTAGTTAACTCAAGTTCAATCTTAAGTCAGGTTCTCTATTTGGAGCTGAACCCAAGATGGAGTCGGTCTGGTCTCTCAGCTTCACCTCGAAAGAGAAGCATAGAATATAATCCAAGTGAAGCCAGCTCATCAGGCAGAGTCACACAACAAAAAGAGCAGGGGGAAAGAGGGGGGAGCTGGAGGACATGCTGCATCCAAACGGATGCATTGAACCTAGTAAAGAAACAAAAATTACAAGGAAGCCATTGTAGCCCCACCGGAAGCTCACAACTCCCTATCACTGGAAAGCAATGATAATGAGATCTCTGAAATGCCAAGGGACGATTTCAGAGACCCACTTTAAAAGAGGCTCAGGGAGCACATGCAGAACTGTAAGATGATGCATGATGTAAGGAAACCAACTGAGGGCACAGATGAGAAAGGTAGCAAAGTGGGCGAAGAGGTCAGAAAGTTGGGGGAGAAATTTGAAAACACATAGAAAAAAATTCAGCAAAAACATTGAAAAAAAAAACCCAAAAAACCCCTAACCAAAGCCAAACAACAAAACAAAAAACAGGAGTGCTAGAAATGAGAGAGCCAACCAATCAAATAAAAAACACAGTGGAAAGCATCATCAGGTAAGACCAAGAAGAAGAAAGGATATCAGAGGGTGGGAGGCAAGGTTGACATATTCGGGCAAGGATAAACATGAGCAAGACTTTGAAGAATTCTGGAGTGTGTTCAAGAGACCAAACTTAAAAGAACCCTTGATGGAAGTAGGGCCCGAAATGAACGTAGGCAAAGGTATTTATTTATAACAGAAAAGTTTCTGAACTTTAACAGAAGATAGTGGGCATTTAAACACAACAGGCAACTAGGACCCTTAGTAGACATGACATTTATCACATATCATAGTTGAGATGTCACAAATTCCATGCAAAGAACTATTATTAAAAGCCCTGACAGGAAAATGCCCCTATGAAGACAAGCATTTCAGAGCAGCAGATCTCTCAGCAGGCGGTAAAGTATGGACTGAAGGTCCTGAAGGTTAAGATCATTATATACAGCAAAGCCATTTAAAAACAAGGATAGAGAAATAAGGACATCTCAAGAGAAGTAAAAGTTAAGGCTGCCACGAATCCAAGCCAACACTGCTAAAGATGCTTAAAGACACACTATAGCACAGAGGAGAGTTTCATTCATGGAGCACAAGAGAGAATTTATCTACTGAGAAGAACAGTTGAGTAAAGTAGAAATGGGAAATAATCCTGTCTAGAACAGACAACCAGAACTCTGTAGTACAATTACATTTATTTATCTTTGTGTAACATAGTGCTCTTGTAGAGATCTGAGAATGGCTTTCAGGAGTCAGTCTTTTCCTTTCACTCTGTGGGTCCCTGGGATTGAACTCAGGTCATCAGACTTGGCGGCAAGTCTCTTAACCTACTGAGCCATTTCACTGGCCCCAGATCTCTAGTACTAATAGGAAAGGAAGGAAGGAACTAATAGCAAGCCAATCAACTACAGAAACAAATGAGAAAGCTACAGTAATTAATATTCCTCTAAAATAAACGTAATGCTTCTGACTCACCATTTCAATGACACAGGCTAGTGGGCTGAATTAAAAAAAAATCAAAATGCAGCTATTTGTGGTTTTCAAGGAGCATACCTTACTGAAAAAGACAGTATTCATCCAGAGCAGAGGCAAAGGTTGAAAGTCAATATATAAAACAAGGGGAAACTAAAGTTGAGTTGGCACTGCTTTCTACTGCACAATAGATGAGCTGGGTTTAGCTGATATTCTATTCAATTTCATCCAGTGGATATTAAAAACAATTAGTTCTCAGCAACCCATAGGACCATCTGTTTGATCACATGATCACAAGTCTTAACAAACACAAAAGATTCAAAATAATTAATTGTATCTTATCTGACCATGGAGGAATAAAATTAGAAATCAGTACCAGGAAAAACCATAGAAACTACATAAATACTTGGAGAATGAACAGCAAACTTTTAAGTTGAGAAATGTAGGTCATTGAATAAATCAAGGAGGAAAAATCAAACAAAACCGTACCAGATCTTCTGAGGTATTGATAAGACGGTTTTAAGAAGAAAGTTCATAGCCATATGTGCTTACTTAAAAAACCAAAGTGATCATAAATAAAAAATCCAAATGATATGCTTCTAGATCATAGAAAGATAATAGCAAGCCAAGTGCAAACAAATAATGGAGATTGGGGAAGAACCGAAGGACACACAGACTAAAGGAGCAGCGTGGAATCAAATAAGCAATTGGAACTGGATTGGTGATTGGAAAAGATGCACAGTGTGACAAACCTTCAAACAAACTAAAGGAAAGACAGAAGACTGAAATAATAAAAATTACAAGCAAATATTACAATAGACTCCAAGGAAATCCATAGACTCATAAGGGAATATTTTGAAAGCTTGTTTTGAAAAACCCTGGAAAATCTACAAGAAATTGATAAGTCTTCAAAATCAAATTAAGAAAATATAAATAACTTAAACCCCCGATACGTAGTACAATAAAGCAATAGTTGAAAATGTGTCCATAAAGAAAACCTAAATTGGAACGATTTACTACTGAAGTCTACCTAACCTTTAAGGACAAGCCAACACCAATACTTCTCAAAGTGTTCCACACAGTAGAGAAGGAGCAATACCAAATTCATTCTACAAACCCAGTATTACCCTGATATCACAGGCATATAAGGATAAACAAAAGCAGAGAGCTATAAAGTAGTTTTGTTGATAAACATACATGCAAAATTTCACAATAAAATTCTTACAAGCTGAACTCAAGAACGGATTCAGATGGTTTCATGCCAGGGCTGCGAGGCTGGTTCTTCATAGGCAGATGAATTCAGCACATAAATAAACACAAGGACAGGAATCACATGATCACATCAATAGATAGAGAAAAGATATTGGACAAAAATTAAATCTTTTTTCATGATAAAATTCCTGAAGAAACCAGGAATACAAGGAACATATCTTATGGTACAGCGTATAGATGACCAACAAGCTCAAAACCAACATTATACTAATGGGAGTAAATAAAGAATTCTCTCTAAGGCCTGGGAGGAGATGAGGGAGCCCACTCTTACTCAGTTTGGTTCTCTTGAAGTCTAGCCAGAACAATAAGATCAGAGAGAAAGAAGAGAGATACAAAGAGGACAAGAAGACAAATGATCCTCTTTTTTTTTTTTTTTTTTTTTTTTTTTTTGCAGATGGTTTGATTCTATATTTAACAGTTATTGAAGGCCCCACCAGAAAAAAGAATTGCTAACTGCTTCTAGCAAAGTAGCAGAACATAAAATCAGCACACAAGTTAGTATCTTTTTGTATAGTCAACACTCCTAACTGTCTTTCTTTCTTGATGTTACTGTAACAATGGGATTGTAAACAGCACAAATGGCTGAAACTAGAGTTGATTGATCTTAGTTTCTGTTTTTAGTGCCAGGCAGTATATAGAGAGCTAAGATGTTTGATTATGATAGATTACTTCCTTTTAAGATTGCTTCCATGCTAAGATGATGGGACTGATGTGGACTCTCCCTGTTTCTACAACACAATGAATTACTGTTTGATTCTGTCTGTTGCTCAAAAGTAATGTCTGATTTGAACCTAGACGAGATAGTCAGCTAGTAGAAGCTACTGGGATTTGAAGACTTCTTTTTCTTTTTCTGCTTCCGTGGAGGAAGTGTCTGTGCCTTTGCCTCTGCAGTGCCTGGACACATCTCCTCATCCTGTTGATTAATGATGGAATTGCTCTGGGCGTATTTCTTAAAGACTTATTTATCCTCATTGTGTAGAGCTACGTTTCCATTTGGAATGAGATTCTTTCTGGTTGAGCAACTATTAGTGTTTTAGCTCATGCAACCAGTGGAAAGGAATTATCTCCAATTTTAGTTTTCTTAGAGTCTTTTTACTTTTTGGTGTTTTTAATTTCCATATAAGTCTTTAATTTCCTGTTTGCCAGGAAGTTCTACACAGATGATACCTTACTGGCAATATACGTTTAGAGGAGGGAAAAGTAATATTGTGTTTCTTTAGAATCTGTCCTAACCAAATTAAAGAGACCTTCTTGGACATCTTTTTAACTCTGTCTTAAAGGTTCAATAATATTTTCACATATTTTGTTCACATACGTGTGTGCATTGAGCACATGCACAAATATGCATACGGGATTCTCTGAGACAGATTTTTTCCTTTTAGTGTTTGTGTGTGTATGATACTGAGGATCAAACTATAAGCAAGTTTTCTGTCATCCATTCAAACTCAGTGTTGTTTTTGAATTATGATTTTCTTTTGTTAAATGTAAAACTCTTGCCATAACTACTTGAGATATTTATATTCCTTACTCTGTAGCTTAGGCGTGTGACACTCTCTCTCTCTCTCTCTCTCTCTCTCTCTCTCTCTCTGTGTGTGTGTGTGTGTGTGTGTGTAAAAAATCATACAGGATGGAAAGGATTCTATCTAGTCTACAAAACAGACATACCTGATATATGTGTATATATGATATATGTGTATATATGATATATCTGTATATATGATATATCTGTATATATGATACACACATATCTATGAAAAAGTCTATGCTCTTGATTACCTTAGTACATTTCTCTCAGATATTTTTAAAGCACATTTTCTGTTGTTTAGTTTTCATTTTTCTGTTTATTCTTCTCTTACATATTACATCCCAACCACAGTTTCCCTCTCTCCTCTTTCCAGCACCTCCCCCTACTTCCCTTCTCCCCCAGATCCACCCCTCCTTGGTTTCCCTTCAGAAAAGAGCAGGTTTCCCAGGGATATCAACCAGACACAGAAAGCAAGTTACAACAAGGCCAGTAAAGGGGAATGTCAAGGTGGGAATATGGGAGTGGGTGGGCGGGTGGGTGGAGGAGGAATTCCCTCACAGAGGTGGGGGAGGGGGAGGGGATAGGGGGTTTCCAAAGAGGAGACCCAGAAAGGGGGAAACATTGGAAATGTAAATAAAGTATCAAAAAAAAAAAAAAAAAAGACTATGTTCAAACTCTGTTTTTGTTTGGGTGACTTTTAGAGACCTTTTCCAAGTTTCTTTCCCCTCTCAGCTATATCTGTTTTGTAGACTAGATAGAATCCTTCCTATCCTGTATGATGCTGTTTTCTTTTTTTTACAAAAAAAATTATTTATTTCATTTTCATATATTCCCACCTCTTGTTCTCTCTCTCTCTCTCTCTCTCTCTCTCTCTCTCTCTCTCTCTCTCTCGTGTGTGTGTGTCTGCCTGTGTATTTGTGTGTGTGTGTAGGTTTGCACACATGTGTACCTTCAGGACATTGTAACCCCTGGGACTGGAGTTATAAGTGGCAATGTGGATATTAAGAACTGAACTCCAGTCTTCCACAAGAGAAGCTAGAGCTCTCACCCACTCACCTATATCTCTCTAGTCTCCTATATAATTATTTTTAAGTGGTGTGTTTCCTTTTTCTGATCAAGAACTTTATTAGTTTATATACCTCTATATTAATTGTTTACTCATTTTTAGACCATTTATTTTAAGGCATAAGTTATGATTATTTTAAATTCACAATCTAATAGTTATTACACAAGAATGATAAATGATCTATTGCTTGATAGTCAAGGATTAAATAAAGTATCCTATTATTAGTTGTATATGAGTTCCATTGGCAGAGCAGCAACGAACTGGGCCAAAGCATTCCAGGCTTAAGGCCCTGTTCTCACCCTCAAGCAAAAGGTGAATAACAACAATCTATAGGAAGTGGATCCAGAAACCAAAACAGGAGAGCAGTCAGCTAGGTTTCTGACAACACAGGCAGTATTAATCAAGCAGAGTCAAATGTGGTGCATATCATATTTTTTGATATGAAATTTTTACTTTCTTTTTGACATTATAATTTAATTAAAACTTTACTCCTTTTTTTTCCCTCCAAACACTTCCATATCCCTCTCCCTACTCTCCTTCAAATTCATGGACTCTTTTATTCCTAATTGTTATTGCAGGCACATACACACACATACACACACACACACACACACACACACACACACACACTCACACACACGAGTGGAACCACAGGGGTGTGTGTGTGTGTGTCTGTGTGTGTGAGTGTGTGTGAGTGTGTGTGTGTGAGTGTGTGTGTGTGTGTGTGTGTGAGTGTGTGTGTGTATGTATGTATGTGTGTGTGTATGTGTGTGTGTGTGTGTGAGTGTGTGTGAGTGTGTGTGTGAGTGTGTGTGAGTGTGTGTGTGTGTATGTGTGTGTGTGTGAGTGTGTGTGTGTGTGTGTATGTATGCCTGCAATAACAATATACATATGTATTCCCAAATATAACCTACTTATATAATGCCACCTATATGTATGCTTTCAGGGCTGACTATTAGGTACTGGACAAACAATTGGTGTGCTCTTCCCGGGGGAAGATTATCTCCCCCATTTCCAGCTTTCTTTAGTTGCCTATAGTTTTTCCTGTAGGGTTGAGACCTCTTGTTCTTTTTTAAAAAATGTGATTCAATATATACAGAGCTGGAGACACAGCTCGGTTGGTGAGTGCGTGATTTAGGAAATCCTGGGGTTCACTCCCTTGTACTGTATGAATTGGGTGTAGTATTATACATCTGTTATCCAGCACTCAGGGGGTAAAAGCAAGGGATCAGAGTCCTCAGCTACAGAGGGAAGCCAGTCTGGAATGCATGAGCTTTTGCTTCAAAAATCATTTTAAATATTCTGTCAGTCTTTAACAAAGAATGAAATGATTCTTCTGAATTGGGAGACTCATAACACATGCAAGCCACCATTTTCCTCTGGCCTTTTTCTATTTGTCTCTTCATATAATGGTGGCTAACGTTTTAATAACAATAATGACCCATGTTGATAAAAAAACATGGACAGATCCATTTTTCCTGTACCCATGGAATGAAGAGTGGAACCGAGAGCCATCTGATTTCCCCGGATGCCTACATTCAAAATAAAAGCAAATCATTTTGTAAATACTTCTAAAATTTGTGTGATATTAACTTTGGAAATGTCTATATGGCTTGCCCTATACAGTCTGTGTAGGCTTAGATTTTTCAAAACCCACTTTAACAAGGGTTCTCAAGTGCTTCAACTTCCTTTCTAGCCCATCATCCGAAGGTAGAGGGGAAAAGATGGTAAATAGGACGAGGGGATGTGGACCTGTTTAGAAGAAGTTCTTTGGGGTGATTCTAATCTCTTTGTTAGGATACCAGCAGTCCAGTTAAGTAGTGTCAGGATACCAAGAGTCCAGTTCAAAAGTGTCACCAAACACAAATCAGCAACTGCAGCACAATTCATCAGAAACCACCAGAATCATCACGGGTCAGCGGGATTGACCAGGATCAGCCAGAATGCCAGGAGATCTTTGCCATGCCTCTCTTAATGAAGTGAAGATCAGCGAAGACTCAAGACCAATGAAGAGTTGCACAGCTAACTCTGCAAGCATGCTGTCACTGTCCTTTGAGTCCTACTTATATTCTCTCCAAACGTCATGTGTCCTCTGATGGGTCTTCCCTTTGCAAAAGCTCACGTGAGTCTGCATCACATGATATAAGCAGAAATTTCTACTTCAAGAGTGGGTCTATTGTCATTTAAATTTTACAGCTAAAAACAAATGAAAAAAAATCCATCAACAAAACTCATGGGAAAGTGCTTATGTATGTAGAAGGTGATAAATAATAAACATGAAGGAAGATAGCTTCAAAAGAGAGGAAGAGAGCTGAAAGAAGGATGTGTCCATAATTAAACTGAGATATGTGATTTTTATTTTTAAGCATACTAAAAACTTGTCCTTGGAGTGTGCATGACAGCAGTCAGGTTAAGCTTAGCCTAATGCTCAGCTCTTTCATATTTAGAAGGTGTTGATATAAAACACAGTTTTCATCTCAAAGGGAGTAATAGTGACCAGACATGAATGACCATGGTCCAGAAACACAGATTCAGGTTACTCCAACACAATGGTCTAATTTGGATTAACAGTTACAGAACAAAAGAAGGGCATAACCAAGGTACTTTTCAAATGCACTGCTAAGGACATCAGATAGGTGTATATAAAGCAGAGACATCTGCTGTGGCTTGTAAATGCTGTCTGATGACAGTCTTAGTTTTTGGTTGGCTTGTTAACCATTCCAAAGGGATATTAGGTCAAATGCAGAAGTAGGCAGTGAATGACTTATAAAGGGTTGAGATAGCTCAAGATAATTTGGCTCTGGATCTATAATAGTCTAATTTCTCACAACTGCAAATGCCTTAATCAGTTAGATAGCCTTGTAAGCTTTTAAACATAGGCATGAACTTTCTGCACCCCCAGATCTAAAGTCCACATCTACTGTAGTAGAAAGAACCAAGAAGTACTGAATGATAGAAGAGCAGGCTTTGGAAAGTTAGTAAACCATGAACATGGTGGATGGGCTGTGTCTGTGGGACAGAGGATGTACCTGGGGGCAGAAGTGGAACAAATCATCTCTAATGCAAATAATATAATCTGCATAAAAGGACACTTGGCCAGGCTTTGATCCAACTTTGAATATCTTATATAGCACGCCAGATGACATGTGTGCATGTTGTGATTTATTTTTAAAGGAGCAATATACATATAGAACTCACCATTGAGTTTAAAACCATGAGGTAATTTGCACATTTTCCTACAGCATAATAAATTAAGCATGGAGAACACTAGGAATGCAATTTGCAGTCATTTATAATGCAGTGTTTTATGTTAATAATTCAAAATCACATGCTATTTGGAGACACTTCTAATTAATGTATTTATGAAATTGTCAACTGTGACTGTTTTGGTTCCATCTAGCCAAACATTTCAACAGCAGAATTTGCTTGTTGTTATTTAGAGTTCTCTAGATGGTACCTGTGACATCAAATGTAGGATAATGGAGGTTGGTTGCTCATTCTTCCCATATTGTCAAAACTCCTCTCTTTCCACATTAACAAACATGGTAAACCAATGGCTGCCTTCTATTCCAGTACCAAACTCAAGATGCTTCAGACACTTTGTTTTAAACTTTTAAGTGAAAAGGAGAAGAGTGCCTGGCTCAATAATTAATTGAAGAGGAAAGTTCATACCTTGTTAGAGTCTTTTAAATATTAAATACATTTCACATCTCAACTCCATAGATGCTGACATTTCTTTAGAGTTGATAAAAATGTCTGTTAGGAGCGATGTCTGTGACTTCTCATCTGTATTTGGACGCTTTTGAAAAGAGAAGGCTAAGTGTTCGTAAGTTGTCTTGTTGAAGTTTTATGATGCTTGGAATTTATCCAACCAAAGTTGAATTTTCCTGAGGATATTTTAGTCAAATTAAAGAATGGAACAAACTGAAGATCCAGTTGAAGTAAAGAATAAAAACTATCTGTGATGCTATGCAGCACATTAGCAATGAAGAAAGTGCCCCTCACTCTTTCCTCATCCCAAAGTAAGTCAACTATTAGCTGCCTCATCTTGTAGATTCTGAGATTCTGTTTGATCCAGTGTGGGTTGCCACATACTTTTCTCTCACCAAGAGAAGGAGTCTATTTGCATCCTTTCCTGGGATTACTGGTGTTGTAAATTACATTCACATTATTGTGACATTATTGTCACTCACTAGATGACTGTGGTTGGACCACACCAGGACTTAATTCTTATATCCTGGAACCATCCTATAAAGAGATGAGAAACAAAGAGAGCTTTAGAGCATCTAGGGATGTTTGAAAATGCAAAACAACTTACTCTTGTGATGTGTTTGCTTTTGAAACACAATCAAGTTGCCATTCTTATACCTAACATCTACTTCCTGACCATAGAATGGGATTTTATGCCAGTGGAGAAAATACACTGGTAGTGTGGGAATAGTCCAAGTATCAAATAGTTTTACTAGTGATTGATAGCTTCCAGAAGGAGGGTAGTTAGCTTTCTTTAAGGTGTGATCCTTGATAGATCTGATAGTCTGCAGTGGTTGACCACACACTCAAGAGTATATAGGTGGTACTGATGGACTCAGCAGGTTTTAAATAAACAAGGATACAATGTTGGATGGGTATAGGGGAGACAGGGACATAGGTGGATACGATCAAATGCAATGTACGGAATTCACAAGGAATTAACAAAAATAGAACAGAAAATTTAAAACAGCTTTATATTATTTAAAAACAACTATCATCATTTTATCCTGTGGGATTAGTTACTGAACCCAGAGTTTTGTTCATACAGACAAGCACACTACTATCAAGTTACATCTGCAGCCCGAGGATAGTCTAGTGTTTTAAAGAGAGAACAAATTATCTTATAAATGCAGATGGGCAAGAGTTTTGATGACATGATGTTCTTTCAAAATTGCAAACTCAAGAATTTTATTCTGTTGTAAAAGGAAAAAAAAATCACAAAACATATCAAGCTGCAAAAAGAACACTGGGGAAATTTTATACCTAAAAGTTTAGCACTAAAACACTCATCTAGAAAAGTATTGAGATAATAACTGCATTTCTCTACCTTTCAGGCAATGAGCAATGGTTTAACTGGTCTTGCCACATACATACACACAAATCTAAAAATGCCTTATTTTCATATTTCTATTTGTTTGTTATTCTATACAGTAATTTAGTGATAATTTTAAAGACTTTGAAAGTGGTATTTTCCTTAGACTTTTAAAGTAGGTTACCTGGATCTGAAATTAAGAGGCAGCGGGAGGAACTTCTGGTTGCTCCAACACTTGCCCACAGTGCAGACCCTAAGGATGGGAGGGAGGGTCTTTATTCTGCTACTTCTTATCTGATAGCACGTGTTCATAAGTATGGTAAGCATTTGAGAGGGAGGAATTGGACCAGAAATGGCAGAATTGGGAAAATAGAGAAACTAAGCATAGAATTAAGCTAAAAAAAAAAAAAAAAAAAAAAAAAAAAAAAAAAAAAAAAAAAAAAAAAACCAAAAAAAAAACCCAATGAGTGGTCTTGGAGAGTTGGCTCACAGCTTAAGAGCACGAACGGCTCTCTCAGAGGACCCAAATTCATCAGGCCACTCCCACCTGCCTTTAACTCCAGGTTTAGGAGATCTGACGCTCTCTACTGGCCATGGCAGGCACCTGCAGCACTCACGTACAAATACACAGAGAATTAAAAATTAAAAAGGGAGACTAGGAATGAGTGTTGAAGAATGAGTACAAATTTTATCTTTTAATTTCAGCAAGTTGAAAAGAATGATATTCTTAGTTAGAGCAGTTCTAGTGTTCACAAGAGCAGAATGTTCCTAGGGAGAAACTGGCATTTCATTTTAAAAGTTGTCCTGTTAAGAAATTCCGTCAGGTGTAGTGACTTCTATCTGAACCATGTAGCCATAAACACATTATCAGTATGTCTGCGGGTTAACCCATTCTTTGGTCTAGAATGCCATTCTGCATTCTTTGAGATCACTGCGTTTAGTGAAAGAAGCCTACTCAAAGCTAGTTTGGTACGGTATCAGTCCTCAGCTTGTCACTATTGAGAGGTTGTGGAGCTTTTATGAGGTGGGCTCAGGAGAAGGTTATTAGAGGTGTGTCCTGGTGGGAGCTGTAGGATTCTCATCTTGACTTCTTTCTTTGGCTTTCTGAGCACAATATGCACAGTCCTGGTTTGCTACATCCCCTTCCCATGATACTGATGTTAACAGAAAGCTTGTTGCTCAGCATATACAGAAGCTGTTTTGGTGTAACTTCTCACAGTTGCAACCTGTGCTGGCTAGTTTTATGTCAACTTGACACAAGCTAGAGTCATCAGAAAGGAGGGAACCTCAGTTGAGATACTGTCTCCATAAGATTCAGCTGTAAGGTATTTTCTTAATTAGTAATTAATGAGGGAGGGCCCAGGCCATTATGGGTGGAGCCACCCCTGGGCTGATGGTCCTGGGTTCTATAAGACAGCAGGCTGAGCAAGCCACGAGGAACAAGCCAGTAAGCGGCATTCCTTCGTGACCTCTGCATCAGCTCCTGCCTCCATGTTTCTGCCCTGCTTGAGTTCCTGTCCTGACATCCATTGATGATGAACAATGATACAGAAATGTAAGTTAAATAAACCCTTTCCTCCACAATTTGCTTTTTGGTCATGGTGTTTTATGGAAGCAATAGAAACCCTACTTCAAGTTGGTATCAGGATTGTGGGGTATAACTGTGACAGACCTGACCATGTTGTTCTGGAAGGATTGTGGAAGGACATTGGGTTAGAAAAGGTTCTGAGTGTTTGTGTGAAGAATCTGTGGTTGAGGGATCAGCTGTGTTTAACAAGATCCCAGAACTACTAAAACAAAATCTCTGCTTTGCTGGGATATTCAATGCTGGTCAGATGGAGCTAAGAAATTAGTGATGACAGAGGCCAGCATCATTAAGATGAAATATTCTGGTAAGTGTTTCCTGAACACACAGGGAAGTTGTGCTCCAGAGGCAGCCAAGGTTGTACATTGTGCTGGCAGAACTTGGTAGTGTAAGAGTCACCCAGGTGCTATTGGTCTTGAAGGCATGGAGGGGTCATGGAGAGCAGCTGAGGCTTGGCACTGTGAGAGGCCAGGAAAGGTAACTGGTAAAGAGGCAGCCCCAGTGGCAGCTGAAGGTCCAAGACTGAAGAGACCATGCAGAGGATGAGCAATACAAAAAATTAACTATGCAGTATCTAGCTTGTGTTGTAGTTGTCAGGATCAAATGGTATGTACGGAATGGGTTGACTCCAGGACTCTTGCTGTGGTTTGACAAATGTCTCTTTCATACTCACCATTTAGCTGCTTGTCACCAGAAGACTATGCTGTTTTTCAGTGGAGGAGGACATCTGTGGAATCTTTAGGAAGCAGAGGCCTAGTTGGTGGGAGTAAGATACTAGGGGCAGCCCTGGAAGGTTCTAGCTAGGCCTGTGATTCTGGCCCTCTCCATGTACCACACCAGTGTGAGCAGCCTCTGTCTCATGGCCCTGATGACAAAGACTAGTCTGCTCTGCCCTGCCATCCTCACTGTGACTCTAATCTTCCCTCCTTGAAGTTGTTTCTAAGAGGCATTGTTATAAAAGTAAGGAATACAACTCCTTGCTGCTCACTAAGCCTGCCCGTGTCATATCCCTTATGTAAAATGTTACAGTAGGGCACAGCTCTCCTGTGTATTGTAAGTGTGTCTGGATTATTCACAATACCTAATACAATGGAATTGCAATGGAAATAATTGTTAATTGTTATGGTCTATAGTCTAAAGTACTGGTTCTGTGTGTGTGTGTGTGTGTGTGTGTAGAAAGCGTCTTTCCCAAATCTATCCTATTTGTACTTAGTGGAATCACAACTCTAGGACTCCAGGATCGGAAGAGATGACTGTGTGCAAATGAGCTATCTCAGTGTCTCGTACAGAGCAAGGCTTTAGCCATTGCTAACCATGATTGGGAACTACCATCTAATTTTTGGTCCACACAGCATTGATGCTATGAATTCTTAACACTGGGTAGGTACTGCTACCAGGGCAAGGAGGACAGAAGGAGACAGAAGGCACAAATCCACTTCCTCTTTCTGACTTAGAAAGTGGTTTGCGGAAAGCATTTCTGATGACCTGGCTTAAAAGTCCCAGTTAAGGGATGCCTTTTTTCATCCCCTCATATGATTTGTACTTTTTGTTTGGCTATTTTTGCTTTGTGCGGCTTAAGTGCCTCCTCCTTTCTATTGATCCCACTTGGAGAGATGGTTTATTTCGAAGGGAAGTGCTTGGGTTGTATCAAGGGTCTGCAGTACATCAAACACATCTCCAAGGCCAGGATAGAGAGCGTCCCCTCACAGGCCTTCAATAAAGCTTCAAACAGGCTGCATTAGTGGGCTCACTTAGCTTGTTCTCCATGGCCAGTTTCAATTTCACTAAAAAGAAAGAATTGGTAATTAATTATCTAGGCCATGTAATGAGTTTCCATTACTTGGAATTCAATAAAGCTCTTTCATTGTGACCAGGCTGATCAATAGCACAGAGGGGTTAATAGAAACCACAGATACAGCTAGGAGAATAATATGGCTACAGGAAATTAGGCTGGATCCCTGAAGCACTCTTTTTTTTTCTCCCTAGGGGATGGAAGCTGCTCAGTAGCCCTTGTTGTCTTTATTTCTTTTCCTTCAACCACTCTGTAAAGCATTATGGGATGAGTTGGCTATTGTAGTACAGCGCAAGCTAATGGAAATTACTTTTACCAAATCCATACGTTGGACCTGGAATGATTTTGGAGATAAGCTATCTGTATCATTCATGATTATGATGCCCTTTAGGTGCTCCCCGCAATACCAAGGGATGTCATCCTTGACTTTCATCAGCAACTTACCTTCCCCTTAACCATAACAGCTGATTAGAAGAAAGGATGTAGCCAAAAAGGCAGGTCACCTTTGGGGCATCCAGAAGTCTATGTACAGTGAAAAGGGGATGGACTGCAGAGATGGGAGGAGCTGCCATTCTGTAGAGTTTTATATCTGGGAATAAAGAGAGGGTGGGTTTAACTACAGAGCAGAACTGTTAGACCGATGGAGACAAAGCCTGTGCCTCAGAGGAGGGACTAGAGCAGTAATCAGACTTGCAAGTGCATAAATGTTTCTAAGAGAGGGAGACCACATGCTCCCACCATCCACAAAAGGCCGTGAGGGAGGGCGGAGCATGACTCCCTGTTTCTCTAGTGTCAATCTGCTGAGTTCTGTAAGAACTCTGTTTCTCAACATAACCTGAATGAAGTTCTGTTCTTTACAGTCTTTACAGGGATGCAAACTGGAACTCGGATCTAATTCCTAGCACTGGATACTTTCCCAGAGGACTGGTATTCAGCTCCAAGCACTCATACTGAGTGACTCACAACCCTCTGTAACTCCAGCTCCAAAGGAGCCAGTACCCTCTTCTGGTCTCTTCAGGCGCCCACACACATGCAGTGTGCACATACATACATACATACATGCTTACATACTTACAGACAAATGTACACACACATATTTTTTAAAAAACCTTTAAAACGTGAGAAGAATTAGGTGAGATCCTGGGTTGTGGATTCTGATTTGCAAAGACAACAGCAATAATCTCTCTCTTCCAACTGGCTCTGATGCATTGTGGTCTTGCCACTCTTCCACCAAGAGGTGAGCTACATTTCTTTACCTTGTTGAACCTGACACATTCTGTGAGTCCTCTGACATTATGAAGCAAGTTAGCTAATGTGGTATAGCACAAGCTAATGGAACTCTATTTATAAAATACATACTTTGGAACTGGCATTATGTCAGTATGTCAGTTCAGGATATATGTTCTTCTTTCCTAGAAGCCAATATCATGAGAGAAGCATGATTTTCTTTAAGTAGCAAATAGTATACAAAGGCCAAACTGTATAACTGCATGAAGGTCCCTGGGTGATGGAGATGGAGGAGGTAGGGATGGAGAGAGGAATGGAGGGGGAAGGGAAGAGGGTAGGAGGAGGCGGAGGTGGGGGGAGGAGAGAGGGAGACTGAGTGACTGAGTTATACCCACTGCTAAGAAGCCAATGTGAAAGTGGGTTTTCTAGTCTCAGCTTAGTGCTGATGGGACATGGGTCCAAGGCATAGCTCTCAGTCAAGTTCTTTCCCATCTCTCACCCCCAAAACATTTTCTAATTGAATAGTTATTCTGAACCAATAATCTATGGATTAAATTATTATATAACAATAGAAAATTGAAACACTGGGTCATCGGGCATTTCTGAACACAATGTCTCAATTTTATTTTATCTTATTTTTTATAGTATTTTGTCTTAGCAACCCATCCAAACACCTATTCTAACTAACGGGTTTTTTTTTGTAAATAGAAAATATTAGTGTTGCTTTTTAATGATAGGAAATCCTTCAACAATGTCAAAACTTTTTATGAAATATGAAAATTCATTGATTATGACAACACCATTGAGGGGGGCACCATTGGTTCAATGTCCTGGAGAAGATGAGTAAATGCTTTGGTTCCAGATTGTGTCAGTTTTGGCAAATTTAAAATCATCTTATTGATAGTTATCCATTGCTTGGAGAACAATATCTGGAGATGCTTATATTTACTCCACAGGAATGCCCTTCGATGACAGGAGTTTGGAAAAGGGGGCTACATAAGCCCTAGAATGTAGTAAGCCAAGTGTCACTGGTGGTTCTGATGTGAGCTCAGAAGACAATAATGTCAAGAAGAATGCAGATGGTGGGGGCCAGGAGAGTGAGGCTTTAGATAGAGGCATTTCATGTTATATTCTGGTAAAGAATTCATTTACATTTTGAGATTTTGAGTGAGACTTAATGTAAATGTAATGGGCTAATTAACGGTGGAAGAAGTTTCAAAAATCTAGTTTCAAGTATTCAGGCTGTGATGTGGAAACTACCCGCTGTATCTAGTTCTGTTTAGAGAGGATTAGGAGAGAAACATCAGAGTCCAAAGATTTGAGCAACATGCAGTTTGGTCAAAAATAGAAGTGTGTTCAAGTCATGAACAATGAGCATGTAGTTGTTAAAAAACGATTGTGATAAAAAAGAAATCAAATATTCAGCACCAGCCAATAAGAAAGATGTTTGGAGGGAGTTACAGAGAGTAGGCAGTCACCACCAATCCCAAAATTAAGCCGGAAGGACTGGAACCCATGTAAAAGGGCTTGTTGAAGAAAGAAAGACTTCTCAGATCCCTGAAGACAGCCACCTAGGCACTCAAAAGTTGTTGCATCTATGTACCTATCCATGGGCATAGCTGGTAGCAAGCCTTGGTGAGGTCCATACAATGTGGGTTTCCCAGGTGTCTTAGGATTTTATTGTTGTGAGTAGACACCGTGACCAAGACAACTCTTATAAAGGCAAATGTTTAATTGGGGCTGGCTGAAATTGGGGCTGGCTTACAGTTTCAGAGGTTCAGTCCATTATCATAATGGTGGGAAGCATGGCATCATGTAGGCAGACTTGGTGCTGGAGCAGCCAAGAGTTCTACATTTTGATGTGAAGACAGCTAGGAGTAGATGGTCTTCCCAGGCAGCCAGGAGGAGGCTCTGAGATTCCATACTTGGTGGAACTAAAGCATAGGAGGCCTCAAAACCTACCACCACAGTGCCATACCTACTCCAACAAGGCCACACCTACCTCAACAAGGCCACACCTATTCCAACAAAGCCATACCTTCTAATATTGTCATTTCCCATGGACCAAGCATTCAAACACATGAGTCTTATGGGGGCCAAACCTATTCAAACCACCACACCAGGCATATTAAATGGTGGAATATTGGAGTCATAGAAGACAGGTAGTGTGTGACTAGTGGGGTGTCCCTACAGACAACCCAGAGCAATGCATGAGTCTGTGAGAAGGAAAGCATAAGTTATATTGGAGATCCCAGAATATCAGAGATACCAGACAGTGCAATGTCAGCCAAGAAAAGTTGCAGGCCACAAATAGAATCTCTCTCTGAAGGAAGAGGCCATGTAAACTACAGATAGAGAATGGCTACTCATCTGCTGGAGTTCACATCTTGCTATAAACTCTGAACATGGTGTTGTAAGAGTTAACGTTTACCCTGCTACATCTCATCCCTGTGTTAACTTCATTCTATCCTTCTTTGCCACTATTGCATTAAAGGGTACCTATTAACATATTTTTGTGTCATATGCAGTTAAATATCTGATAAAACCATGGACTTTAATCTTGTTAAATGCTCGGCACACTTAAATTTTGTACCTTTCATAGATTTCATAAAGATCCTGGGTTCAATTCAGAGTCTGTTCTCATTCTCCCACTTCCACGGTGTTGGAATTTTCTAGGATCAAGCAGATGGATCTCTTCAAAAGGAAATGTATTAAAATGCATTAAAATGCAACAAAAACCTGGGTGTTCTGATGCATACCTTAAATCCCAGCACTAGGGAGGCAGAGACAGGTGGGCCTATGAGTGTGAGGTCAACCTGTTCTACATTTTGAAGAGTTCCAGGACAGCCAAAGCTACATATGAGACCCTGTCTCAAACCAGACCAGACCAGACCAAACCAAACCAGACCAAACCAAACCAGACCAAACCAAACCACCAATGAAGAAAGGAAAGGAAGGAAGGAAGAAAGGAAGGAAGAAAGATGGGGGAATGCATGAAGAATCCACTTTCATGTTGAGTGACCAGAGGGTTCATTGCATCTGGTGACAGAAAAACCTTGGGAAATTTCCCTGAGAGACTAGAGAATCCTTCATAGGGCTGGGGGATCCTTCACAGGGCCAAGTGTGCAGATCCTTCAGACAAGAGGAGAAAACTGCTCATGAGACAAGAGTGAACTTTCTATTTCTGGATGAATAGAGAGAGGGGAAAGAAAGAACTTTATCCAACTTAGGAGCTCAGGATGGCCGTGGATGAAAACTCTGAAGGGCATGTTAGATGAACTGGAAATAAATGAATGTTTTTCTAGGGTTGATCTACAGTACTTGCTTAAGTGCCTTTGTCAGGTCTGCTTCTCAACCGGAGAGACAAAGATGAAGTGGAACCGTGAGAGCTATTTAAACAGACAACCAGAAGCCAGAGGCTGGGGAACATTTAGACCTTTGTATTTTCCTAAGTCAATTGCTAGAAAAAAATCATTAATCTAAATACTAATTTTTTAGACATGCAAAGTTACCATTTAAGCAAATTCAATGTCTTGTGACAAATTTCCCGCCTTTCTGTCTAAAACCATTATCTTTGCTTTTCAAGAATAATCAGAAAAATTGTGCTTGTTGTTTCAGAATCTATCAGTTATTCCAAGGCGTGCTAGAAAGTTCAGCATTTACATGGTAGGATTTAAAGGTTGTACTGAATTCTGCACTTGCCATGCCTGGTAAAAGGTCATTTTGTTTTGCCTGAAGGCTCTTGGTGCTGGAGAATTCAGTGTTTCATAACCTACAGTCTAGCAGATTTAAAGTTTAGGCAATTTGAACTTTTAGAAATTTTCTTCTTTGCTGAGAGGAAATAAGCCTCAACTATCACTACTAGTTATGATGTTTGGGACCAAATGCATGAAACTGTAGGTAATCTTTATTTTGTACCATGTATATAAGACAAACATTTATATGATAGTTGCATTATATTACTTGTCTATGACTAACTCTTATAATGTGGGCAGGTAGGTATGCTTCCCATATAATGAGTATAAATTGAAGGCCGAGTATATGGCTTGGTGGACAAAGTGCCTTCCACACAAGTCTGAGATCTGGAGCTCTAAGAGCCCACATATACATTCCAGGTAGGCTTGATATCCCGTGTGTAACTTCAGAGACAGGTGATCCCTGGAGCAAGTTGTCTAGTTAACTGTATAAGCAACTGTATATTGCTGTGTTCAATCATGTACAGAGAAATGAGAGAGAGAGAGAGCGCTAGCATGAACCTTGGTGCTGTACATGCATACACACTTACATGTGCCCACATACATGCGAACATGCATGCATATGTGAATTCACACCATACACTCACACACATTAGAAACAAAGAATAGGTAAGAACTGGATTTGGATTTCATATTTCAGAGAGACCCGCTGCTCCAAAGACTGAGATTTGAACTTTGATCTGAGTGATTTGCCCCCCACACGAGTCACTTCTTTTTTACTGAAAGGTTTAAGTAACAGAAACAATATTTTTTTCTCTGTGTCTCTTTACTGCTCCCATCTCAGTAAGCTCACAGGATCCCATCCTTCCAATTGCCCGTCGCAGAGCTTTGTGCCAGCTCTTCCAATCAACTTAATTTTGAGCGGGAACTCAGCTGCTTCAAAAATTGTCTCATAAGAGCAGTACACCAGACACAGTGGTGCTAAGGACTGCAGAGGAGACCCGAGTGCAGTGGAGCATGGGGAAACGAATGGACGCGTCCATAGTGTACAGTTACCTGCAAGCGCAGTGGAGCATGGAGAATGAACGGACGCATCCATTGTGTACGGTTACCTGCGGATGTTTTGATTTTACATTTTCTTTATCTGCAAATCAGGCTCTAGCTTTTGCTTTCTTGCTATTGCTTTACTGCTGGAAAATAGTAGTTAGCTAGTTGTTAGCTTAATGAATGGTTAGCTTCTTGTTCCCTTAGGACTAGAGTTACAGATGGTTATAAGTCAGCAGGTAGACACTGGGGATCAAACATAGGTCCTCTGCAAGAGCAGCTCGTGCTCTTAACTGCTGAGCCATCTCTCCAGCCCCATGTTTTGCCTTGTGACAGATGATTTTTAACCCTTAAACATCAGTTTCCTAGAGTAAGAAAATATCACAGTCTTTCTCCCATATGTACTAGAGTCCAGAGAGAGAGAGAGAGAAAAAAAAAAAGATCCCATGAAAGTAGAAGGCAGACTGGGGGAAGAAAAGAAAAGGGGGGGAGGGAAAAAGAAACAAGATGGGGTAAAGGGGGGTGGATGTGACCGAAGTTCTTGATTTATATGTATGTCAATGCCACAAGAAGATCCGTTGCTTTGTGTAATTAATAAATGCTACAAAAATGTGTCTTCTCCTGATCCTTACCCAGGAAGCTTGTGAATGCTAAGTGCTGCAGTATCTCTAACTACATGCCTTGAAAACACTCTGGTGTCAGGCATTGTGGTTTAAGAAAGCTTTGCCACATTGCTTATCTTGTGATATCTGAAGGGCTCTTTGTGTCAGGTTGAGTGTGCAGGGACACCTTTGTAAGAATAAAAGAGTATCTTGATATTCTCGCTTTAATTTTCTTGGTGCCCAGAATTGAATTTATAGCCTTATGCAGGCCAGGCAAGCACTCTGTCTCTGATCTATCTTCCCAGCACTGGATCTGAGGTGTATTCCTGCCTTTTGTGCATAGCCATGATTTTAGAATGTTCACTAAAATGAATTTTTACCATTTGGTGTTTCCCACAATCCTTTGGAGTCATGTTACCTAGTCTATTTCTGTGTCTTACTGTCCTTTGGGTTTATTAGAGGGTGAAAAAATGTGTTTTTAGTATGAATAACTTATATGGGTGGACAGAGAAATAAAGACTTTGAAACTTCTAATTATACAGTGTAGTCTGGGCACAGGCTGCTTCTGGTTAGCCCTGAGGTCCTTGTTAGCCACCACATCCTTGTTGCTTCTTTCTTTCTGCTAATATTTACTGAATGTCAGATGCTATCCTCAGGCTGGAGTTCTAGAGATGAGCAAGATTGACACAGATACAACTCACGTGGAAATCTTAGTGAATATCAGGATTTGGAGACCTCTTAGCTCATAAAACAAAGTGCACAAATTTCATACAAAATTGACTTTTTAAAAAGCATAATTTATTTATAGAAATTGCTACTTGCTGGATATGGTAGCATGTGCTTTAACCTCAGTACTTGGGAGACAGGGACAGTTGGATCTCTGTGAGTTCTCAGCCAGTCTGGTCTATATAGAAAGCTCAAGGTCAATCAGGATGACATAATAAGGCACTATCTCAAAAAACAACTCAAGTGGAAACTCTAAGGGTTCTTTGGAAGGTCAGTTGTGTTGGATGGGGTTTTGCTGGGGCGAACACGTGAAGGAACATTTTGTTGAAGTGGACACAGGTGTGAAAGGCTAAGGCCGGCTCCTGAAGGAACGTTTGGCTGACGTAGACCAAGGATGTTCTGCTAAGGTAAGCACATGCAAGGACATGTGATGAAGGATTGTTTGCTAACGACGCAGATGTCCTGGTTCGCCTTACGTTGTGTAATTGAGCTGCATTTGCAGGGACTCCGTAGAAAAAAATCTTCTGGTAGTGTGCTACAATTTCTTGCTGCTTCCACAGACTTGGGCTGATTGGTAGAGGGATGTCAGCTGAGAAAGGTGCACGTGCTGAGGCAGACCTGGGCTGAGGCAAGACCTATGGAAGACGCTTGATGTTTGGAGTGTATAAATAGGACTCCATGAAGTGACGTAGACAGAGCTTGCTGGTACAGCTGGCTGTGCAATGCTTGTGGGTCTCTTCTCTTCACTGATCTTCGCTGCCCTGAAAGAGCCACAGCTGAGAACCTCTCCTGGTGTCCCTCCATGTCCCCCCTGCTGACTCATGCTGAGGCCTGGCTGTCCCTGCTAAGGAGTGCCACTACTCGGGCTTCATGTTTGGTACCCTGACACAACTGAACTACGGATGTATCCATGAAGTGTTTGTGAACAGATCGAGCTGTTGCTGCTAACCTGTGAACTAAACTAGCAATTTTCAGACAACACAGATGGGAGTTGCTCCAAAGAATCATTTCTAAACAGGTCCCCTTCCCCATATCCTATCTTTCCCATGACCTCTGGTGGGCGGTGGGCTAAAAGGGAAGGTTAAAACATTTAAGAAATAAGGTTTGAAAAAATTAAAGTTACTAACAACACAAGACAAAACAAATGGCCCAGTAGTTTCACAGGGGTTCACACGTTCATGGGACAGTTATTTATGTACCGTTATTACACAATGCTATTGTCTTACCTAATATTGACGCAGTGGCCAAGGCACGCTGGGTTGTGCACTCCTGGCTTCTGAAGAAGTCTGCTTTGCCCACCTTTGTTATCCTTCCCTATGCTTTGACTTCGTGCTTGAGCCTCTGACCGCAGTTGTCTTCTGGTAACTACTTCTGAATTTAAGAAACCCTTAATGCACTGCGTATTCCCAATTGGTTGCTGTGTTTTTGAGTATATGGTGTGGCTTGAACCTGTAGCTAGAAAAGGAGGAATGGAGGGAAATCTTAGAGGTTTTGTTTTTGTTTGTTTGTTTTTTTAAATTCAGTTATTTTGCTTTGTGACTAGGTTATCTGGACTCTAGCGAACAGAAGGTACCCATATCATGTAGACCCACAGTTGGTCCCCAAGTCATTATTCTATGCCACCATCGGTGTGGGTCATGATGGTGCTTTGTTATGGGAGAGACCTACCAGAAGCCAAGATGGAGATTGTATGCTTCTCATTCCTTTCCACATCCCAGGGTTGCAATGGTGCCTCATATGTAAATGCTCAGTCAGTGTTGGTAAAGGAATTCACAGATACAAACCGAAAGTTATTTATCATAGGTAAGCAGAGCTTACAAGACAGCTTAAAAGCTATGGGTCTGGATTTACCAATTGTATTAAAAAAATCAATCATACAGGATTTCGATTTTTCATTGACTCTACTGCCCTTCACAACAACTAGTTATCTCTTTCTAAAGCTTGTATCTCTAAGACACAGTCAAGAGTCGTGGTAGATCCCTTTACAACCAAATCATTTCATCAACAAGCAGGTGCAAAAAGAGTTCTGAAAAAAAAAAAAAAAGAATCCTTACGGATCTATATTAAATCTGAGCATCTCAGCATAGAGATGAATCCACTGGGATGGCTTGGGCCCGGTACCCTGGCCCTCAGTTACTTTTCTCGGCTGTACCGACACATTATCAAGGAAATGAAACCCCAGAGAGGAGAAGGTTGCTTTTTTGCAGAGAACATTGTCATGTTGCTTGAGGACACAACTGCTAACTAGAGCAGAGATCTGAGGAAAGCCACAGCTCTGCTTCCTTAGGACGCCTACGCAGTCACTCGGAAGATCTCTGTTTTAATTTTGTCCCTTTTATCCTGTGACCCAAAGTAAAATATTTCTTGGCATGTGAGCCAAAGAGGAAGGTTTCAGCATGTCTCATGGACCACAGAATTCTCCCAGGTTTGTATCAGCACCATCCACAGCTGCCAAAGAATGTTTGAGGTTATGAGTGGAGTTTATTAAAGAATGGCTTATTATTCTATCCCTAAGTTAGCTGAGAGTAGAAACTATAAAATGTGTTTTAGAAAGGAAGTGTGTTTTTTTCCCTATCAAAGTTAAACAATGTGGTGCAATTATACCCCGAGGTGAATGGATCTGATTTTGATAATGATAACCTGGCATGCCCACACGTCTATGCACTTTGGACTAGAGGAAAGGCACTTTGCTAAGCAACTCAGTAGTATGAGTTCTGATTCGAGGCAAGTCATTAACTGATTCGCTAACCTTCTATATTGCTCTGATCCGATAAGCCTGTTTATGAAGTACAAGATGGATCTGTCCCTGTTCTCCTAGTAACAATCTGCATGACCTTAGAGAAGCCACTTAGGTGCTTTATGTCTTCATTTGCTTATATATAAAGTGGAAATAACTGCCTCTGGGCTGCATATTATGGGATGCATTGCATCCTTCCTACTGAAAGCTTAATGCTCCAGAACTATGAAGATGGCCTTATGTAGAGAGAGTATATTACAGATTTAATAAGTTAAAATGAGGCCATTAGGGGAATGAATCCTACTATAATTTGCTCAGGAAGAGGTAAATGTAGACATGGAGACCCATGGGAAGAGTTTGGGGGACACAGCTTCAAGCTAAGGAAGAACAGGGTTAGGTGGCCATATATGGCCAAAGATATCAGTGAGGCAGACTGTGGAAGGGTTCAGCATAGAGCCTGGAAGGAAGCATGGACGCTCTGGACGTGGGTCTCTAGACTTGTGAGAGTGGACATGTCTTATTTTAAGCTACCTACTTTGTGTTGGTTCCCTATATCCACCGTAGGAAGCAAATTATGTTGAGGCTCAAATATAATTCTCGATATGAAAAATATTTATGGAGAATGTTATTTTCCTCTGTGTGTGCATGCACATAAAACTGTGTGCATGTGCATGAGTGTACATGCATGTTCATGTGTGTGGCTATGCTGCGTGTGCATATGAAGGCCAGAGGTCAACCCTGGGCATCCTTCCTTAGTACCTGTCCACTTTGTTTTTTAAAGACAGGGTATCTTATCTGCTCACAAATTAGGCTAGACTGACCTGGTTATCTCAGTCCCACCACCCCAGCTTAGGAGTTGTGTGTGCCACATAGCTACCTTCTTATTTGGGAGGTAAAGGTGGAACCCAGACCCCCAGGGTTGCAGGACAAACACTGGACAAATTGAGCAGTCTCCCTAGCCCCACTTTATCTCTTTTTTAACCCCAAAGGGCACACCTGAAAACTCCTCTAAAACAGACAATGTTGAAGAAAATCTAAGTTTAAAACTGTTAAGAATGTTTTTAATCATGAAAAAATTTGCTATATTTTAAACCTTTTTCCCCCCCAAGGAAACTTGAAAGTCTTACTCGTTGTACTTAGAATGTTAGCTTCTCTATAGGGTACCAATAACTAAAAATATAAAATTCTAAATTAATAGAGAATGAGATATAACCACAAACATCCCATAATAGATCTATTTCTCTATCCACTACCACAAAACAGCTGACACTGATGAAATACTGAATTGCAGTCTGGCACAAATATCCCTGTTAATTTAAATGAATCTTTAATCCAAAATAGTGCATGCATTTCAAAATTTACATTATGCTGTAGAGAGCACGTACATAGTAAAATGTTGCTCCTTCTATATTCTATATTAGAGAAATGGCCAGTGGAGGTATCAATAAAGCATGCGTGTGAGCATATTTTGTTAGTTGCTGCTCTTTATTTTCAGGGTTTTCTAGAGACTGAGTTGTTCAAGCCTGAGAGAGTCAAATGAGATTCAAAGGTGTTCCTGAACTCTAAAGGAACTTCAGAGGGTGTCTGGTTTCTGTCTGTTTTTATAGATACAGGAAGCAGAACATAGTGTCGAATGGCCTGTCGACAGTTGCACTGAGATTTGCCAACTGTATAGAATACAGGCTGCCTGACACCTGTCTGGCACTCTTCCTGTTCTGAAGCAATAGTAGTCATACAAACTTGCTAATCCTTGGATCTCTTGTTAGCTACCTCACCTTGTATATATATATATTTCTTGAATTATTTGAACATTCCTTTTCTTATTTATAAAATGTGTTGTTTTAAAAAAAAACAAAAAACAAAAAAAAACCAAGGTTGATAGAAGCCTGCACACAGTCAAAACCAAAATAGGCCACTGGGTATTGCCCAAACTGAAAAAATGTCCAGGTTCCCATTCTTTCATCCCCATGTCACATTAATTATGGTAGGTCCTTTTTTCTCAACTCATTCATCTCTCTCGGGAACATTTCTTCCTTGACCCTGAGGACCTAGTGCATGATCCGTCTTTCTGGCTCTATTAAATGTACATTTGTCTCACTCTGCTCCAGTCGCCTTGCCATTGGACTACATGTCCTCAATTGCAGAAAGCATTCATGTTTATTCTTACATCATATGGCTTAGCACAGTTATCAGGGGAGAAAGCTCTTCAGTATATGAACAATTAATATTGTTCACAAAGACTGGGGAGGTTAGTAAGGCCTCTGTTCTCATGAGTAAATTTCGTTGTTTCTGTAGTCGCTTCCAGAGCTAAGGTTGGACCAACTTAAACATCTATAAATCACTTTCTTTCTAATGGATCACTTTTACTGTCACAGTTATGTCTTGTTTGTGGCACCAATGGAATGTATGTGCATGTATTACCTGAGTACATGCTAACTGCGAGTGGAGGGAGCCTGCAGAATCCAGGGCAAGCATGCCCTAACTAGACAAAACAGCCCAGAATTACATTTTTGCTTAATATAAGCCACATTATACTAAAATTAAAAAATAAATTGTTAAAATATTGAAGATTATAAAGCTGTGGTAGGATATCTTTTAAAAGTCTTAACCCATGGTTTGGTACACTTGTTTATAATCCAGAGATAATGTTAAAACCTCAAAAAAGTTTTATGAACTAATAACATAGTGCCCTGAGCATATGTGGTCTAATTATGAGTTTGATTGCTAATATAGAGAATATAGAGACTGATTCCTCAGTGTGCTTTGGCTTTTACAACTAAAAATGGGAGGAAGTTGGTGCATTGCTGTTTTCCGTAGTTGGAAGGTGTCGATAGCTAGGTAGGGTTTACTCAGAAATGGGTGCTCAGTCACTCTGATGGATTGCTGAAGGATACAGAAGGATCTAGAAGAAACTAAGAACGTGGGCATATATTAACTGACAGAGTCTGATTTTAATAGTGGAGATTTTGAATAAACAGTGGACATCTTTCTTTAATCCCAGAGCTCTAACCATTACCCATTTCTGGGGACAACCTTTGAAAACCTCAAATTATTTCTTACCAACGGAGCTCTCCTCAGATGCTTCCTGAACTCTGAATCTCCCCTGGGATACATGGAGTTGAAGGTCATGATTCCAGTCACAGTTGCCTGAGAAATTTAATTTGACTCTCCTGTTGTGTACAGAGCTCTCCCTAGGGCACAATTAATCAAACCGAGAATGTGGACTGCCCTATGAAAGGACTCAGACCAGTGAGCCTGGGCAGTGCTTTCTAGAGGCAACATATAGCGCCAGCTAGTGCTACAACAAAATCTCACAATGACACCATTCAGTCAATTTTACAACACTCACCAAGACGGACACCCTTCTTGTCTCATACCTGTCATCTAAGGACACAGGAAACCTTTTGACTTGCTTTTTTAATTCACGTATTCTTTAGTTTAACTCACTGTCACAAGGCAAGCAGTTTTTGCTGTGAATGGAAAACAACAGACCACCATGCACACAGGTGATAAAGAAAACTGGTTTGTTTAGCTGAAGACATAGAACGTCTATAGGTGAGCTGCTCCCCCCCCCCCACCCCCGTGTGTATGATCGGATGTGACATGTCTTTAGATGAGGGGTTTTTCACTGTCAGCAATTCCTCCATGACAGTTATTCTCCAAAGAGGCAAAATTCTACCACAAAAATCAGAAAGAAAGAGAATTCTATTTGGCACCACCTTAGCCTGAGTCCAGGCTTATATCTTCAATGGTGTCTGGTATTTGAAGAATGCATGCTAATTATTTATATCCTCATTTAGAAATTTGCAAACCCATGCTCTTCTGAGTCTTGGACAAAATGATTGTTTGAAACTCTGTATCCTTATCAGGTGGCAGGACCAGAGTCACTGTTCTCTACACAAACGTGTGTACTCTCAGCCTCTCAGGGCCCTAGT
The DNA here is from genome assembly GCA_028551405.1 of Uromys caudimaculatus. NCBI lineage: Eukaryota > Metazoa > Chordata > Mammalia > Rodentia > Muridae > Uromys > Uromys caudimaculatus. The sequence continues at coordinate 14,265,190 of CM052714.1, read as the reverse complement.
GATCTTGTCTTCTGCATCTGTTGGAAAGCTGTTGATCCATTGAGGTTGTAAAGACTAGGCAGGAAACAAAATTCACACATAGGTAGAATTATCAGTATGACTATAGTTCTTTTACATTCCTGGAGAAATGTCAGCATACCTACCCCTCAGCAGGATTATACCAGACAGCTTCCAAAGGCCAATTCTGAGGTATATGAAAAGCATTCTGCTCAAGCCTGCATCCAGCACTTGCTCTTTTGGTTTTGCAAGGTGCTTGGGAGGAAACTCTTTGTTAACTCTCAAGTTCTTTCATTTGTTTGAGAACACAGAAGTTCAGGGAAGCTTTCTAATTTATTCAAGCTAATGTGTTCTTATCCCCCCCCCCCTTAATAGCAGTGCAAAGAATATTTTAGAACCAGGCAAGGAACTAGATAGTCTTTCTTTTTGTTTATTTTTGAATGCAATGAGGTAGGTTTGGACATAAAGTCATTAGTTCTCCCTCCCTATTTGACCAACTATTATCTGAAGACACTGATTTTGGATCCTGCAGGTGAGCCATTTTATATTTCTGCAATTTTTTTGAGCGTTGTGTGTGATTTAGTTATTTCAGTTATGACTTAATATTTGAATAATGTCACCCCTTTCCCAATTTTCCATAATTATAATTCATTTTGTCAGAATTTCCTTAATAACCATGTGCCTAAGCATAAGGAGAACACTTGGTCTACTCTGCAAAGCGTCTGTTAGAGCAGAGACACAGGAGGGTGTAGCTGTTAGCTACTGATTTGGTGTGAGGGGGGTACGCCATATGATACAGGATGGCTCTTGCCAACTAAGTCAGGAAAGAATTTTTATTTAACAGACTTCTGTTTAATGAGAAAGAGTTTTGATAAACAGTCTTGTCTCAGATGGATTAAACAATTGATTTACCGATACTGCTCCTGCCTTGACCCAGGGGGCCACCGTGGATGCCACTTAGGATATTACAAATGCTGTGCCATATGCATGTTGTCTAGCCCATGCTCCAAGCCTATCACCTTCCAGCAGATTGCTTTAGACAGGAGCTCTCATGGGCGAGGGATCTGCAATGCATATAAGCTTACTTGCTGATTTAATACAAGAGAGTCCTAGACGCTGACCTTGTCTTGAGTTATTCTGACTTGGCAGGGCTGTAATACTGCAAAGACCTGCAAATCCCTTTTTAACAAGGCTACCTGAACCAAATGGCCCTGGTCCAAATGCATGGAAATTTAAAAATGTCCAAGAGATCAATGACGAACAGTTTTAGCAGGAGGACTGATGCGGCACTTCACTTGGGTCTATTTATTTTTACAGTCAAGGTTTCTGTCTCCAAGTGAAGTAGCCGCTCTGTTATGACTTTATAAATTGATGCACCTATTATTTAAGTAATGAACTGGAAGAAGATATTCAATCTGAAGATGTTACGGGTACCAAATGCCCCACTCAAATCCCCAGATGTTCAATTATTTGAAGAAAATTACTTCTCTGAGCGGATTGTATTTTTAATTTTTTTTCCAAAAAACAGCATCGGCTATCCTAATGTCCATTGAGCCCTGGTCCTTGAAGTACCCCTAGGCATTGTGGGTCCACTAAAGTGGTTCTCAAGGCAAGAGGCAGGCCAAGAATGGAATGCAGGTGCTTCTGATTCTGCTTATGAATCCTCTCTTTCATCAGAAAGGACAAAGCCCTGTGATTTTCCAGGGTGGGAAAGAAATTGGCAACACCAATCATCTTGGCAGTTAGGAAGTCTAATTTGGCAAGATGAGCAGTGTGGACAGTGTAGAAATGATCTTACATGCTCATTATATACCCTGTCTAAAATGGAAGCCAAATGCACTCTGGTACTCTAGTGGCAGTTAAGTGAGCACAAATGGATGGAGAGTTTGCCTCTAACACACCCACATTATGGCACATTTAATATATCAGTCATCAAAGACATGAAAAGGGAAATATGCAAATGTATATATACATATCTCCGTCCAAGCAGAGGATGCACATCTACTGTTTTCTGCAGTTTCCTTCCAATTCCTGTATGATCAAGGTCAAACATTCTTATGAAGAAGCTTAAAAACAGCAAAGGGTTTTCAAAAAGGGGCTGTAGACAGAAGCAAAACTATTTTTGTGGAAGATCTGAGATTCTTATGGCAAACATTCCACTGTGTGTGTGTTCCTCATTGTAATGTGAACAAACTGAAATCTGTGGTTTCTAAGTTTATATTTATCCCATTTTCTATAATAATTATGATTCGATCATAAAAGACGCATAGACTAACCATAACATCTCAGCTCTGTATTCACATGCTGGTTACTTGGCTTGTCCAGGGTATTCTAGCTCTCGGTTTTAAATGTGCCAAAGTCATTATGAAGACAGATAAAGAGCTTTTCTTTGAGAAGGTGTTTGGAGAGGCATTGATGGTTGGGTGCATATGAAAAGGGGAATATGCTTTCATTTGGGGTTGGCAGGCATCCCGCCAAAAATGAAAATCAAGGTATAACCAGTTCATTGAATAAGTTGGGTTCTGTAGACTGAGCACAAAGCAAGGCAGTGTGATTTCCTCATTCAAAGCGCCTCTTCAGTCTGTTGAGTTATTTTGTGGATTAGTTCCTTTACTGCCCTTGGATGAACCTTCAGGCAGGTCATACCTCTCAGATAAGAAACAAATGGGCCCTTGTTAGGGAATTAAAACTTCACAATGATCCAATAATCACACAGCTCCAGCCCAGTCCCAAAAATTAAATGAAATTTCAAATGTGTATCCAGATACATCTTTACTGCACTATCTGGGGTCTGATCCAGATCCAAGTGTCTGTAGAAAGGTCAGAGGGGTTACCTGAATCTTTTCTAGATGTGCTTTTTGAATTCTGTGGCTTTAGAGAAGGCAAATGGTAGGGAACAGGAAGACATGCCTGCTTGACACTGCTGGTGAGCTGCCGTTGAGGTCTCATAGACATGGCTGATGGCCTATCCGTTGGGAGACTTGAGGAATGCCCAATGGGATCTACAACTATGGATGGATGACACTATGCCATCTGATCCCTGGGCTCTTCTGTTTGGGCACAAATATCTCGGCCCCATGATTCTTGCAGCTTGGTGCTCTGGAGGTATGCAAATAAGACTAAACACAGGAGGAGATCGTTTAAGATTTGGAACTGGACTTTTGGTCAAGAGAGAAGCTGAGTCCCTGACTTTGTTAATTTCCAAGCTTAAAAGAGGTCCCAGATGGAATAGAGGAATAATTCAGAGCTTGATAAAGCAGACTGGGTGGGGTTTTACTGACAATTGAGAACTAACCTGAGCTATTTTTCACTTTGCTCTGAGACAAAGGAAATGTTTTATCTTGCATTTTCCTTTAGCTATAAAATCCTGAGTTTTTATAGTGAGAATCACTCTTAAACTATGTCTGGATGAGTGGACTATTTTTCTGTATTACTAATTAAACACTGCCATCAAATATGCACTGTGAATTCTGAATAGCCATGTTTCTGTGCTGAGATCACTTCTCAGGGAATTCCCAGCGATCACGGAGAAGGGTCATAAGGAACCCCAGGAAAATATATGTGAAATAAATTGGAGAAAGCTTGAGGTCTTCCAGAAGTCTGGTATCCCTGATCCTGTGTGGGGCAGTGATCTGTGACAGGCAATCTGGCACCCGGTTGAGCACAGGCATAAAATCTGGGCGACCCAGAGGAACAAGAGACCGGAAAACGTTATGCCCACGCTCCAGGAGGCTTTGGGCTCCAGTCTCGGTCATGTACCATGCCTCCTCAGGTAGAGGTGTGGTCACACAGCTATCCCCAAGTTAATGAGATACCTAGAGGCTTAGCCACGCCCCTTCCCAGTTACTATATCTGCCTCACCTTTCCCAGAAAGGTGGAGGCACAATTCCATCCATGCCACTCTCCACAATGAAAATAAACGTCTTAGAATTATGGACTGTCTCTTCATCTGGACCTGCCGTGGGAAGTGAGGGATCTGGCCCTCAATTAAGGAGCCGAGTCTAATCTCTCACCGAGGGCTTCCCAGCATTCCCAGATGGTACCCATTCACCCAAGCCTAAGCAGCTAGCCCAGTGCCCTAAGCTGCTGAAACCAGGTCTCGTCAGGACCCCGAGCTGAGCTCTGGGTAGCCTGTCTGCAGCCCCCTGTGGCTCCTGCAGTGCCCCAGGCTAGAGAACCCACGGAGAAGGCTGCCACTCGTTCCCGAGAATGCCCCCCTTCCCCACCCATGGGCAGGGCCCGAAAAGGCTTCCCATAGCCCCCACTTGCCCATCAGACTGTGTGGGAAGAAACACCGCCACTTCCCTCATGACAGACACGTGGGGCTTCTTTCCACCTCGACAGACTTGTTCCAACGATCCTGTATCCTCATGTTATTGACCATGACTGAAAGCAAGTGGCTATAAAAACAAGAACCCTGGTGTATACTTGTGATCTTGGGACTTGAGAGGTGAGGACAGGAGTGTCAAGAGTCCAAGGTGATTCTCTAAGACATCGAAAGTTTGAGGCTAGCCTGGGCTACATGAGACTGACTCAGATGGGGTTGGGGGGGGAGTAGCTTCAGTGGCTAACAATTCATATTAATTAATGAAAGTAGCACCAGTTGAGTCCCATTCAAATAACATGGATACAAATAAAAGATACCCAGGCTTGCTTGCTGCAACACTTCGCTGAATGCCACAATCTGTCAGGTAGCTGGGCAGCAGCCAGCCAAGTACCCTGGAGATTGTTCTCCATTCAGTTTCTATATAAATGTGAACTGGTCTTATGTTTAGGATCAAGAAGTGAAGGATACACTACTTGAGAAGGAAAACCCTTTCTTATACTAGCACTTAGGTAGGAAGTTTCCATTCTTGGCTGTTTTTAAACATCTTTTTTTTCTCTCTCTCTCTCTCTCCATCAACATTGGTGTCCTGAGACTTTGTCCATAGCCTCAAGTCAGGAGATTAATGATCTGCTCCTAGAGTGATCTCAGCGAGCAATGGATGTCCACAAAGAGCAACTGTAAATCTCTGTGGTTAGGGTTATGATTCTGCAGCCCTCTGTGGATACCTGGGCTTTGCATAAATGTTGCATGTGCGGTACAGATGGCTTTCAGTGGCGTCTTTACGTCTACTGGTGTTTATAAGTTCTTTCAAGTGGTTAGGACTAATGGTAGAACGGTAGCACCTTCATTCTTTCCTCATAACTGTCCCTTCTACCAGCAACATCTGGAGCCTACATTTCCAGAGAATCCATAACTCCTCCTCGGCTTAGGCTCTTATAGTCAGGTTCATCAATCTACGGACACGTGGGCTGGATAATTCCTTGTGGTGGAATTTTCCAGTGCAGTGAAGAGCATTTTGCAGATACTAGAAGCAACTTTCTCCAGTTGTGGCAACCTAGAATATTTCTACGTGTTGCTCAATATTCTTGGGCAAAGAGAGCAAAGTCACTCTCAACCTGATTGGCGGTTGCTGTCTTTGACAGAATGTTCTCTCTCCTTCTCACTGTGTCATGAGTGTACTGGATGGAAATCTGTGTTTTCGTCCACAATCATAGCATTTATTAAATAACACACCCACAATGTACAGGGATGTCTTTGGCAGCAATTTACTGGACACTCCCATGATGCTAGGGGTTAACCTGTTATGGAGACAAAGAGGCCTAAGGGGCCAAAGCTGGGAGAACTGTAAAAGAGTCTGTGGGGTGTGGTCTTTGGAAGAGACGGTATTGCAGTAGCTGCAGCAGGGTAGAGCAGAGCTGAAGGACTGAATCTAGCTGTGGAACTGAAAGGGAAGGGTTATGTAAAGATGAATTAACAGGAGCACAGGTGGACAGGAAGTCCAGATAAGTGAACAGGTGGACAAACAGATGGCCGTTCAAACAGGCTACGTTCAACAAATCCAAGCCAAAGTCCTTGGAACAGTCTAGAATGCCTTGCCTGTTGATTCCTTAAAGTATGACTTGGTAGCCAGGTGACAGGTTGCTAGCAGTGTATTATCATTATGGGCTATTGCAGGGTCACTGATGCTTAGAAACAATCCTCCCCCAACCTGCGTGTGTGTGTGTGTGTGTGTGTGTGTGTGTGTGTGTGGTATGTCTGTATGGTGTTTATGTGTGTGTATGGTGTGTATGTGTTTGTGTGTGTGTGTGGTGTGTGTGTATGATGTGTCTGTATTGTTTTTATATGTGTGTATGGTGTGTGTTTATGTGTGTGTGCTGTGTGTGTTTATGTTGTGTTTATGGTATGTGTCTGTGCTGTGTATGTGTATGGTGCATGTTTATGGTATGTATGCACTGTGTATGTGTATGGTCTGTGTTTATGTGTGTATGCTGTGTATGTTTATGGCGTGTTTATGGTATGTGTGTGTGTGCTGTGTGTGTATGGTGTGTGTTTATGGGGTATGTGTGTGTCTGTGTCTGTGTGTGTATGGTTTTGCCTCTCTTGCTCCATTTCTCATTCTTCCCCTTGCAGTACTGGTGATCGCACTCAGGCCTTGTACACACCAGGCGAGTGCTCTGCCAGCAAACATTTTATCTCAAGTTGTTTTCCTTTAATCAAGAAAATTAAGTTTCGATGTCAAAACACATTTGTGTGTCGATTAGCTTGTTTTTGTCTCAAGCTTTTTTGAAGACATTTCCCTAATGAGACCTGTTAACTGGCATACAGATTCTTTAGGTTCTGTCTTGTTCTCTTGCAGACACTCTTACAAAAGGACTATCAGAGAAGATTCCTGGAACTGATCAGACTCCCACAAGCTTATTAGGGATGAGTGAATGGTTCCCACAATGTGACTAAATTTATTTCATGGCTTATAAGTGCATGTGTCAGAGTCATCTATTGGTACAATGGGTACAATGGATTTCCCCCTGGCAAGGAGGCCTCAAAGAGAGGACACTGGTTAGGATAACTGACTGAGGAAGTTGTCACATGTACTACAAAGGAGAGAATAAGAAAATAAAGACAAGACATGGTGAAAACCCAAGAGTCTGTGATAGTGAAGAACTCACATGGCAGGGGACTGATCCCAGTCCTATGGGAGAAAGACCTTCAACTAAAACCACTTTTGCCTCTGGACATGCAGTTCAGTTACAGGAAATTAAGTTCCTGTGCCAAAGGCATGTTCTCGGGTTATTAGCTTCCTTTTATCTGGAGCACTTCGGAAACTGTTTTCCTTCCTAATAATAATTAACACGGACGATTGACTTGAACAGGTTCTCACTTGTGTCCTTCTTGGGGCAGCTCACATCCAAGAACCGTGGCACAGGAAAACCGGAAGCTGCAAATTTCACTTCTGACTTGGCCCTTGATGACTGGTGATTGTCTCTGAGGGCCAGTGGGGGGTGGGGGTGATTTTATGCATTGAGCAAGACACCACAGCGCTGAAGGATGTTCTCATGCAGATGAGCAAAGTTGCCATTTTTTACTTAAAAAAAATTTTTTTTTTAATTTTAATTTTTTGATACTTTATTTACATTTCAAATGTTTCCCCCTTTCCAGGTCTCCACTTTGGAAATCCCCCATCCCCTCCCCCCACCCCCACCTCTATGAGGGTATTCCCCCACCCACCCACCTCTCTTCCCACCTTGGCACTCCCCTATACTGGGGCCTCTTAACACCCTCAGGCCCAAGGGCCTCTCTTTCCTCTGATGGCCAACAAGGCCCTCCTCTGCCACATATGTGGTCCAAGCCATGGGTCCCTCCATGTGTATTCTTTGGTTGGTGGTCCAGCTGCCAGGAGCACCGGGGGTCAGGCCAGTTGACACTGTTGCTCCCTCCATGGGGCTGCAGAC
>CM052714.1:14235049-14257317 GCA_028551405.1 Uromys caudimaculatus | reverse complement strand
CTTGGGTATTCTGAACATTTGGGCTAATAAAGAAATGTTCGACATCCTTAGTCATCAGGGAAATGCAAATCAAAACAACCTTGAGATTCCACCTCACACCAGTCAGAATGGCTAAGATCAAAAACTCAGGTGACAGCAGATGCTGGCAAGGATGGGGAGAAAGAGGAACACTCCTCCATTGTTGGTGGGACTGCAAGCTGGTACAACCACTCTGGAAATCAGTTTGGTGGACCCTCAGAAAAATGGACATAATACTACCTGAGGACCCAGCTATACCTCTCCTGGCATATACCCAGAAGATGCTCTAACATGTAATAAAGACACATGCTCCACTATGTTCATAGCAGCTATATTTATAATAGCCAGAAGCTGGAAACAACCCAGATGTCCCTCAGCAGAGGAATGGATACAGAAAATGTGGTACATTTACACAATGGAGTACTACTCAGCTATTAAAAACAATGGATTCATTTTTACTTTCATAATTAAGATGTTTACATTTAAGCTTTTTCAAGTGTGTGTGCATGTGTGTGCGTGTGTGTGTGTATATGTGTATGCGTGTGTATATGTGTATGTGTGCATGTGTGTGTGTGTGTGTGTGTGTGTGTTTGTGTATGTGTATGCGTGTGTATATGCCTATGTGAAGGTCTCTGAACAACTTTGGGTGTTACCAGCAGAGGCCATCCACAATTTCCTTTGAGACAGTGCCTCACATTGGCCTGGAGCTCACCAAGTAGGCTTGGCTGGCTGCTCAATATGCCCCAAGGATCCTTCCGTCTTTGTCTCCCCAGCACTGCAGTAGCAACAGTGTGCCACTAAGGCCCAACTTTTTACATGGCTGAACTTAAGTGTTCATGCTTGTGTGGCTAGGACTTCACCTACTGAGCCATCTCCTCCTCACCCCCAAATTTATGCTTTATTTTTAATTGGTATACAGAAAAATTGTACATATTTTTATGGAGTACCAAGTGACTTTCTGCTGATGGATTTTAGCCGTTCCAATGTAGTTGTTCAGGTTTTCCTTCTGGTCTCAGGTTTTCATTCCCTTATGACAAGTGGTGTTGGATGTTACTTAATGGCTGTTTCCCTTATATATTTGTTAAATTTTGGTCAAGTTTCTCTTCAGAATTTTGCCTGTTTTCATTGCTTTATTCTGTTTTCTGTTTTGTTTTGAAACAGTCGCATAGCCCAGGCTAGTCATGAACGCTAGATCTTTCTGCTTTCAGCTCACTTCCTTGTGTTGAGATTATAGGCACACACCATGATGCCTGGCTTGTTTTGTTGCCTTTTTATTTAAGGTTTTAAAACCTTATGATAATTCTAGATTGATTTTATTATTGTTATTCTAGATACAAGTTTATCACATATGTGATTGGCAAGTATCGATTCCATTCAACAGTTGTGTTTTCTTGGTTAAGTGCTGTTCACAGAACATAGTTTTTCATTTGAATAGTATTTAATTAACCAGGTTTTAAATGTCAAGAGTTGGGCATATGGCGCTTTGTCAAAGACTCATCTCCAGAACCTTCATTTTGAAGATTTTCCCCTACACTTATTTTCCTGTATTTTTACTGTTTTGCATTTGATGTTTCAGCCTATTATTCGTATTGATACTAAGTTAGTTTTCACTTTTATATACATCAAAACGTTTAGAGTTTATTTATTTATTTATTTATTTATTTATTTATTTATTTATTTATTTATTTGCCTATGGGCATCTTCTTGTTCCATACTATCTATTGAGGACATAGTACTGGATTGTCTTATGCCCTTGTCAAGATTGACTGCCTCTATTTGTGTCTTCCCATTTCTGGACTCTGAATTCAATTTCAATGATGAGTTTGTCTATCTTTTGACAAAACTACTGTATCTTGGTCATCCTAGTTTGTACATGGGTTAAGGTGAGCTGTAAACCTTATTTTTCAGAAGTACTTTGTCTCTTTCTTTGATCACCAGGTTATTTTTCTATCTCCGCTACTCCACGTCACCAGAATCAAAACTTCTCTGTATAACTCTACTGCATTCTGTGCTATCGTTTCATTTACAAGATGCTGAAGAACAAATGGTCGTTAACACACACACTGGGTTGAAGACTTGCCTCAGTAAATGTTAGTTGTTGTTCCTCTCATTCTGTCACCACCAGCTCTACCCTACAGGACACATAACAATTCAATTGTGATATGTCAACTGCTTTGAACCTGGAGGAAGGCATGCGGATGTTATCTTTCTGTTTTCTCTTTTGAGATCAGTGCTTACCACATGCGGTTCAAATCTATGTGGATGGAAATCAAAGGTTCCAGATGAGGAGGCCAGAGGATATCCCTGAGACTTCAGGGTGAGAGAAAGTTTATTGAATAGTACTCAAAATCTGACAAAAGAAGAAAAAAAACCTAATAAATGGATGAGACCAGAAAAATTCTGTTCATTTAAATACATTAAAAATAAACTGTGTGTGTATATGTCTATGTGCCTATGTGTGTGTGTGTGTGTGTGTGTGTGTGTGTGTGTGTGTGTAGGTGTGTATGGTTGTCAGAAGACTATTTTAAGTGTCAGCTTTCATCTTCCACCTTGTCTGTCTCTTCTTTGCCACTGTGTCACCAGGCTAACTGGCCCCTGAGCTTCTGGAATTCCTCAGTTTCCATCTCCTGTCTCCGTCTCCCATCTTCCTAGAGGTGTGCCATGATTACTGATGTGTGATGCTACACTCTGCACCCAGTTCTATGTCGGGGCTGGGGAGCTGAACTGCTTCCCATGCGTATGCCAGGTATTCATAGGCGTGTCCTATAGGAAAGGTAGACTTTGATAGATGATCTATAGGTGCTTAATTGTAGCCAAAGAGGGCTTCTATGGTTGGTTACACAACCTTGACTTCAGGTTCTCTGTTCGTCTAATGAAATTTATCTACCAAAAAATTAGAAGAAACCAACAAGGTAGGCTAGTGTTTTATAATCTTTTGTCCTTGCTATTTATTTTTAATTTTTCTTTAGACAAAGGTGTTTTTGTTTCTTTATTTTGTTTTTTATCGTAGCCTGGAGTTCATGAACAGCATGTCCGTGCCTCTTGGTCTTTTACACTTCAAATTAATCCCAGGGAAGCAACATTGATCTTAAGTGAAGGAGTTCTTAGGACAGTGAGATGCTCTGTGGGTAAAGGCACTTGCTTCCATCCCCTAAAGTCACAAGTTCAATCCCCTGGGCCCACATGGAAGGAGAGAGCTGACTGCTTCAAATGGTCCTCTGACTATCACTATTAAACAGACACACACACACACACACACACACACACACACACACACACACACACACACACACATAAAATATTTTAAGGAGTTCTTTGATTCACAAGAAACACTTAAAATTTAAATGAGTATTAGCCAGTTTGGAGGCTATACCCTGAAACACTTCCATTATCTTTGCTGCCATAGGGGTTTATTGGTGAAAGACTGAACCAGCAATTAAAGACGTTACAGATGAGGAATACACGCGTCCCCTGCCTGGTATCTGTTGCGGTTGCCCTTTCTTCAATCACCTACAGCTGGAGTAATTGGATCTTTAGGCACAGGTTAATGGGATAATTAGGCAAACACGATCAAACATGTACACGGTGAGGAAATGGATGAGTGCTATCTCCCAGCCTCCTGTTGTACGCAGTGCTTCTTGCAACCTGTTCTTCATTTCTATGGGCAATAAAGTAGGAGATGGATTAGCTGTGAGTGATTTCGTCTGTCAGTGGGCAGAAGTGGGGCTTGATTTAAATGATTTTTTTTAAAGATGTGGCTACCGGAAGAACTAGCTGGAAATGAAATGGACGAGGCACGCCTCTTTCATAAGCAAGCCTGTGCGATTTGACCCCCCCCACACCTCACAAAGTCCACTGGACATGGTGTTCTTGCTAGCATCTTAATAGGAAGCTCACGAGAGGCTCATTTGTCATAGGTCTTTCCCAGGAAATAGAAAATGACAGTTTCATGGAAGAATATAAGTAGACTCAGCAGTAATCAGCAAATAGGGCAAAGTTCATGAAGAAGAAAAGGTCAGGGACATTGCCTTCTCAAGACAAGTATGTCATTACTTTTTCGGGTCTTTATTGCTGAGTTCTGACGACTTTAGACTGTGTTATAAACCCTCATGAGAATATGGTGGTTGATTTACAATGTCTTTCCAGAAAGATCTACTCGCTGTGTGTAGGTACATGACAGTCTATGTGGCCAATTATCACTCTGTTTTAGTATACATCTGCTTGTGAGCTCTATGTTCTCCTTCCTGTCTGAAAATACCACTGAGTGAGTCTCTGACAGGAAACTGGAGAAGGCTGTGCAGTAAGTGAGAAGACACTGTTCAGAAAAGGTGCTGAGAGGGCCAGTGGGGTAGCGCACGTGCGCATGCACATGAGGGTGTGTCTTGGTTAAAGATTTCAAGTACCAACTTGAGTTTGAGTCCTAGGATCTGCGTGGTAGAAGCATGTCTGCCACAGCGTGTGTGTGTGGAGGTGGGGTAGCTACATAGAGCTGTTTCTCTCCTTGCAACTTTATGAGCCACACATGTCAATAGGCTTCTGTAGCAAGCGTCACTACCTGATGAGCCATCTTGCTTGACCTCCAATTTGAGAACTGGCCAAGATTTTTGTGGGATGATGCTTAACTGGGGTCATCTGGTGTCTTCCTCATGGTTAAATAGGAGTTAATGTGATGAAAAATTCAAGGCACAGTGTTATTCTGGACATAGCAAGGGCATATCGTGTCAATAAAACTTACTGATGCTGATGGTGACCTTGGGGCGGCCATTCACTGAGTATTTTTCAAGGTTTTCCACTATGAAATTACTCCTTTTCCTCTCACTATGTTCTGCTTGGTTTGGGAAAAGGTACTTTCTACAGTTCACACACGAAGAATAAAGTATTATAAATTAACTGGTCTCTATCTTCTTACGTATGAAAGATTTACAAGAATTATTTGGAATTCTTCACAATATTGGTATATTCTTTACTTTTTTTGTTTTAATTTAAAAATCATATATATATATGTGTGTGTGTGTGTGTGTGTGTGCGTGCGCGTGTGTGCATGTGTGTGTGCGTGTGTGTGTGCGTGTGTGTGTGCGTGTGTGTACCAGAATGTACTAGTGAATAGTCCATTTTACTTTGGGTTATCATCAAACATTAGTATTACTTTATCACCTTTTTGGATGGTTTCCTCTCTGTTCCCCTCCTTTCTTCTCTCCTACGCTTTCTTTCCTCTATCATCCGCTCCTCCCTTTCTTGCTCCATTCCTTCCATTACAAGAATTGCCTTCATTCATGCATATTTCCATCTCCGGTTTTAGAATAATCCATTTTCTGAGTAACCTTTTACTTGGAGAATGGCACTAGAAACCATGTCCTGGGTACTGGGTATGCTTGCCATTTGAGAAATGCCACTATTGCTAGGACGTTTCAGCAGACCAAGTAGGAAGTAGCTGTATGTATAGCAATACACACATTCAGGTATGTATCTGGGAGCATGCTGTCATCGTTACTTTTCTATGTCCGTGAAGAGAGATCATGACCAAGGCAACCTACTGAAGAAAACGCTTAGTAGGAGCTTACATTTCAGAGGGTAAGTCTATAACCATATGGTAGAGAGCATGGGAGCAGGCAGGTAGGCTTACATTTTATCTGCAAGTAGGAGACAGAGAAGAGAGACGGCTGAGAATGGCTTGGGTTTTTGAACCTCAGTGCTCACCTCCAGTGGCACACCGCCTCTGATAAAGTCACACCTCCTAATCTTTCCCAAACAGCTCCACCAACTGGGGATGCACATTCCCACATTTGGGCCTGTGGGGCTGAGGAGAGGGCATTCTCATTTAAACCACCACTCAAGCAGATGTCTCCGGCTCTAAGCCACTCTTGTGTGGCTCTCTTTGATGTCTTCTGCCCTTGCCTCTACTTTACTTTCCATGCCAACAACCCAGATTCTTACCATTTGCCATATATTTCCATGTGTATGTTTAGTGGTATCAAGATGGTTACTCTGAGCACCTGTGAGAACATTTTACCCGTAAAGTGCTGGTGTACAATTCCTCTCGCCTTTGTGGTTACAGACTCTGTTTCCAATGCTGCTTGCCTACACATTTGTGTTCTCCTAACCCTGTTTGTATTCTCTTCCACTTTGTCAGACTAGACTGTGTACCAGGGTGATTATTCAAAGCTCAGTATGGGAAGCTTTCAGAAGTTGTCTTTCGTGTATTGGTCCCCTATCCTTCACTGTGGTCACTCTGACCATCTTTGCCATCCTTTCTTGGGCTCCATGGCTGTACACTGGAGAACAAGAGCTGGGTAGGGCACTCGGGGGTTTATTATATGCCTTACTTCTGTTATACCCACATTCTCATTTGGGGCCCACTTCCTTCCTCCCCCCCATCTCTCTAGGGCTCATGTTACCCAGGCTCACTTCAAACACACTACGTAGTCAAGGATGACCTTGAACTCTCATCCTCCTGCCTTCTCCTCCCCAGTACTGAGTTTATAGGATCTATTATGCCTGGTTCATTTGTAGTGTTCTTCTGGTTGAACCCAGGTTGTGGTGCATAGTCTACACATGCTCTACCAACTGAGCCTCATGCTGAGTTCACAGACTGGGGATGTCTTGATGTGGCTGGTTTAATGGTAAAGAGAAAGAGTGTGAATGAGCAAGAACTACTGACTGTCTGCAGGCTTCACTGGGCCATCAGCTCTGCTCATCCATTTTCTAGGTCTAATCTTTGTAAATGTTCTGATGTCCAAATTTTGACAATTCAGGAATATTTTTAATAATTATGTCATGAGAGGATAAAAAAGATGTAGGGGGCCCAGAAGAATTTTAGGGCTGAAATATTCTGTGTGGTAACGAGGAATGCACACATTCAATGTCTGTCTAAACTCGTGGAGTGCCCATCAAGAGGGAGCCCTAATGTAAACCATGGACTGTCGGTGATGCTGCTGCTTGGATGGAGTTTCAGCAGTTACCACAGGCACACTGTCCTTCTGGTCAGTGCTTTCTTACAGTGTGTGTGAACACGCTGACGATAAATACAACAGGAAATCTGTGCTATCTGCCTCTTACTTTTGCTGTGGAGTTGAAAGTGCCCTGGAAATAGTCTTTAAAAAGGGATTGGTTTAAGACTTCTTTTCGTCTTCCCAGAGGCCTCATACCTGGCCTCCTGGGAGAGACCCAAGTCCACATCACGAGATCATCTAGGGTAAGTTCCTGAGGAACGTTAAGAACGATGTGTAAGGTGATCTGAGGATGGCAACCCTAAGCCAGCACAGACAAGTTTCCCGAAGTAGTTATTGGAACATTTTTTTATCTCCATCTATAATCCCTCAGACTATTACAACCCAGGTTTGCTTGCAGTATACCAATTAATGTGTATAGATATAGACGCTACTAATTGCTCCTAGATGTCAGGCAATTGAGTCTTGAGATGTATAAATTGGACTCAAAATTGATGATTATAATTTGTTTCCAAGTTCTTTTCTAGAGAAAACCCATTATTTCCTGGGAAGTAATTATTGTATGTTTCTAACTGCAGGTGGAGGCAGTGCTCTGTTGTAGAAGGCTGGTGTTGTGTTTAGATGTTTTGAAGTGAAATATGGGCAATACATAGGATGGTTTGGAATGCTTGGTCTTCAATAGTTTGTAATATATACATATACAAATACACATGCAAATACATATGCAAATGTATATGCAAATGTACCTACAAATACATATGCAAATACATATTCTAATCCTGAGGTTTTTCAGCTACAAAAATGGATGCAGAGCATTCTGCCTTACCTCTGTGTCTGTTATTGAGGCTCTTACCCCAACAATAAGTAAAGTCAGTGCTCAAGTACCTGACAAGATGCTAAATTCACTTGGACAGGACAGGGGAAAAGGGCAATGGGACCACACATTACAACAGTCTACTTGTAGATAAACTCATAGTCGATTTCCTTTTTATTTCCTGTGTTTGTTGAGCTGTCCATTATGTCAGGTTTTACACACATGGCACAGAAAAAGCACACATTGGTAGTGAACACCTCCAGGACAGTGGTATTTAAATCAGAAGAGGATAGGAGCATATGACCTATAAAAAGGGACAATAAAGTATAAAAAAGCCAGGTAGACCCTCTTTGTTGCACTCGTGTGTTAGGTATTGTTATCATTGCTGAAACTGAGTCCCTGGCATAAGCAACGTTGGGAAGTAAAGATTTATTTGGGCTCACAGTTTGGTGGTACGGTCCACCACATGGGAGAAGGTGTGGCAGAAGAGGTGGGACCATCCACAGTCAGGAAGCAAAGAAAGATGAACGTTGGTACTTGCCTGCCATCTCCTCTTCTTCAGTCTGGAATCTCCACCTATGCCCCCCACATTTATGATGGGTCTTACCTCTTTAGCTAAACCTTACTAGAACTATCATCAAAGACATGCTCAGAAGTTGTTTTCCACAGTGATTCTAAATCCGGTCAAGGGTTCATTGACCATTACCTATTGTAACACCCAAATGCCAGTATCTATGCAGAGAAAGAGAGAGATGGAGAGATGGGTATTTAGCCAGCTCAGGGCCAGTGCCAGCGGGTAGTGTCACTTTTGAGTGGAAGCATGAGAAGAGGAAGACAAGAATAAGATTGGATGAGACAGCTTCCATATCTCTCTCTCTCTCTCTCTCTCTCTCTCTCTCTCTCTCTCTCTCTCTCTCTCTCTCTCATGTGACTAGTACAAGCAATGGGGAACAAGGAAAAAAATCTATCAGAGAGAGGAGATGAAGGCTTTAGTTATGAGTAAAGATCATGATTTTTAAATGTTTATTTTAGTGGACTATTTACATTTTGGACCAAATAATTCTATTAGGGAAGCGTGTAGGTTTGCAGGTGTTTACAACATCTCCAACCACCACCCATTAGACACCAGAAGTGCTAATGTGAGATCCAAAAGTGACCTGGGTGCCTGTGATCACTAGTATTTGCCATTTTGTGGCTGATTTATTTCACAGGGTGACATCCTGCAGGCTCATCCATCCTGTAACCTGTGGGTACATTCCCTTTATAGCTCTCAGTGATGGTTCAGTGCATGAATATTTTCTTATCCATAGATGGATATTTGGGAAGCTTTTAATTTTTTGCTACTGTGAATAATTCTGCTGCACAAATGGGCAGACACATACTTTTGTAAGAACTCATTTTCGACTCTTTGCGGTTATTCTGAAGTAATCATATGCTAGTTCAATTTTAAGTTTTTCTAGAAACTAAGATGTTCTTTTCCACAGTATCTCTATTGTTTCACATTCTGTGCAACCCCAGGCACACATATCCCTTTCTGATGTATGTGGTTTGCATCATTAAACTCACAACAGTTTCTTCTGAAGATTAAAAATTTAAGAATATTCAAGCCATCTTTTTTCTTTTTAAAAATATACTACATTTATATAAATTACCATAGCCTACTTCATAGCTGCAACCATTTTATTCTCCTTTATCTTACATGTTTTATAGTTTTTATTCTAGCATTTTAGTTCTTGATTCATTTTAGGTTAATTGTACGACGGGTTTGTATTGTATATATGTTAGCCTCTATCACTAAAGTGCACATACATGTGTGTGTGTGTGTGTGTGTGTGTGTGTGTGTGTGTGTGTGTTCATAACACTGTCTCATGTATACCAGGATGATCCCATACTCATTGTAGCTGAGGATGACCCTGAACTCTGGGTCCTCCTGCTTCTACCTGGGGTTACAATGGTCAGCAAGATCATTGACTTTTCAAGTGAAGTGACTCTCTTTCTCTTATGGTTTGGGATGTTTGAGTCCAGAAATACTTGTTGTCCTGGGCCTGCAGCAAGGCAAAGTACCTCATGGTGAGAACACATAGTGATATAAATTATCCCACTTTATGGCTACGAAGTCAAGAGAATCAGGAACAGGCAGAGACTGGGGCCCTACCATTTCCTTGAAGGGCCTGTGCGAAGGATCCTCCAAACAGCCTCACCCGTGACAAGTCTAACTGTGACACTCTAAGGGGCTTGGTCATCTAAAAGACAAATTATAAAGAGTGAGATACAGGTTAAACTATAGTTGTTTTTCACGTATATGACTAGTTAGTCCTACAACAATATTGAGTCTTTCAGACCATAAAAATAGTATATTATAATATTTTTCCAGGCAGTGGTGATGCACGCCTTTAATCCCAGCACTTGGGAGACAGAGACAGGTAGAGCTCTATAACGTTTGTAGCCATCCTGGTCCAGGATAGCCAGGGCTACACAAAGAAACCCTGTCTCAAACAAAACAAAACTCAACCAAACAAAACAATACAAAGAGAAAGCAATATATTATCCCATTTTGAAGGTGCTCTTACATTTCCTTTCTCAGTAATGTCTTTAAGTAATCCTTCATACATTTTGTTACTTGTTTTTAAATATGCTCTTTTCAGCCTACTATAGCTTAATCTAAAAGTTTCCATTTTTCACATGTGCTGCTAATGTATAGGAATACAATTTATTTTATATTGTAACCTGTCCCCCCATGACTCTTATAATCATTTACCACTTCCAGTGGATGCCTGAGATTTTCTTCTCTGGCAGCCATGTCATCTTCTGAGGGGAAAACAAGGGATATTTGGTTCTCTCTGTACAGCCTGTATCTGTTGTTGTTTTTTGTCTTATTGCGATGGTCTGTGTCTGCACTTCTAGGTTCATTTTTATCTCTTTCTTTGTGTGTGTGTGTGTGTGTGTGTGTGTGTGTGTGTGTGTGTGTGTGTGTTTGCACACACACATGTAGGGGGCATTGTACAAGTGAGTGTAGTGCCTGCAGAGTCCAGAAAGAGGATTTTGGGACCCTAGGAGTTCCAGACACAGGTGGTTCTACCCAGTGTGGATGCAGGGATGCAAACTCTGGTCCTTGCAAGGGCAGTCCACGCTGTTAATGCCCCCCTCCCTTACCTGAGACTACACATATGATGAAGCTATGTTGTCTTGTTTCTGATCTCAAGGAACTACAACACAGTCTTTCACCCACCACTGGTGGATATTAGCTGCCTGTGTCTGTGGATGGCTGTTGGAACAAACCTGGTGAGGTGGAAAGAATTCCCACGAGTCTGTTCTGGGCACTACGGCTCTGGGTGGGACAGGAGACACGCTGGAAGTGGCTGCGCGTCTTCCCACACAGTCGGATGGGGTGGGCTGTGGGACGCCTTTGCAGGCCCTGCCCGTGGGTGGGGGAGGGGGCCATTCCCAGGGAACTCGTGGCAGCCGTCTCTGTGGGTTCTCTAGCCCGGGGTACTGCAGTTGCTGCAGGGTGCCATAGACGGGCTAGCTGGAGTGCAGCTGGGGGTCCCACCAAGACCGGTTTTGGTGGCTTGGGGCACCGGGCTAGCTGCTTAGGCTTGGGTGAATGGGTACCATCTGGGAGCGCTGGGAAGCCCTCGGTGAGAGATTAGATGCAGCTCCTTGATCAAGGGCCAGATCCCTCGCTTCCCATGGCAGGTCCAGATGAAGAGACAGTCCATAATTCTAAGATGTTTATTTTCATCGTGAGGAGTGATGTGGATGGAATTGTACCCTGTGGCCTCTGGAAGATGCGAGGCAGATTTAGTAACTGGGAAGGGGTGTGGCTAAGCCTCTAGGTGTCTCGAACATGGGGATGGCTTGGAGCTGTGTGTCACGCCTCTACCTGAGGAGGGGAGGTAGGTGACCGTGACAGGAGCCAAAAGCCTCCCAGGAGCGTTGGCATAACATTTTGTGGTCCCTTGAGGATTGTTCCACTGGGTCGCCCAGATTTTAAGCCTGTGCTCAACTGGGTGCCAGATTGCCTGTCACAGATCACCGCCCCACAGATGGCCTTTTGTAGTTCAGAATTCTGGTACCTGTTTACTAATTGGTGGAGAGATTTTATAATGAGTTTTGTTGAATAGCGAACATGCATCTGTTGAAATGATGGAGTTTCTTTTTCATCTTGTCAATACAGTGAATTACTTTGATTTTTCAAATGTCAGGGTGGCCTCGAATCCCCGTGATTAAAATAAAATGTCCTGGTGTGATGCAGTATTAGATCAATTTGCTCCTATTTTAAGGCATTTGATACCTATGAAAGTAATTTGTTAAATATTCCCTCCTTTCTTTTATCAAACATGTACTGTGAAATTTGTGCTTTCACCTCACTATTCTCTATAACCACCAGTGAACCTCAGTATTTTCTCATTAAAACATTTGACCCTTGTGTGGTTCTGGTATTATGAGTCTTCACACCATCACCGTCTTCCCAGTGGTCCAGACTGAAAATCAGAGATAACTGTGTTTCCACGAGCCACCCTTCATTTGGTGGCAGTGTGCATCTTCAGTGGTGTTCACTGTGTGTCCTTCCTTCTCCTTGCTGCCCTTGGTGCTAAGCTTAGAACATGGCCAACTTTTGCCTGAGCAAAACAGTTTACAGGCCTTGTTCAAATAAAAAACAAAACAAAAGCTGATTTAAACTCCAATAATGTACATCTCCCCGCATGCCCCTTCTGACTTGGATGAGACAGTAATGACGTTTTACAGCATAAAATTGGTTCTTTTTTTTTTTTTTTTTTTTTACCCTTCCTTCTAACACCTGCTTTTCTTGTAGTTCTTGCATTCATTGAGGTTGTTTTGGATTCCCTGTGCACAGAATGGACCAGCACACCTTGGCATCTTTATTTTTTTTAATTTCTGTACTTCCGGAGATTAATGTTCGATCCATTTCCCTTCACTTCTTGTAGACTTAATAGGCAGCATCATTACTTCAGTAAAGCAGGACAGCACATTCACAGTAAGAAATGTAATAGCTCATTATACCAACATGATTTCCATGTAATATATACCTAGCTTGTATGTTTTGACCCTGAGCTCCCACCTATGCCTAGCCCACATTTTTCTTAAGTCTCACGACCGTCTACATCCTCTAGAATACTCAGAAGTAGTAAATTATCCCTGCTAAGCAGACTGTGGGACTCAACAAAGCCCAGAAAAATGTGTTTAGCTTAATCAACTGTTATGGGAAATGGGAACCGTTTTCAAATTGCTTCAAAGGAAAACAAACCAACAAACCAGTAAACAAGCACTTGGCACAGAAACTCAGCTCCACTGAACTAAACATTTAAATGGAGAGTGTTGAAAGAGAGCGGGAGTAAGACGCATTCATGACTCGGCCTGGAAAACCCAACACGCCAGTAACAACCAACTCCTTATTTAATAAGGTTCGTAACAGAGAAAGTCCCTTACAGAGGAATTGTTATCACAGTTGAAGACCAGCTTATTAAGATGTTAATGCCTGAGGCAGAAGCAAACTGTTTCCTTAGTCTGCCAGAGGGATGGCCTTCCCAGGAACTGCCATAAACTACAGCACATGGAAATTAACGCATCATAATAAACGTATTTGAGATCTGGACTAGGCATAGATCCTAAGATCTGAACATGACTAAAAATATCAATAGGATTTACACACTGACTTGAGGTCAATATTAGCAGTATCCATGACACCGGTCTTTGCATATGGAAATCTATTAAAAGAGGTTTCAAGTGGAGGTGTAGACCTACAGCTGCTGAACCCCACTCCCCACCCCAGCACCCCTTTGAGCCCTCCTGAGGCACGCCGTTATTGCTTTGGTCCGAGTCTTTCCCACGTGAAGGGCCCTTGTTCGCAGAATGGACAGCTGGGCACCAGATCATCCACAGGTAAACAAGGACCCCGTGGAAAGGCACGCGCTGCTTGTAACACACGAGTCTCTCCTTTTCATTCCTCAGAATTGCTATCTGCTCTATTATGTGAACGCCAATCTCCTTGGGGGTTCCCAAGACACACCATTAAACAAGTTTTCTCTTTTAGACAACCTCAGTCAGCGTAAGGGACTTTTCCTTCCTTCCTAGTTTTCTAAAAGTGGAAAATCAGTGGTCCAAGGTTATGTAGTGAAATACTATCTCAAAACAAAAAATCGAAAACACTTCTACAATGCTGATTCCATAGCTTAATTAAAGTTTCAGTTGTTTCTTGTTTTTAGATTTTCCCCTACTTTTCAGATGAATTTTGACATTTTGGGAGTAAGCAAACATAAGCTTTAGAGGGCAGCTTTCACCTTTACCCAAAACCCTGTGTTATATACTGGGAAACCAAAGTCGGATGGACTATTAAAAAGTGCATACTCGGGCTAGAGAGATGGCTCAGGGGTTAAGAGCAACCAGGTTCAATTTCCCAGCACCCTCTTGGTTGTTCACCACTATTTGTAATGGCGGTCCCAGGAGATCTGATGCCCTCTTCTGGCCTCCATGGGCACTGCATGCAGGTGGTATATTTATATGTAGGTAGGCAAAACACCTGTCCAGACAAAATAAAATAAAATAAAATAAAATAAAATAAAATAAAATAAAATAAAATAAAATAAAATAATTAAAAGTGTCCATGCGAAGATCGCTTTAACCCTCAGCTGCATTGTCCTTAACAGGGCATGTTCTTTCTCTATCCTGCCCATAAACATTCAGATTCTATGCATGCCGTAAGGGCCTCTCACCCCACACATCCTCAGTGAATTCATTATCTTCAGACTTACATAGACCTTCCTACTTCTTGTCTTTAAGGGTGCCCCAAAGGAATGGAGACATGACTTGGAGTTTAAGAACTTTTGTTGCTGATATAGAGAGACCTTGAAAGCTTTTTTTTTTTTTTGAAGGTTCTAGCAAGGGAGCACAGCTACTGGGCTACCTTTGACCTTAGATCAGTAATTCTTCATTCCAGAAATGCTTTGGAAAGGGCCCATGTGGAGTGGTGAGGGAGAAAGGGGGCACTTGCCTAGCCATACAGAGCAGCCAAATCAACTCTGGTGATCAACGAGGTGACAGATGTCACAGCCAGATTGCCTTAATATCCTCTTAATAGCCTCCAGTTTGCTCCCAAGTTGAGAAGCTCACAATTGCCTGTGATATACCTCTGGCCGCTGTGAGCACTTGCACACACAAGTGCAGATGTATGCGCACACATATATAGAGGTACATAATTAAAAACCATTTTAATAGGATCCTTTGGATCTTCTGTAAAATGTATCAACTAAGAGGACTTATGAATGTATTGTGAATAATATATTTCTTTGTGGCAGTCTTTGTGGTAAATTTTTAAAATCTATGGAGGGTGAAGTATTCAGCATGGTATAGAAAATACAGCATTCAATCAATAAATTTACTAAAAATTGGCTGAGTTGAATTATAGGGGATAGAAACAGAAATGAATTTATGATATCCATTGTCTTTGGATAAAGGGTTTTTTCCCTCCTTTATCTAAAATATTGACTTTCCTGACTCAACCTCTTTTTTATCAAGATGATCTAGTAGAGGGAGTTAGCGAATCAATTAAAACCTCACAGTAGAAATTTTGAGCAGGCGAGTTAGCATCGAGGCAGAACACCTGCCACAAAGCACTCAGGAGGCAGAACCAGATCTGCAGCAAGTTTTAGACCAGCCTGGGCTCAGTATAGGGAGACCCTGTCTCAAATTCCCACCCCACATAGAAGGGGAGTAAACTGAAGGACAGTGAAGGACACTCCATGGTGGTAGCCACAGCCTCTGGACAGTCGGCAGCGAATACGTGGTAGAAAGCCCTGACCGTCAAAGGCTGCTTTAGGTAACTGCTTCATGCATATCTTGTCAACTGACTTTGGCCTCGGTGGATGCCAGAGGATAAGTTTCTGTGCTATCTGCATGAAAGAGGAAGATGGCATTTGAAAAGTTGATTTTGACAATGTGTCTGAAGTCAGAAGCTATGAATGTTGAAGGTGAGATCTTTGGAGACTGAGCGAAGTCCAGGCTCTGATTGAAAATGCTGTGCTGAAGCTATTTTGTATGCCTGGAAAGTGCTCAGAGATGAAGTTCAAAACCAAAGCAAAATGTGGGACCAAAAATAAGATGAGGCTCATTTATTTATTCCAAAGTTCCTTACACCATATAGATATGATTGTATCTATTGGACATATACAATATATGTTCAACAAAGTACTGAGAGAGATCAATGCTGCAAGCTGGAGGGCTGAGAAGCAGCAGGAGGAGCAGCAGAGTGGGTCACTGGTTACTAGACATTGGAGGCAGTTCAGTGACTGAGGCGCTAAAATCATCTCTAATGGGTCCCCAAAATAATGATGTAGAGATGCCCGGGATACACTCAATACACAACATGCTTACATGAAAATGTCCTTCAGGGACACAATGCCATGCACAATGAACATACACAGTGAAATTTCTAGCCAGTGAGGAAAATACGTTAAACTCCGTGGGTCAGACCCAAAAAGAAGGAATAAAATGGGGCGGGGTGGTATTTGGGAAGAAGGGTTTCAATGGATAAGGGAGGAGCCCTGAGGGGGAATTGGGGCTTGAAAATGACTGAAATCCAGTGTCTAAATGTATGAAGTTGTCAGACAATAACAAAGCCGTAGACTAGAAAAGGAAAAAATAAGGAAAATAACTATAAGGACATTTTTATTGCACATAAAAGTGCTCAGGTGTTTGCACAATGAATTCTCTATGCATCAGAGACTGGAACACTGTAAGCTAGGAATATTTTCTATTTCTATCATTGACTTATGTAATAATTATTAGAGCTGAGACAAAAGTAAAAAGGATTTTTTTAAAGGTGCTAACATTAGTAGTTGATACATTGCATAATATGAAACACAAAGAAAGGCACGTGTATTCCCTTAAAAGAAGTCTTTCACCCTGAACTTCTCAAAAGCTGCAGTCACATGCTGCCTGAGATCGCTCCAGGGCAGAGAACTCAGTGTTTTTATATGCAGTAACCCACAAACCGCTCTGACCCCTCTTCCTTACAGCCAAATAAATTGCAAGGCGCCCAGCTATTGCTGTTTTGGCAGCAGGAGCCCTGAGATAAGGATTCCCACTGTGAGCAGTGTGTTACCCTTTTACCACTATCTGTTGATTGAACCTCAAAGACGCTTTCAACCTGTGTGTGTGTGTGGTGGTGGGGGGCAACACAAGGCTTTCTATGTGGGCACGTGTAACAGGGAAGGACAGGGGATTCTCTAATTCTGTGCTTTGTGGCTACTTTTCGTCCTTAGAGAACCCTGTGTCCCAAGCACAGGCTCAAGCTGTGATGGAGGCTTCTGAGAATAGAGGAGACACCAGGTGCACACTGTAACTAGAACTCAGGGGAAATTATTGGATTCTAGTAAAGAAGGCAATGGAGGGTCAAATCCAGGGCTAAGTAGGTGAGAGCCAAATGCCTATTAACAAACAACTTAAACCCATTGGGTCACAGGTGGCAGGAAGTTTAGATTATCAGCAAAGGGAACTATAAAGCCCACGGGAAGCACTCAGAACTTGAACCTGTGATCAGCTATGGATTTCCTCAGTTTGACAAGGGTCGGGTGGGGAGAAAGTTGCAGAGCACTGAACAAAATGATAGCTCTCTCAGATGCCCAGGTGCCGAATGCCTTAGCGCTAACCCTTAGTCAGGTCCCCAACATGCCTATGATAACGTGAGCATGGGTAATATTTAGTAAGCTGGGTCATTTGATATCAAGAGACTGATATGCATGATTGTGTAGACTTTCCTGCAGGAAGGTCTTGATCCCTGGAGAGCATTGGCATGCTAGTTAAGAGGAGGCATCTGGGGTGGACAAGATCGCTTTCCTAAGAGTGCGTTTTCCTGACGGCGGTTCTTGACTTTTGAGGTATCTTTGAAGAGCCCCATGAAGATAAAGCAGGTGTGACTTGTAGGAAGATGCTACTGGGACAGAGGGAGCAGTCTGGCATTCTGTCACTAACAAGGCCCTGGTGGCCCCCGGGGTGGTTATTCCACCTGCCACTGAGCAGAGACATGGTTATTTGACCCTTACCTGGGGGGGGGGGGATTTAGAGTTGATATGAGATCATGTTTATTACCAGGCTTCTCTTATGGGTTTTGTAACAGATGCTCTGTGGGCACTGTTTGTATGCCTCTTCACATCACCTGACTGACAGTTGTCTACCGAGTATCTCTGCTCTTTTCCTACTATGGTCAATGTCTGGGTTTTCAGATAGGAAGAAATATCACTGGTAAGAGTGAACATCTCCAGCAAGAGCTCTTAGAAAAGGTCTTCCTCTGACTCCCTACGGGTATGTGGGTATGTCCTAAGCTCAGGGTGAGGGTTTTCCCCCAAATTATTATTCTATTTGGTCTACTGACACATCTTTGGTTTAAAGAGAACCGACTTTAGCTGTGATCTATCTCATGGATGGTTACATGAGAATCCAAATGTGTACCCACTTTATCCTTGGGAAGTAGCTATCTAGAGGCTCAGAACTTTGGCAGCTCTGCTTTGAGATACATTGGAAAAGCAAACGTGATCTGTTAGTAATGGTTTCCACGGAAGAAAGCAGGAAATTGGACAATGTATGACCTTGACTTTGGCTGGCTCTATTACTTTGCACCCAGGTTACCTCAAATTACACACTACAGCTGAGATGCCAGAGAGTAAAGGAGATGCCATTAGAATCTGCACAATCTATTCCAGTCTCTCTGTTCTCTCATTGTAGCATCCAGCCCAGACCTTTCATTTTTGATCTCTATTTAGAAAATGGGGTAATAACATCTAAACATGCCTTTTCCATTAGTCCCAGACATGACTGGGAAGGACATCTGGGATCAGCTCACATCTCCTCATCTCCCCTCCGTTCACTATGCCCACATATTACCTGGGGAGTATTATAAGGACCAGGACGATCCAGATATAAAGCCTTGATATTGGAATTATTAAATTCGCTTTTGGAGGGGGTTGCCTTTTGGAAGACAGGACGGAGCCATGGCTTTCTGGAGGCATTTGCTAATGGCCCATTTTCCAAGGACACATGACAAACAGGAAAGTGCCATGGGCTGGTGGGAACGTGTCTCACCTAGCAGATGTTAACATAAATTACAGAAATGTCATGTAGATGTCTATGAAAACTCAGGAAAGTCGTTACTTTCCCGGGTCCTCAGGTTCCTCAACAGGAAAAATGGAGTAAAAATTTATGCTTGGGATCTGGGAAGCTGTCTCAGTGGGTAAGATGCTTGCTGTGTAAGTGTGAGTGCTTGAATGCTCCTGTGTGCATGTGTGCACATATAAATGAATGTGTACACACACACACACACACACACACACACACACTGTACAATTTAAGGATTTACTTTTTTGTGTATGTCAAGTTTACGGTAGAATGACTAGTAAAGATAATTATACATACATACTAAGCTTTGCCATGAAAAATATTCTATAGATTAACCTAGGGTAAATTCCAATGACAGGAATTGAGAAAATTTTGTCTTAAAAATCTTCCAGATTTCCTTAGAAGTTGTTACAGTGTTTTCAAAGTCACTGGGCCTGACTGGAGCCTTACCCAATAATGTTAAATAATAACAATTTCTAAGAATATAAAATAAAATACAAAGACTTCTAGAAGTTATTCTACTCCAAACCTATTAAGTTAAAATGTCTGGGAGTGGGTCTTAGTCACTTGCATGAGATAGTAAGTCTTCTAACTCTTGCTAGAGATCCCAACAGCCTTCTTCCTGAGCGTCATTTCAGTTGAGGAATAAACAAAAGGGGGTCAGATATCACCTTGTTTACTTTTAGAACCAAGAGGTTGGGAGAGATGACTGGCACCTGTTGGGTAAGCCTGTCTCTAATGCTGATCCCCAGGCTTTCCCAAGTTCCCCATCCATATTAGCAATACTAAACCAGGAAGGTCTCACCAGAGCACCCCAGGTTTCTGGAACTGAGAAGGGTAGCATGCAAGCTCCCTAAGGGCCTTCCGGAGCACCAGGATGTGGTGGAATTGCCTTGGGCAGTGTGTCTCTTTGTTCCTTTTAAAGTCTTAAGTTGGATCCTTTCACTTCCTGTGGGTTAGTGAAAGGATTGCTTCACAGGAGGATGGGACTGTCATACCTAGTTACACATACAAAGAGAGGTTTTATTTTCGAGAACAAAATCCCCGAGAGCATGCCCTGTGCATATCCTGTGCAGCTATGCTCCAGTACTTTAAAGTCTGATCTAAAGTGTCTATGTTTCTGTTTAGTCAATGACCACAAACTGTCAAAGGTTTATTCCTGTCCCACAGACTGAGACATGACAGGCTGGGGTGTGTGTGGGACTTGACTGTGGTGCAAAGATGGAGCCAAGAAAAGTTGGAGGTCTGAAAAACCATGATGTGCCAATTTTCTCCCACACCATCAGCAGGGCCCTTGAGATTGCTCAACCCTTCACCCCAAACTATGAGGGACCAGGGTGGCAGGGGTCTATCTTTCCAACACCCTCTCTGTCTATCTATCTATCTATCTATCTATCTATCTATCTATCTATCTATCTCTATCTTTGTATATGTGTGTGTATCTATGTATATATGTGTGTGTATATATATATATATATATATATATATATATATATATATATATATATATATGTATGTGCACATGTGTGTGGGTGAGTTTGCATGTGTGTATTTAAAGGAAAGCGTGCCTTTCGCAATCACTATCCATCCTTATTTTTTGAGACAGGGTCTCTCATTGAACCCAGAGCTCTATATTTCATGCAGACCAGCTGGCCAGCTAGCCTTTGGGCTCCCCACATCTCTGCCCCTCTGGCTATCCATCCCTAAGCACTACTGCTCTGGCCTTTTACCTGGAAGTTAGGGATTGACACTCAAATCCCTATACTTCTGAAGCAAGTGCTCTTCTCCCTAGCCCTTGCTCTATCCTTTCCTCTTCTGAGATGAGGTCACACTGGGTAGTCCCGGATCCCTTGGCACTTGTCCTATGTCTCAGAATGATAGACTTGCACATCTCTTGCCTCTGCCTCCCAAATGCTGGGCTCATAAGCATGGACCACAATGCCTGCCTCTCAAACTCTACAAAATTAAGGAAAATATGTGTGATGCTTCTCTTTGTAAGTTTTTAAATATTAATAAAAATAAAGAAGACGGGAGAAGATACAATACCTGGATATGCACACAAAATAATAAATACCAAAAGAAAAGCATTACTATTGAAGAAAAGAAATGACTTGGAAAAAATCCAAATGGATCTTTTCCTATGGCACCTGAGAGCCATAAAATGTAGGAAGCAGTTCTATTTCCAGTTGTAGGATTTTTTTCTTAGGCAGATTATTTGCCAGTAAAGCCTAAGATGCAACTGCTCTTATCATTAGTACCACCATGGCTTAGGTAATACATAATACTAGGAAGTTAGTTCAGATGGGGAAGTTAAAAACAAGAACTGGAAGAATGAGGTATTTTCATCTGTGGAAAAGACAAGTGGAGAAGCTGTGTCTGTCACTTCTAACCCCACCTCTCCACTGACAAGATTCCCTCACCTAGTCATCACTGTGAAGTACTTGAAGTCTAGTTTGACTTGGTTCTTGGTTGCAAGATGTTTGCAGCGCATTTTTAGGTATGTGTGTGTTTGTGTGTGTGTGTGTATGTGTGTGTGTGTGTGTATGTATGTGTGTATATATGTGTAATAATCAACAGAAAGACAGATCTAAGTAGGCACAAAAAATAAATGATCTACTTTTAAGAGGTAAAACTGTACGGCTGAGTAATGTGTAGAGGGACATCCAGTCTCACTGATAAATACTCCAGAGAAAAGACAGATAAAAAACCACCTTGCATCTGTACAATTGGTAAAAAAAACAAGGTCAGACAGTTTTATGCAGGAAAAAACATGGAAAAAAATAGTATCATCCATCACTGCCAAGTGATATGAGGGCTGATCCAGCCCTTTTGGAGAGGAATTTAATCATAAAATGATGTTTAAAATTCCCTGAACATCAGCAAATTTTGTCTAGACTTTTTTTCTCTGTAGGGAAAACTTGCACAAATATGTATTTTTTTTCTTCAAGAAAATCTACACAAAGATCAAATGCTTCGTCCAATTACTGGTGATGGCTGCAAAGAGTGGGCCATCTCCCACTCTTTGCATACGAGAGAAGTAAAAGTGAGAAGGATGTTATGCAGATAAACAACTAAACCCTTATTTAGAATCATGGATAACATGAAGCTGTAATGACAAATGATGAGAAATGCAAAATAATAGTTGCGAAATAAAATTTACACACATGAGAAAGGAACCAAATCTGTTCTGTTTTTCCACAGATGCGCATAGAGGTAAGAAGAGTCTGGAGTGTAGACTGAGTAGGCAAATCTCAGATCTCTGAGATGAGTCACAGGGAGGGAAAGAAATGGAGAGAATCTAACAGATGCAGTATCCTTCGAGAAAGGAGACAGGGAGTGAGAACGGGGGGGGGGGGGGG
>CM052714.1:14207757-14234949 GCA_028551405.1 Uromys caudimaculatus | reverse complement strand
CAGCTCCAACATGAGTATCTCAATTCTTCCAAGCAGTGGTGTCATGTAACCTGTTGCCTGAATCTAGAATAAAATATTAATAACACCAAGATGGAAATGGTGAAATGTCTGTGCCCTAGTCTGTCTGTGTCTGACTTCTTAGACCTGTCAGAAGGACCGTACTGGCTGGTTATAACTTGACACAGGCTGGAGTTATCACAGAGAAAGGAGCTTCAGGTGAGAAAATGCCTCCATGAGATCCAGCGGTAAGGCATTTTCTCAATTAGTGATCAAGGGGGGCGGGCCCCTTGTGGGTGGAGCCATCCCTGGGCTGGTAGTCTTGGGTTTTGTAAGAAAGCAAGCTGAGCAAGTCAGGAGAAGCAAGCCAGTAAGTTACATCCCTCCATGGCCTCTGCATCAGCTCCTGCTTCCTGACCTGCTTGAGTTCCAGTCCTGACTTCCTTTGGTGATGAACAGCAACGTGGAAGTGTAAGTTGAATAAACCCTTTCCTCCCCAACTTGCTTCTTAGTCATGATGTCTGTACAGGAGTAGAAACCCTGACTAAGACAAGGACCAAAGGTGCACGGTGCCCTCTATTCCTTTCCTGAACTTCTGGATTCTGTCTGAGTAACTAGAAGATGAAATGGTTAGGAAACAGGATCGCTATCTCTGTCTCACAGTGAAGACCAAAAAGAAATCCAGCTCCCACTTCCTGTTTCAGAGATGCTCAAAAAATAGATCCCCACGCTTACCAGTTGAGTTTACTCAATGCAGATACTGGGATGTATCTAAAAGCCTTAAGTAATCATTTGAGAAATGGTAACAAGTCAGCACATAAGTCAGCCTGATGAATGTCCATTAAAATCATTACAAGGTTTCTAATATGCTAAAGATAAATATAATGGAATAATGGCAGTGAGTGTGTTTGTATATTAGAATTATCATGGTTTCATTTTGTCATCCCCTTTCTAACTCTAGATCTCAAGTGGATTATCAGTATTTTTACAGACAATAAAAATATAAAAATAGCAACTAACAGTAATCCCCTTCTAAGGTGCCTGTCAACCATCTAAGAACTTCATGTACTTAAACTGTTTGCAGCAGAACTATGGCAAGTGCTTTGTAATTGCCCCTATTTGTCCTGTTGCTGAAAGTCTGAAACAAGTTGCACTTGCGACTCAGTGGTGCCCAGAGTCCAGGTCCAATGTGCGCTCTGTCCACCTGCCACCCCTTGTCCTGATCCCACACGGGGAAGTGGTGTTCTAAGACTACTTCATTTAATACATTTTGTTATGAAGCTTTTGAAGTAATCAGAATTAACAGACAGTCCACCAAATGGGAGAGAAAAATGTCCAGCTACACTCCAGACAAATAGTATCCAGCATTTACAAAGAATTAAATATCTTTAATTTACAAAGAGTTAAATATCAAGAAAATAAAACTGCCAGTCAACAAATGAACTGAATAAGCATGAAGGAGGAGGAGGAGGAGGAGGAGGAGGAATTAGAGATGGCTTTCATGCAAACTGCATACTTTTACTTCCTTGTTCCTCATGCATGTGAAGGATGGATGGGAAGGATAGGTGAATGGAGTCCATGCTTAGGTCGAAGGATGAAGGGATGGATGGAAAAATGGGCAGTCGGATGAAGGGATGGATGGATGGACGGACAGATGGGTGGATGGATAGATGGACAAGCAAATGGACAGGTGGATCCACACACCAAAATTAAACAGACTAAAAAATCTGTTGATTTTTCCAACTCCATGAACTTCTATCCAGTTAGAATAGGCAGAATGAAAGCTAAGAAGCTTCTGATCAAGCCCATGCTTTCAGTATCAAATATATTCTATGCACTTACCTTCCAAACAAAAAAGTCCACGATAAATTTAGGACTAGAATAGCAATTAGCTTTATATCCTCTTTCATAACTGATGTCTACCACGTGCATCAGTTCATTCTTACCCCCTTTTGTCTAGCTTTTCTTGTTCTCTTTCCTTCATATTGTACTCATGTGTACATTTGTGTGTGTGTGTATATATATATACACACACATATATACACACATACCTACATAAGCAGTACATATACATTATACATAGTAAACATTATAATAATATACATGCAATTATAATATAAATATAATATATAATAATTAAAATTATTTTACATATAACATAGTTATATATAATATATATTTGTCTAGATTCCAAATATGAGAGAGAGAACGTGTGGTGTTTTCTTACTGAGACTGTGTGACCTTACTTAATATTATACATTCTAAGCCCGTCCACTTCCCTACAGGTTTTTAAATTTCACTCTTCTTTAGGGCTGAGTAGTATTCCATCATATCTATCAAATCCTCATTGTCCATTCATCTGTTGATGAATAACTAGGTTGACTGAGTTCTTTGCTATAGTGACTAAATCATTAAGCACGAGGTGCAGATCTCTCTGAAGTAGGGTGTGGGGTTGTCTGGGTAAATGCCCAGGAGTGAAGTAAGCTGACTCATGTGGTTGGTGGAGCTTTACTTCCTTGAGAGCTCTCCACGCTGATTCCCACAATGCACCATGGCAGTATTAATTCTCACCCCAGCATCAGCGAGTAAAGATCCCTTTCTCTCTACATCCCCTCCGGCATTTCCTGATAGATTTGTTGATCGCCCGTTCTGACTGGGGTGAGTGGTATCTCAGAGCAGTCTTAATTTGCATGGCTCTGATTTATAGGGTTATTGAACACTTTTTAGAATAGTTACTGGTAATTTTAATTCCTTTTTTAAAAGTGTGTAGCCAGCCTGTTTTTGACTGGTAGTTTTACTCTTTTTAAGCTTTGTAATTCTTTGTAAATTCTGGATATTAGTCTGCCTGTTAACTCTTCTGGTTTAAAAACGGGAATTATTTATTTATTTATTTATTTATTTATTTATTTATTTATTTATTTATTTATTTATTTTGTGTCTGTCTCTGTCTGTGTGATCATTTGTGAAGATCCCAGTACAAGTTGCTGTAGTTATATCTCTTCTCCCACCACGTAGGTTCAGGAAATTGAATTCATGTTCCTAGGTTTGGTGTGACTGTCTATACTAGCTGAGCCATCTCTCCAGACCCAAAGTTTCTTAAATACCAGTGATGGGGTCTGAGTCTGCTCAAGCAAGGAGCATAAAGGCAGAAAGAGTCTGGAAAATGAAAAACAACAACAAAAACCTCTTTAAAACATGCACACTCAGTTCTAGAACCACGTGGCAAACATATCATTTAAAAGAGAGAAAATAAATAGCTTTGTTAACTTGACTACTTTTTCCCCCTGAGAAAACAATAAAAAGACATAAAAGAATGAATTCCATATTAGCTGTGTGGTTAGCCACACAAACATGTGCCGCATCTCATACACCAGACACTGAGACGGTTCCTGTTGAAGGCCGTTCTTGATGGAGCTTGAGGAGATCATGGAGTGCAAACTCTTCACCCTCAAGTGACCTACGAAGGCAGCTATCATCTACAGTGAGATCTTGGCTCAGGGATGAATCAGTGAGATGGTGTCTTCCATCAGAGTGTGGGTGCGTGTGGATACACAATGTATGTGCCCACACTCACACGTATCCACCCATCTATACATACATACATACATACATACATACATACATACATACATACATACATACTTTCCAGATCACACGCTCACACCCATCCATCTATATATACATATACATACATACATGCATGTGTTCAAAATCATACACTTACACAATTATTTACACAAACAGCAGAGGGCATCAGTGTGCGGCAGTTACCAGTCATTTCCATGTAGAGACTAGCATCTGCTCTTCTTAGCATTCTGTAACTCAGAAAGTTGCTCAATACTTCAGTGACCATGAAAGTCAGAGACAGCCAGATGCAGGAGCAAACAGGATAGGACAGGTTTATTATTCTTTGTTGGGTGGTGATAGCACACACCTTTAATCCCAGTACTTGGGAGGCAGGGGTAGGTAGATCTCCAAGTTTGAGGCCAGTCTGGTCTACACAGGGACTTCTTTTTTTTTTTTTGGTTTTTCAAGACAAGGTTTCTCTGTGTAGCCCTGGTTGTCCTGGAACTCACTCTGTAGACCAGGCTGGCCTCGAACTCAGAAATCCGCCTGCCTCTGCCTCCCAAGTGCGGGATTAAAGGCGTGCGCCACCACTGCCCAGTTACACAGGGACTTCTAGGACAGCAAGGGCTATACAAAGAAAGCCTGTCTCAAAAGACAAACCCAACCAAACAAAAAGATCTATTATTCATTTTAGTGTGCAGTTATGTGTGAGGATTCTAATGCTTACAGGAAACAAAAACAATAGTGGAGAAATACATGAGCTAGTTTCCAATCTTAACTTAAAAACATCAAGTGTCTCTAAGGCATATATATATATATATATATCATAGAAAATATCTAATGATACTGAAAGACAAAAACAAAAACAAACAAACAAACAAAACCAGGAAAAAATAGAATACTGTGGTTAATTTCTTGTGTCTGGGCTTGTGTAGGCTATGGGATCCCTAGAATAATACTCGCCCTGTGGTGTGCCTGGACCTGGAGCACTAGAAAAACTGGACTCAGAATAATGGGCAGTCTATCTAAAATGGAGGCCAGTTTCCAATCCACCAAGGGTCTGAGTGGAGTTTTAGGTAGAGGAAGAGCACTGCCCATTTTTGCCGGCATGTCTGCTTAGGCTGGGCTATTTCCTTTTTTATTTCTGTGTGAATTTTCAGGCAGAGTCCCTCTTGCTGCCATGATGCCTGCTAATCATCCACTTGGCAGGAATGAGAACAGCCCTCTCCACAATGACTGGGCTTCTTTTTCACCAAAGACTTCAGAACCTTGCTCTTTGCTCACCTTAAACCTCATTCCAGCATCCACCTCCCCATCTTGATCAAGGCCAATGTCCTGGTAAGTCCTTTCAGGATGCTTTGAAGGTACTTGCACGTTCTGGATGAGAACGTGTGGCCTGGGACATGCTATTCTTAGCAACATCAAGCCAAATACTTGCTCTGTAGCCGTCACATCTAACGAGATGAGAATCCCAGGATAATTCTACATACATGAACTGATCAGTCATAAACATGTAAGTAGATTCAAGGGGAAAGGCCCACAAGCATGAAGAATAAACTTTTATGTGAATGAGATTTTATTCTGGGAGATGCATAGGTGTGTGGATTGTTGTCTCTAAGACGCCAGTTCCAGAGATACGGTGAAGCTAACTAGCGCTATGGGTGTGTACGTGGGGCCTGGCTAAGGGGGCGGTGCTAGAAGCCACACACAAGGGACTGCTAAAGTGTAACAGAGCAGGGGAAAACAGTCCAAATTCACTGTATGCTTGCATGAAAATTCCACAATGAAGCCTCTTAGTTTTGACACTTAAGGATAAAAATAAGAAAAGTGAAAACAAAGCAAAACAGAACACGATGCTCAGGAAAATATAATCATAAGGCTGACGGAAATGCAAAGATAACCCAGGACCTCAGGGTGGGATTTGATACAAGGATGGATGAATTGAAGAGGACTCGAGCTGAAATGAAGATGGAGTTGAAAAAGGAAATGAACCCAATAGTCTAACTAGAAAACAAAGAGGAAAACCTTATAAGTAAAGTGAATCAAGAAGAAGATAGAACATCAGGTCTCAAGGATAAAATAGAGGGTCTGGACCAAGTAATCAAGAAACACACACACACAGAATGAAAACCCAAGAAAGGACCACACAGGAAATGTGGGACACCATGACAAAACAAACCTGTGAGTTCTATGCACAGCTGAGGGAGAAACCCAAAGTCAATGGCGTATACTGAATCTTTAACAGGATCATAAAAGAATACTTCCCCAAACTAAGGAAAGGCACACCCATACAGATACAAGAAGTACACCACACACCACAGAGACCAGAAAAAGAAATCCCCACAGCATGCCATAGGGAGAACACTGAGTAAACATAACAAAGAAGATGTATTGAAAGCTTCAAGAGAAAAAAAAATCTACCAATTTCTTTAGCCACAAAACCCATTTCCATATTTCAAACTTTATCTACTTAAGTCTTCTTAATTTTTTTCAATGAAAATCCTGAGGAAACAGAAGTCACATGACTGGCCTGGCAGCTATTCTGACTGTGCTTTACCATCGTGGGCTTTGGGTCCATGTTGATGCTGTACTTCTACCTCCCACAAGCACTGAGAAGATAATTAAGAAAGAAAAAGATAGCCAGCACCAAGTGGTGCGGAGGTTGGGTGCACGAAATGGCAGATGGCTGAACCTCAACAGTAATTCATAGACCGTAGCTTTTTTTTGACTATTTGTGTTACTGTGACACCATACTCAAGACAGGGTGGATCTGAGGAACAGAAATTTATCTCCTAGTTGTAGAGACGGAACTGTCCCACATCAAGGCACCAGCAGGTTCACCCCAAAGTTGCAAGATCCGTTGTTGCATCTTCCGGAGTGAATAAGCAGTGTGTTCTTTGTGTTAGAACAGGAGAGGGGTGGGGGTTGAGTTTCTAGACCTCAGCTTATAAGATGATGCCAACCTCATTCAGGGACGATCTTCCCCTCGCCTCTACGCTGGAAAACCCTCAGAAAGACACCAACAGGCATGCTTCACCAAACTCCTAGATTTTAGTCAGGGTGAGAAGCTCAAATGTCACAGTCTCTAAAGCAGTATCTAGAGGTAAGGTTTCTGGGGAGTGACTGAGTTGTGTAAACTTTGACCTCGTAATCCATGAATGACGTTATAATTTGTTTAAGACTTATTGAGAAGTGGTGGGGACTACCGGATGAATCGGGTCACTGAGGGCGTGGCTTTGTCTTATCATGACCCCTTCCTCTCAGGGGCTGCCTCCTGTCCTCCACGGAGTATCAAACTAAATCCCCACTGCATTTCCCAGCATGATGTTTGTCTCAACACAAATGACCAAGGAATGAAATATCTGAACCTACGAGTCAAACCAAATCTTCTTCCCTCTAAATTGCTGCTGTCAGAGGCCGTCCCTCGGCTGTGAAATGTTGCCCAGCAGTCTCCATTTTTTTCGGTGATCTCAGTCTGCCATTCATGAAGGAACTGCCCCGTCCTCTCACATTTCTCCCAACCAGACCGAGTCTACTGAACTCCCTTCCTGCTACAAGAACTTTGTTAAACTTCTAGATGCTTCATCAAGGATACGCCAACGCTAACCTGTTGTGGTAGCCCTTGAAGCACCTCTCAAGTGTCGTGTGGTAAACTGGGAGATCTTATTGAGCCTTTAATAAATAGTAAATAGCCAATTACTCAAAGTAGCTATTTACACACTGAATTTATTTTTCCTGGCATTTTTAATGTCTGATTAACATTTTCCTCCTACAGCTGGAAGATACTTACACAGAATAAAGCATTCCCTTATTTACTCTCAAGTGGGATATATGGTAAGTGTGATCCCTTTAATGTGTGTCACTTATTAGCAGGAGAGAGGCGTTGTACAGGTGGGATGCTCCATCACATGCCAATTAGCAGGTGGCTTAGAGGGCAGGAGGGAAAACCCTTCCATCCAGGGGATTGTGGAAACCACAAAAGGAGAAGTTCAGCTACAGGAAAATAGAGAAAATGACATTGGGATGCCTGAATTTGGAGACTGGGGACAGAGCTTTAAAAAGTAATGACAGCTCTGGAGAGACATCCTTGGAGAATACTCAGAATAGAAGCCTGGCAACTTCTGTGCAAGAGGCAGTTTCTATTTTTAATCACAAGAACGCTACAATAAGTTAGACCTAAAGGTGAACTTTGTTAATTTAATGAAAGGGCATTGTACAAACGAGGAGACTGAGACACAGCAATCTCCTACCTCAGTATACTGTAAATGTTCAACACAGGTGTGAGAACCAGTGGAAATAGATGTGAAGTCTCCTGTTCCACCTTATGTCCTAAAACCCACATAGCAGGATTTCTTGCTTTTCCTCAGTTGGTCCCCTGATGTCCAACACCAGAGTGATCCAATGCTTGCCGCTCATATTGGAGTGAGACCTAAAATAAGCTTTATAAAGAGGACCATGCAAGGTTCACACAGCAACAAACACCAAAAGAAGATATAAGCCACCAGAGAGGGCCAAGGCTTCAGAATTAAAACATACCTTGACGGGGCAGTGGAGTCATGAGGGTGACTATGTGGCTTTTACTCAAGGGCAGGGTTAGAGTTAACCTTTGGCCTGTTGAATTTCTTGTTTTATTTAGTTCTTGGCAGTCAATAGTTTCATTCTGAAGGACTCTGTGTTAGGATAAACCCAGGATTCATGAACTATCTGCAAACCATAGGTCTCTGTTGCCAATCTCTTCCAAACTGCGGCATAAAAGTGCTGCAAAAGCAATCGTTTGTTCAATCATGGAGGAGAAGTGCAAAATACGTATTTATTGGATGGATAAATAAAGATGCATTTGTGATGATATAGACTGTATTCTATACACAGAACCCAGCCAGAGATATCAGTAATAGTTGAAGTTTCTTCTTTGCTGGTGACCAAACCAGACATCCCAAGTAGCAAAGTCCCTGACTGTTTTATCCCCAGAAGGGGGACTGTTTCCTAATTGGTCCAGTTCAGAAGGCATCTTTTTGCTTTTCTAATCTGTACAAAGCACTATATACAACCACCTGCAGACTTGAACACGTGTAACCTGTGATGATGAAGGCAGAGACTATTGTGAGCTTTATACCACCATAATCTAGCCGTTTAAAGGACTGTTACTACAAGAGTCACTCAGTAACTGGTGAGGGGATCCTAATAACTTTGTGAGGATTAGGTTTTCTGGGAGTATGTTCACCCCTTTCCTATGCACATAATTTTCTTAGACTTTGAACCGTTTCACTGAGGAATTAATAATACTCATTTTATTACTTTAGTTTGTCAAATAATCTTTTATGATTATGTAGCGTCTTTGAAGACATAGATGCATCTCTTTGTCCTTAACATAGATTGGGAGTTTCTCAAATAGTCAGTAAGTCCTACCAACATGTAAGACTGTATCATCTTTAGGTGAGAAGTAGTGAGACATTTCTACTCAGCCCTTTTCAGTTTCTGGCCTTGAGTTCAGAATCAGTTTTATTAGTCATTTAGGGAAGCAGAATGAAATAACTGCAGCATGGAATGAAACCTTTGGAGGTGTCAGACCTTCCTCACTTTGTTGGTGGAATGGGGGCTGATTTTCCTTGGTATCCTGGTGTATGTTTTTCTAGAGGTGGTATGCTTCTTTTCCTTCCCCATTAATTGTAATTTTATACACACACACACACACACACACACACACACACACACACACACACACACACACACACACACACACTTAAGGTTCATGAAACATAGAGGAAGGAGGGGTATAAGGATTGATTTTTTTCTTATTGAAATAGATTCTTTTCTCACCCAATATACCCTGATTCTCGTTTCCCCTCCCCTTACTCCCCCTGTTCCTCGTCATTTCTCTTCCTTTCAGGCTTGAGTCCCTTTCTGTTTCTCACTAGAAAGGAATGGGCTTCTAAGAGACAATAAGCAAATGTGATTTTTTAAAAAAAATATTTGACTTTATTATGGAATATCTTTATTTTCTCTGTCTATAGTGATTGGAAGTTTTGCTGGGTATAGTAGTCTGGGATGGTTTTTGTGGTCTCTTAGAGTCTTCAGCACCTCTGTCAAGGTGCTTCTGGCTTTTAGAATCTCCATTGAGAAGCCAGGTGTAATTCTAATTGGTCTGCCTTCATATGTGACTTGGTCTTTTTCCCTTGCAGCTTTTAATATTCTTTCTTTGTTTTGTATGTTCGGTGTTTTGATTACTATGTGATGAGAAGGCCTCCTTTTCTGGTCCAGTATATTTGGTGTTTTGTACATTTCTTATACCTTTATAGGCATCTCCCTCTTTAGGTTAGAAAACTTTTCTTTGATTTTTTAAAAAGACATTTTCTGGCCCTTTGATCCGAGTTTCTTCTCCTTCTTAATTTATTATTTAGGTTTGGTCTTTGCATAGTGTCCCAAATTTTGTTTTATGTCAGAAGTTTTTTTGGATTTAACATTTTCTTTAATGTATCCATTTCTTCTAGCATATCTCCAATGCTTGAGATTCTCTCTTCCATCTCTTGTATTCTGGTGGTGAAGCTTGCTACTATTGTTCTTGTTTGAATTCCTAAATTTTTTCATTTCCAGAATTCCCTCAGTTTGGGTTTTCTTTATAAATTTTATCTCCATTTTCAGGTCTTGAAACAGTTCATTTCCTTCAAATCTTTGTGTTTTCTTGGATTTCTTTAAGGAATTTACTCATTTCCTCTTTAAGGACCTCTATTGTCTTCATATAGTTGGTTTTAAGGTCTTTTTCATCTGTTGGAATATTCAAAACCTTCTGTATTAGGGTTGCTGGGCTCTATGAAGGCATGTTGCCCTGGCTGTTCGTTGTGTTTATGTGCCGGCCTCCAGGCACCTGAATTTGGGATGATCATAGGTCTGGGTGCTGATTTCTGGGTTTGTCTTTGTTGGGTGAAGGTTTTGTTCCTTGGTTTCTGTTTCCTCTCTGGACTTTTGGATTGCATGTTGGCTGTGTGTTGCTTCTTTACCTAACCTGCTCAGCTGGTGTGTTCACAGAGAATGCCTGCTGGTGTTGGAAGCTAGGATACTGGGATGAGTTGGTGGATGGAAGGTTGGGAAAGGTCTTTGTGATCCACTGGGAATGGAGTCAGAGAGGAAATGGAGACCACAGCAGGATTCCTGCTATAGAACTGGGAAGGAGACTGGGGGCATTGGATCTCAGGAGCATTAGAGGCTGTGGGGGTCTGCCTTCAGCCTATTTCTTGCCTTGGGAGAAATGGCTCTTGGGTTAGCAGGGGTGCCTGCTGCGTTTGGGGGTCTGGTTGGGGAATGTTAGAAGGAGAAGGTCTGTGGTATCTTCAGGAGATGGGAGTGGTTGGGGAAGGCTGCTAAGGACATTCTACTGCAAGGCTGGGGATGAGACTGAGGGATTGAGTCTGGGAACACACACACACACACACACACACACACACACACACACACGGGGGTGGGGAGAAGGTTTATGGGAAGCCTACCTGGTTTTCTGGCATGTGTAGTATGTGGCTGAGCAGGAATTACCTGCTCCAGTTGGAGGCTGAGATACAGTGACCTTCGAGGGTTGCTAGGGCATGGGCTGTGGGATCCGCAGGAGATGTAGGCTGGGGGAAGGGAGCCTGCAGCTGGTGTTCTGTTGCAGTGTTAGGGAAGAAGCTTGGGTTTGGGTCTAGGGGAACAAAGAGAAGAGAAGGTCTGAGGGCAGCCTATCTGGTTTTCTCATAAAGATTGATTTTAAGAGCCACAAGGACAAGGGAGTTTGGTGAGAGACTTTGTCTCCTTGGGATTTCAGAAGCTACAGCCATAACGTCTTACAAACACAGCTCCCTAAACACAAGATAACTGAGGATAATAATGGACATACTAACTTAGACTGGAAAAGCCCAGGTGACTTCAACTCTACACTAAGAACTACAGGCAACTTGGGAGTACTGAGGTCAGGAGACACAGTCTTCCCCTGCGGAGTTTGATATCAGAGGAGATGGTCCCCACTGCATTTGCTATTCGTACTCCCATGATCCTCTACACTCTTCTGGGCAAGCAAGCATCCATGCTGTCTGGCTTGTGGCATTCTTCAGTCAGCAGCGAGGTCTGGGCAGAGTGTGGAGGTGGGAGAGGAATCTAAGATCTGGCTCTTCTCCTGACCCCATCTTCTTTCTTGCAAACTCATTTCAAAGTTGTATGGTGCATGCTCCCCTCTGTCTAAGATTTCATCAAGGCCTTTGGACGATGACTCCTCTTTCTAAGGACCAAGTTACTCCTGTAGTTTTTCTAATTTTGCTCACACTTTTATAAGAAGTTATGACTTCCTGGAGTGTTCCAACTCTCCCATCTTGCAGCTAAGAGACAGCTGGTCCTACTCTAAAATAGTAAAGATGTGCCCTGGATTATACTCGGCCTCTTACCCACAAGGGGATTCTGTTTGGACGGTGCCTCAGTTTGATCTTCTAGCTACTTCCATTTCTAAGCCCCATTGTCAGTCTTTATATCAAAATATTGAGGGATTGTCTCAGTTCCCTAAATTCCAAGGTTTGATGCAAAGTGACCTTGTTCCCTTGGGTCTAATAATGTTGCAAATTACTTCAGCTCCCATCCTGTGTCCTCAGAAGTCGAGACCCAGAATTTCTTGGGTCATCTTCCTTCCTGGGACATGAGGCTATCCTAAAGATAGCATTCTACCACTTTATGATTGCATTAGGGCTAGGCAGCCTATGTTGTCCCTTGTTTATAATTATTAAGACTGGGCCCACACCATTTCATTTGTTGAGACAAAAAATAAGACTCCTTCCTATATTATGTCAGCCAAAACTTCCATCTGCTCTTTGCCACCCAGGGTTGGTGCCCTGGTGTATATATTTTATAAAGTTACTGGCCCTTGATCTAACAGGGTAATAACTTTAACAGACTAATTCCTTAAGTTTGGGACCTTGGGTTATATAAAACTAAATGAGTTCCCTGATGTTATCAGTCTTATAAATCCAACATTCTGTTGTATTTACATAAAATGAAGGTTCATTAAATTTTATCTTCCTTCTACTCTATCCCCAAAATAGTATTATAAATTTTCTTCTCCTGGAGTTCTTAATGATTCAGAATGTACTCTTTCAGGAGAAAGACTGACAGCTCTCTGAAATATAGGCACGTTTTCCTTAACTACACAGTCTTTTCATAAAATGCCTGGTTGCTACTTTTTGTGAGTTTCTCTTAAATCTCTACATGTAAAACAATAAATATTAAATGCCAACACACAATGGATTTAAATACTTACATCTTTCTATCTACATGCTAGGAATGAGGTCTTGCTCAGGGGAAATATTCACAAGCAGGTAAAAGACTACTGAAGAAACCAGGCTTCTTAAATTTCAAGTTCAAATCAATAATAGCTGGAGACTTGATCCGTGTATGAATGGAATATGAGAACTAGACCCTATCAGCATGGTAGTGACTTGGGGAAGTAATCAATGAAAAGCTATCAGTCAACCATGTACCTGATGTTGAGTTCAATCGTAGTAATTATGAGATATAAGAGGGGCTCGTGGACACATGTGCAAATAGAGAACACACTAAGGGTCTTGCTGAGGATAATGAGTGTGTCACAGATGCTCTTTGGGAGGTCATACAATTATGTTCACTTGTTTGTGAGAGAGGTGTTCTTATGAGAATACACAAGGAAGTCTCAGACTATCCATAAACGACTTTATGACCTAAAAATTTCCAAGCCATGAGACGGCTCCACAAAAGTTATTAGAACTTTAAATTGTTATAAGATGTCATTACCTAACATGTTTCGGTGCAGCGTTTAGAGAGTTAAGGGGCGGAACCAGTTATCTCCTTTTTAATTTGATAACGTATCCGAATAGATTCATAGAAAACATACCAAATAATGATCGTCAGATTACTGAGTCTGCTCACAGTAATTGGAGAACTGGGATTGTTGAAGGTCCAAAGGTCATGGCGGTGCTGATGTTGGTATGGATGATTTGGAACCCAAACACATGACTCATTTCAGATTATTTCCTTTTATAAAGAAATAAAGACACACTATTTTATCAGCAGCCCCCCCCCCCCCCCGTTCCACCTAACTGTCATCACTGAATCTTTCAACTTCCTGTCTTTCTGGCCCTAAGTCCAACTGTCCTCTGAAGCGCCTACTAGCTGTTCCGTTCATGTATCCAGGACACGAACTTTCCATTGTCGCTTATTTTCCTAATTTAGATAATTTAAGTTAGATTATAATCTCATTAA
Source organism: Uromys caudimaculatus (assembly GCA_028551405.1). Lineage (NCBI taxonomy): Eukaryota > Metazoa > Chordata > Mammalia > Rodentia > Muridae > Uromys > Uromys caudimaculatus. Next base: position 14,221,140 of record CM052714.1, on the reverse strand, counting down.
ATGGGCATCAGAATGTCCCAGTCTTCTTCAGTTCTCCACTGTCAGCTTTATTTGTCCTGTAATAAATACTTTGATCAATAGACCGATAAAATAAAGTATAATATAGTTTATTAGGCTTAACCTGATCCTGCCATTGTATTCTAAGGTATTCTTATCTGGGAAAGTCAGGGCTGTTGTGCAATTAGCATTGCCTGGTTATCTTCATTGTGGTAGACCTCTGATATTGCAGTCACCTGATACATACTATACGTGTATTAAGCTTGTTAAGTGTGCTGTGCTCTTATATTCCACCATGTATGTATTGAATTATTGAGTGAGGACGGACGCTTTCTCCCCCAGGATGACTTGTTCTGTGAACAAAATTTGAATGAAGGAAGGAAAATAAGTGAATGAATCATTCATTGCTCACCAAATATCTTTATACCCCTTTATTTATTGAACCCGAATCTTCTACACTATAGATTAAGCATCATGCCAGAGAGTAAAAGGTTAATTATCAAGAGCTATCAAGCTTATTATCAAGTTATTTCATGAGTCATGCTTTGTACTGGGGAGTGGGTTTCCCATTTTAAAACTTCAGGCTTCTCTTGATTAGACCTCTGATTGCTGGTGCTATGCTTCTTGGTACCATATGAACCCTGTTAAAGGAACTAGGTTCGATGCTAACATCCTTGGTAAGTGATGAAGGATTTTAAACCGGGGTGCATTCTTTATCAAAGCCCATTGTTATTTGGGCATGCGCCCAGGACTCCAGCCAGGTGGGTGGTCAAGAACACCTAGACCCCTGGGTGATAATCCTTCCACTTTTCCCTTACCCTCCTCTACAGCCATCAGTATGCCTGCGAGTTTATGTTCCTTCACCCCAAAAACCTCCAATGTGGGACAAGTTTCTCAATCCTCCTCCTGTAGCCCTTACTCAGTTCTGAGATATCACTTGAGATACAGCTTCCTCTGCTCCTTCCCGTGTATTCCCTCCTAAGTATTTCCCAGGCCCTAGGCACCTGCCCTATCAAAGTAACCTTACACTTACATGGTTCTTGGTACTGGATTAGATTTCTCTTTAACCATTAGATGCTAAGTTTCTTGAGAGTGACTACTCCTCCATTTCATCATCTTCTCCATTTTTTGAACATATAGATGGATGGATATCAGTCTCTCAGCTACGTACATATCCTCTGATTCTATTTGGAGTCCCCAAATAATAAAGAACTCAATTGAGATTTAGAAAACCCACAGGTATTTAATTTATTCTGCAGGGTTTTGGAAGGGTACATGTCACAATGGAAAAGGAGGGCTGAAGGCAGGGAGAGAGAAGGGAATTGAGGAGATCAAGAGAAGGTTTATGTAGGTAACAGAAGATGCATTTTCTCTAAATGTGCTGGATCGTTACTAAGGGAAGAGAAGCTGCTGAAAATCCAGGAGCGTTTGACAGATTCTTATGGTGTGATGAGTCCCACCGGAGCTCAGGTGTCCCCTTGTTTGCCTGCCTCCCTGATGTGTGAAAAAGCACTTGGAAACACACACATATGGACCAACACACACCTGCGCAAGCTTGTCAAATTGCAAGGAGCCACATGGCTGAGGGAGTGTGTTCAGATCCCTGAACTACCGAGCCTTGTTCTTTAATGAAACCAAACGCCACTGTTTCTGACTTATAAATTTGCAATTTTGCAAAATAGTTTTTCGTGAGAGGGCTCCTGATGACTTACGAAAAGGTATCTTAAATGAATGGATGCATTGGAGAAGGTGGAAAAGTCAAAGATAAAACAGATGTGGGGACCAAGCTGGAACATAAGAGGCACTTTGCATCTTCCCAAATCCCTGCAGAGAGCAAGCAGAGAGGGTAGGATCCCTTCAGAGTTCCACTTGGCTTTAGAGCAGAGAGCTCTTAGGTCCTTAGTGTGCTGGGGCACTGGAACCTGTGCAAAGGGCACTGGGTTCAGAAGTGAAGAGAATCGGAGCTTGGCTGGAGCCTTTCATTTCCTCTGTCAGAGGTGGAGCAGCTTTGAAGGCGCTGTTTCTGGAACCCACCGCACGTGCAGCCGTGCACACATGGCTGCCTCCTCAACTTACAAGAAAACAGGTCACTGAGACCCACCTAGCTGTAGTTCGTCAGCTGCTGTGTACAGTGCCATGGGCTGCTGAGACAAAAGCTAGGTCCCGAAGGGGAAATGAATTCATCCTTTGTTCTTTGGGCTTTTTTTAGCTTTCACCTCTAAGATATTAGAAAGGCAGGTTTCGCTTTGAAATGGACGCCTTGCCCACACCTAAGCCAATGGCACTCTGGATTTCCTTTTTGGCCTTCAGTTTGTTTGTCTTCACTAGAAGTGTGAAGTTGGGGGCTTGTCTATCTGAGGCTTAGTGACAAAGACAACTGTTCAGTTACTACTGGCTGAAAGTCAACTCCCTCCCCCACCTTGCCCCCCAGTTCTCTGAGTTTAGAAGCATGCTGCCAGCTTCCTAGAGGGAAAAGGGATACCGAGGCCTACACAAGACCTTATAACCTGGCAGATCTACCCTTTATATTTTTGCTCCAGTGAGGAATTCCAGTACAGAAAATGTAAGTGAAAGCCAGGATTCTAAACTGAACATGGCACTAATGGTACCCAGTGGGTTTCCTTGAGGTGTAAGTAGTAAATTTGTTTTGTCTGTTTTCAATCGTGTTAGTCTCTAGACAGTTCTGTCAGAGGCCAGATGCAACAGAGAAAAATGTGATTGGATTAGCATCCTGTTCCCTTGCTCTAAGGTCTCTCATCTCACTTTTGCTTCTGGATAGAGATTTTGGGTGTGATGTAGCTTCCTTCACCATGAGCATAAACCACAGGGCCATCCACACATCGGAAACCAGCTGCAAGTTCCCAGCCCTCCTGCGCCATCCCTAGGTTCAGTGACACTTAGATGGATTCAGAATTTACTGAAGGCTGTTTTATGTTCGTGGCTATAGCTTAGTATTATTAAAGGACACAGATTAAAGTCAGACAAGGACCAGCGGCATGGGTCAGGGTTCAAGACAGGTTCAAACTCCCTCTGTTGACTTGACTTCAGTCTCCAGTCTCCTCTAAAAGATAGGTTGACAAAAACATTTTCAGCATGGCCCTAGGTCTCCAGATAGACAGAGGCATGTTTGTTTATTTTTTTGGTTGCTTTGCTTTGTTTATTTGAGACAGGGCTTCTTTGTGTAACCCTGGCTGTCCTGGATCTCCCTCTGTAGAGCAGACTGGCCTCAAACTCAAGAGATCCTCCTGCCTCTGCCTCCCGAGTGCTGGGATTAAAGGCGTGTGCCACTGCCTGTTGGTCTAGGGATCTGACCCAGGGTCTTGTATATGGTCAGTAAGCACTCTACCACTGAGCTGTCTCCACAACCAAAGACTCTCAAGAGGCAACACATTTCAAGGATGTAGAGCGTACATCCTCTGAGGCAGGTGTATCTTTAGGTGAATTAACCTTTGTTGTGCACGTACGCCATACTTACAGTTGAAAGTAGCTGGTTAACTGGCTGTTCTATTAGTTCAGATGTTCTGTGAGATTTGTTTTCTTTGCTTCTATTTATTTTCTTTATTTTCAGTTTCCTAGGCTTTGTGATGAATTAATTTTGTTCTCCAACTGTTCGTTTTGATAGTTTTGTTTTTTCAACCAGCAGAAGCTTTTTTACAATTCGAGATAATGAGGATTTGGGGTTTTGCTCTTGACCACCTTGTTATTAGGCAGTATGGTTCCAAAGAGAAGCTTCGAGCTGAATCCCCAACAAATACAAACCCTTGTGAACAAGTGGGAAATAATTCATTTAAAAAAAAAAAGTAAGAATCTTTTTTAACCCAATCATGTCTTGACTGTCTTTGCTTTCTAAGCTCTTTGCCAACCTTGAACAAAAGGTGGAAGTGAGGATGTTCTGTTACCATGGTTCAGGTAATCAGGGATGGGTAACAGCATGTGGAACCAGAGTGTAATCCCACAATGCACTGCGCCCTTCTTCAAGTCTTCATGCTGCCTTTGTGCTCAGAACCTTTACTCAGTCCAGCAATGGCAGAGGACCTGGGTTGCCAATCTTGAGCGTGTTCCACCAATGAAAAGCCATTTTCCATCCCAATTAAACCCTTTATTGGGGGTAAAGAAATTCAGGAGAGGTAGGTGGCATAGACTCGGGATTATCTTCCCATGTTCACTAAACACTGGGAGTCGATCAAAGTCAGAGCCCTGCTTCTGGGCTGTCCTGTATCCAGGGCATATTGTATGTGCTGAAATATGTCACAATGTGCTTCAGACATGTGTACCCATCAATGTATGTGTGTGTGTGTGTGTGTGTGTGTGTGAGAGAGAGAGAGAGAGAGAGAGAGAGAGAGAGAGAGAGAGACAGAGATAGAGAGGAGGGAGACAGAGACAGAAACAGATGGACAGACAGAGAGGCAGACAGAGATGAGAGACAAAGAGAGATGAGAGAGAGACAGAGAGGCAGACAAAGAGAGATGAGAGAGACAGAGATGACAGACAGACAGAGATGAGAGACAGACAGAGATGAGAGACAGACAGAGATGAGAGAGACAGACACAGAGATGAGAGAGACAGACAGAGAGAGATGAGAGAGAGAGAGGCACACACAGATAGGGGATGAATGGATGATATCATCCTTTGATTACTTGTGAGCTCGTTGGGCTTCTTTCTTTCTTTGTATGCCAAAGGCTGCATGGTTTCCTGGTTGGTTCTAGCCTTGGGGCAGCAGTGTGCCTTTAAATCCCTCCCTAGGAACTGCGTTCCCTCTGAATCCCTGTCCCACGTGAGTCTACTCTACAGAATTTCATGAGCCTGCTGTGGGAAAAGGCATCCAATGGCAGGAGCTAACACATCTTTGCCATTCCCAAAGCCAGCGAAGCTGAGTCAGTTTTACCCTCTGAGCATAACACAGAAGAAAGGTGAAAGAATTAAGCTCCGTGTTGGCAGTTTGAGGAGCTAAGAAGGCCTGTTTCTGTAGGCTCGAGACAGATGCTTTGTGGTATATTTTGAATAGCTGATATTGAGACCTATGGACAAAGTTCAAGTGTGTGTTTATTTCTATACTCTATTTTCTAAGCCATTTAAAATCACAATCAAGGTGTTTTTATTACTCTGGTCTTCCCTAATTTTTTTCTTCAGGGCAGGGTGGGTTTGAAGAGTGGGAAGTTCTATGACAACAGGAGAAGTGTGTGCTACAAAATTTCCCATCCCTGCGTCGTCCTTGGGCTCTGTCTCTTAGAAACCTGGATGTAGCATTGGACTTGATGCTCTGAGCCAGTACACTGTAGCTGCTTCCAGCCTCAGGGTATGTGCCAGGCATGTGCCCCATCTCAGTTTCTTCTGGTCCTCCCTGAAGCTCCGCCACAATGGCTACCTGTCTCCTGGCTTTGAAGGGAGCATCTGCTTCCTTGATTAAGAGGACTCTGTGCAATGGCTATGGAAAATCTCCAGGAAGAAATTCTACTCGGAATTCTCAGGGCTTGGTCTGTGTCCGTGTTTCCATGTTGGGCAGGTGGGTGGGGTTGGTAACAATCACTGACTTGCTGGTCGAGTGGGAGCTGTAAAAATGTATATCCAGGCCTTTTAAGGTTCTTGTTGTTCACAAATGCTACCCAGTACATTTAGATTGCTTGCTCCAGGCTGGGCTAAGCCCAGGATGAGCCCTGTCAACTTCTAGAGGCAAAGATTTTCTTTGGCTGATGCACTCAGATTTCTCCATGGGAATTAGCGTGAGCTATGTTCAATGGACATGGGGTCAGGGTCTTAAGAACATCTCAAACTTTGGCCAAATCTAAGTTTTGATTGCAAAGCCACAGTGTTACTATCATATTTTCTGAAATTTCAGACGGACATCACCTCTTCCATTAAGATAGCTATGTTTCTGGGACTGGGGAGACAGCTCGTTGGACAAGGGCACTTTTGTACAAACATTAGGACTGCGTTTTGATTCCCCACACCCACATGCCCAGAGCTGGCTGGACTGACAGGCTAGCTGGTAGAGAGGGATCCTACCTCAAGGGAACAAGGTGGATTGAATTATGATGTGGATGTTGTCCTCTGTGCTTGTGTGCACATAATACATATATCTACACACACACACACACATACACATACACACACACATACACATACACACACACATACACCACACACACACACACACACACACACACACACACACACACACACACACACACCACGGCACATGGGGGTGTTGGGGGAGAGAGAGAGAGGGAGGGAGGGACGGAGAGAGAGAGAGAGAGAGAGAGAGAGAGAGAGAGAGAGAGAGAGAGAGAGAGAACTTCGTAATTATAACTTAATTTTTGGAAACTTTGCCTTTTCAGACTCAGTCTCTTGCTTACCCCCCCCCCCCAGGCTTTCCTGAAGCTCCCTAGATATCTGAGAAGATCCCAAAACTCGAGAGCCTTCTGTCTCTGCCTTCCTAATGCTGGCATTAAAGACATTTACCTTACGTATCATAATGCTAAAGACTGACATTTTATTCTAATGTGTTTTGTTACCCATGATTTAGTTTCTTTATAATTTTTTTTAAAATAATGAAAATAACATTTAAGGTCTCTGTCCATCTGCCTGGGAGAAAAATTAGTTTCTGATTAACTTGGTCTCGTATTCAGTCAGTACTCACATAACAAGTTACATAAAGCAATCTGCCCCAGTGGCTGTGGGACAAAAGGACACATGGCTCAGAATGCAGCAGAGGCTGCAGAAGAGATTCAGAAGTTGAGAAGAACATCTGCTTGATTTCAGCCCTGCAACTGGACACAGTCACCCCTCTGGTTAGATAATCCCAGAAACTACCTCATCCCTGATTTCTGAATGCAGGAAGGATAAAATTTGAATTGGAAAGAACCTAAGGCCCGTGGGGAGAGAACGGCCTCTGGTAATGGAGAAAGACTGTGTGTGCACCGCAGATTTCATGTTTTACTGGACATAGGCTGTCATTCTTGCTTTCCTTGCTGGATGGCAGGGAGGTAGAAAATGTTTGAGAACGTGGATGTCCCCAAACACCCCCCACTCTTCGATGGAAGAATATGTTTATTGCTCTTAGAAGATTAATTTGTAGCTGAAAATTTTAAGTCATGCTTCTGTCCCAGCAAGCAGTTTATAAAGAATTACTTTCAGCTGGTCCCCACAAGAATGCTCTGAGGGTAGTTAGAACCCCCCCTCCAATTCACTCGTGAACCGGCTGTTGTGTTACATTTATGAGGTAGATCAAGTAGGGCATTAAGAAGAGATTTGCATTTTATAATAATTAGGTTGATTAATTTCCTAATAATATGCCTTTGGGTACATTTATATACACTTTTATCCAGTTTTTTTCAAAGCACTGCAATGATGTCATCGCTATAAACCAACCTATCTAATTCCTCCTCATTTACTTTAAGTTTTTACTAGGCAGATTTCAAATATAGGGGAAAATAAATGCAAATATAAAACGAACACCCAGGTCTTATCCAGCTAAATTGAATGACTTTGTACTTTCTATCCTAGCAGCTTTCTAACTTTTATATTATTTAAAAGAATCTGCAGACTTTGTCATAGCATGTCTGTAAATGCTTTGAAAAAAATCACTGTCTGAAACACATGGCCTTATTTAACTACCACCGTGACCATGTCGTTCCTAAGCTATTAATATTAATGAATTGCCTGCCTGAATTCTAATTTCCCCCATGAGTTTTAACATGGCCTGTGGTGCTGCTGTGTTCAAGCAGAATCCTGAGCAACCCACAGGTTCCATTTGGTTTTTTGGCTTTTATCTTTTATCTTTTCATTGGGTGGGCAAGCGCCTGTTTCCTTGTTGAGTTGACTTAGCCATTAGCCGGTAGTAAGTCCCACATCCTGGATTTCTGAGGCTGCCTCCTCTTCAGCTTGTTTCTCTTATGGCTTCTGCTCCTGGTGATTGGAAGTTAAACTTATAAGCTCAAGGCATTATGGGGAGCCCTTTATGGAAATGCCTTAGGGGTGAGGCAGTGAGAACACAGATGGAGCTGCCACACCCCCTGTGCTGCTGCTGCTTCGGGTGCCCGTGAGGAGCGGTGGGTACTGGTTTCTGCAGGATCACAATTTTCACAGCAGGTTTTGTGCAGTGACTCATTTCTGTTATTTTGGACTTAAACATCTCAAACCAGAGTCAACTCTTAATAAAGCAAAATATCACAGAACACAACCTGCAAGCATGTCACCAATGTGGAAAGAAATATGGTACTTTGGCTTTCCCACAAAAGCAAAAAGTGCAATTGTTTCTTAACGAGACATCACTAATTATGAAAGAAACAGCTCTCTCTAAAGTACAATCTTTCCTCTTTCTCTATTATGTTCCTAGGCAGATGGTATACACATATATGACTGTACATACACAAGTCTCTATGTACATGTATGTAGACTTATATAAACACATGAAGTGGAAACTTAAGGATTTATTAGGAAGTCATTTGTGGTGGATGGTGTTTTGTTGGAACAAATACATGAAGGAGTGTTTTCCTGAAATAGACACAGGTAAAAGACTAAGACAGACTCGTGAAGGAACGTTTCACTGAAGCAGACACAAGAAAGAAGATGTTCTGCTAAAGCAAGCACGTGAAAGGACATGTGATGAAGGATTCTTTGCTAACAACAGGCATGTATTGGTCCGCCCTACATTGGGTAGTTGAGCTCCATTTGTCAGGACTCCATAGAGAGAAACACACCAAAAAACTTGTGATGGTGTGTTGTGTTGCAGTTGATTGCCGCTTCCTTGGACTCAGGCTGATTGGCAGAGTGATGTCAGCTGACACAGACATGTGCTGAGGTAAGATGCATAGTGAGACAAGACCATAGAGAACACATGATGTATAGAGGGAGTATAAAAAGGACTCAACGGACAGTGACAGAGGCTGAGCTTGGCTTGCGTATAGAGCTAGCTGTGCAGTGCTTGTTGGTCTCTAGGCTTCACTGATCTTCACTTCGCTGAAAGAGCCACAGCAGAAAACTTTTCCTGGAGTTTCTGTTGGCTCTGGTCCCTCCTGCTGACTTATGCCCAGGCTGAGGCCTGGCTGTCTTTGCTAGGTAGTGCTACTGCTCCTGATTCGTGTTTACTATCTTGACTCTACCAAACTGGACTGCTGGTGTATCTGTGAAGTGTCTGCAAGTGGATCAAGCTGCCACTGCTGACTCCTGTGAACTGAACTGCTGACTTCCTGATAACACAGATGGGAGTTGCTCCAAAGAGCCATTTCTAAACAGGTCCACTTCCCCTGTATCCTATCTATTCTACTCTGTCTGCTGGGTGGTGGGCTACAAGGGAGGTTAAAGAGTTTAAAAGAAGGTTTTAAAAAAATTAAGTTTACAAACCCATATGTGTCTGCATTTATTTCCAGAAGCAAACTTGAATCTAAAGTGTGCCTGTCAATTGATTTACCTTTTAAAATTAAGGGTTGGTGCAAGGAAGACTGAACTGTACAAAGAAAATTCTCTCTCTTCCATTTTGTGTAAACTCACACCCTGTTCCGCAGAGAGATGCTGACACATTAATAAATTTTAAGGAGTTTTGTTTTCACTGAGAGTAGCACTTTTAAAGCTCTTTGGTGGAGGGACATGTGGCCTGGCTTCACTGATCTGCAAACAACACCCCCTCTGAGTACTATTACCATCCAGACGGTTTTCTTACTGAGCAGTTATGAAGGTTTATGAGCAAGTGATAAACAGGAGAAGGGAGCTTATGGTAATGAGGTCAACACTGTTTCTGTTATGTCTTTGACTTATTAAACAGTCTCCCAAAGAGAATACCTATCTCAAATGGGCTAGACAGAGAGGTAGACTTTTAGCAGCTGAAAATGTAAACTAGAACCCTGGTTACCGACGTCTACAATATCTAAATGTATCTGGAGCCATTCGGTGGCGCACATTTTATATCAACTCTTATATTGCTATTTATGCATTTGCATGCATAATAATTTGGACAGCTGGATCTTGGTCCCAGCCAGCCATATAATAAACTGAGTGAGTTAAAGGAAAATTTTCTTTAAATTTTAGAGGCTAGAACTACAAGATCAAGGTGACAGCTGATTCCATTATTATTGTGGGTTCTCTTCTTGGGTCGTAGATTGGTATGTTCTCACTGTATCCTCACATGAAAGGGGGCAGGAGAGGAGAGAAAGGGGGGCAGAGATGAAGAGAGAAGAAATAGAAAGAGGGAGAAGGGTGGAGAGAGAACTATCTGGGACCTTTAACTGTTAGGATACTATTCTCATTGTACAGACTCCACCCTGATGATCCTCTCTAACCCTTGTCATCTTCCAAAGGTTCAGTTTTCAAATAAAATTCCCGTGGGAGTCACAGCTTCAATCTATGAGTTTTGGAAAGATGCACTTGGTTCGCAATAATCTTCACATGGGAAGAAAGTGTCAGAGAAGAAAGAATTCTGTGTTAAGGTTAGGGTCAGCTTCTGAGAATTGGATTGCATGTATTTTATTGTCCAGCAATTAGGTCTTACACTAGAGGAGATGTGTACTTTGGTAAGGGTTCCTATCAGATTGCAATGTGTACAGTAGCCCAGAGTTAAAGGAAGCATTGTAGCAAAGATCAAGCACTGTCTGTGATTGATAGCTGATATGAGGGAGGCCCTTCTAGCTGAATGGATAAGGCTGTAGTGAGAACTGTTGTATTTCTGATGCATTATCAGTTTGCAATTATCCTCTTAGTCCAGAATTTGAATGACCTTTAGTAAGGAAGACACCGGCTTGATGTTGGGCAAGGTGGGTTACCAGACAGCTGCTCTTGCATACCAATGAGGGTTTTGTGAATGCAGATTTGTAGGTACCCTCCCCCCTTTAAAATTTTGCATAAGTGCCTACTTTGAGCTTCAGTGTGATATGTGATGTGAGACCACTTAGCCAGCAAGTTTACCTCTAATTTTAGCTTCACCTGAATTAAAGCTGGCGTGATATTGCATACTGCCATAGACATTAGCAACTTCAAAGAGCAGAAAGAAATTGAAAATAGATGCTGTCCGAAAGAAGAAACTGTTGTTTTCAGGATTTCAGCAAGTCTCTGGTGAATATTAGGGCAAAAGAGTTAATTTGCTTCTTCACAGGAAAACATTTTTAATGCCACTTATTTCCTACTTTGGCAGCTTAAGACAATCAGCCCACATACAAAGGAAGCAAAACAAAACAAAACAAGCTGTTTCGGGAATTGGTTCTCCCGTTCCCCAGTGAGCTAGCATCCCATCAGTGAGGAGAAAAACTGATTCTTCCCAGCTTTGCCTTACTCCTCAAATACCTGGTTACTGGGATCTTGGAATGCTCTGTCAACCAAGATAATTGGTTTTGTTTTATGTTTTGGCCAGGACAGGGATCTATATTTTATCTTATTAATTTCTTCCCTCCCTCCTCCCTCCCTCCTTCCCTTCTTTCTTCCTTCCTTCCATTCCTCCCTTCTCATCCTCTCTTCCTCCCTTCTCATCCTTTCTTCCTTCCTTCCATCCTTTCTTTTTCTCTCTTTCTCTCTCTTTCTTTCTTTCTTTCTTTCTTTCTTTCTTTCTTTCTTTCTTTCTTTCTTTCTTTCTTCTTTCCTCCTCCTCCTCCTCCTCCTCTTCCTCCTCCTCCTCCTCCTCTTCTTCTTCTTCCTTCTCTCTCTCTCTCTCTCTCTCTCTCTCTCTCTCTCTCTCTCTCTCTCTCTCTCTCTCCCTACTACATACTCCTGGCTGGCTTGAAACATACTACGTAGATGAGGATGGCCTCACACGTTTGGTAATTCTCCTGTCTTCTTCCTGAGTCCTGGGATTACAGGTGTATACCAGCATTCCCAGCAAGCTTTGTTTATAGTATATGGAAAGGTTTCATCTCCACCTCTGGGTTATGAAAACGAACACTATACATGTTGGCTTAAATGTCTTTCTTCCTCTGTGTGGATCTCGAATATTCACTTCCATCTACAATCTTAACCATGTTGAGACTCACACACCAGAGAAGTGAACTGAAACTTGCATGCTGCTGCAAATAGGAAAGGAGCCAATTAAAACACAGTAAGCAGCAGACATCCTAGGCTAGTGGGGGCTATCTAGGCGCCAATGTCATTGTGCTAATTAGGTAATGAAATAAAGGAAGCTTCCTTGGGAAGGTCAGAAAAAGTTTCTGAGGAGAGAGAAGGCATGACATTGAGGCTGGGGGATTGCAATAAACATCAAAGGTGTAAAAATGAGGACAGAGAACACTCACTAAGGGAGTGTTTAGAGAAGGGAAAATTGCTCTCATTTAGAGTAGAGGCAAAGGCTGACAAGAAAACGGAAGGGAGCCTGGATATGCTCCCAGACCAGTGTGAGGGTCAGATGGGCTTCAACTGGAACCGTGCTCCATCTTGTGCACACATCTTTAGGGCCTGGCCTCGTGATTCTTCTCAATGTGTGTAGAGATGGGAACTGTTGGGCTAAGGTAGTCAGGGTGCTCCTGTCAATGTTACTTGCTTTCTATCCTACACATTTTTTAAAAAAGGAACAGTGACACCTTTCTCTGGAGATAGGCATAGAAAATGATGAACTACTCCTGACTGCACTTCAGCTCCTTTTAGGATAAAACAGATCGCAGTAAGAGCTGAGCTCTAGCTCAGGCACAGGGTGCCCACTAGCATGTGTGAGACCCTGAATTTGATCTGCAACATCCCACAAGATATGAAACCAACGATCAACTTCAAGGTGTAAAAATTACATACATGCCAATGTTTCAATGCTACAGGAAAATGAGAGAGTGAAGTTTTCTTCTTTTGGATCTGAATTGAAGCAGGATCCCTATGGTTGTTTTTAATTTTATTCTATGGGGCTTACCATGATTCCCAAGAATTTTTGAAGAAAATGACTTTTTTTAAAGTCTATATTTCTGCCCTTGGACTCTGGAAGGAATAATTACACTCACCCTGTATGTCAAATGGGCCATTCTTTCCACTGTGTGGAGTGGTGTGTTCATGGTCAGGCAGGATCTAGAATTACCTAGGAGACAGGTTTCTGGGTAGCTGTTCGGTTAACTTGATTAGGGTAATTGAGGCAGGAAACCTGGCCACTGTGGGTGGCATCATTCCCTTTGGGAATTCTGGGCAATAAAGGAAGAGCAGCAGCATGCATTCATTGCTCTCTACTTCCCAAACATGGATGTGATGCAGTCAGTTGCTTCCAGCTTCTGAACCTTGAACTTGGACAGAATAATCTATTCCTTAATTTTCTTTTTCCTTTGTTTCTTTTTTTTTTTTTCTCAAGACAGAACACCAGGGGCTTTTGCCCTAAGATCAAGAATAGACAAATGGGACCTCATGAAACTGCAAAGCTTCTGTAAGGCAAAGGACACTGTCAATAGGACAAAACGGCAACCAACAGATTGGGAAAAGATCTTAACCAATCCTATGTCC
>CM052714.1:14185902-14207257 GCA_028551405.1 Uromys caudimaculatus | reverse complement strand
AAGACTAAGGGCTTCTCAGTTGAGAAAGGTCTTTAGATTGCCATGAGATGGAAGAGTTGTTTTTTGTTTGTTTGTTTTTTGCTTTAATCTTCTTCAAATGTATTTATTTGCAGCTGAGGAAATTCTCTTTGACTGGGTGAACATCCACCCACATGCTCAAGCCCAAAGAGCAAAGTCTGAACATGAGTGTGTTGTCAGAATGTCTAAGGAAAACAATCAACAAACAAGCTCTGAGATTCTAGATACATTCAACAGAAGCTGAACCTTGTCGGCTCCTTCTGCTTGATCTTAGAATAGTTCATCCATGCAGACCTTCATAGGAATAGTTTGCTATCTAGTAGAAAGACCTCGGAGCTGTGTGTGGTCAAATGGACCTTGATTTCTCACTTGAGTCTGAAGGGATGCCCTGAGACTTCCAGTGAGCCACTTTATTCCTGAGACTAAGTTTTAATAGGTTTGGTGGTTGCTGTCCTTTGTTATTTTGAAGGGGTCCTCCAGTGGAGCCCAGACTTCAGGAAATGGTAACCTCCTCCTATCTCCCACATGCTGGGATTGCAGGAGTGTGATCCTCTATCTGGATGTTTCCTTTTTTATGTGAGGTGTTTGATTAGAGATCTACAAAATGCCTTAGTGATTCTGAGATTCTAGAATGGTCCTAATTTCAGTAGAGTAGTTCTTTTGTAAATTCATCTCTCTTCTTTCAGCAATGTTCACATCACTGGATGTCTGCAGCATCTATTCCACATAACTACCAGGGTGCCTTGCGCATTACATAGTGCTGAGTGAGACGGGGGACTTTGGCAATATTATCTGGACTCTGATGCTGTGTCACTTAAGACAGATGGGAGGAGATATTTATGTAAAGTCACATTTGTGTGGGTAACTGAGCCCCTTCCCAGGAAAGCCCTCTCTCCTAGCTGCCCCTGAGTCCTTCTGCCTCTGGCACCATTTTAATGTTCTGTGTTTGTATTATGATGACAGAAACATTAATACATGATGACGTTTCTTTAATAACATTGGGTAGATGTGTTATAAAATGGCAGGTGGTTATCAGGCTCAACCAAGACATTTCACGCCATTTTATAAGCAGAACCACATGCTTGTTGATGTGTGGCATTGTTTTATGTTTTATTGGGAAACACAGACATGACTATTTTTATTAAAAAGAAAAAAATCTAGCCAAAGAAGTTTTAATATATGGTAGGAATGTATTAATTAATCATTTATTAATTACTATTTAAAGACTGGCTATGTAGCTTCATGAGTAGAATGCTTTCCTATCATGCACAAGACCCTGGGTTTGAACCTAGCACAGCCTATGGACATGGTTATGCATACCTATAATCTCAGCATTCAGAAAGCAGAGCTAAGAGGATTAGAAGTTCAAGGCCAGCTTTGGCTACATGCCTGGGCTACATAGCAAGTTTGCTGCCTGCCTGGGCTACATAGCAAGTTTGCTACCAGCCTGGGCTACAAGAGGTCTTATCCCCCAAACAAGTTGATAGCAGAACTATATATTTTTTGAAATATACATGCAAGTTTTACTATTGGTATGGTTTTAAATTACCTAAGCGACTTAGAGTATAATCATAGAATCAAATCGTACCCCAAAGTAATGTTAAAATTATTTGATAAACAATGGCTAGTTCTAGTAAGAACCTAATCTATCTCAAACCTAATAGAATCTCAAGCGACTCATGGAAATATTTGCATATTAGAGCTACCTCTTCATTTGGCAGGAAATAGCTAATTTAATTTTCCTCCAACTTGAAATATGCAGGACCAGTTATAACACAGCATTTCACTTCTTGAGAAATTTTAATTATTTGGCTCCCATGATTCCAAGCCATTTAAAAGAGTTCAACCCTGCAGCTTTTTTTTTTTTCTCTTTCTTTTCTGTTCAAATCTAATTTCAGGTCTGAGTATGAGGTACTGGCACCTTTGATACTGATTTTCAATTATGCTTGAGGATGTGAACAGCAAGGGGAAATGAGAATGTAACTTCTCTTCTTGGGAGGACACAGGGATGGCTTCTTCTATTCTTCTGGGAAACGATTCTAGAATCCTGAAGTTCCTTTCTTCTATGAAAGTCAAGGATATTGAGAGACTGTGGATAGATTTGGTTCTTCTGTGTGTGTACTGTGCGTGTGCGTATATGCGTGTGTGCGTGTGTGTGTGTGTGTGTGTGTGTGCGCATGCGCGCGTGCACGCTCAGGCATGTGAGCATGGAGACCATAAGGTGACTTCAAGTATCTTCCTCTGTCTCTCTCTACTTCATCATTTGGGGAAACATACTCTCTCACTGAACCAAGAGCTCACTGATTTGGTTGGACTCGCTGGATAAGCCACTGGGATCCTCCTGTCTCTATCTCCTAGTGCTGGCGTTACAGATGTGTGCTGCCGTGTATTGGGGATCTCATGACAGGCCCTCATGCTTCCACAGCAAGCACTTCGCCCACTGAGAATATCTGATTCTTTAATTCTTATGTTTTTTATAATTAGTTTAAAACATTGGTAGTCATTCCCTGTGTCTGATTGTTATTGTGCAGAAAAATAATTCTATTTAAAATATGTAAATGTGATATACAAAACTCTATGATGCTTGAGGTATTTCTAAGAGTGATTCATGCCTTGAGGCAGGTTTAAAACCTGGTACCTTGTACCAGGTTCAGGAAAGTGCTGGGTCACGAAGTAAGGAGGTACAGGAAGGAGGCTAGGCTAACATTTGCGATGTGCCAACAGTTTTCTGCAGATCTCTTTTTCTACAGAATCGAAGTAGGGGATTTGTGTTTCCTCTTCTGATAGCTAGCTTTCACCTTAAATAAACAAAGCACTGCTCTAGTAAGCCAGTATGAATTCATTCCCCCCCCTCCTCGTTTGTCTGTATATAAAAGTAGAAATGGCGGGGAATAGTACTCAGGTGCTGAAAGTATTCTTATTTAGTTCTTTGTGAAAGGTTAGCAAAACCTTTTTTTCTCATTCTATGGTGGCTAGGATTTTTGCTAGCTCCCAGGGGAAGTTGTTTTCTTTACTCTAGAAACGTCAGTGGTTCACAAGGCAGGTTAGCTGAGCAAGGGGCAGCTGTTCTGAGTGGGTGGGACCTTTACAGCAGGGGAGGAAGAAATAGTGCTTTCTGCTGAAAACGATTTCCCTGGGCTAGATTCTGTTTTGAGGGAGATAAAATGTTTTGTTCTAAAGTTCTTCAAGAATATACAATGGGTTTTGATCATATTCACCCTACCCTCACCTCTTCCGAGATCTGCCCCTCCCCTGTTCCCTTTCCACCTCTGTATGTCTCCCCATTTTGTAGCAAAAAGACCCATGCATAGAATAATGAGCATAAATAGGTGTTATACCTCAATCCTGTTTTCCACGTAAAAATAGAATGTCTCAAGAGCTTTGAGATTTAATGGATCAAATTAACTGAGGTGAAATACAGGCAGCATGTCCTCCTCGTTTCTCTCTGTCCCTCAGCCTGTTTTAATATTGGTCCATGGAGTTCTGTTGTTATTCTTTTGAGACAAGGTCTCACTATGTAGCCCAGGCTGTACTTGAACAAACAATTCTCCTGCCTTAGCATCCCCAATCCCAAGCAACAGATGCGGGTCACATACAGAACGATTTAGCCAGTTTTTAATCCCCGCCCCGCCCCGCCCCGCCCCGCCAGGCCCCGCCCCACCTCTTCTGATTCCCTCTCTTCCCTTCTGTCCTCTTCCCTCCCCTCAGCTCCTCTGTTCTCTCTCTCTCATTTTCCTTTGTCTCCCCATCATGTATTCTTATCCCCTCCTCTCTCTCAACACATAGTGATGTGTTTAACGCTGTCTTGTCTGAATTTGGAAAGAACTCTCTTCCCTGTAGTAGTGCAAGCCATGTGTTTCAAGGCAGCCTGTGTTCTCCATGTGCTAGAGAGAAAACAGCTAAACCCTCTCTCAAGAGAATGCCATTTCCTGTGGTGCTCCTGGACAATATGTAGAGTGCACACACAACTAATCCCATTTTATCATCAAAGATAGTTGTCATTTCATATGGTCGAGGAGAAAACATTTAGGGAAGGCCTTGAGCGGAGTGATTTATGTGAAGTTAGGAACAGCTGGGAACATGACAGACAGGTAGCCTTGAATTCCTTTTTTCCTTCTCAGGGAAAACCAGTCTCTGTCAACATCGACCTAACAGATGATAACCCCTTCTTGTCATGTTATACTTTACCCTTAGGAGCAGAGCAGTAAGTTGCACCAAAAGAACATTTACAGAGTAGGAAGAATTTCAAAGGAAGTTATTTTTCCATGTCCTGGGGTGTGCACCCAGATATCATTTCTCTGTAGCTATAAAGACAGAAGTGCAGTGAGCGCCTAGCTAGATAGGACAGAGAAATTTTACACTCTGGAAATCTGTTGAAAGGGGTAATTTTCTATTCTTTTGGCCACTCCCCCTCCCCCTTATTCATTTATCTTAGGTGGGCTGCCAGGCAGAAAAAAACAATAAAACACCCTACCATGCAGAGCCCTGAATGTGAGGCACACTGGAGGGCAGGAGAGCCATCTATACCAACACGATGCCTGCAGTGGTCATTTTTATTGGAAAGCTTCATGGAACAGATGGGGTTTGATGTGTTTTCTGAAGTTTGTTGTTACAGATTGAAACTGTCGTTCTGAGGATTCTTTGCTTTTCAGCCATTTTAACATGCTACTTGTATTTGGTGCTTACAGAATGCAGTGGGCATCTGAGGACACTAAGAACCTTCCTTGCCCAGGTCTCCAGAGAGGCCTGCTCTGTGTGTTCATGCTTCTTGGCTGGGGGAGAGGTTGGGCATTAGAGCCTTTGACCAAACCTGACCTGTTTCCTGGGGGAAGATTGTGCTGCATAAATGTGTTAGCCCCCTTATCTAATACGGCATCCTCCATGAACTCGGCTGTCTACGTTAAATTTATTGCACAAACTGTATTTTGATCACTTTCACTGTCATGGCCTTCTCCTGCCCTCCCCCTGCTCCTTGAATCTCCTTCCCAGCTGGTGCCCTCTGCTTTGATTTTGTGATTGACTTTCCTCTGCCTCCTGAGTGCTGAGACAAAGTGTGATTAAAACAAACAGATTTGGGATAGATGAAACAAGGTAGTGTGTAGTGTCCCCAAGAAAAAGCAAATGTCCCAGCAAGCACATATCAACCTAAATTAACTAGGCTCTCTGACACTCAAATGTTTATCTCTGCTTCTTGTTTCTGTCTCTGTCTGTTGTTTCTGTCTGTCTATCTCTCTTTGTCTTATCTCTGCCTCTGTCTCGTCTCTGTCTCTTGGTAAACTCTCCTGCCTGAGCTCCAGTGGTGGGTTCACTCAGAAGTTTTCCTCTCTAGAGAATCTCATGCCAGTTTCAAATAAACACTCACTAGTTGGACCTGTAGCATGTTCCACACTTGCATTTTAGTGGGGCTTTTGTTGCATCTGTGTACCTGTGTAGACATAGCAGTGTCTGCTTCTTCCAGAACCTATGTGAAAGATGTGAGGTCCAACAGGGGCTGCATCAGAACCAGTACTGTAGATGAGTTAGTTGCCAGACTCATGAGCTTAACACACCCACCAAAATGTTAGTACAAAAATAGATGGTAAGTTAATTGACTGAAATAGTGAGAAAAGAACCAAAGGACGTTTTCTTCTGAGTTCCTGTAGATCCTCTGAATGTGGCCTCTTAAGAGATTCCATGAAACTCGTCAGCAAAGCTTTTCATAATGTATTACTTTGAAGAGACTCAAAACCACCCACCATAGCCAGTGAGATTATTTATCAGGTAATAGTGCCTGCTGCTAAGCCGAAGGTTCTGAGTTTGATTCCAGCATCTACACATTGGACGGAGAGACTCAACTCCTGTCAAGTTGGACTCTGGCCTTCACATGCATGTCTTGGCATGTAGCCATACAAATGTGCACACAGTTGTGTTAAAAAAAAAATCATGAGAAATTTAAAAATTCCTATCAAGATTAAATAAATAAGCGCATCTTTCAAACCCTTGCCCCCAACATTTAAGAAGCATATTTTGTCACAACCTAAGGCTTTACATGAGATTTATTGTTAATAATGAAAAGCTCTGTAAGGACCAATTCCTCAGTTTTGTTCCCTATCTAATGAAGCTTTTCCCACCAGAGTCAAATACTTCACCTCAACACAGTAAGGAGCTCTACCATTAGCTAAAGTGGGGACTTCTGATTGAGGATCCATTTCAGTCAAACAGTGCTGGTCGCAGCAAGCATTTAGATGCGTTCTCTGTTAAAAAGCATGACATTTCAGGTGGGTTCAGAAGACACCTGAATCAGGCTAAAAGCCTGGCACCTCTGCCCCCATTTGGGGTCTTCACTTTGGCAGAAGACACAGAGGTAAGTTCTGACCCTTGACCTTTCCTCTTAATCATCTTGAGTTCTAGGAAGACCAAAACCTACAACAGACCATACTCCCAGATAAGGACAATTATCCAAGAGGAGAAGGAGCCATTAGCAGTGAACAGATTAACAATCTCAGGAGTTATGGGACAACCTTGCAAGATGGACTGGAGATGGGACAGAGGTAACCAGGACCACGACTTGATCAGGACTTCTTAAATATAATACCTCTTGATCTTAATCTGTACCTAACATCATGCCAGTAATTAGTAGCTGGACTGAGGGGAGGGACTCTTTATTAATTCCTCTTTTAGATATGGCCCCACTGAATAAATCTCCTTTCCTTGGTTTAAACCACTGCTTGTCTCTTAACTAGAATGTTGGGATGGGTGATTGATTGTAACTTGTTGGGGATGTAGGCTTTTAGTTTAAAGCCTTAATCAGATGTTAGTTTTATGACAGTAAGAACAGAGAACCTTAATACTCTTCATGGTTTTATACAATTCTTCCTAAAGCCCCATGCCTCCGTGATTTGAATCAAATAAACTCACCATGAGACACACTAGGACATTATCAACAATGTCTCTTGATGGTTTCCTAGAAATGAAATGTTTTTATTATTCCTTCATTTTTCCCTGTATCTCAGAACTACCATACACTCATTTAAGTGATATACCTGTGCTTCTATGAATTAAGTACCTAGTAATCTCATTTCCTTATGATTCCCACTTATTTGAAGATTTTGGTCTAAAATGATAGGCAACATATTCCCTGCATCCCTGTGTTCTTAGGAAACCAGGGCAGCACATATGTTGATTTCATTTCTACAAGGAACGTGGCAGGCAAGGACATAACTTCTGAGGAGCCAGGATTTCCTTTATAGACTTTGGAAGGGGTAGACAAAGAGAGTCACGTATGGATCACAAACCATAGACTATTAAGAAAGCGTGGTGTGTGTGTGTGTGTGTGTGTATGTGTGTGTGTGTGTGTGTGTGTGTGTGTGAGAGAGAGAGAGAGAGAGAGAGAGAGAGAGAGAGAGAGAGAGAGAGAGAGGCTGGTGTCTATATCAGTGGCAGTACCTGAAAAGCACCTGATGCCAGTCTGCTCAACATATGAAAGAACAGTATTGATAAGACTCATATATATGGGGGGAAGGGTAAATCCATATTATATGGTGCGGGTGGGCGCTCATCCTTCTAGAGTCTGATTCCTTAAGAAATATCTTACTGTCTATTCCCCATGCCATAGAATTTTGTGATCTGAAGATACATAGTGAAGAGTAACTGCAGGGCTGAGTGATAGCAGACACAGTAGACAAAGCACTAGCCTGGCAAACTCTAGGACATGAGTCTGATGTTGGACATGATGATATAAGCTTACAATCCCAGAGCTGGGGAGGCAAAGACAGGCAAAGCTCTGGGCTCTCACACGTCCTTTGTGAGTTCTAATCTAATAAGGGATCCAAGGGGGGAAAACAAAACCTAGTAGAGTGTGCCTGAGGAATGACTAACTTTCTAGCTACTGCTACTACTACTATACATCATGCACATGTGCACAGAGAGAGAGAGAGAGAGAGAGAGAGAGAGAGAGGAGTAATGAACCTAATGAATCAAAATGCAGCATATAATACTGAAAGTAAAAAAAAATATTTTCAAGTAGCTAAGTGGGGACAGAGTGGCTGGCAGGGATGGGGTGGAGGATAGGGAGAACCAGAAGCCGAGTGTATGTTTTGGTGTGTCACCTTGTGCGTTCTCTTCAAACTAATCAGTGTTTTAGCAGGCATTATTAATTCATGGAGTCTTTGTCACAGACATAATTTGCATCTTATTTTCACTTCACTTTTTTAAAACTGAAAACAAAGATCATTTAGGTAACTTACCCCCCAAACAAACGGAACAGCTGGGGTTTGAGTCAGACAGTAATTCCAGGATCTTTAACTTCAGCTCCTATACACACTCTGGTTTTGGCAGATGATACTTTTGTGAGCCCTTGGTTACAATGTTACACTTTTAACACTATATTGGAAGGTTGGGGATTTAAAAAAAAAAAAAGAGTTGAAAAACAAAGACTGTTAAAATGGATTTCCCTGTGGCTCATTGAACCCAAAACTAATTTTCTAGAAATACGACTAGAGGAAATTATCTTTCAGAAATAAATAATAATCTTTCTTCATTTCAAATTCTGAAAAAATGCTATTTCACTGTGTTATCAGAATGTTCTAGTATCTCTGTGCTTTAATTAGCAGCTGTTTCTAAGCGTGATAGGTGATTCATGCTAGTCTTGATATTATATATAATTGGATCTCAAAGGCAAATTTATCTGTCAGAGTAAAATTGATCCACAAGTAGTTCCCTCTAGGTAATTCCTAAATTAGTTTCACCTGGACTCTGCCCTCTGCCTCCTTCTGAATCATACCCAAGGAAGAAAGCTAACAGCTGGTGCAGGAAGCAGTGGTGGTATTCTAAAGATTCTAAGCTGGTCCAGGCTGACTACGAGACGGAGAGGAAATCTAAGTGGGTTTACAGGCAACAATGGGAAAAATCAAGCTTAAAACTCATTACATTTTCATGTATTCTGCCATTTGGCACAGAGGCTTTATTCCATTACCACTCAAGACTTGCCATCAGTGAGAAACAGGATTCAGAAAGTTTGGGATGGTAGTGTAAAATGTTTATCATGTAACTACAGATCCATTTTGATGGTTTAATAAGAATGGCCCCCATAGGCTCATATATTTGAATGCTTAGTCATCACTAAGGCAGTGGAGTGGCACTGCTTGAGAAGGATTAGTAAGTGTGGCCTTGTTGGAGGAAGTGTGTCACTGGGGGTGGGCTTTTGAGGTTTCAAAAGCCCAAGCCAGGCCTAGTGTCTCCCTTCCTGCTGTCTGCGGATCTGGATGTAGAACTCTCATCTAGTTCTCTAGCACCATGTCTGTCTGTGTGCCATAATGATGTCCATAATGGTAGTGAACTAAATCTCTGAAACTGTAAGTATGCCTCAATTAAGTGTTTTCTTTTGTAAGAGTTGCTGTGGTCATGGTGTCTCTTCATAGCAGTAGAACAGTGACTAAGACACCTACCCTATAGGCCTTTCCCTATAATGCCCCGTGATATTCAGCAACTTCAAGGTGTACCACATCTTTGTCTTGCCCTTCATGGAAGTTTCACTTGAAATGACCCAGAGGCATATAAAAATGATGATTTATTTAGCACAGTCTGGAGGTATCCTTTCTTTTCCCAAGAGCCTCTGCTTCAGCAGGAGGTGGCTTTTTGGAGTCCTGTGCAAAAATGCTGTCACTGGTCTGTGTCTCATAACTTAGAAGGCTTATGGTGAGAGATGAATATTATTTCGAGGTTCTGAAGGTCACAGAAGGGTCTGACATATGTCCAGTTGTACTAATAATTGCTTATGTCTTATCACATGAAACTATGGATTGCCTTAAATTCTTTTTACATCTCTAACACAAACACATGGCCTCCCAATGATTTGAGAACTTTGTTATTGCCATTTGGTGAAAATAAGGAAAAGCAAGAATTATCCAGGTGCTGATGCAGGAAGACCTTGGGATTGCATTAGAGTTCTCTGAGCATCAGTTTCTTTGTCAAATAAAAGAAAATTGATCTCACTGGTTTTTCCCAAGCATCATTATATAAAAAAATACTCTACATTTTGTAGCTAGGCCTGGTGGTATAGACTTGTGATCCCAGCTTCTCAGAAGACAGAGGGAGGAGAATAAAATTCCAGGCCAGTCTGGGCAATGTGGTGAGGCTTTGTCTTAAAATAAAAACAACAAACAGTCAGTAAACAGTTGACTAGTATGTGTATCACAGCAAAATTATAAAACAAAACGACGAGATAACGCCTCCACAATTTTCTGAGATGCCCAGTCAATAAACTTATTCTGCTTTCAAAAAATTGTGTAAAATCATTGTATGTCTATATTGATTGTTAGTAAAATATAAAAAGGGCTCTCAGAGATTCTGTCGTTGAAAACAATGCTGTGTTAGGGCTAATGAGATGACTTCGCAGGTAAAGACATTTGCAGCCAAGCCTGATGGTCTGAGTTCCATCCCTGAGACCGACGTGGTAGGAGGAGAGAACTGACTTCAACACATTGTCATCTGACTTCCACATGAGTGCCATGGCATTCACGAGCATGCACACACACACATGCACACACACACGCATGCATGCATGCACATGCACGCGCACACACATACACACACTGATAATAACATCTGGGGTTGGCTTTCTGTATATTGGTTCCTCTAATAATTAGATTATGGCTTAATTTTTTCTAAGAAAACATTTATACCTAGGCTACTAGGAGTCTAGGAGAGAAAATTAAGGACAGCCAACATGGAAAAGCTGCCTTCCAACATTAAACCCTAAATTTATGACTTTTTTACATTGTCCATTCTTATATCAACTGTACCCACAAAGACAGCATGTTAATCTTCTGCAGAATCTCAACCTGGCATTTACTATTCTTCCTACACACCGGTTACTTAGCTCACCCAACATGATTCAAAGATGGTCAAGCATATGATGTCACTGTTGAGCACATGCGGATTTTCCATTGCTCTGATTTCTTAAACAGTATGATATAACAACTACACACACAACACACGTATTGCATTTGGTATTGCCAGTTGTTCAGAGACTACAGAAATGCATGCACAGGTTTGATTTCAATATCATGCCTTATAATGTAAGGGGCTTGATCATCCTTAGAATTTTGTATCTATGGGAGTCCCAGAACCAGCATCCGTACAGAAGGGCAGCTCTGTCAGGCCCATGTCTGGATTTGGAGTCATTCCTTTGCTAGGAGGAGTCAATTAAGACACCAAACACACAAATTTCTGGTGGAGTTGTGTACAGAGACCAGAACACAGAGACCCAAGGGATATTTGGCCAAGTCAGGGGAACACTACACTGTGACTTATATTGGCTTAGGACGATGAATGCTCAAGGAAGCCAGAAATTTCCAGAGAGAGCAAGTGGATTTGTTGTGGTAGATTATCATCTGTGACATGGAGTGAGGACCAGTGTCCAGCCATCACAGAACAGCCCGTGAAAGGGGAGGGGAGTTGAGAGCCTCTCCACGTGACTCAGAGCTAGGTCAGTCAGACGGATGGTTAGAGAGGGCAGGAGACCACAGGGCATTTCTCTCCAGAACATGTTGTGGTTGAAAAAAAATAATTTTGTAATGAATTCTTATTTCTAACCTTAATTATTCAGAAAGCATGGCTTTGGAGATTTAGTGTAAAACAAAGGCATTTCATGAAGTTGCTCCACAAAAATAGAAAAGTGGTTTTCCTTTCTGTCTAGGGCACATTCGCACCCTCAGGGCGTGCAAAGGCTTTCAGAGTTATGTGTGTAAAATGCTGCCACAAGGCAGCTGAAGCAACACCTACCTAGCACAGAGGTCTGGCCTGACGCTAAAACCCATTTCCTAGGGAAAGAAAAGGCATTTCATGATGTATATTTCTGGAGGGGAAACATTCCCAGAAAAGCCTATATTGTTGCAAATACCAAGCAGTCCCAGCTGAGGGAACTCTACATGAGATTTATTTGCCTCAAGTTGATTATAATAATGATAATAATATTCTTACTTTCACAGTATCTCAAATCCAAGGATGTCTGAGTAGTTCGTAAATATAAATCAACTCTTAAGATCCTCTGGTGAGACGAGTAAAAGCTGTTCCTAATATTTTATGAAGAAAGTAAGATATGAGAGACTCACTAACTTCACAGCTTTTCATTTGTTGGTGTTTGTGACTTTGGAATGAAAGCCTGCACATGCACATGCGTGGGCGCGTGCACGCACACACACACACACACACACACACACACACACACACACACACACACACACACACACCCCACAGTGGGCCTTCCTTATGTGAAGCCACAGATAGAGACAGGTAACTAATGAGGAAATCATGAGAAAGAAGTAAAAGCCAGGTGAAGCCGTGACGCAGGGGGTGTGATGGCCACCTTTGCTTCTGTAGAACACACTTCAGACACAGGATGCTTGATCACATCATGAAGGATGATAAGGTGTTTGGGGCACTGACAATAAGTGAGATAGAGTTATATGTTCACAGAGCAGCCAAGGGAGGAAGCTAAAAGGAGCGGCAAACTCAGGACAGGCAAGTCACACAAATGGCTCTGGTAACCTAAATTCCACGTGTTGCTACAGGAGGTAGGGGCTGCTATTCCCAGTTAGCTGAGAGTCTAGAGGATCCGTTTGGTTAGTATGTCCCTTTTCAATGATGGCTTCGAAACGAGTTTGAGTCTTTTGGATGCAAATAGTTATTTTTATGTTTAAAAGGTGAGCATAAAGATGAAAATGTCGACATCTGGAAGATCAGTCCTTTTTGGAAGTTCCCTTATTTCTTCAAGGATAAGGGAAAGGCCTCTTGTTCTCCCTCTTGACAATAATCAACAGGAATAAATTCCATGGGTCCTCCCAAACAATCTGCATAGACAATGGACAGACACCACCAGTGATGGACTACAGTGGGCTCAGTCCACAGAAAAGTGGCCATTCTGGGCTCTTAATGGTAGTACACAGTCACACCCTGATTGCTAGTGTCAGACACTGGGCATATTCATGTGACACATCCCCCTCTGGTTAGTTTCGTCTCACTTTGAGTCCTGATTGTCAGAGCTGTGATATATGCCTGTATTCAAGATGCTTAGGAGTGGTGGTGGTGGAGGAGGGGGTCAGGATAATGCATCTAATTGCCTAACAGGAGAAGAGAATCTTTTTTTTCTCACTGACTCAGACAACAAGCAAGGAAGTTCAGTATCTCAAAAAGGATAAATGTTCGTCTACCATTTTGTGATGGTGTGATAGGACCATCTTTCATATTTCTGCAGAAAGATTATTTTCCGGAATAACCTTCTAGAAGACCACTCCACACGTGAGCAAGTCATTTCATCTCTCTGGCTTTACTTCCTCTATCTCTAAGGCTAAAGGCTCGGTTCAGAAGCATGTTTCTATATCATTACAATTCTGCATTTTTATAATTTCCTCTGATATTTTTCACACGTGCACACAGTCCAGAAAGCAGGCGTGTCTATTCTGAAGTCTTCCCATGGGTACCTATGACTATTTCTAGTCTAACTTTCCTGAACTGGGGTCCCTGCTTTCCATCTCAATTCTCTGGCCTAATCCCTCTTAAACTTCCTGATAACAGGAATTATAACTCTGTCTATTTGACAGAACAAGCCCATTTCCCTCCTGTTATTCTCCACTATTTTCTTACGTATTACATTCCAGACACCACCAGGTCCCCAATATTGTACCTTGAAAATGTTATTTAATTTGTTTACTTTCTTTTCTTCTATCCTTGTCACCTTGAAGGCCTCGCTGTGCTTACTCTAAGTTGCAGGACCAGACTTCCTTCTCATTGGCTGAAGTGCCTCATTTCATTTCATAATCCATTGTTCACACAATGTCTGAAGTTATGAATAATTTTTAAAATAGAATTTATCATGGGCCTGGAGAGATATCTCAGTGGGTAACAATGGTTGTTGTACAAACATATGGGATCTGAGCTTTAGTCCCTGGCACTGACAAAAGCTGGGTGTGGTGTCACGTGTAACTCCAGCACCCAGGGGCAGAGACAAGTAGATCCCAGGGCTGCTGAGGAGACAGATCCTAGTCGAGCCGAAATAGCGAGTGACTCTGTCTTGGAAAACCACGTGGAGAGTGACAGCAGAAGATGCCTGATGTAGACTTGAGTATTAGAAAAACACAATAGTTTTTAAAGAACAGTCGAGATAATTTCCTTCTTACATTTTTTTTAATTTATTTTTTTATATTTATTTATTTTTTTTATTATTTTTTTGATACTTTATTTACATTTCCAATGTTTCCCCTTTTCCTTCTTACATTTAATTGAAGTACTACCTGCTAAATTTACTTATTATTTTGCAAATTCCCGTTGCAAGCTTTCCGTGGAAAGTGCTGCTTTAGGCTCCCTATACGTGCTGGTGACATGCTGTGTTCGCCACATTTGCGTTCAAGGGACAGAAAATATAAATGAATCATTAGTTGAATATACAGATAAGATCATGTCAAAATGTAATTTTAAAAAAGCTGGGAAAGAAAAAATTTACTGGAGGTCTCTTAACCAGACTGATTTTTTTCCTTTCTGGAGCTTTTGACCTGAAGCTTCCAGTGTCATCTGAGAACATTTTATGGGTGTACCAACCCCAGATTCAAGTTCTGGAAAATGTCTCACTAATGACATCAAATCCCTCCTTAATTACATGTGTTCTTGGGAAGGGGATGTCATTTAGCTTACTGTTTATGGCTTTCTCTGTATTCTTAGGAAAAATAACTGAGAAGATGGATTAGTAAAAGAATAACAATCTAATTTGGTTTATAGAGGAAGTTGTATATGGTCCATTTCTCAAACAAGAGAAAGGCAATTAGACATATATTTTCAGAAGAGGGTTCAAGAGGGTTCTACCCTGTGTCTGCTGGGAAAAACTATCAGACTCCACCTATCGCTCCGTTCACATTTAGCTCTCGTGCTCAGTAGCCACCTGTGGTGATGGCTTCTCTACTGGATGTTTCTGTTACCGTGGAAAGTCTACTGGACATTGTTGTTACAGAAGAGTCATGGCATAAGCGTTCCCATAAATACTTTATTAACTTTTAATTTTTATTGAAAATATATTTTTCATGTAATGTATTCTGATTGAAGTTCCCTCTTCCCCAACTCTTCCGAGATCCTCTTCAACTCTCAACCTATGCAAGTCCATGTCATTTTTTCTCTCTCATAGAAAACTAACAGGCATATAAAGATAATAAATAAAAAATAATAAAAATAATAAAAAATAAAACCAAAATGGAATAGGACAAAACAAATCAAAGATAAAGAGGCAAAAAAACCCATATAGATGTTTTTCAAGAAACACATATAGATTCAGAGACATACATATTTGTACTCAGAGACATCCCATAGAGACAAAAAATCAGAAACCATTTTTAATATACACATACACACACATTATGTAGAAGACCTATAAGGTTAAAAAGAAATGAATGAATGAATGAATATTGGGAAAAAACTCTGACAGATCAGTATGGGACATAGAACCTCCAAAATTCCATTGAGTTCATTTTGTGTTGACTGCCTACTGCTAGACATTGAACTTGCCCTTAAGAGTGGTTCATATACAAAGTGAGACTTCACTGGCGAAAATGAATTTCTCTTTATCAAGCAGTTATCAATCAGAGCCATCTTCTAGGTTAGGACTAGGGGCTTGTGTCTACTTCTGCTTTCAGAGCCCACCTGTCTTAAACTCGTGCAGGCCCTGTGCATGCTGCCAGCCCTGTGCATGCTGCCACAGTCTCTGTGCATTCGTATGTGGACTGGTCCTGCTGTCTTTAGAAGGCCTTGTTTACTTAGTGTCCTCCATACCCCTGTTACTTGCACTTCTCTTGCCTCCTCTTCCCCAGGGTTCCCTCCACACTGAGGAAGGGATTTGATGGAGGCATTTCATTTAGGAGAGAGTGTTGAAAGGTCTCTTACTCTGTACACACTGTCCATTTGTGGGTCTCTGAGTTTGTTCCCATTTGTTGCAGGAGGGAACTTTTCTGATGATGGCCGAGCAAGACTCTGATTGGTGGGTATAGCCTTCATTAGAAGACATTTATTGCCATATTCCTTTAGCAGAACAGGAGTATTTGGTTTTCTTGTAGGTTCATGGCCTATCTAGTCTTGGGTTCTTGGCCATCCAACTAATGTTGGGGATAGGTTCTATGTCATGGAATAGGCTTTAAATCCAATCAGATCCTGGTTAGTTACTCCCAAAGCTTTGTGCTATGATTGCACCCATGCATCTTGCATTCAGGTCACCATTGTAGATGGAAGGGTCTGTAGGCTGAGTTTGTGTTTACATTTCCTCCTCTGGTGGCTTGCAGAGAATCACTCAGTGTCATGAATACTAGTCAATAGGGATGAAGGCTCTATGTAGGCACCAGTTTCACTTGTCCATGTTCAATAAATTGTGTAGGTATTATCTTCAGCCATAAGGCCTTAAACCATCAGTGTAAGGAGAACAGATGATAGCCTTGGCAATAGCTTAGGTTGTTTGGGATTTCCATTGGGTCCCTTTGGCCAACAACTTGATTAAACAAAACCTATTTCTGCGACTGGAGGCTCTATTTGGTGATAAATGATGTCTAGTTGGGGCTTTATCTTCTGCATTATTTGGTGACTGAATTTGGATTTTAAACTATATGTCTATATTTATAGAAGCTTCTCCTGTCTTAGGGTACTATATGACCCCTCAAATAGGGGTCCCTCCCTGATGCCTTCCTTTACCCCCTCTTCTCTCCCTCTCCCAGATTCATACTCCCATTACAGCTGCCCCACCTTGTTCATCTGTAGTTGTCTATTCTATTTCCCCTTTCTAGAAAGATCTATCCCACTCTACTCATCCCTTACACTATACTTAACCACTGTGGTTATATGGATTGTAATCTGCTTATTGACATCTTAACAGCTAGCATCTATATATAAGCAAATACATACTAAAATTTGTTTTTGTGGGTCTGGTTTACCTTACCCAGGATGATATTTTTCCTAGTTTCATCCATTTGCCTGCAAATTTTATTTTTTAAACAACCGAGTAATATTTGATTGTGTAGATGTACAACATTTCCTTTATCCATTCTCCCACTGATGGACATCTAGGCAATTTCCGACTTCTGGCTGTTATGATAGAGTAGCAGTGGACATGGCTGAGTAGGGTGCAGAGCCCGTTGGGTGTACGCTCAGCAGTGGTATAGCTGGCTCTCGAAGGAGATCTATTCCAAGGTTCCTGAGGAGCCATCACACCAATTTCCATAGTGGCTGTTCAAGTTTTCATTCTCACCAGCAATGAATGAGTGTCCCTCTTACTCTCCATCCCTGCCAGCATAAGCTGCTGTTTGTTTGTTTGTTTTATTGATCTTGTGATCGTTGGCCACACTGACTGGAGCAAAATAGATTTTGAAATCGTTTTGATTTACATTTCCTTGATGATTAAATATTCTGAACATTTTAAAAAGTGTTTCTTAGGTATTTGTTATCATCTTTTGGGAATTTTCTATTTAGGTATGTACTCAATTGTTTCCTTGATGTCCAATTTTTTGAGTTCTTTATATATTTTAAATATTAG
Source organism: Uromys caudimaculatus (assembly GCA_028551405.1). Lineage (NCBI taxonomy): Eukaryota > Metazoa > Chordata > Mammalia > Rodentia > Muridae > Uromys > Uromys caudimaculatus. The sequence continues at coordinate 14,189,703 of CM052714.1, read as the reverse complement.
ATGTTGTATTAGGTGGATGCTTGGTAAAAATCTTCCTTTCCTGTAGCTTTCTATTTTTCCTGAATGACGGTGTCATTTGTCATACAGAAGCCTTTTGGTTTCATAAGACCCTGTTTATTAACTATTCTTAGTGCCTATGCTAATGGTGTTGTGTTTAGAAGGTCTTTTCTTGTGCTAGTGAATTCAAAACTATTTCCCACTTTCTTGTCTATCAGGTTTAGTGTCTCGGGTTTATGTTGAGGTCTTTGATACATATGGACTTGAGTTTTATGCAGCATGATAAGTATGGGTCTATTTGCAGTCTTTTACCTGTAGCCATCTAGTTGGAGCAGCGCCATTGTTGAAGATGCTGTATTTTTTCCAGTGTGTATTTTGGGTTTTTCTCTTCAATCAAAAAGAAGATGTGCTTAGGGGTGTGGGTTTATTTCTTGGAGTAATTAAACAGCAAGAGCATGTTCACACTGATGTGAGAGATGTTTTTGTGCCAACCTACCATGAAGGAGTCCTGAAAGGAATGGCCGGCAGCAAGAGGATGTGTCAGTAGGAAACCCCTGCAAGTGGAGAGTGAGTGTAAAGTTTCCTCAGATCATATAGACACATTAGACACAAGAGGGACAGGAAGATGAGTCTGACCTGAAGGAGTCAGGCAAGAAGGCAAGACATTGCTCAGTTGCTGATCAGGTTATTGGTAGCATTCCATACTTAGTTCGGTTATATTTACAATGGGTTGTAATGAGAGTCTAAGATTAAGACATACTCTCTGGTAGATAGACAAATAGGGAGGGGCCATAGCTAGGTCATAAAGGTGACGAATCTCTATGGTAGCCATCTTCTTCCTCAATACCCTGACATGATACAAAAGGACTTGTAGGCTTTTTTCTTCCACAAGCAGGCCCCCGCTGATGGACCAGCTCAAGAAGTTCATGACTAAATTAGGATATGTCACAGCACAGTTTCTGACCAATCAACCATCCTATTTGTCTTCAATCTGACCAACCCCAAAATAGGGGAGGAAAAAAATCACAGAGGCTTTAAAAGCCCAGCCCTCAAGAAGAGATTGGCTTTTTGTCTTTCTGAGTCCCGGCTCTGCTTTACAGAGTCTGTTTTTTACTGTGTCTGCTGCATGTGTGTGTTTCCTCACTCTGCAATAACTAAACACCTTTCTTCAACTGCTGATTGATTCTGTTTGCAGTATTTGAGATTTTCTCTGCTGCTACCTGTCACACAACAGATTTTTTTTCTGCCTTTTAATTCTCTAACCGGCAGAGAAGATAAACCTCATCAAGATCCCTAGACTACATCATTTCTAGACTCCTAGATTGTATCAGGAAGATTATATTAGACGTGAAATTGATTTAAAGACATACACTCTCATGTACGTAAAGAGGTAGGCTGCCCAGGAAAGACAGGTTCATTCCAGAACCAGAGCTTTAGTGAAAGCATAAACATCCCTGCTATGGAAGCATACCCAGCCCTGGTGAGCTGTGGTCCAGTGACATCCAAAAGAACCCTGTCAAGGAGGTAATGAAGACAAGCATGATCCTGGATTTAGTTGTCGATGAGTGTTAAATGTTGGTTATTAGACAAGGTGTGTGCTGAGCCTGGCAGCAGGCCTCACGTGATTCCGCGAATGACTGGTCCGTGGCTTTTGATCAACGGACACAATAGTTACAACCTAATCAGTAGCTCTCCGATGACTGTTGGTTTCCAACAGGGAAAGGTTAATACAGCTGTATACATCTGTCTTCTTCAAATCAGTATCCTCCTGCCCCGTTTCCAACAGTATCCCTACCCCTGCTTTCTGAGTGAGCTGGAATATTCTGGATTTGACTAACCTCATTCAGGGAGAAGGAGAGACAGCAGAAAAAGGAGGAGGTGGGAAGGGGAAGAAAAGAAGGAAGGTGAGCTATAATTAAAATTCTACAAACCAGTAGGCCTCACACCAACCCCTTTGACGTATACACTCATTACACTATTCTAAAAACACGCCAACAAGCAGGCACTGAGAAACTCAAAGTGAAGTTTGGGCCGAAAGAAGTGTATCTACTTCCCCTGCTGCACTGGATTCACATCCAGCTTCATGTGCCTCAGTCAGTGTGATTTTCATTTGAATAACACCTTTCTGCAACTAGTAAAATATATGTTTAATATTCTTGATATTGAGGATGCACCCAGGGCTCCCCAAGTGCTCAGTGTATGCTCAACTGTGAAGATATGTTCCCATACATTTCCAGCATGAAACCGAACTTTAATTTTCTTGCTTACCCTTTCTTTCCTTTCTTTCTTTGTTTTCCATGTGCTGTGTGTGTGTGTGTGTGTGTGTGTGTGTGTGTGTGTCTGTGTGTATGATGGGGATTGGGCCCAAGAGTTGTACATTCTAGGCATGCGCTCTACCATTGAGCTATAGCTCTCCTTTACTTTAACAAAGCCTCCAACTAAGTTGCCCTGTGAAGCATGAGTTTGCTTTGTAATCCAAGCTGGCTTTGAACCCACAGTTCTCTTGCCTCAGCCTTGCGAGTACTAGGGTTACAGGCCTGCATCACTATGGCTAGAAAAGAAAGCCTGCAAGAATTTTTACTTGTATGGTGGTGGGCATTGAGTGCAGGGGCTCATGCATGCTAGGCTGGTATTTGACCCTTTTCTGACCTTTGTGGGGACCTGCACACATTTGGCATATACTCACACAGACATGTGCTCTCTCATTCAGACGCCTTCACATAACTAAAGAAGTAAAAATAAAACTTCAAAAAATTATACGATTCTAGTTCTTGATTCAGAAATAAAGGTTGTGAAACAATAAAACATTAAAATTCAGTAAGTTGAAATTCTTTATTAAAAGTACATTATCTTTAACAAATAAATGATACTGGATTAATACCACATTAGGAAAAGGGGCCATAGGTTAAGAGGCAGTAAACATTGCTCTACTCAATGATCATGAAGCAACTAGAGATCTGTAACCTGAGGCTATTTGTGGCACTGTGTAATATTATAGAAATTCTAAGACCTTTCTTGTTCTTTGCTTGCTTTCTTTTTTTAGGGTAGGTAAGATTATGGTTTCATTGTCATGGCAGTAATATTTCTTTAATTTTTTTCATACAATATGTTTTTATCATACTTTTAAGATTTTTGATACACTAGTTCACTATTTGTCCATTGTTTCTACCTCCTCAGTCTGCTCTCTCCACTGTGTCCTGTATCCTTCCTCTCCCTGCATAATACCTGACCTCCTTCTACAATTATTAATTACATATAATATATATATATCTTCTATCTATCTATCTATCTATCTACCCACCCATTGAGTCTATTTAGTGTTTCTTGTATATAAAGTGCTTAGGGCTGTTTACTTGGGATTAGATAATCCATCAGGGGGCTGGTCCCTAGAGAATACTGAGTCTCCCTTCCTTAGCAGCCACTAATTAGCTGTAGCTCTTCATCTAGGGATGGAGTCTTGTGAAACTCCCCCATCCACAATGGCATGTCACCTGTTACCTAGTGTTGCCATTATGTGTTTAGGCAGCCATATTGCTGAGATTTTGTGGTGCGGTATCCCTGACTTGGTTTTCTGGCTCTTACAAGTAACTACATATTTCTGGAAAAGTTGGTCAAACTTATGTGACTTTTAAAGGTATGGTAGTATATTCTCTCTCTCTCTCTCTCTCTCTCTCTCTTCCTTTCTCCTTCCCTCCCCTCCCTCCTTTCTTTCTTTCTTTCTTTCTTTCTTTCTTTCTTTCTTTCTTTCTTTCTTTCTTTCTTTCTTTCTTTCTTCTCTCCCTCCCTCCCTCCCTCCCTCCCTCC
>CM052714.1:14167286-14185402 GCA_028551405.1 Uromys caudimaculatus | reverse complement strand
CTTTCTTTCTTTCTTTCTTTCTTTCTTTCTTTCTTTCTTTCTTTCTTTCTTTCTTTCCTCCCTCCCTCCCTCCCTCCCTCCCTCCCTCCCTCCCTCCCTCCCTCCTTCCTTCCCTTCCTTCTGGCAGTTGTTACTCTGCAGTGCAAACTGACATGGAGATCATGGTAATCCTCCTGCCTCTGCTTCTCCAGTGCTATTACAGGCATGTGTAATAACCACTAGCTTGAATAACAGAAAATGAAAATAAGCAAAGAAAGAATACAATAAGTTTACTGCAGGCATAAAAATAGCCTCAGCTCTAAGGGGAGTCTTCTGATTTTGTTCCCCGTGTTTCGAGGAGCTAGGAGCTGGTGATTTCCCGAGGTTTAAAGAATACATCATGAGGGCGATTATTGTGCAAAGGGTATTTCTCAGACAGATAAACCTAGAGGCCAACCCCGAGCCTAGCAATGCTTCTCAGCTTTTGTTTTCTGCCTCATTGAAAGCAGAGAAACACGCTGTTTGCAAGCACAGCCCGAACACCCCTCTGCTCTACAGCAGTGGCAGAGGCCATTGGAGAGGAACAGAGAAGAGTCACTGGGTGTCTTTTGGACTTTTTCACACTATGCTGTAGATGTAAATAATGGGCTGAAATGGGGAGTGATGAGTCTCTCAAGGAAATAAATACTGCGCACTCATTAGGAGGCTCATTAAGAATAAAGTGCAGGAAGGGGCTCAGAGAACAGACTGTTATCCTGGTATTTACTGGGACAAAGCACTCTTTTTAATAGGGCACCTGCAAAGCTCTCTGCTGTAGTTATTAGACATTGCTGCTTTTACTAACTTTGGCTTTGCCCTTCTCTTTGCCTTAGTAAACAGTTGACAACAACACCCTTGGGTTCCGGGATCCTACCATGAATGTGTCCTCACTCTCCTTTGGAGTCCCATGCTTCCAATCTGAGAGGGTGTGTGAAAATCAGCTCTCCCTTTAGAGCAGAGACAACGGAAAGCCCCCCCCAAGCCATGCTTTTATCATTGATCTCTCCTGCCAAGTCCCCCCCCACCTTGTCTCTCACAAACAGCTCTCTAGCTCCTTCTTTCTCTCTCCTCCCTAAAGGCAGACCTTGCCAAAGTTGGCTTTAAAGCAGTGGTCCTCAACCTTCCTAATGCTGAGACCCTTTAATACAGTTCCTCGTGTTGTGGTGACTCCTAACCATAAAGCTATTTCCATTGCTTCTTCATAACTGGAATTTTGCTACTGTTACGAATTGTCACGTAAAACATCTGTGTTTTCTGATGGTCTTTATCAACCCCTGTGAAAGAGTCACACAAAGGTTGCGACCCACACGTTGAAAACCTCTACTTAATGCAGTGTCAAGCTGTGCAGATAAGTGAAGATGTTAAGCTTAGTGGCTCATAAGGTCTTTGTTGAAACTCTACTGTTGGAATGCAAGTATAACTTCTGATCATACCAGCATTAGTAGCATGACTGTGTTACAATAAAACTTTATTTACACTAAAAAGTTTGACTAAGAAGTTAGTGCATGGACCTCTGTTTTAGTGTTTGGTTTAAGAAGGAAGTTCCTTGGCACATCCAGAATGCAAAGCACTATGTAGTTTTCCGAAACACCTTTAATGTATTCGTTCAATGACTCACCAGTTAAGGTCTTAGTATCCATAATACATCAAGCTCTAGGCAAGGTCTAGGCAGCATGGATATAAAAAATTCAAGGTGCGCACTGTCCTGTGGATGGACAGACAGGCAACGACTGCATTGTGATAAGCATGGTGCTGTACTAGACAACTGGATGTAGAGACCATAAGACAAAAGGATGAAGTATTCTAGAACTTCAAAAAAGGACAAGAGGATTTACTGGACTGAGAATGTTCTCAGACAAAGCAGCACAATAAATGTGTGGAGTCCCCACAAAATATCTCCCATGGATTCCTCAATCTTTAAGTGGGTTCTCTCTATTGTAGAGAACAACGTAAGTGCTTACAAGAGACAGCAGGGATGAACAGATGATGCTGGGAGAAAGGGTCCATAGGGAAGCCTCGTGTTCCACGCCAGGCATTTAGAGTTCATCTTGTAGGCCATGGGGAACCAGACAACACTTTTGTTTAGCTAAGAAGGCAAGGATGAATTTCCCTGAGTATTGGTGGGAAACAAGATGGGGTGTGCGACCCATAAGTTCTAACTTTCAAAGCCTTGGTTCTTCCTCTGAGAAGCTGTCAAAAAAGCAAGCAAAAGTTCCTGGTAGTCAGACCAGGAAAATCAGAAAGACGCCTTCGAATAGGCAGCACCACATTCGTTCCTTCCTTCCCTTGCTGGCTCAGCTTGCTGGGCTTACCCTCGTGGGCACATGGGGTTGGTGTTTATTTCTCATGGAAATAAAACTCTCTTAATTCTATGACAAGACGATAGGTGTCGTCAGGGACAACAATGTCAATATCTTCAGTGAATCCTTCCAAAGTATGATTTGGGGGAGTCAGAAGTTTCCTGTTCTGAAATAGCACACCCATCCAGTCTCTGCTGTTTACAGTCACAAATCCGGCATTTTGATTTCTCTGGGTGGCACACCGCCCACCAAGCAATGTCTTTTTAAATGCAGGTGCCCCCAGATAGAGTACTACATTATGTCAGTCATAACCAGGTGTAAATGAGGCTATAAATCTGCTAAGGACTCAAGAGAAACCCTGAAAGAAATGGAAGATGAATATAAAATTCAGAACCAGGGATGGAGAGAGCTCAGGACAAAACACTAACTCTGCTTTCTTCCCAATCTTGCCTGGGGGGACCTGGAGCCTAATGAGGTGGACAAGGAAAGAAATGAAGTAGCCAAGATAGCATTTGATTAATAAACATGGGCAGGGGAAGTGCATGTTTTATAGAGTCGGAATTCTTACAGCCTCATGATTTCTGAGCCAATTTGTAAATCTGTCTGGGAGTGTTCAGCCTGTGAGAGACAGATGCGGGAAAGGGGAAGGAGACAATTAGGAGGCTAAAGATGCTTCAGACAGGGGATGGGCTGCAAGTGACAAGTGAATGAACCCCTCCTCTGTTACTTCTGGCAGCTCTTATTCTTCCCACAACAAGCTCCTGCTTGCTCCTTTGTCTTCTGAATGCAGACAGAAAGTGCTTGGCTGACTAAACAAGAGCTGGCTTTGTAGAGGAGAGCCAGCACCCAGTTTCTGTGGGCTTCGTGCTTATTCCTGAGTGATGCCTGTTGACTGGAAGCTGGTGAGGGATGCAGAGGGACCATTGCTTGGTGAGGATGAAGCCACCACATGGGGAACCGCAGACTGAAACCTAGCAGAAGTCTGTACTTATTTGTGGCATCACCATACTGAGCGAAATAAAGAAAAAACTTCTTAAGCTGCTTCCTGCTAAGATGAGTCCCCAATCCAACCTTCACCCTTTGGTGATGGTCTGACTCGTGCATTACATGTTAGCAGCATCTATTCCATATCTGCTCTGTGCTAAGGCCCTGGGTAGGTGCTATGGAGATCTGAAGGCACATTCATGAGTAACTATGCCACAGTAGCTATACCAAAATGGTAGAGACATACTTTGAGGACCATGAAGGCAAGCCTCTTGTCTGCAAAGGACCATGAACAGCAGCTGGTGTTCCTCGGTGGTAGAGGCAAGCCAGAAAACTGTAGAAGTCTTAAAGGAGGGATTCTGTTACAATCCAACCAAAATCATCACAGTGACTTTGAGGTAACAAGAATAAGAAGCAGAGGTAGTTAAGGAAATGACAGTCAGTATCAACCACCTGTACCCACACAGACTGAAAATGCCACCACCCTTGTTCAAAGATCAGGGGAGACATTTTAGCATCTTTAGCCATACTGAAGTGTGACACTCATCCCCCCCCACCCCCCCTTTCTCACCCTCGCTTGCTCCAACATGAACCCACCTCTTTGGAAAGCTAGCTCTCACTGAGCTGAAGTTCTAATCCCTGTTTTACCTCATTTTGGGTCTTACTAAATTGCATATGCTGGCCTCAAACTTTCCCTGTAGCACAGGCATGCCTTGAACTGGGATACCCCTGCCTCGGCCTCCCTAGAAGTTGTTGTTAAAAGTCTGTGCTATCAGGTCCATACGTGATGTATCTCCTTACCTGTTTCCCCTTTTCTTCTTTTGTAAAATATTCAATGTCAAATTCAAGGAGCACAGGGGTGGGGCTGGATCTTCACAGATTTCAAGATCTTCCCGGTGAAGCTCAGCACACGACAGCACATGTATGTGGGCTAGCAGTTTCTGTGCCTCACTGCCAATGCTCATGTATACAGAGACAAGTGGAGAAGCACTGCAGGAAGAAGACAGTGACAACAGAGGTCCTGTGGTAGATGGAAGAATGCACTCCTCTCATGCCCACATCTTGTATCCATGACTACGTTAGGTTTTAAGATGCACAGGTGGATTAAGGGTGTAAACGGGAGTCTTTCAAAGCCCAAGGGGAAGGGATGGATGCAGATAGGAAGGAAGGTTCAGATAGCTGTAATGCTGAGGAGCAGGCTTGTGGATGAAAGGAAAGGGCACCTACCAAGGAATGTGGCAACATTTACACACTCGGAGAGATAAGGGCACAGTTCCTTCTCCAGAGTCACCAGGCAAGCGCTGACCTAGCGAGCAGTAAGGTTACGTGCATATTGGTAAGCCATAACATTTGTACTGATTTGTTACGACAGCCACAGAAAGCAGCCATGCCCTCTAAACAGGAGCATGTCGGCTATCTGAATGGACCACTGAGATCGACTGTGAGGGACATAGAAAAAATGGAGTACCATGGTGGTCCAGAGAGCACAGTGCCTTGTGGGTTTTACATGGCTACTAGAAGATGCCCTATGGGAAAGGGCTGCCAAAGTTCCTGCTGAGTGGGTGAGCTCTTGGGGAGTTATAGGCAGTCCGTGATGTTGAGTAGGTAGGAGGAGAAAGGGATAGTCAGATTTTCTTTAGGGGAGAGCTTCCTCATTGCTTTTCCATGTTCAAGTAGTTAGCTCTACACCCACCAGCATATAGGCAACACAAATTGGATTCATTAGAGGTGTGGCAGTGTGTGGTGTGTGGTGTGCATGTGTGTAGTTTGTGTGTGTGTGTGTGTGTGTGTGTGTGTGTGTGTGTGTGAGAGAGAGAGAGAGAGCGAGAGAGAGAGAGAGAGAGAGCAGTAATTATAGAAGAAGAAGACATTAATTTTAATTTAAGAGGGAAGAAAATGTTGGGGGAGACATGGGAAGAGTTGGAAGGGTTGGATATGATTAAAATGAATTGTTCTCAAAAATTTTTAAAGGTTTACTATGCAGGCTGAATTATGGCTTAGTGGTAGTGTTCTGGTTCTGTAACATGTCCGAGGTTTGTTCCCTCGCACTATAGCTAGCTAGGTGGGTGGGTGGATGGATGGATGGATTGAAAGAAAGAAAGAAAGGAAAGAAGGAAGGAAGGAAGGAAGGAAGGAAGGAAGGAAGGAAGGAAGGAAGGAAGGAAGGAAGGGGAAGGAAGGGAGAAAGAAAGATTTTAGATAGGTAGATAGGCAGATAGATAGATAGATAGATAGATAGATAGATAGATAGATAGATAGTCAGTCAGACAGACAGATAGACAGATGACAGACTCTCTCAATGAACACCTTGAGACTAGTATACACGGAGCAAAGGAGACCCGTCAGGAGACAATAGCGGCCATTTTATGGAGGTTCTGGTGGTAGAGACTGTGGAAATGGCATAATGATCACAAGAGTGTTCGCAACCAGAAGAAAGAAACTTCCATCAGAAGAGACAGCAACTGAGGCAGATAGAGTTTGCTTGAAAACGGGCCATCAGGTTGGGTGTTCCTCAGACATATTTGAGATGTTTGTTATGTCCAAATGAGGATGATTTTTAAAATTCATTGTGTGTTTATGATGTGCCTGTGTTTATATGTGAGCGTGTTTGTGTGTGTATGTTTCAGTGGGTGTGTACAGGTGTGTGACTGCCACAACCTGTGTGTGGAGGTCACAGAAAAATAATGGCTGCCACTCTTCATCTTCCTCTACATTTGAGACAGGTGCCTCACTGCTGTGTACCACAGGCTAGCCGGTCCATAGGCTTCTGGTACACAGTCTCAGCCTCCCATCTTCCCCTATGGGTACGCTGGGATTTCTGTGTATTACTGTGTCCAGGCTTCATGTGCATTCTGAGGCTCTTCACTCAGTTCATTAGGTTTGGTGCAGCAAGCACTTCACCGACTGAGCCATCTCCTCTGCTCTGACGATGCTGCTGTAGGCCCTTGGGCATATAGATCTGAGATCTGGAGACAGCTGAGCTGTGCATACCACCTTTGTGAATTTCCACCCCAGAGATGCTAATTTTTAAGTTCCCTGTTCTATTTTTGGAGTTTATAATATAATTGCGTTATTTCCCCTTCCCCTTTCTCCCTCCAGTAGACCCATCCTCGCTCTCTCTCACATCCATGGCCCCATTTTTATTATTGTTACATGCATATAGGTATGTGCAACCTGCTCAGTCTGCACAGTTTTGCTTGTGTGCGTGTTTTCAGTGCTGACCATTTGGTACTGGGTAGCCATTGGTGTGAATGCCACCAAGTTGAAAATTATGTTCATGGGAAAGAGTGAAGAACGTGAACCGAGCCCAGGAGAGACCCTCTATTCCAAGGTTAAGATAGAGGATATTGTATCATAGGATTCTGAAACAGGGCGGGCATAGGGCAAGAGGAAATCCAGAAATGTGCATGGTTCTAGAAGTCAAGGGCGGAAAGAGAAACAGTAGGTGAGGTAGGCGATCTGTGCAGAATCCATCAAAGGAGGTTGAGTTGTGTCAGCCACCTCAGCAGTGGGGAAAGGGAGGTCATCCTAATTGGGAAAAACCTCAGTGTCATGGTGCCAACAGTAAAAGTCCTCAGGGGGAAGAATGAAGTGGGGGTGGGAAGAAGAAAGCCTCATGATAATAGGAAGAGAAAAGCATTTCTGGACGTTTGGAAATGTTTGGTAAACATCCAGCTGCTGTCTGAAGATGGTTTGGGGCAGGGTGCCTCAAGGTGTTTGGTCTTTGTTATTCAACAGATCCAATGTGACCCACCCACACCACAGAAAGGACCTCCTATGCTTTGTACCTACAGCCTACTTGTTTGAATGTTAATTGCATCTAAGCATCTATATTGGTGTTCATTCAAAAACTGGATACCATGACTTAGCCAAATTGGCACCTAAAATTTACCATGGAAGTAATGGTAACCAGAAGGTCTTGTGTTCAAACATGTAAAAGGAGAACAGATTCATCAATGAAAGGAATTCCAGACAAGGCGTCTGAGACTGGGAAGTGAGGGAAGAGAGGTGAAGGGGTTTCCTTAGCTGAGCAGCCAGGATGAATGTAGGTGGCAGGGGCATGCTGAATTTGGGTAGGATGACGGACAGCTCACTGGTTATAGCTGGAAGGAAAGGGTGGCTTTCAGGCACAGTGCTGGCTACTGTGAATAATTTTCCTGATTGCTTCTGTCATGTCTCGTTAGGACATATCTGTACAGGGTAATTTGAAATAGGTATATGATGCTGAGTGTTGATAAATCGGTATAACAAACCCTTTCCATCTCTTCAAACGTTATTTCTACATGTTAGGAGTTTGGTACTTATAATCATTTTGCACATGTCAGGGATTTGAGAGTCTTCTGTTTCGAGCCCCAGTGTCTCCACAGGGAAGCCAGTGTGGCCATCCTACAGAAAGCCGAGCCACGTCTTCCCACGAGTGTCTTGGCATCCCTATCGAATATTTCATTGCCTTCCTCCCAACCCTTCCCAGCCTCGAGTGGCAGCTATTCCATGGCCACCGCCTTCTACAGGGTTGACAAGTGCATTTCTACAGATGAGTGCTAAGAACGGGCATTTGTCTCTGTGTCTGGGTTATCTCACTTAACGCAAGGGCTTCCAAGTCCACCCCTGATGCTGCAAGTGATAAGACTTCCCCCATCTTTCAAATTAATTTTGTTCTTTCTTATCCAATTTCAAACATGTATACAATATATCTGATTAATCCCTCCCCCACCCTGTCTTGTCTTCCTCCTATCCATATTACCCTTCCTCATTTCTTTTTTTTATCTGAATAGCAACTTGTTTTATGCGTACATCCAATTTTATATGTATACCCCATTTTGTTTATGTATTTATCCCCTGATAGCATTTGGGTTGGCTTCATATTTTAGCCATTGTGTATAGTATTAAGCACAGGAGTGCCAGTCTCCTTTTGGTATGAGGATTCTATCTCCTGTGGATAGATCTCCAGGTGTTAACCAGCTGGATCAAATGGCAGCTATCCTTACAGACTTTTCAGGGCTCTCCAGACTGCTTCCACGGTGGGATAATGTCCCATTGTGATTTCAGTTTGCGTTTCTCTGAGGGCTAGGGGGACTGAACATTTTCCTTATTCTTATCCGTGTCCTGTCTTTTTAGAATTGTCTGTTTATTCCTTCAGTGCATTTTGAAAAGATTTTTTTATTATTGTTTTTATGTGTGTGAATCCTTGCCTGCATGTGTGGTTGAGACATGTGTATGCAGTTCCCTCAGAGGCCAGAAGAGGAAGTCATATCCCTTGGAACTGCAGTTCTGGATGGTTGTGAGCTGCCATGTGGGTGCTGATAAAGTGAGGACTTTGCCCATTGAGCCATCTGCAAGTTTCTGAAGTTGTATAATATAATGCTAGAAGTCCTGCCAAGAACATCTCGGTAAGATAAAGAACCATGGGGCATCCATATTAGAAAGGAAGAAGTTAGGTTGCTCATATTTGTAGACGGCATGACTTCATACATACAAACCCCATGATGACCTCAGAGCCATAAAAGTGGGCTTCTTTGCCTTGATCCTGATTGTGGTAAAAACACTCAATCTGTCTCCATTCAATGTTACGTTGGTATGGCTCTTTTTTTTTCTTCTTCTTCTTCTTTTTTCTTTTATGCTGCCTTCAATGTTCAGAAGTATGTTCCTTCCATGCCTAATACGCTGAGAGGTCTAATTTTGAGGAGACAGATGCCGAATCTTACCGAGCGATCTTTCTGAATCTATGGAGATAACCATGTGGTTTTCGTCCTGCATTCTAATGATGTTGCTAGCGTTCCACTCCTGCGATGAATTCTACTGGATCAGGCAGAGTCTGATAAAGCAGAATACCTTAGGTTTCCCTGTGGCCTCCAGGGATACACATAAGCAAGCATGCACGCATGCACACCTCGCACACACACCACACCGCTCACCGACACATACATACAAAGAAAAGTCATGTGATTTTAAGGGCAACGGAGCATTAAGAGGGACAATGATCCTGGAAGAAGAAAGTTCCTAAAAGTTTGGCCTCTCGCGTCATGGGGAAAGCGTCTCCACACTCCACGGTCTCCTGTAACAGTCTATTACATATAGGCCTAGGTCATAATTTTTTTCTGAAGTTTTCTTAAAAAAAAAAAAAAAGATCAAAAATATGTTATTATCAAATCTCTGGTCTCTTGAAGAAGGCGTTTCCTGTGATGTTCCTGAGTTCCAGGCACGTCTCTACATGATGCAGAAGGTGGTGATGTAGCTTTGTGGGGATGGTAACACGGACTGACGATAAGAAATACCTCAATATTAAGTTCTTTGAACTTCCCCCTCTACCAAAGTTTTGAAAAATAAAACAAACACCCCAAGACCAAAAAAACAAAAGCCAAAAGCCAAACCAATCCAAACCAAAAACAAAATAAAATAACAACAACGAAAAACCACAAAACACATTACTGCAATGGTAAATAGCCACAGGCTTTGAAAAAATAGAGCCCTTGAGAAAGTAGTCCTGAGGCCAGCAATGTCCATTTACAGTCCGGTAGGATATTAAATAGTTACTTTAATTTGGGAAATAGTTTTGGTTCTAATGAACTTCTCCTTACATGAAATTGTTACAGAAGATTGTCTCGAGTGTCCGGCTCTGCACTAAGAAATTGCTCTATCTCAAAAAGTAAATGGAGGAAATGATAGATGAGTGGCAGCGACTCTGGTGCGGCGTAAGCTATCTCCGCTGCCCACACGCACGCCACATTAGCACGGACTCATCACTCAGTTAATTGCCTTTTGCTACAGTGAGCTTCTAATCTTGGAAATGCAACGATCACACACACAGGAAACCAGATGAGCCATTTGGGCTGCATTTTAGAAATGGGGGAACCGGGTTTCTGCTGTCGATACAGACAGGATTTCTGTTGGAGTGGACGGCAGATTGCTTTTGTATTAAATCCTTTCAACGACTGCCATATGCTCAAAAGAGCACAGGAGTGAGGTCAAAAAGGGAAATTCTCAGTCTACAGGAGAGTATTTAAGTCCTTGTTTGTTTCCATTAGATTAGAGCCCCATTAGGATAAAGGAAGAGATGAGAGACTGCCCATGGGGCCTGCACAGGAGTCTGGCTCCCATGGTGTTTTAGAAAAGAGCCCCGCTAATCTTTCTGATCAGATATCCCAGGCAATACCTCCAACTGACTGTCTGATAACCCTTACCTACAGCTCCCATAATTGTCTTATGCTGTCTTTTAGCCCCTCTATTCTTTTTCTGACTATTGAAAATAAAGAATCGAACATCTAAGTGAGGATTTTGATATGTTGAAGACACTATCAGAGCCCCATTTACTTTTTCCTAGGCCAACATGGTTTCTTCTTTATTGTTTACGTTTGCCACCATTCAGTCACTTTTATGGCTTTATGTTGATTCTCTACAGTCTGAATCTTTCTATATTGTAGAATTTAAAATGAGAGAAGAGAGTGGTATAAACTTCATTCACTGTTCTACATATATATATGGTGTGAATATATATTATAGATATATTTTATGACTTCTGCAGCTTTCCTCTGAGGTAATGATACTGCCCACCATTCCGTTTTAAAATCTCTCTCTCTCTCTCTCTCTCTCTCTCTCTCTCTCTCTCTCTCTCTCTCTCTCTCTCTGTTGTCTTCAAAATACTGCCACTCAGCATCATAGCCTTTAGAGACTCCTTTGTATCTGTAACCCAGTGTCCATTTATACTTGTGAGAATCGGTGGGTTAGCTGTCTTAATGCTAAATATTTGCAGAAAATGTGGAAATGAGTCTCGGTTCTCTATTCGTCCTGTGTTTTTAAAGTGATAGATGAAATCAGACATATAAATCCGGCTGGGCTACCTTGGGCTTTTGTCTTAGAAAAAAATATTTCTTCCAATATATGACCAAGAGATGAGGGCCATTTCATCTCTGCCTGCATCAGATGGTTTTCTAGGAAGAGTATTCAAAGTTAACTGTATGATTTGAGTCCTAATAGGGACATAAGGTTTCAGTATAGAGAGAAGTGGGGGACCCTGCTAGAAGAAGAATCATTGGTTTCTCAGAGCTGGAAACTGAGTCCTCAGGCTTTGCCTAAGCAAAGCAAGCAGTGTACCACTGACCTACACTGTTAACCCTCTTAGAATCACCTGATAGACATTCAAGGGAGACTAGTCTTGTAATACACCGGGGACATGGATGTATTACACAGACTGGGCCAGCCTTAGTTAAGCCCCTGAGTCTCTGGCTTCAGACTCTCAGTTGCTGGGATTGTAGGCATGTGCCATACATTTGGCTATAATCAGATTTAACGTCACACACAGGCACTAATTTTTATAAACTTGTCAACTGTCTAGTCATCTGTGAAGCGCCAAATGTGAGCTGTGCCTCTTGACCTTTCCTCTGGAGGTTGCAGCTCTCTTCTGGGCCCATCTTTGGCTTGGACACACTCAGGATTGTCATTGGTAGGGACGGGGAACTTTAATATTGTGCGTGAGAATGCAATAAGAGCTACATTCTCGGGCTGGGCAGTGGTGGCGCACGCCTTTAATCCCAGCACTTGGGAGGCAGAGGCAGGCGGATTTCTGAGTTCGAGGCCAGCCTGGTCTACAGAGTGAGTTCCAGGACAGCCAGAGCTACACAGAGAAACCCTGTCTCGAAAAACCAGAAAAAAAAAAAAAAAAAAAAAAGAGCTACATTCTCATTTCATCTGAGAAGAAACAATGATTTTAAAATTTCCCAAGGTTCCAGTGATCTTTAGAATCCATTTATGGATTCTAGTCTGCAAACTAACTGATAGCCCAAGATCTTTACCCTTAAACAAGGTTCGCTTCATTCCAGGGGAAGGTGAGAGATGTTTGGTCATGGTCACATTTCAAAATGATGCTTTAGGGACCAATATAGGGACCAATACAAGGGTAGAGTTTGGTAAAAATCAGAGAAAGTCATTTCCTCCTTCTTCATCCATTAAGTAGTATGATAAAAGAAACAAAGAGGACCAGAATGAGCCCTAGGGAAATTCATTATTTGTACTTCAGAACTGCTTTTAATAGAAGTATTGACCTAGAGGGAAAGAAGTGGATCTTTAGGTTTATATGCTATTCTAGTAGGTCGATCTTGGAAATACTGAAGGAAAAAATTTGAAGCAAACATTCAGGTCTTCCATTGTTCATCGAATATTCAGTGTGACTACAGTGTGCCCACCACGCAGGACAAGCGCTATCTGATTTTAAAGCAATCATTTTCCTTTCTTTGTAACTCACTAATCCATCCACTAAAATAATAAATAGAATAAAATTTAAGCTTGCCGAAATTCCTGACCCCACATAGGCCTGCCATGGCCATCCATAGGTGCTCAATAAATATTGGTTGATTGATTGGTTTATGACTTTCCCCAGTGCATTAGGTTCATGACCAAATCACAGAACAGCTGGGGTTAATAAAAGTTTCGTTTTGAATGGGGCACCTAGCTACATATACTAATTACAATAAAATATTAAAAAGCTACTCAGGGTAACACACCTATGAACACGAAGTGCATACTGATGTGAGATTCACTTTGATGTAAAGCATTTTAAAAGTCAGCTATGTATCCTCAGAGTGGCCAAAATAGGAGTCCAGAGACAGGCAAGCAGCATTTCAAATTCAGCAGTATGCTCTCTTATTGGCCCAGAGATGGCAATAATGCGGGCAGCAGCTGGTAGGAATCTGAGTCTATTCTGACTAGATCATGCTGCCTGAGAGTCTAATTTTGCCTCAGAAATAGTCTAATTTTGCTCACAGTGAGAAAAGTGGAATATTCCTTTAGTGTCAACAGACCAGATTGTATCTCCAGTTTGTTTGATGGGGGAACTTGGTCCCGTTCCCAGATATGGCTCTCCTTCATGGATCATTGGGTTACACCAAGAGTTTTGAACAAAGTCAGCTTCAAAGCATACTGCTTTCTTCTCAAATCTTGGAACTCCTCTTCACACCAGAGTTCCAGGAGCCCACATGCATGGAAAGGGGAGCCCTGCACAGAGGAACCCCTTCCTCTGTCAACAGCCCCTTCCTCTGTGAACAGCTGAACCCTAAGGATTTTGTAATGGGTCCTAGAAGTTCAGAAATTCTGGTTTGGGCAAAGCAGTCCCTTTCTCTGTGAGTTGGATCTACAGATCAGTTGACAAAAACCATATTAAATATTTCCTGTCCAAAATATGTATGGATTTAGGTGAGCCATGCTTTGCTTTTTGGCCAGAGGACCTTTGGTGTTTTCGATCTTCCTTTTTATTTGTCTAGGAAGGAGCTGTAGGTTAAGGGCTCTATTTCTTGGTCTTTGTTTTCGCATGAAGAGAATTTCTAAGCGAGGCTCATTGCCCATTTCTAATTCACCTGGTTTTAGACCCTCAAGTCCTAAGTAATGAGCTGTGAAGGAGATGAGGTTAAAATGACCCAGGAAGGACTTGCAGCCTCCCAGGGGCCCTGGGCTCAGAGCTGTCCTCTGGATGAAGTGCCCTATGTCTCAGCTTTGCTCTTCTGCACAGCTGTCCCGGGGCTATGACTAATCCCAGAACCTCACTCAAGGCAGGCTGTGTTCCACTGCAAAGCTGACTTCCTTAAACGTGAGCCTGGCACACATGTTGCAGGTGCTGTGTCTCCCATCCCACCCACGCTCCAGGAGCATGAGGCTGGGGGACAGTTATGGGTTCTGGGGTGCAGCTCTACTGACATCTAAGAACACTCGCATGGAGATGACCTGAGATCCTGCCAAACCCGGGGACCTTAGCCTTGTTTCTGGTGTTAAGTGGTCCATTTGGAGAGGAATGGGCTGTTAGTCTACCTCCTACCTAGGAAGACAGATATCTACCCAATCTCAGGGAGGATGGTAGGGAGAGAGGATGATTGTGTAAGAAGCTTCATGGGGACGTGTGGGAGGAGAGCATCCATTTTCTTTTCAATATGTACACATGTATATTGGTATATACACACATATATGTATTATATACATACCTATGTATATATTTTCTCATACCACATCTAGTTTCATGAGTTATAGTCCTTTAATTTTTTTTTGTTTTCCCTTTTTTTCAAAGTCCAAGAAAATAGGTTGTGTAGCCCAGTATGTCATAAAAATTTTAAAACATTAAACAGCTTACTTCACGTGGTGCTACACAGAATGGAGTTCCTTGTGTAGTACCTGTGAATAGGGTTTTACCTTCTCCTGAGGCCTGAGGAGTGTCTGGGGCTCCTGGATAGTTGCTAGATTTTGTTGTTGTTGTTGTTGTTGTTGTTGTTGAACAGGTCGTGCTCTCTGGGAGGAAATTTTGGAGTGTGCTTAAAATAAAAATCTTGGCCGCCACGCACATGATTTTGTGCTGGCTGTTCCTTTGTTATTCTCTCCACCCCAACCTCCTTTGGATTGAATAAAGGCAGTCTCAGAAGTGGGGAAGTTATCCCTCACTCTGACATTTCATTTACCTGGGAGTACAATAATCGGAGAAAGAATCAAATACTTGAACATTTTGCTTCAGTGAGTACAAGCTAAATATTTGTACCGTGTTGAAAAGTGATCGTTTTCTTCAGCATTTAAAGGAGAGAAAAGGCGACACGTTCAGTGGCTGAAAGCCGTGCGTGGGCAAGAGCAGAGCCCTTCCCTACACTCCTGGCCCCGAAGCGGGATAACCTTGGAATGAAAGTACCCAGAGATAATATTTTATCAGCTGCTGTTTGATAGAAAGTGGCTGAAGGGGTCTGGATAAGAGACGAGGTGGCAGGGCCTAAAAGGGGAAACGTGTTTTTAAGTGCACTGCAGAGACGGAAGCAGCTGGGCTTAATAGCTAATAATACGTGGGAGACGAGAGCAGGATGAATCCTGGGCTGAAGTTTGATCAGAGGGAGGGGTGGATGACATTGCTGTTCAAATCAAAGTAGCCATCTATAATTAGCTCCACCTGTGCTAAAGCATGATGCTCACCGGCTGTCCCCAAGCCCGTTGATATTTATGGCGCTGCAATATGTTCCATGAGTGATAGCTACAGATGAACCAAAATCAATATACAGCATTCCATTGACAAGCCCCGGGTTTATGCTTTATTTATTCATCCCTATCTTCTCTGCAGCTGATGTGGCACTTCATTCCAGTAGGTGTTCAAAAATGCCTAAGGAATGAGCAAAGAGGAGTGCCTGCAGTGAACGAACGAGAGATGGCTACTTTCCTTTAAAGGTACATCTGTCCACTTGCAATTAATTGTTTGCTTTGACGAGCTGCGTGATTATCCAGGTCTATGGGAATCTAGCACAGCATGTCACATTTTTGTCACGAATTAATAACCAAATGTTTAGAGATGTCTGCTTTAGATCACACGCAAGCTTGTCATTAGGAGGAAAAATTGAACACCAAGACGAAGTGACTACACAGGTGGCCAGAACTCTTTCTCTTCAGTCCCTTGTCACAGTAGCCACGTTATCTTTTAGGGTAGTGTACCTCAATGGTACCTAAACCATAATTCCATCACGGGACTTTCCTTTCCTGTCAAAAACCTTTTCATAGATCCAAGATCCAGTGGAGTGGTCTGTGAGACACCATACTGCCTCCTCCCAACTCTGCCCCAAGAGAATAACCAGACTTACTACATATAGTCTTTTCTGATATAGTCACAATACATGTAAGATAGGAGGGGAGCAGGTGACAGCTACTCTATAAATCAAGAGTGTTCGCTCCTCTATGTGTGAGACTGTACCCGTTGTATAGCCACATCTTCCTGTCCCTTTGTGTATCTGTGGGTAATACATGTGTTCACATGGATATATGCAGTTGCATGCACGTGTGTGCATACATGAGGGAGCCAGCAGATCAGTGTTCTCTGTCCCCCTCCGTGGTTCTTTTCCTTATTTGGGAGACATAATTAACCCAGCTCTCATGGACTGGCTAGTTTCTTGGATGGCCAGTGAATTCTGGGAATCCGCCTGTCTCTGCCCTGTTCATTGCATTTCGAAGGTTGTAGATGCATGCCGCCATGACATTTTATGTGGGTGCTCAGGTTCTCATTCTTGGGGGTACTTTACCAAGTGGCCCATGTTTCCAGCCCTGTAAAATTGATGTAACCTTTTGTCAGTGATTTCCTTTCCGTTCCTTTCCTTCCCTTCCTGGTAGTACTGAGAATTGAACCTGGGGCATCATGAGTGAGAAGCAAGTGTTCCACAACTGAGCTCCCTGTCTTCGTTGAATCAGTTTCTGCTTAAAACAAAAATCGGCTTAAGCATCCAAAGCAAAATGACTCCAACGCAGGCTATCTCTGAGACTTCAGTGATCCTCAGCACTAATTTTCTGTGGCAACATAACATAAATAAATGGTAAGCGCCAGAATTAGGGCATAAGACAAAGGATGTCATTGGAACCATTGATAGTGCCCTTGACCCTTTGGTCTTTCAGCCTCTTCATGTATAAAGAATTCAAGCATATCAACTTAATAGCAATTGCGAGTATTAGATGAGCTAATGCTTACGAAGTGCTCAGCAACATATGACAAAATGACTCTCAAAGAAAGTTCCTACTAGCCTGTGACCACCATCATCATAGGACAAACGACCCTCATGAAACTGTCCACCACCACCGGCATCACACCACCACCATAGCTCCATCAGCCTCCCCACCACCATCACCTTTGCATTAACCCCGTCGCCACAGCATCGGTCCACCTCCCTCACCACCGCCGTCATGCGTTCATTCTACCATAAGCCATCGGAAATCCCCAGCAGTACCAAGGCAGCTTCAATCAGAATGTTTTCTATGAAGTGAACATTTTCTGAAATTAGAAAACTCTAAAGAGCTCCCTCAGATAATAGGTCCATCTCAGGTCTCCCACAGTTGCCATCACAGGGATTAAAAGAAAATACTGGGGGAAATACCATGTGGGGAAGGCAGTGGCAGGCATGCTCAGCATCCATGTCTGTGATGATATTATTCTGGGGTTTTGGAGTCTATAAAATTGTATGCGAGTATCCTACGAACAGTGAAAGACATCTGGGTAAATCAAATAAACTAAATTATCCACGTGTCCAGTGTATAAAATTAGCAATCAGAGAGGGAGGGAAAGGGAGGGAGGAGAGAGAGAGAGAGAGACAGAAAGAGAGACAGAGAGAGAGACAGAGAGAGAGAGAGAGAGGCTATTTATAAGCATAACTTAAGCCATCAAGTGCTTACTGTGTCTAGGTTAAGTTTCAGCTACAACACTGTGGACAATGGGGATAATTTCTTGAAGACAGAAAGAGAGAAAGAAAACCAACAAGGCCTCATGAACAAGGAAACAACGCAGGAGCATGTGCTGCAAACATTTCCTCACTGTCTTTATGCGAACGGGGCTAATTAATCTCATACAAACACGGGTATTTCTGTAAAGCAGGAGCCCGAGTGCCATTTTATGGCCATGTAATTTACAAGTCCTCCAATTACATTAGAATCAGCACACATAGTGTTTACAGTTTAATTACATGGTTCTTTACCACCCCCAATCAAGTGTGATTCACTCCGAACCTGCTTTCCAATCCTACCTAAAAGAGAAAACACTTTTCTGCTGGATTGGAGTGGTAAACATGCAAACTTGGCCATTCTGGAAGGTAACAAGGATGCGATTCAGAGTAAACAATCCCCATTGACAGAGATACCAGAGGACTCCCGGGAAGAAAGAGGATGAAAAAAAGATCAACGTTTTATAAAAATAGCATTATTTTCATTGCTTTTGTCCTATTGAGAAAAAAGAAACCTATTTACTGCTCACTTTTCCATCTAAAGCCATACAGATTTATCATCCATATTTAAATTATTATTATTATTATTAATTTGTGTGTGTGTGTGTGTGTG
>CM052714.1:14104786-14164786 GCA_028551405.1 Uromys caudimaculatus | reverse complement strand
CATAGAAATACCTGGGGGTTTTCTTTGGGTCAGGCTGTGAATTAGTAAGCATTGACTGGGGAGCCACTTAGCAGTTAGTCCTTCTGATGATGTATAAATCATAAGGACGTGGGTGTTATATGTATGACAGCCGGGGTACAAAAATCAGCAGTTGTATTCATCAAGGAAAAACAATGTAAAAATGTTTTAATGCTGTACTCCCCCCAACCCCCGCAAAGCATGTGCCATGCAATCTAATTTGTAGATAAGCCATTGCATAGTTTTGTAGGAACATGTTACTACCAAGGAACAATTAATGTTTTCACTGAGTAAGAAAAAAATTCAATTTTTTTCTGACCTGGAATAACTTAGAAGTGATCTTCTTTGACACTTTGGTTTCACAAGGGAGGCGGCAGACCCAGGCAGTTAACGATTTATGCACTGATGCTCTCAGGCAAACAAGGAGAGGAGCGGGGCAGAGAATGCTTAGAAAGAAGGCATCTTCCAGTAAAAATCAATGAAAGTGACAATTATTTGAAATATTTTATAAAAGAATAAATTTAAAAGGATTTTTATAATTTATTTTCTTATATTTTTATATTACTTATAAAATATAACTTAATAAAAGCATTCATAACTCAATGATACAGTTCAATGACAGAGAGCTTGCCTATTGTATATGAGTGCTGAAGTCAATCCCAAGGACAGCACAATAAAAAAAATAATTTAAAATAACAATTACTTACAAAAAGCCCTTTTTAAAAGCCTCTAAAATTGGTCTGTGGAGATGGATCAGTTTGTAGAGCACTTGAAAGCATGAGGACTTGAATTCAAATCCCTGAAGCCCACATAAAAAGCTGGATGTGGTGGCATATACCTGTAATCACAGCAATAATGAGACGAGGCAGAAACCAGTAAATACCTGGGGGCTAGGCATCTAACCTGAAAAGATGCAGGCTACTGCATCACTGATACACACACACAAATGTACACACACATGCACATACACACATACGTGCACACACACATGCACACACACATGCACACATGTACACATGCACACACATGCATGCACACACACATGCACACACACACACACACAGAAAGAGAGACAGGAGGAGCTCTGAAGCTCCTACTGTGTTTTATATGAACATATATATCCTGAAACAATCTTAAAGGTGCTGATATGTTTACATTGTCACATGTTAAATGCTATAGCATGTAAACTGGGTGTTGCAATTAAATCATTGTACTAAAACAGAGAAAAGAAGTCAATACACACTGTGTGTGTGTGTGTGTGTGTGTGTGTGTGCATGTTTCCCAATGTCGCACACTAGATGGAAAAGCCAGAACTTGTGTTTCTGAGTCTTGAACACATACATTTTCTGTCTGTCTCCCCTGTCACCATGATGTTTTAGGGGACAGGACTACATAGTTCTGGTGAACATAGGGATAGTAAGGAACGAGTGAAACCAAATACACAGTGGACAAAGGAATGGAGGAAAGAAATAAGAAGAGTTAGCGTGGATACAGAGAATAGGGGAGGAAAACTGGAGCTATTGCTAATGTCTTTGTCTCACTAGCAAGCCTTTCTTCAGCATGGAAGTCATCTGAAGATTTGCAGGACTGTGCAGAGCATAGATGTTACAATCAACCTAGGAGTTATCATAATAAAACCCCCAGGAAGCATTACAATTAACTTCAGTCAATTATTTCTCAAGGATCCCAGCTTCAGCTCTAGCTAACAAGAATCCTAATGAGACAATTAATGTTAGCTAATACCAGCTTGATTGATTTAGAGGGTGTATATAATTATACAGACGCATGCATGTGAAAGTATGCATTGCTGTGTTGGTTGTGTGCCTTCTCTACCTATATGTTGTATTCACAGGTAATTCTCCAAATATTTTGAAAGAAAGAAAAAAATAAGAGAGAGATAGAAAACAAAAAGAAAATGGAGAGCTCCATAGATTAAAAGTTGGGCTGCGAAAGTCATTTATTTGCTGGAGACCAGAGGTGAGGAGAACAACCCCAGACGATCAGATTGATAGATGAACTAGACTACTCGGAGGCTGACAGAGTTAAAGGTGATGAAGAAAGCTGGTGAGCGGTTGTTGAGTCCTGACCCTGCACCAGCCATTGTGGATAATTATTTTTCTATTCTTCCACGTTTTGGAGGCACACCACTATCCCTGTTTTATATCTTAAGAAATGGATACCCAGCAAGATACAGCAATGGCCAGGGACTGCTAGGGACTGCCACGAATGTTCGTGCACTATTCAGTAGTATTTGGTGTGCAGTAGAGGCTACAGGTTGATTCCTTGTGCATTTTATTTTCAACTTGCCACGCCTACACAAGGCTTTATTATTCCAGAGAAAGCAGAGAGTTTTATTTAAACTAATCAATTACCAGCATCCTCACTATATTGAATACTCAAGAACAAAGAATATTTATGGCTGAGACAAAGACTATCTCTTTCTACTCTGCCTTGTAGCGCAACTAGAATATAGGGACAGAACATAGATAATCTAAACCTCAAATTATAGAGGACTTGGAGGACCCTACCCTCAGAAGTCTCCCCACGACTCCTGTCTGCTGATGAAATATCTGATCCTGAAATTTGGGGTTAGATAGAGGGAGAAGAAAAATAGAGATTTGGGTTTGGTTGAGGTATTTCATTTGTATTCTTCAAAATAATACAGCTAGTCTCACAAATCACAGTTTGGGTTTTATCAGTTCACTCTACTACAAGAGAACCAGCTCCATGCCTGGACTAGAGTAGACGTCCACACAGCAGTCACGTTGTACTACGGTATGAAGTGTTGAAGATAGGGACTTTTCTTGATAATAAAACATTATGATCACTAACAATAGCATTAAATCCATGTGGAGTTGTTAGATAATCCAGTGATTAAAATTACAAGCAATATGATGAACATTCTCATAGATGAACAGAGAAGTAAGGCCCATGACAGGTATCCCCACTTCTTCAGCTGAGATATCTTGGCTCCTTCTATCTCTTCTCCTGGTGAATAAATTCCTTGGGAGGCAGGGGCTTAAAGCTCATGGGACCCACTTTATCTTCAGTGTTTCACAATAAGTGCTCTGTATAGAGTCGGACTAATAATGGCTGTTTCTTTCCATCTCATCTCCAAATAGTCAAGGTAATAAAACCCTCTGAACACTTATGCTTTGAACTTTATGCTAGAAATTAAAAAAAAAATAAAGCCTACTGGAGCTTCAGAGGAAGATGCATTGGGGAAAATTACTAAAGAAAAGCAGAATAGAGATTGCATTCATTTTCTTTTATACATGTTCCCCAAAATAGCAAGGACTCACAGAAGAGAGGCACTGCCTGATCTTGGGGTGCTGGAAGGGATCAAGTTAAATGTAAAGATAGAGATGACCGAGTAACCTGTGCAGAAGCAAACAGTAGCCCGATGCGGACAGTGGCTGAGAAGAATGAGCGTTCAAGGTGGGACTGTGAGAAACCATTGACCTACAGGAGAAAAAATATACATTGGAAGCGTTAGAGATGAAAGCTGGAATCTTAAAGCTGCAGGACCTTCAGCTATAGTAAGAGTAGACTAGGGTTAGAGGTGGAGCTCCAAGTAGCTGAAGGGGCCCAGACAACTTCATTTAAAGCACATTTCAAGAGGTGACATCGTGGTTTATTGAGCTTTCCCCTACCACCTCTGGTCAGGTTAATCATTTTTACTTTTATAATGACTTTTTTGGGGGGGAGAAATGCCTATCATGTGATGTTTTCTGGGGATCTATAGAGAAATGTCTGCTCCTCCCAGATAGAGAGCACACCCATAGTCAAAAGAAATGATGTAAGACTAGCTTGGTGAAGCACTGCACTTATTGGTGATACTTACAGAAACATGGGCAGCTCAAAGGAAGCTATACTACTGGGAAGTTGCCTAGTGACTTATGGGATGCTGAAGAGTTCCACATGCCAGTCATCCTTCCACTTCAAATATATCCTTAGGGAAAGTAGGTTCTTCATGAAGACTCATGAGCCTATGTAAATCCCCTGCTGCTTGAGGGAATGCTAGCAGGCCCCACCTCCTGAGGGTATCATGTGAGTGATCACAACTGCTATGATTCAGGGTTGCAATGGTCTTGTCCAACCGAGAGGAAAGAGCTACATAGTGTGCGTCATCCCAAAGCCAATGGAAGGTTCTGAAGGGGTGGTAAGGACATATTGCTTAGTTTAACTCGTATCTTGGAAGGGAGCATCCAGTATCAAGAATGTTCAACCTATTCTAAGTTCCTAAGCTGAATCACAGCGTGTGGGTGCTTGTGTCAGGGGATGTGTAAATGTGATGTAGAACCACAGACGTTGTAACAGTCTTTAGAGACCTGGAGAACATTCTCTTCCAAGCTTTCACTTTTGGGAAGCTAATGACATTTCGCTGTTCTGCTTCCCAAGAGTTAATGGTCCTCAGTTTCACAAATTGACTTAAAGACTGTTGCAGTGAGGTTTTAACTATACCGCTTTGTGCTCCTTGGTGGGGAGCTATACCATCCACCTGTCCAGGGACTCTTTGGATCTGCTGATGAAAGACACACACACACACACACACACACACACACACACACACACACACACACACACTAGCTTAGTTTTTAACATGTTTTATTGGCTCAGTGGCTGGGCACTTCTAAGCCTCCCGAAGGTAGCATGCCCTTCCTTCCAGTACTCCTGGCTAAATGCCTTCCAAATCTACCTCTAACTTTGCTGCCCTGTTACTGTCTGTGATGCCCATTGGTCTCTGTTGCTCGAGATGCTTCCAAGAGGCCCTTCCATGGGCCGCTTTCCCTTCCTGCATACATTTTGGATGATTGCCCTGCAGCTCTGAGTCTGTCCCATCTCTCCCCCAAGTATGGTGATCTCCTCCCATTCCTCTCTGCGTGTGTGCCCTGCCTGTCCCCAACCATTGGCTGTTGGCATCTTTATTGATAGATTAAAAACAAACTGGGGACAAGGACCTTCAGCATATGGGCACCAGATTCCTGATTAAATCAAAGCATCAGAACCACTCCTCTATATCTCACCTTTTCTATCCAAATATAAAAAATAAAACAAACATACGAAAACCCCAAAACTCTTCTCTCAGACATAAATTGAGCATAACCATAACAATAAAGTAAATTACAACATATGATATTCAATTAACATCTAGTCTATCATATTTGTCAATTAGATTAAAGTATTGTACCATCATTCCTAACTTAAATAGTTTATGATTATATACTCAAATTATGTTTTGATTTTAGCCTGTAACACCATCTGAAAACCATGTTTTCAATTTTATATCATATCTTTATTGTTAAATAACTTAAGATTTTTATAGGACTATAATTAGTCTTCACCCTGTCAGAAATCCAAGAACAAATTAAGTATTACCTGAATATATAGGAAGCACCAAATATAGCTTCTAAAACTTAAGCAACTGTAGAGACAGCTGACTACCTGGACAGTCTCCTAATTTCTTATAATGTTGGAGCATCTGTCTTTAGCCTTTTGGTCCACAGCCATCTGGCAGACCCAACAAGGAAGTAGGAATATAAGGGACTAGCTTACTCTGACTTGGCAGAGATTAATAGTTGATTATGCCACATCTGTTTGTCCATTTTGAATAGTATTTTGTCTGCAGATGAGATAGGCAATTTCTGCCCCATGGCTACCTTGTCATGATAGCAAAGACAAATGGATATCACAGACAATAATTAAGCAGCAAAGTTAAAAGTAGATTTGGAAGATGTTTAGACAGGAGTACCAGAAGAAGGGCATGCTAGTCGTGGCAGACTTAGAAGTGCCCAAATACTGAGCCAGTAAGGCATGTTAAAAATATGCTTATATGTGTGTGTGTCTTTCATTCAGGGATCCAAAGAGAGCCTGGGCAGGTGGCTGGAAGTGCAGCCCACCCAGAGCATAAAGCTCTGTGAGGCGTTTGGTTACAGTGATGACGAGGGTGACTCTTGAGAAGGCAATCCAGTTCTTAGCTCCATACTTACTGTATGTTTCAGGATATAAGGCGTTTCCTATATTATAACAGATTTACATTGGACTGTTTCCACCAGGATATCTTCATTTTGCTCTAGAGTCCCAGAAAGCAGACCTCAGCTACAAGTTTATTAATACAGCAAAAGCTGAGTTGGGAAAAACTCATTTTTATATTTCATTAGATAAATAGCACCTTCCCTCTTTTTTGATGTTCTTCATTAAAAGTGGAGAAAGAAGACGCTGAAAGTTTTGTTAGGCAGAATGTCGGCATCCATTCTAGAGCATCGTGTCTACGCTTCGTTGGTCATAGAGAAAACATTAGCCTTGGGAATCATTTAGGGAAATTGTAGGAAGATGAAGGACATTCAGTGACAAGATCTGTGTATTGCACGTTCAGAATGTGGGGAGAAAATGCTCCGCTCTTTTAACCAGGACCATGAAGAGCTCTGCATGAATGTGGGAATTAGAGTCAGAGAGATCTCCTCTGTCCGAACATCCCGATGTCTGAGATCACACATGTGGATCTCCTGTGTCCTAGGTCCTCATTTTATTCAAGGAAGTAGGGTGGGCAGACTGGGTTAGGTGATTTGGAAATGACACCTTCTGATTTATAGTCAATTCCATTTTAGGATAGGTTTTAAAAAAACAGAACCTGAGGATAACCCCAAGGGAATTGTTTCCTCCTAGAATAGCACACATTATCAACTTATATGCTATCTGTTGATTCTAGGTTCCCCAAATATCTCAACATGGATTTCAGTATTATTACTAAATAGAAAACAGTTCTTGTAGTTCAGACATCATTTTCTTTCAAAGTCACATCTTAGAAGCTCTGAACAGCTACAAAGTCATCAGTGTTGAAATAAAATTGTTACTGTGTTTGGTCTCTACAACCCCACCCATCCTGCTCTGTTGTCAGAGCAGAGCGTGCCATGATTCTTATCTAAATTACTATGGATCTTTTGTAAACCTTGAGTATTTTGAGCTTCTCATTCCTGGTGTTCTCTCCTTTACCACTGAACAACTTTGAAGACCCAGCTATATTAGAGAGTTTTGTGTGGTTCACACTGTCCCCTGGGTTTGATTGCCCCTTGAAAGTGATTGACCACCTTGGGAGAAGCAGGTGAATTGAGGTTTTAACATCCTTCCTGGAGGACGGGAGGGTGGTGGCCTTAGATTACTATTGTTCTTTTTAAACCTATTGTTTTATCTCCTGCTTTACAGTGATTATCTTGTTGCAAGGTCTTACTTTCCAACAGTACTGACTGAAGGCCCTTTCCACCTTTGTAATTGCCTTGCCTGTCTCTGGTGCTGCACTTAAGCTTACTAATGACGACTTAGTGCAGTGACTGTTTAACGTGGTGAGAAATTAGTGATGGTATTCCTTCTAAACACCACCGCCGACTCGTATGGGAGGGTTAAGGTTGGTCTCTTTCTATTTGCTCCTGCTCTCCTCGTCATCCTCCTCATCCTCCTTCTCCTCATCCTCCTTCTCCTCTTCCTCCTCCTTTTTCTTCTGCCTTCATCTGAAATACAAAAGGAAAACACGGTTTTAGAGTATGCCTGTACGCAAGTCCAGTGTGGGGAGCCTGGAAATGCTGAAACAGGTGCCGCAGGTGTAAACAGCTTTCTTATCTCGGTTCCTGGATTTTACATTCTCCTAGAAGACTCTACACTGCAGACGAGGGTTATTAGTACAGATGGTAAACTGCCGAGATGCCCAGAAGGTTCAAGCTCATCTGTGTTTCGAAGGAAGGGGAGGTTTGACTGTTGTTGGACTCACAGGTGTTTGGAAGCTTCCAAATTACCTTCAGGTTTTTCTGTTTTACCTTGCTTTAACAGATGTCTTGGGTTATATGTTGGAAGCATCCACTCCTTATGGTGTCCAAGTGTTTAAAATTGAAAAGAGCGTCCCTAGAGCAAAGGGGCGGCACTGAGATCTTGGCTTACCATTCCACTCAGTCATTACAAATTGAAGCTCTGAGCTGCTCTTGTCTCTGGGCGGCTGCCACTTTATTTTCTCCTTTGGTCACTGGCTCTTCACTTTCTTGTTTTTGCAGAGTTCTTAGTGTACAATCATTTTGGCACAGACATTTCATTATTCCGGATCTCTCTGTTCCTTGTTCCTGTTATAGTCTCTCTTAGCCTGTGGCCACAGCAGGTGCACCCGGGCGGTGACCTCACACTTCCAGGTGTTCTATTTGAGTGGGTTCTGTCAAGCAACACCAGAATAACAACCTTTCTGTGAGAGAAGACTGAAATTGACATGTGTTGCCTTCCTTTCCCAAAGCAGGAAACTTTGTTCCTCAACAAGAACAAAAGCAGAATAAAAATAAATTAGGCTAGCAGATAGTGGGACGCTCTCCTTGCCTAACTTATACCCAGGGAATCATTCAACCTGCAGTGTTCTCTCTCGTGTGGTTCATCTCTTACTGCTTTGAACAGAGAGTGGTATTTTCTGAGAATAGCATTTCCTGAAATGTATTCTGTGGGAATATTTTCATGGGTCAGATTTGGGGAAAGTCCTGCGTTGACAAAGAGGTTGACTAGTCCCCTGATGCATGATGATAAATATGTTTTTAAAAACTCTTAGAGCATCTTAGAGACATTTACATAATAGGTTAATTTGTAATTTAAAATCTTGGTCAGTATTATTTAGGGTTTACCAACATTTATTGAAGTGAGAGGAGCATGTGACAATCAAGTGTCCCTTGGAATATGCTTTAGGAAATGTTTACTAAGACAAAATATTAAGGCCCAGGAGGCCCATATATACTGGTATCTTGCTCCTGGGAAGTCAAACACCTAATTAATGATGTTTGTAGAATCTAGGGTGAAAGCTTTAGGAAATGTTTACTAAGACAAAAATATTAAGGCCCAGGAGGCCCATATATAGTAGTATCTTGCTCCTGGGAAGCCAAACACCTAATTAATGATGTTTGTAGAATCTAGGGTGGAAGGAATTAACTTTAGAGAGCTTTGTGGATTATACGGAACATTTTTGTTGCTTCTCTAACTTCTGTCACTTTCTTATACTAGTGAGGCCCTGTTCTTTGAGCAAGTCATCTCCATTGTTACCATGTGTTCTAGACTGAGCTGTGTCACCCAAAAATCATACAATAAAACCTGACCTCTATCCAATGTGACTACATTGGAGATACAAAGAGAATTACTGTTAAAGTCATGAGGCTGGAGACCCAACCCATCAGTGCCAGCGTCCCTAGGAGACGAACCTGAGACACCAGAGACAACTATGTTCAGAGCATGGAAGGTCATGAGGACACAGTGAGGTGGCAGCCACCTTTAACCCCAGGGAAATCAAAAGGCCTCAGGAAAATCTAGAACAGCAACATCTTGATTTCGAATCTCAAGTCTCCCTCTGGAGCCATGCAAAATTAAATTTCTGTAGACTAAGCCTCGCAGCCTGTGATATTCTGTTATTGCAGGTTTAGTAAAGTAACACATCATATATGACCTGCTGGGCTAAATTAGGAGTAATTGATACTCTGACCCCAGCAGTATCGTCTCCGATAGCTACTTGTCTCATGGTTTTTCCCTGGACATAACGGGGAGTCCACTACCCACAGTGGATTTGTTTTCTAGCAAAGAAGCATGTTGCTTTATTTCTCATGTGTGTGGCTAAAGAAGCATGTAGCTACATCACTGTGGGCTAATGCTTTGCAAAGCTACCAGAAGAATAAAATTGCAAAAGAAATGTGTTTGGAGCTCTGATCAGTTCATGCCTGAAAGCCGAGCTTTCCAATCATGGGAACTAATAAATCTCCTGGACTGTTTGCGCGGTGTGTCCTTTACTAGTGGTGCAAACCGAGGTGCAGGTTGCAAGGGGCCCACAGCCAACTGAACTCTGGCCCCCAAAGAAGACTCCCAGGCAGCTGTTGGTACACATGTGTCCAAGTTGTCATTTCCAAGTTCCTCGGCAGGAAATTCGATTTGTGCTTTGGTGTAGGTATTTATAGCCAGATAAATAAGAAATTTGTAATCACGTATGCAGCATATAAAGCTGAATGTCAAATACTCAGTTTTGTCTCAGATCCACCTGGTTCTGCTGGCACAATGACTCTCAGAATCTTTTTTCCTTCTATGGCTCCCGATTAGAGTTGAGCAAAAGCAGCATTTGCACCATTCAGAAAGTAGAACTGAGACAGCGAATACACAGGTGAGGAGTTCAATTGTGATTAGATGCTACAAGAAGCAGACTGAGAGGAGACAGGCAGTTCCGCCTTCTTGATCCTTGTCCTGTGTCTACTCCCTGGAGATCCTTTGCTCTTGCTAACCTGCGCTAACTAACCGGTGCTAACCTCAGCTTGCTCACCAGAGGCAGAGGCAAGATTCTTCCGCTGACTGCACCAGCTCTTCCTGTTGCTCACCTCAAGCTGGGTGACCTCATTCCTGGCATTCTCCTACAAGCTCCTACTTGTTCATTTGCTCCTGTCCTTCCTGAGGGCTGATGGGGCGGGGTTCTCTGTGCCCCCTAACCCTTCATCAGCCTCTCACTCCCCAACTTCTTGGGTGTGGCTCTGCTTCTATAAATAATATAGGCTGCACTCTATTCTTAGTGGTCTGGCTGTCCTGAGAGACCTCTGACAAATATATGCATTCTGAAACAGCAAACAAATGGATCAGGAAAGAGAAAGTACGAGTGGGAAAGAGTGGTGTTTTAAATAACACACCCAGGGAGTTCGCACCTAGAAAGAGTCTTGGCAGCACAGAGCTGAGGGGGTAAAGGAAACAACTGTAAAACTCATGCTAAAATATATGACAACCTTTCAAAGAATAATCAGAATTATGAAAGCCTTGGCTCCAGCAACACTAATAACTACACATTTTAAAATGCTACATAAACATAATAATCAAAGAAAATGTTGTGTGATTTTCTTTAGAGCCTTTGCTTATAAGTTGCATTTTCTGAAATCTTATGGTATCTTGCTGAGGAAAAAAAAAACCTCAAGGCCGAGACTGGTCAAAGTAAAGGGGCTCTGTAGGCATGAAGCCGCAGGAACAGAATGCACATTGCTCTGCTGACTCCTGGAGCTCAGCCATCTACTGTCCTGAACACAGGGCTCCCCTCCAGCTCTGCCTTGCCTTTGCAAGAGCTGCTATGGAAAATAAATACCAGGAGTGTAAGCAAAGCAAAGGAGGGAGGTGGCCCCCAAGAAGCAGAAAGTGATGATGATGATGGTGATGGTGGTGGTGGTGGTGGTGGTGGTGATGGTGATGATAAAGATAAAAGACCCACCCCCCGCCCCCACTGGGATTCACGGAGTCCATCTTCTTCTTGGTTTTGGACTGGATCTGCACTCAGCTGTGCCCCCCAGAGAGATGAAATCCTCTAACCAAACAATGCGCTGACAGGGGGCCCTCCGCTCCTGTGTTTTTTCTGCAGTGGCTCCAAGGAGTTGGTTTCCTGGCAACCTGCCATGGTTCCTTTCTCGCTCCGAAGCATCATTGACCTCTAGGGGGAGCCCATCAGCCATCAACCTCTGAGGCTCTCCTTGGGGCTGGCAGGCTGGTCCTTGCAGAGCACAGTTAGGGCAGCGGCCAGAATTAGGTTCTGGCAAGGCGTAGGGTGCTTCGGGCCTCCTGTGCTGTGGGCAACTTCCTAATGGACAATTGCCGATTTTCTAGACTTTGAAGCTAAAAGATATGTAGAAGGCAGAGGTCTCATGGTTTTGGATCTTGGTTAATAGAGGTCTTCCCTATCTAACGATCACAGATCTGTAAGCATCCGGTTTTGCAGTGAAAACATCTCTCTCATTTCTGGTTTGTCTTACTAATAACTGAGCAGTCATTAGTTGAACTGTCTAATGACTTAATACAATCTAACAATGCAAGATGTTCTCCATTTTACCCACCTATTTTCTGCCTCTAAAGATTTCTTAGAGAAAGAAGCCATGCAGACAGGAAAGTAAGGTGGCCAAGCATTTTCATTCTAAGGAGAAAGCCCGATCGTGACCTATGAAATGGAGGGCCACCGAAGGAGGAATTTGTTCTTCCTTAGGTACTATGTCCCAGCACTATATTCCCAAGCTAGCATTTTTCCAACCCTCTCTCTATGTGTGTACACCTTTCAGCTTAAATCGGGTCAGAGAGCAGACACCAAGGCTGAAGGAAGAAAGCATCTGCCTTTCTCACACGAGAACACCAGCCAGCCACAGTGGCTGGTACCAGGCCAGGCCAATCGCCAAGGTCAGTGCTGGGAAGAACCTGTTTACTTTAGTCTTCTCCCTGGCTTCTTGGTTTGGTTCTTAACACATTCATTTACTATTTTGAAGTTATAAAGATGATGAGTTGAGGTAAATAAACTGAAAAACAACAGTCAAAAGTCTACTATGGGGCTGGAGAGATGGCTCTGCGGTTAAGAGCAACGACTGCTCTTCCAGAGGTCCTGAGTTCAATTCCCAGCAACCACATGGTGGCTCACAACCATCTGTAATGGGATCTGATGCCTCTTCTGGTGTGTCTGAAGAGAGCAATGGTGTACTCATATACATAAAATAAATAAATAAATATTTTATAAAAAAGTATACTATGGAATTTTTTAGGCATTTAGTTCTACCAGAGGTAGAGGAAGGGACTAGTTATATATACTAGGGAAATTCTGTAATGGTTTCTTAAATGATAACAATGCTTATATGTGTTTATTTCCCCCATTATTCTATACAGCTTCAGTCTAGGACAGAGCAGGTAAATAACTTATGCTGTCTTCTTCTTTCAGAATTTTATTGTGCACGGTGGAACACTCCTTCCACACCTTCATGGAGTGGAAGTCTAACGTCCCACCTCTGAGAATGTACATACCAGGCTGCTTACCTTCAGTTTGAAATTGAAGGGTACAGCATTCACATTTTAGAAAAAAAAAAAAAAAAAAAAACGCTTGCTTTTTTCCATTCCTTTTATGATGACTCACACGTGGGAACTGAAGAAATTTATCTCTGTTATGGCGCCATCAGGGACTCAGAGGGCCTTTCAGCTCTTTGAAAACCAGCCAAGGACAGCAAATACTACAACCAGCAAGAGGGAGGTAATAAAGATGGTGGATTTCTGATATAGTATTCATATCCATAACTGTTCAAAATGTGGTGAACAACTGACCATGAGGTGCCTGACTCTGATAATAAACTACAGCACAGCTCCTGCACCTAAGGCCCAGGGAACATCATGGAAGAGGCCGTGGAAGGGTAGTAAGAGCCAGAGGACCAGGATATCTGCAGCAAGACAGTGTCTTCTATATGTCATAGGAAAGCCGCACCATGAAATCTCAGCTGTAGGATTGTCCAATTGATGTACTAGCGTGAATGGGGGAAATCCTACAGGGTTCCTTCCCTAGGTGAAGTGCTACAGGCAATTAAAGACTTCCTATTGACCTCCTATAGAGGAAGAACGGGTCTTCTCCAGCAACGATTCACCTGATAGTTATTATTAGCCCTAAGCACATATATGTAAGAGCAGTGCTTAAAGGACTTAGCAGTGTGTGTGTGTGTGTGTGCATGCATTCATACTTGTAAGCATACACACACACGCACATGCATGTAGAATAATGTAACAATAACAAAGAAGAGGTCATGAGTTTGAGAGGGAGTTGGGGGGCTTGATAGGACTTGGAGGGGGGAAGTGGTGGGGGGAGGTGAGGGGGAGGCACACCCCTCTCTGAGTAGCATCTTTAGTCTTTGCCTGATGATAAGGAAGAAGTGCCTATTAGTTGTGTACTTTTTAAAGAGGGGACAACCTGGCTATCTTTCTAGGTGACTCTGATCCTCTCCTTGTGTCCCCATGAAAGAAATGGAGGTATCTCAGAAGGAATAAATATTGCTATAGGAAGGGATATGGGGAGAAGAAAGTATAAAATTGAAAAGATAAACCAGATATTACTTAGGGTCACAGTATGGCTGGTGTGTATAAAAGGCTTGGGATGGCCATTTACCAGCCATCAGGGAGTCCTTCCCCCTTTTATGCAAATGAGTGAGAGAGAGAGAGAGAGAGAGAGAGAGCGCTCCCTTGCTCTTTGAAACTAGGGTTAATATTGGATAATTAATTTATGTAAATCAGCCCCTTAGCAACAACCCCAGGCAGGATCTGTTGCCCCCACATTCTGTATGGCGAAGTACAGCTCCTTTCCCAATGCTGCAGATCTGTGGAGGCCCACGGCATGATTGACATTCAAAAGGCAGGTCTCAAATGATGCTTCTGCCACACCAGGTAACAAAAGGATGTCTGGGAAATGTAGTGTCACTATTTGATGTTGAAATAAGCTTTTCATAACACTTTCTGTCATTCCTGTTATTCTACATGGGAAGACTTTAAAATCAATAATAAATTGCTGTTGGCTCCTTGTCATCCCTCACTCACCCCAATGATGAAGAATGTAGACTCTACAGGGAAATGATATTCTTTGTCTTTTATTCATTACCTACTGAGATAATGAATCTGGGAAAAATGTGTAGACTTGAATAAGCTAATAAATGAAGAAGTATATATATGCATATATATATATTAAGGATAAGGTAAAGAGGAATAATATTGAACAATTATTTCGGGTCCTGAAGGGATTTTAAATGAGTGGTTAGGAGAGCTTATAGTTTGCTGTGGAAACTTGGCTTTCTTTTTGCTGTGCTGTGTCAAGATGGGACTCACTTGGGGTGAAGTTTGTTGATATCCGACCCATATCTCCTTGCCTGTCATCAGTTTTTCTTTTTCTTTTAGAGAATGCTAAGTTTAAGGTTTGTAGCAACATTGCAAGAAAGGGTAGAGATGTATCTATCCTATAGCTCTGCTTGTACCCAGGCACCCCCTCCTTCAGCATCGACTTTCTCTAGCAGAATGAGGTGCACGCATTGGCACACTGTTGCAGTATATCCCTTATAGTTTGTATTTGGGTTAAACTTGAGGTTGTATAGTCTATACATTTTGACTAATATAGCAATCATCACCGTTTCTTACGGAGTAGTTTCATTGTTCCCTAATTCCTTTTTTGTTCTGTTCATGAATTTTCTCCTTTCCCTAAACCCTGGCAAGTGGCTTTGTTGTCATCGACACAATTTTTCTTTTTCTAATAAGATGGAGTAATGAATCTGCAGTGTGACCTTTTCAGTTTTGCTTCTGTCAATTAGGGCATTTAAGTTCCCTCCGGGTCTTCTCTGGGGTTAGTAGCCCATTTCTTTCAGCGCAGAATAGCATTCCATTGTCCAGATGTCTGATAATTATTTATCCAGTGGTCTATTTAAAGACGTCTTGGTGACTTCTGTGCTTCAGCAGTTATGAGGAAGGCTGCTCTAAGTGTCCACGTGTAGATTCTTTCATATAGACAAAAATTTCCAATTTCTTTGTATAAGTACCATGGAGGTGCAATTGCTGTATCATAGAATAAGTTCTATGGGAAGCCACTACCTTGTCAATCCCATTTCACATTGTCACCAGGAGTGAGCAACCATCTCATTTCTTCATAGCCCTGCCAGCATCTGAGGTCCATTGTTTTTGGCTTAGGCCGATCTAATAGTGTGGGGGCAGCCTCTTATCACCATCTTATTTGCATTCCCCATTACCTATGGTTCAGAGCCTCTTCCCACACTTTGTTTGTTATCTGTGGATCTCTTTTGTTCAGATGCCTATTAAGGTCTTGGGAACATCTTTTTGATGGTACTCTTTGCAGAGCAGAGCCTCTTAAGATGAGCCAGTTCCTGGTTACCCGTTGTGCCTTTCAGGGAGTATGGCTGTGCTGTCACGTTTAAAAAGACATCATCAAATCCAAGGATATAAATTTTTCTTCTATATTATCTTCTTAGAGTATTTCTAAAAGGTTAAAGTCTGTGTCTAGTCCCAACCCATACCTCTGTCAGTGCACTTGAAAACACTGTTCTCCACTGCATTGGGGTTTTTACTCTTGTGAAAGATGTAGGTGGATGTGTATCTCCCTTTGGTAGTGTCACTCTGGATGGATTACTATAGCTTTGTGGTAAGTTTTGAAACTCGGTAATGTCACCCATCCAACTTTGCTCTCCAATACTGTACTGTTTATTTTGTGTGTGTGGGGGAACTCATAAAAATTAGAACTAATTAGTTGCTGTCCATGTGACAGGTTGATGGGGTTTTGATTGGTAGATCACTGAGGTCAACTTAGGGATAGCTGAGAATATGACAGTATTGAGCACATGCTGTCTGTACATTTACCTGGTTCTTTCATTTGTCCCAGCTGAATCATGTGACTGAAGAGTGTAGCTTTAAATAGCATGTGGTATAAGTCTATGATCCAAGCTACTTGGGATGCTGAGGCAGGGAGATCATGAGTTAAGTTTGCCAGGGCTATAGTGAAGTCAAGTCTAGTTTATGTATTTTAGTGAGATCATGTTTCAAAATAAGTAGGAAAAATATTGGAGATATACCAAATAAAATAAACTAAATATGAAGACTAAACATACAACTGAGTAGAGTGCTTGCCTAGTAGGAGGCTCTGAACCCAATACCTAGACCTAAGAAATATCTAAAGAAATATCTAAAGATATTTCTTTTCTTTAGTACCCCTTCCCAATCCAGATGATCATTTTAACTCAGTCCTAGGTTAATGATACCTGAACAGCTCTTTTACAAAATATGACTGCATTCATTAGTTCTGACAGGGAGGGGGCACAAAACAGTCAACTCAGTGGTGAGCTCAATCCTTGTCTTAGAGTTCTCTTCTAGATGTAGAGAAGGGACAAGTCCTGGATGTTCTGTAGGCAAAGTATATTGAGAATATTTCAGTGTGGCTCACAGTTCAGGCTTTAGATGCTGACATCTAGACCCATCCTTGCTTCAGTCAGTGGTGAAGACTGCATTTGTGCATGGAAGTAGTTTCTGTTTTCACTCAATACTTGGTTTCTATTATACTGCAATGAGTAATAAGGCAGATATTTTTTTCTTACCTGTTCAGTTCTGTTGTCTTTAGAATCCTTTGTGGTAGAGAAGAAAACATAATATCTCAAACATTTGCTTCTCTTCTGCTCTTCCACCATATCCTCCTCGACTCTGTGTGCTGCATCTGTCCTCTGCAGGGGAAGATGCTGCTCTCTATGCTTTCATACTCAGCACTGCTTATTGCTCTGATGCTCAAAATATGATGAGCGTATTTTGGGTGAGCCTGAGATTGCTGGGGTTTTTAAGGCAAAGGCATCATTGGGAATCATCTGGGCCAATTTCTTCATTATTCAGACCACACAGATTAGACCTCCAGCAGCAGAACCTCACAGGTTCACTAAGGGATACCTATGAGTGCAACTGATGGCCAAGGAGGATGAGGCTTTGGTTTGCTACCACCCCTTACACGATATAATTGTAGAAAGTGCATGGGGTTTTCCCCTATGAGGAATTGTCCTAATTGTTGTAACACTGAAAGCAAACACTCTGAACCCAAAATCTGAAATCTTTGGGACCAAGAGTTAGCTTTTCATAGTAGACATGGTAGAGTTAAAGAGTCTGATCCTTCATCATTTTATGGGTTGAGTTAATCGTGTTGCTGCCTGGATAGGGCACTTTTCTCTCTGCTGCTAATTCACAGTGGTCTAACACTATTATCTACCAGAGTGGGTCAATGACATCTCTACTTCTCTTTGGAAGCTCTAATGACTGTTCCAACCCGGAGAAAGTCCTGGCTAAGGAAGACCTTTACAAGCAAGAGTTCCTTAATCTATGGTGTTTTCGAATAAGCTTTCTCCTTTTGTTCTGAAAGTAGCTAATTCTTCAAAAGTTGACTTTTGGATTTCTTGTAGCTCTTAAAAGATCACAGTCTCCCAGGCTGGGAAGATAGAGTACTCAGTTAAAACTCATCACACAGCCATGAATACCTCAATTTAAATACCCAACATCCCCACAAAAGCTGGGCACAGTAATGCACATCTGTATTTCAAATATTCATAGGACAGAGACAAGAAGATCCTTGGGGATCATTGGTCTAGCTAATCAGTGAACCCCAGGTTCAATGTGAGACACTGTGTCAAGAAATAAGATAGATAGCTATAGCAGAAGACACCCAATGGCAGCAGCTGGCCTCCACACATAGATATAAGTATGTAAACATGAACACACACACTATATATGTATATATTTTATATTATCTATTAATTACATATATATA
The DNA here is from genome assembly GCA_028551405.1 of Uromys caudimaculatus. Taxonomy (NCBI): domain Eukaryota; kingdom Metazoa; phylum Chordata; class Mammalia; order Rodentia; family Muridae; genus Uromys; species Uromys caudimaculatus. Next base: position 14,146,665 of record CM052714.1, on the reverse strand, counting down.
TTACTCTATACTACACAACAATACATTACACACACACACACACACACACACACACACACAAATGCGGGGACTTGACAAGTGTTGCCCTGTTAAATGCGTATTAGGGCCCCACTGTTTGATCACTCAGAACTATTGAATGTAGATAGGTGTGACTCCATCACTACTCTCAGTTCACTACTGAGCCCCCTTTTCAGTGAAAGATTTTGGTAGTTTTAAATTAGTCACTTATAAGACAAAATCAACCCAGAAGAATAATCATTTCTAATCAAGGACAGATGTGTCTAATATCATATTGATGGAAGTTATTGCTACCATTGTTAGTCTCCTCCATCTCCCCAGGCTTGATCGATGAATGTGAAAGATTTGGCATTTTCTTGTTTTTCTCTAAATCTAGTAGACAATCTGAGGAACAAGCTTTGATTAAATTATTTTCAATTGAATGTTTGCTTTAATTCTACAGCCAAATCTTCTTATGAGGCTATATATGTAGATCTATCTGATTCAGATCTTCATACGAGACTTGGTTCATCAAATGCAAACACATCATTAAGTTGATTTGTCATGTTTTATGATTTTTGACAATATTTGCATGTCCACCATGCAACCATAAGCACGGGGTCCGCCCTTACTGCCTCCCCCCTTCCCTGATACTTTTAGAAGATGTTCTATAAGATCAGTTACTTATTTGGGACTGGAATTGAAGGAAAATAGAAATTAACTTCTAGTTCTCATGGTGCCAGACTAGCCACAATGCCAGATTTATACCTGACTCATCTCCAGAGGCTTTGCTGGTTCTCTGGGTTCGATTTGGGATGCTGTCCTCTAGGCTTCTTTTGACTGAGCTCAGATGTCTCCTGGATTCTCTCACTAGCTTTACTGTAGATAGAAACTATTTCTATGCCCTGGGGTTGATCCTATTTACATATTGTATACTGTTAAAATACTAGCTTGGGGCAACGTTTAACCTACTTACTATTTTGGACTTCCCAAGAAATATCTTAGATTCTTCAACAAATGTGAATATCTACAGAGGAAAGCAAGTGTAAATATCACGTAGTAGTATGGCTAATAAATGCTTTAAGCAGAACATAGCATGATATTGTCACATAATATGTAGAGGTATCTCTCAATCTAGGATCCATGCTCCTGAATGGGTGACTTCCTTTCAAAAACAATGTGAATGAAGGTTTTGCATGGAATATCTCTATCAATAGCAGATAAATTCTAATCAAGTTCACTAGCCATGGCTTCATAAGGTCTTGTCAAGAGACCTGAAAACCTGACCTGTGCCTCAACCTAGCATTGGTCTTAACTCCTCAACTTACATCATGGTGATGCTCTTAGCTTTTGACAGCTGACTCAGCATCACCGATCATATGAAGAAAAATGAGGACTGACATTCATAGGATTGTTATGGCATAGGCTTCTTTTGAAACCCCAGATTGGAAATATGTTGTCTGTTCTATCTATAACAAAGGTGCCTATCATAATTCCTGTTCACTGAGTCTGTTCTAAGCCACGTAACCAGCTGGCTTATCTAACATGTTCACAAGAGCATGCTGAATTGGAAAGGTATTTTAGGGTATTTTACTGTCTAGAGTAGTAATACAGCCTAGAGGTTAGCAAAGTGCCTTTGTCCCAATATAAGAAGCAGAAGGATAACAGGATTTGATATATGTATCCCCAAATATATAAGAATATAGATTATATCACAGTAAGCATATAGCAGGTAAGAATATTCTATATGTAATAAAATATTTATAACTTATTTATATGATATAAACTATAAATTCTTATATGTACTTTATGTTACATTTTATGCAAATGTATTGTGCATACATATAAATATGTATATATTTATAGATAGCTTCTGAATATCTTAGCATATATATGTGTGTATATATATTATATAGACTGTATACAGTGTACCATATATTTATGACACTTTTGAACCCACCTCCTTACCTATAAAATGAGGGTACAAATTCTGATTTCTAAGATTCTTTTTGAGGATTAATTGATTAAAATCAATAAAGTGTTCAAAATAAGAGATGACATTCACGAGGAACATATTAGTCATGAGATTTTCTTCCCTAACACTTAAGCATCGAAACCAAATATGTGGAAATTTTTGAGTAAGTATTACTTTCAATAGTTATTAGAGAAGAAATACCAAGACTGTCTGGGTAGTGTGTGCATGCATATTCCTAAATGTGTGGACATACACATATGTGGGTCTCTCTATGATAACCCAAGGTTGACATCAGCTTGGGCTGATGGCTCCTCCGTCATCTTTTATTCTTTGAGGCAGCGTCCCCTAAGCAGATCCAGAGCTGGCTGACTACAGTAGTTTAGTCTCCATAGCCAGCTTTTTTGCTGAGACCACCTGTGTGGTTCCACCTTCTGAGGTTAAAATTCCAGCAGGCTTTCTTGGCCACCTGGCATTTCCATGAGTCTCTGCACTCTGTCAGTCTCCCTACATCATGGCAAGTGCTTTAATAGCTGAGCTGTCTCCTCAGTCCCAGGATAGCACTGTGCTACGCACAAGTTTCTTATTTAGATTCAGTAAACCAAAGCATCTAAAACAATGGTTAGCTTTTCTGTTTCTACATATTTAATACCATTTATTAGAATTCCAAATCACCTATGTCTTCCTCTCAGCTTTCCATTTTGTGCCTTGGTAGGTCTCCATCTAGAGACAAAGGTCTATCTTTAGAAACCTTCATTTGTTTTATGAAACTTGACCATATTCAGATTTGCTTTATTTTAGTTTCTGGAGTCTGCGCTGACACATTCAAACATTTAACAAGTGAGATCACATCTAGTTTTGTGTGTGAAATGGATTAAACCCATCTCCAAATTCTTTGTTGCCCTTCCCCTTGAATCTGAGAAGTTCTCAAAATAGTCAAAGTAATTAGTCCAAACTGATAGTGTATATTTCTAGATTCAGGCTCTAAGAAGGGAGCCGTATCTACTTCCTGCCTCTAGTCTCCAGGAACCTAGACCACCAGATGAAAGTTTGATTATTCTAAAGCTGCCATGTTTAAGAGGTTCCTCTCAGAAACTCCGGTTGGCAGTTCCAGTTGGACCCAGACTTCCAGCTATCCTGGAGAAAGTCACAAAGATGAATGAAGTCATGTGCATTTTCTGCTCTCTGCTATGTGCCAGGTGCACACCCCTGGTGGATGTCAACCAATGCATGTGAACAGAAGGGCTGCCTAGAGGCTTGGCATCACTAAACTAAGATACAGTAAAACAGAGGCTATAGTAAGCCACTAGATTTGGAAATAGTTTGATGAATAATAGTCACGACAATGGGTTCACACCAGAGGAAGCAGAATGTGTTTTTCTGTACTGGGTATTATTTTTAGAGTCAGAGGATTATGTCATGATCTCCAGGTAATAAGAATGGACCATTAGACTTTGAGAAAGAAAAACTGTATTTTACCAACAAAGAAAAATTGTTTAAGTGTTTATTAACTATCGTATATAAATATGTAAATATTTCATTAATAATTATACTTTGTCTAAAAAATATTTGTTTTCTAGGAGATTATTATATGTGGTTCACACTCCTGATATTCCTATAAGTTAACATCATTTTTCTTATACTGTAAATGATCTCTGAGACAATTTCCATCATAAGAGATTCTGCATAATATTGTTTTCTGCTTCGGATATGAGTGATAAACACAAACAATGGGTACTGTTTATAATACTTCTAACAATAATTTTCATATTTAGGAAAGAGATACCAAAGGACAGAAAACATGATAATTACTTACACTAATTGAATGAATACATATGTTAAATGCAGGTGAGATAAATGATATGTAGCCTTGCTTTTTAGATTCTCCTTAATTCACGCCCTAGTATCCATCTGTTATTATAATACCTTCTCATATCATGCAGTTCCCTCAGATGGGAATTTTCATGTGTTCTTGGGGCTTTACACATGCGTTTGAAGCAACTCAAACCCATGCCTCTAATGTTAGACTTCCTACCAGGTTCTAGATCTGTATTTTAGATAGCATAAAACCCAACAACTATCTAATAACTCAAACTAAACTTTCCTTAAAAAAAAATGACCCCATGTGCCCCTCATATAATCATTTAAATCTATCAAGCTAGAAAATTTGGACTCACTTTTATCTCCCCTTTCCCTCATCCTATAGATAATTAAACTTCAATTCCCGTGATTTCTATCTCTGAGCCATTACTTCTAGCTGGCCCCTTGTCTCTCTTTCTACACAATTATACCCGCATCATCTATCTCCTACCCTGGACTATAATCTCTCTTTTTCGAGGCAAACCACTTCAATATTTGTTATTGAAAACTGTCTAAGGAGAAATGAATCCAGCAAGAAAAAAGGTTTCTTTTTACTGAAGGCTAGCAAAAGCCATTTCCCATCCAAGCCAAAGGCAGTTTTCCTGCATGGTGATTTAATTACTAGGACATTGTCAGCTTTCATTATGCCACTGTTTCTCTACCAAGGTATACACATGCTTACAGAGAGCTCAGTGGATCTTCAAAAGGCAAGCTCACTGATATAACTACCACTCAAGAAAAGAGCATGCTGAAGACCCTATCCATGTTCAGTCTCACAGGACTTCTGTGCATGGCCCTTCCTCTTTCCTGTTCTTGAACTTGGTATAAGTGAAGAGAGAGTATGTCTGTTTCCTTTTGCTCAACTAGAAAATCCCTATTTTTTACATGTAGTAATGATTCGTTTATTGTTATTATAATATGAAATGTATGATATGCAGTTACGGGGATATGCCACAATCTATTAATCAGATCTGCCACTGATTGACACCTGGATTTTAGAGTTTAGACCATTTAAAGAGTGATTCTGTAAACAATTTAACTTGATTTTATGAGCAAATATGAGTTCATTTCTGTTGGATGTATTTTTAAGATGGCATAAATGGCAGTTGTTGGGTTCCAAGGGAATTTATCTAAGGGAAATTACCTATGAGTCACTTCTTATTCTGTTCCGTTAATTTTTATTTTATTATATCAATCTGTTTTGACAACCTTGTCCTACAACTCCATCTGAGTCACTGTAGCTGTGTAGTACATCCTGTCACTAAGGAGCCTAAGCCCGTGCCATCTCTTTCAGATCACACAAGCTCTTCTTTTAACCTTAAATTTTTATACAAGTTTTAGAACAGGACAAAGAAACGTCATGAAGATTCACAGTTTATTTTCCTGTGTTTTGAAATATGGATTAATTTAGAAGGATTAGTTATCTCTAAAATATTGACTCTCCCAGTCCATAAACCTAGAACATTTTCCTTCCATTAGGGAGACGCTCATTACATGCAATCAAGAATATTTTGTGTCATCCATAACGCCCCCCCCCCCATTTTTAATTTGCTCCAGACTAGAGAAGCTTCATAGGTCTCCCATGCTCACTTTATTTCCTCATGATCCCTTCATCCAGGAATCTCTAGATATCACAACTCTGTGTCTTCTCTCTGCACATGTGATTTTTTTCTCTCTTTCTCCATTTTCTTTTCTTTTTGTTCAACATGATATTTTTACTGAGTTTTTTTGGGGGAATTTCACATCATGTACCCCAGTCATACTCATTTCCCAGTCTTCCCAGGTCCACCTCCCACCTTTGTGATTTCCCCCAAAAGAAAATAAAAAATTAAAATAGAAATAAAAAACTCCCAAACCCCAAACGAATATAAAAAAGAAAGTCCAATTTAGGTTATATACTCACTGGAGCATAGTCAAACTCTCAGTGGCCTGCTCCTTAAATACAACTGAGACATTGCCCTCCCAAAGTTCCATCAGAAACCATCAATGGTGGAGAACTAACTATCGTATCTTTCTCATACATTTTAATAGTTCTCTTTGGTGACTTTCTGTTTAAGCTGCTACTATGGGGGTGGGATTAGGGTTGGGAGTAGGGGTTGTCGCAGAAGCCTTCTATGTTTCTTTCTCTCAACTATGTGTCTTCAATCATTGAGATCACTGCAAAAGTAGTTTCCTTGCTCTTTATACTCAGTGGGAAGATGGATTTCTATGAAGATTGAGACTCACTGGTTTCTCATCATTCTGGACCCTCAAACTTCAAAACAAACCCTTGTGCTGCTTCTCATTGAGTACTTTGTCCCAGCGAAAAGGAAATTAATATGCTCTCTTGTACCAAGCCTGAACTCACATCTGAGTCAGAAATAAGGAGCCTGAGACAGTCTCCACTTAACAAGTGCATGACAGAACATTTAGAGACATTCACTTAGAAGATTCAGGAGCCCAAGCCTTCTTAGGTTATTCTTTTAAATGACAGCTTTAGATGTGTGAGCAGAATTATTCAGGGATTGTAGCTTTGGGCTCAGTACCTGGCTTCCATTCTCTCTGAGAGTGAATCATATTTTAAAGTTAGGCTTCCATGGGCTGAGAATTTTGTTTGTTTGGAAAGCACTTGCCTGGCACATATTAATGATACCTTTGCTTCAATCTCCAGCAACAGCTCCACCACCACCAAAAAAAAAAAAAAAAAAAAAAAGAAAGAAAGAAAAGTATGACTAAATAGTCTTTTAGGAATACAGATGTCTGAAGACATCGACAGCATGTTTTCTCAGTTAATAGTACATCTATATCTCCAAGATCAAGAAAAAGAGAGGCATGACAGAAACCACATCTCTCTTGTTACCATGCACAAGAAGGTACGTGTTGTCACAATGGATGCTAGCCAGGTCAAAGGGTCATCAACTGTGGATCTTGCACATCCTATTTTCATAATCGTGTCCCCAGTTAGAGTGATACAAGTGAGATCCAGACTCTAGCATTTGCCATTCTGTGTCCCTTGTAATGGAGGTGAAAGAACAATACCTGTGGACCAGGGCTGCCATTCCTGATGTTGCCTATGCAAAGGAAAGGGAGGGACAGTGAGCTGATTCTAAATTGTCCTTTCTGCAATAGCCATCTGAATCCTAGCTAGGCTGAGATGAGCATGTGCGTGCTCACAGACACATGTGTGCACAGATTACTTAAAGACTAATTTTTCACTCCCTTTTCACCTCCACAATGTAATCCATTTATTCTACACGAAGCTTTCTAATTTAAAAAAGACCTTATTTGGCAAAACTGCTGAGGTAATGTCACTGAGAATCAATTCCTGTTAATAAAATGCTAACATGAAGAGAAATTCAAGGGATTCACTGTGCTTGCAGGCAATGTCAGAAAATAATATAAGCCATTCACAGCCATATGCAGAAGTGAAATTAGAAGAAAACATGCAAGCATGACTTAATCATGGTGATGCTATTGTTTTATGCTGGGACAGAGTCTTCTGTAGCCCAGGCTGGCCTAAAATCACTGTAGATGATCTTGATATTTTTTATCCTCCTGCCGCAGGTTGCTAAATGTTGAAGTTTTAGTTATGAATAACCATCCCTAGCTCAATGAAGTTATATTATTTCTTTATCATGAAGTATTTCCATGCTGCTATTAGTTTCTTAAAAGCTGGGTTCTCACAAGGAAATAAACAACGGCAAGATGAAAGAGAATGCTACTGAATTTGGAACCAGTGTGAGGTTGTTGGGGAGAACGTGGTAAATCTCTTGGACATAGGCTGAGGTAGTCAGAGCTGATCTATGTCTACACAGTGCTGTTTTGCCAAAGCCATAGAAAGAATATAGATTTGATTTTGTGTCTATTGATGACTCAGTCCAAATATAATCACTGAGGATCTTATTCTGAAGCAGATTTGCAGGAGGACCCATGAAGACTAATCGTTATCATGTCAAACCACTTACTACATCCAGACCATTGCTTCAGCCAGACGTATCCTACTTAATGGACAAAGAGTACAAAGAGTACAGGTCATAGAAATGTCTCTAATTTTAACTGAGCTTTAGAACAGATGACCACAATTCAAGTGATGAGGACAACATACCTTGCTGTAATATGACAGAGCTCTCCAGGGATTAGCAGATGTTAAAGAATGGCGAGCATAAAGGGACGAGGTTTACACAGAAACACCTGCTAGCTCCCAATCTCGCTAACATGCTATACCATATTAGTAACCCTAAATCTCCAGCAAAAAGAGAAGAACCTGGATGCTCATGAAATTATGAGTTGCCCAGGGTCGATTCCTGCATAAAATGTATCCCTGTGGAATGGCGTTAATTTTTGCTCAAGGTAGACAATTGGTTCTCCAGATACTGTCAAAGCAAATGTGTGAGAAGCAGGAGAGGCAGATCTCTGAGCAGACGAGGTATTCATCATGATAAAGCTGATGTGAGGGAACGTGAAATTAATTTTGTTAATTCCATATGTGAAAGTAAGACGAGCCATCTAATATGAGTCCCAGTTGCAGAGGTTGAAATACGAGGCCGCATGATGGGTCATTTGGTGCGTAATACACATCATCACCATCATGGCATCACTGGTGCAGCACGAAGAGTGCTTTCCAACCTCGGTAGCACACACTGGGGAGACCTAAAACAGGTTGAAGCTTGCCTTTCACCTCCCTCCTTATTTAATAGACCCTGCGCATGCACAGGAGATTAGCATTCTTAAAACTCAGTACAACCAAGACTTTGCCTAGCTGATCTCGGCGGCGATGTTGGTAACTCATTCAAATCACCTAGGCAGCATTTTAAAATCCCAATATAATCTGCAACCTATCCTAAATCAATCAAAGCTGACTGGGACTGCTCAGTTTATAGATATTTGTTCAAAGACACCTATATAATTCTATATTTTGTCCCGGATTCAGGATTATTGGTAAAGGCTTTAGAATTCAGTTATTCTCATCTGTCTAAAGAGGTTTTCTTGGATCTTGGGAAGCAACTGCACACACGTGCATGCAGACACATGTACACACAGACACATACACACAAACACAGACACGCAAACACAGACACAGACACACAGAGACACACATATATGCACACAGACACATACACGCACAGACACAGAAGCACAAACACACACAGAGATACATGCACACACACATGCATACACAGACACACAGACACACAGACACACAGACACACACACACACACACACACACACACTCCTTTATCATGGATTAGAGGACAGAACTAAAGAGACACTTCTTTGAGAGCAATGGTGAGGGACTGGGGAGTGAGCTCAGCCGTTATGAGTACATATAACTCTTCCAGGGGACTCAGTTTTTTTTCTCCCACATGGTAGCTCACAACCATTTGTAACTCTAGGGAAATGTGATGCCCTTTTCTGACCTCTGCAGGCATCAGGCATGGAAGTGGTGCATAGACACGCACGCAGACAAAACACCCGTGCACGTAAAATAAAAGTAAATACATTTTGTTTTTATAAAAACATAAAAAAGGATTGGTGGTGAAATTGCATTGGACTTGAGTGTTTCCATCAGAACTCTAACATCAGCAAATGCTGTCAGAAAAGGCACCAGAGACTTGTTCTTAATTTGCAGAACGAGGGCCGATGGTTGTCAGGTCAGGTTCTGCGAGTGAGAATCTCTCCTCTAGGAGGGACTGTCATTCAGCTGCTCAAATCCTAATGTGCTCAAAAATGCTGATAATGCTAGATTGGCTTTCTTTTCCTCGGAGTTAGTTATGAAACATCTAAAAATCATGCACGAGACAAAAGGGAGCTAGCTTATAATTGCTCTGGTGAAGCATTTTGGCAGCTCCGTTTGCAACTGTCAGAATTTGAAAGTCAGCAATTCTAGGGTGTGTAGAATTGTTATGTTCACGGATTGGGCTGCTGCCTCTGCAAAGGCCAAGGAGGTTTTGAACAAATGAGAGACTGAATTGGAGATCTTTTGCTGGTGTGTGTACCTGACGCAAATGGGTCTTCTCACCTCTATAATCTGATTCTGAGTGCAATTCTGTGACACAGAAACTTGCATATATTTTAAAGACTGGAATGAAAGAATGCTCAAAATCACACAAGTGCATTAAGACAACTTAAATCATCTGCTCCCTTAAGTCAGTTCTCATCAGTCTTTGCAGAAACGGATTTTTGTCCTTACTTGAAAATGTACCCCCTCCTCTGAATAACTAACATTTGGGAATGGCAGTGTATAGTTTTGGTTTTGTTGTTTCTTTATCTTCCGACAGGGGCTCATGTAGCCCAGGCTGGCCTCCCACTTGCTCAGTAGTCCAGGAGGACCTTGAACTTCTGACATTCTTCTTTCCTCCTCAGTGTGACATTCTTCTTTCCTCCTCAGTGTTCCGATTATAGAACTATACCTACATTCTTGTTTTATGTGCCAGAACTCAAACCTCAGGTTTTGTGCATGATAGATGAGAACTCTACCACCCGAGCTCCACCCTCAGCACGTTTATACATTTGTGTGATTGATGCAAATGAATCACCAAGCAGCACTCAGGAGAACAGATTCCTTCTAGCTTTCCCTGGTCCTAGATCCTGTGTTTTTTCTGTTGGGTCTTTGTAAAATGGACCACTGCAGATTTCACAGGAAACACAGAGCACACCACTTTGCAACCTGACCAACAGTGAGGAAATTTCTGCTTTCCCCACACCCTCGACAGCATTCGTCATCAATTGTTTTCTTGATCTTGGCCATTCTGATTGGGTGAGATGGGGTCTCAAGGTGGTTTTGATTTGCATTTCTCTGTTTGCTAAGGCTATTGAATGCTTTTAAAGAAGTTTTTAATTTTTTCTTTCTCTGTTCAAATACATAATGCATATAAAACCATATATATATACATATACATATACATATATATGTGTATACACACACACACATATGTATATATGTATGGCAATTATTCTAATTCTGTGGGCTTCCATTTCACACTTTACATTGCTGTACAGAATGTCCCACTGCCCCACTTGTCGTTTGCTGGCCTTAATTCTTGAGCAAATAGAGTTCTATTCAGAAGGTTCCTTTCTTACACCTAATATCTTCAAGAGCACTATTAGTAGTTTCTGCATTTCAAGTTTCACATTGTGGGGTCTAAAAAAATATATTTGGAGTTAATTATTGTGCAGGTTGATAGATATGGGTCTATTCTCATTCTTCTACATGCAGACATCCAGTTCTCCAAGCATTATTTCTTGAAGATGCTGTCTTTCTCTTCAGTGTATGTTTTGATATCTTTGTCAAATATAACGTGTGTTTTGTGCTGAAACAAAATACCTTTATGTTTTTATTGTTATAAGTATGCAGCTTGTCTTTAAATCTGGAATGTTAAGTCTTACAGCCTTGTTCTCATTGCTTTGGCTATCTGGGGTCCTTTGTGGTTCCATAGGAATTATAAAATGCTTTTTGCTGTTTCTGGAAAGAACGTTATGGGGACTTTGTTACCCGAATGTAAACTTTGGGAATTTCATGCTTTCTGGGATCTATAACTAGGAAAGCCAAGCACCACTGTAAGGCATGAAATAGACAAGATTTGACATGTATTTTGAGGATGTCTTTACTTATTAGTTCATCCTAAAAAAATAAGTGGTCAGAAAATTTGAGCTACTCAGTGCATCAAATAAATATTTCTGTGAGGCAAAAATTAAGTGATCAATTTCCCATATCATTAATACATAGCAATATATCATCTATGCAGCCTGCAGTTGGGAAGGGTCAGTAAATAATGACTGTAATGAAGATTTAAAGGTATATAAGTGCTGCCTCTAATAACTCTGATCTTTATATTTTTATAATCTTAGGTATGCATAGAGATACACTGTGAAGGAGGAAAAGTGGATCTTATTGAAGACTGTGGTCTTGAAGAAGAAATAAGGTTGTCATGAGATAGGTCATAATCCGTGGCTTCCCAAAGAATCCTCCCTAGTGTGGGTGGAGGCTATCCAAAGGAGAGCATCTGGGGACAGCTTCCACTCTTGGGAAATGCCCCCTTTACCATCTTGACCCATCCCCATGCTATTTAGTATGCTACTAACAACACAAACATATCATCTGTTGATCAGGAGACCAACATGAGTCTTACAGGTCTAAAGGGAAGATGTTGTCAGGGCTTTATGTGTTTCCGTAGGCCTGGGGACAGGATCTTATGCTTTGGATCGTTCAGCTCAGAGAGAATGTATGTATACCTTCGGTAGTGTCCTCTCTCGATCTAAAAACCATGGAACAGCTCTCTAACCGTTATCCACATCACTCTTCCCTGTGACCACAGCCTGGAGGGATGGGTCAATTGCTGCACCTGAGCCATTCAAATTCATCTGTCCATCTCAGGGATGCTGACTGGATCTCAGTAGGCTGGGGGTAAGGTCAGCATACCTACGTGCCCCAGAAACTAAGATGTGAACAACATGGGAGAAACAGGAGTCATTCCCCTGCCTAAAATGACCACCCTTCATCTAGTGTCCTTTAGCTTTCTCTCCTTTAAGACATTTCCAGATTTCCTGTGAGATGTGAAAAAAAAATCAGACACTTGCTGCAGCCAAAGGTATTGATGAAAGAAACTGAAGATCTGCAGGGGCTTCTATGGTTTAGAGGCAGGGAACTTGAGAAGTTTGAGAAATCCTGAGCCTAGATCAGATGTAACTCACAGAAAGATGGAGAGTGAAGGAGGGACTAGGGCCAAGTAAGAGGGAAGTGTAGAACCCTGTCAGAGTTCTGTTCCTCGTCTCTGGAGTATGTGTGTATGTGGGGAGGAGCAGTCTACTTTCCTTGTGGATAGTGAGCTAGGATTCCATGGTGGTCCTCCATGTTTAGGAGCTTGACCTTCCAAACAACACTCAGAGGGAGATGAAAGGAAGTCTGACTTACGGAGAAAAGAAATCTCTCTTTTCTTCTTTTAAGCTTGGGTCTCCCAGCAACACTTGTAAAGCTGCCATGTGCACTCTGGCACTCTGGAGTATTCAGTACCAAGGCACTTCCGCATGCACACACACGGAGAGAATAGGAGTAGATGAGGCCCTAAGACACTTACTCTGGGTCATACTTTTTGTGTATTTAATGTCCTTTAGTATTCTCTCTTTATTATTAGTTAAATATCAGGATACTTCTATTTTATAGATGACTCTTGAGGAATACAACATTTGAGAAGCAGCAGTGAGAGAGTAGAGTCACAGTCCCCCAAGCCCTAAGTTCTCTTTTGCCCACACGGAGTAGGCAACAAAGCACATGTGGGTTGTACATTTGTCATGTTTTAAAGCAAAGAGGCAAGCCATTCTGAGCATTTACTGGTTTTCCTTAATATTCTTAAAAATTTTTAAGAACAGTTCTTGTAATAGAATCTAATAAATGCTAGCTATCAGTACATGCAGGATTGATGACAATGACAACTGAAGCGGTTATTCCTGCTCATTAGAAGTACAGCTTCTGTAGGTACTCATCCATCTCTGATACTTGCTCTGTGTGTACAAGGACATAATCCTATGTAAAGGGCCCCAAGAGAATATGCAAAGTGAAAAGGACACAGATCTGGCATCAAGGATCACGTGGTACAGCAAATGATCAGGCAATTAAATACACAGCAGAAACGAAGGTCACCTCTGCTTACTATGCCAGGACATAGGCACAGACTTATAAAGGTGTTCCCTCTGAGGTGTCCAGGGATTGAATCATGATGTGGAACTTGCCTAATTTCAAGCTATGACCTCTTTGTATGATAGAGAAAACGAACAAGAAAACAAAACAAACAGAAATAAGACCAGGCAATGGAGATGAAGCCAGTAGTGGGCAGAGGCTAGCCCTGACAGATGTAGATGGCTAGTTCATGAGATTCCCAGGGGTTCCCATTGCCCACATGCCACGGTGAGTCATGACCAATTAAACTTAGCAGAGCGGACTTCAGATCACTATAATATTTTGGGTTTAGTTGGTTGCCAAAAATATGATCGTTGTCTACAGGTAAAACTTGTGTAACAGATGAATTGTAGTGATGATGATGATTCTAACTCCCGAAGCTATCTGTGCCTGAACTCTGGATATACTCTCTGACTCCTAAGAGACGGAGTGATAGTTGAGGGTGTATCTGTTTTTCTCACTCTTGATCTAACTCTTGAATGTAAGTTGGCTTATATCGTCGGCTTGAAGATGGGCGCCATCCTGGAGCCCTGTAAAGGTCGGAGTGTAATTCTGTCGAGTCAGTTCTTGCCTTCTAGTTTTAAGTGGGTTCCAGGGATTGAACTCAGGTTTCCAGGACTGCTGAGCAAATGCTTTAACCCACTGAGACATCTCAATGGTCCCCTCAAAACATGTTAAATATCAAGATGGCAAGAAGAAAGCTGGGGGACTGCCGGAAGTTCATGTCAGCCTGGGATGCCGATTGAGACCCTGTCTTAAATAATACCAAGGAAAAATAGCTGCACTTTATTACCTGGGGGTCATGATTTAATAAGTGGATTTTGCATGCATGTGTACATGTAGTGTGTGTGTGTGTGTGTGTGTGTGTGTGTGTGTGTGTGTGTGTGTGTGTGTAGAAGGATGTCTGGTGTCCTGTTCTCTTAATCCAATTTCCTTGGGACAGTCTCCATTGAGTCTGGAGTTAGGCTGGCTGACCACAAGCTTGTTCCTCTTACATTTACAGTGCTGGCATTCCTGGCATGCCCAGCCACCCTGGTTTTTATGTAGGTGCTAGAGGTTTGAACCCAAGTCCTTCTGTAGCCACGCTCTAACCCACTGAACCATCTCCCTAGGCCCCCAAATTGATACATTTTAAAAATCAGTTTCTTCCCCAACTTGTAATAGCAGGACAACTTAGATAAGTTGTCTCGTGTGTTAATTAGGAAGTAATGGTCTTAAAGGAAAAGACAAAGAATGAGTCTGGCTAGGTGAATAGATGTCTTCAGATTTTTAATTGAAACTGGTTCTGCTTTCTTCTTTTCTAAGATGGGACTCTGAACACAAATGAGTTTCCTCTAGAAGCGACCTCTGCACTCATTAGCCGTCTCTTCTGATTAAGGTGATAAAAGTGGCAAAAACCAAACAGCCATACTTGTCTGTGCCTGTTTTCTCTGGTCAGCTAACGAGTGGGCTGGAGTGGCTCAATGGCATCTCAGCTACATGGAGCACAGAGCTTTGACTCCTGGCTTCAGACTCTTTAGTACTTACTGAACGTAAAGAGTAGAAAGAGAGCCCCTGGTAAGTATTCTAATGATGTTCTTAACTGGGTTGGGAGCTATCAGAAGAGAACATTTTCAGACACCAAGTTCCAAATGCCTAGCAATCTCCAGTTATAAACATCCAGTAGCCCCATGGTAATTTACCATGAAGCTTCAGTCAAAGTCTTAGGAGCTCATGGTGATACGGGTGTGGGAAGAGATATTAGAAGGTAAATAGGCTAGGAAAAGAAGGAGGAAATACTTAATATTCATCTGAAACTTGCCTTTTGAAGAAGTTGATTGATTTTATTCAGCCACAGAGAAGAATGGAATTGTGTCAATTTCAGGGATTTAGACAGACATTTGGGTGAATGCCGAGACCATTAAATTTGGTAAAATTAGCCAGAATCAGGAAGGTAAATGTCACACTTTGTCTCCTCTATGGCTCTATAACACATACACACACACACACACACACACACACACACACACACACACACACACAGGCATGCACGCACACACACATTTGCAAATGTTAATTTATATATACATATTTGGCAGGAAAGCAGAAGTGAGCTTGTCTATTGGGAAGGAAAGGGAAAAAGGACGGTAACCCGAGTGACTGTGGTCAAAGCACACAGTGGGCTTGGAGAAACCATGGCTACATATGATTTTATGCTAAGAAAAGCGGTTGTGTGACTTAAAGAAACAGGAAGGCTTGGGGAGAATTCAAAGAGTGTTCTTTGCATGTTTTGTGTCTGAACTACACTGAACATCTTCAGTACCACATCTTCAGTACCACCTTCTTCCTTCCTCCCTCTACTCTGCCCTGGGATGAGGGAAGAGCCAGAGTTTAGGGAGGAGAGCATAGGTACCATGTTTTATTTTTGCCTTTGTTCAAAATAAATGACTGGTCCAGGGCAGGAGAGAAGACATAGGTTAGAGGTAGCAGAACAATCAATGGAGAGGCTAAACTGTAAGTCTCTGTTCTGTGAAGGCGTGGGGAAGGTTAGACCACCGTGGTAGAAAAGTAGTGTGTGTGTTCAGTACTAAGTTAGAAAGAGGTTTGTGTTCAATGCGTGTCTATGTCCCCTGCACTGACCAGCCATCCTATTCATCTGCTTGGAGTTAAATGTTTTCTGTAGACTATCACATTGTGTTATTGTTTTTAAGACTTTGGCTGGTTAAATGATGCTGAGTTCTGGTCAGGAAATCTCCACTGATATCCTTAGTGACTGTGACTTAATTGCTGTCCTATTGCTGAGAAGAGACAACGTAACCAAGGGAACTCTTATTGAAAAAGTAACTAATTAGGATTTGTTTCAGAGGGTTAATCCACCAGTTTTGGTGAGGTGTGTGGTAACATTCAGGCAGGCATGATGCCTAAGAGGTAGCTGAGAGCTTAACATCCTGATCTGAAGACAGTGGACAAAGAGGGGAAGAGGAGGGAGAGGGAAAGAGGGAGGGAGAGGGAGAGGGAGAGGGAGAGGGAGAGGGAGAGGGAGAGGGAGAGGGAGAGGGAGAGGGAGAGGGAGAATAACAGACACTGACTCTGGCCCAGCTTGGACTTTTGAAACCTCAAAGTTCATCCAAAGTGATACAAGTCCTCCAAGAAGGACACACTTCATCAGTTGGGGCCTAAGCATAAAAATATATGAACCTATGGGGTGGTGGAGATGGTGGGTTGGGGGGCTATTCTCATTCAAACCACCACAGACTGCTTCTTGTTCTGTTCATATTTGTTCATATTTTACCAGTTTTATAAGACTCACTTGAATGAGAAAAATGAATTTATATATATGCCAGACAGTGAAGAAAGTAAATTTTAGATTCTTGTATTTGTATATTTGTATCCAGGTGTATGTGTGTGTGTGTGTGTGTGTGTGTGTGTGTGTGTGTGTGTGTGCGCGTGTGCGTGTGCGTGTGAGCAAGTGCGCTTGTGGGTAAGCCAGAGGACAACTTCAGGTGCCATTCCTCATGTGCTGTAGACTTTATTTTTGAGACATAGACATCCACCAGTCTCTACCTCCTAAGCACTGAAATTATAAATATAGGCTGCTAGACCCATCCTTTATCCATGTGGGCTCCAGGGGTTAAACTCAGTGTCTCCTGATGTTTGCAAGACAAAGATTTTATCAGCTGAGCCATCTGTCTAGCTGCTCATTTATTTTTTAAAGAAAGTTTCCGATGTGTCCCCAATTGGCTTCACACTTGCTAAGTGACAGAGGACGACCTTGAACTTCTAATCCTCCTACTTCCACCCCCCAGGCTACTGAGTTTATAGGCATGAATCTCCACTCTTGGTTTATCCAGGATCAAGGGATAAAATCCAGAGCTTTGTGCATACTAGGTAAGGACTCTACCAATTGAGTTATAGCCCCAATCCTGAAGCCATTTTTTTTTTTTTTTTGTTAAGATCTGAATTTTGTCTGTTTGTCATTTGATTTTTTTTTTTTTTTTTTTGGTCTGAGCTGTACTCTTGAAGAGAGGAGGGCCCCGAGGGTCATATTTTCTTAAAACCAAACATACACTTCCATTATGTATTTCCTTGTCTGAAGCGAATGCCCCAGGTATTTACCTGGGAGTGAAGAATAATTAGAGTGGAATGCATTTTATTCCAGAAGGACTTCCATGGTTACGAGCTACTTATTATGTACAACTCAAGTTGATTTCTTTTCTTACCTCTATGAAATAGTAATAGAGTTTTATGCCTTTCTATAACCATAATGTAATGATGACCTGAAGTAGAGGGAAAATTTCCATAAAGCGTTAAATGATTCATAGCCACTTTGTGAATTGAGATCCTTATTACATCTTCTAAAACGTGGATGTAAATGCACAATCATGCCGGGGCCAGGATCTGGCCTATCTTGACCTAGCTCACTGTCAATGATATTCTCCTCTAGTAACTGGGATCAGAAGGAAGACTTACAGGTTTAACATAGTACACCGGTGTCTTCTTACCTAGTCATTTGGTAGAATAATTTAGTGGATTCTTCCACAGTAAATCGGTTTATCTACAAATTCACTGGCCTCTGCATCCTAACTGAGCATAGAATTGGATCTTTAAAGACCTGCAAGTGAGAGAGGGCTCGAAGCCTCCTGAACAGTTCAGTATGACATATGGTTTTAAATGTGACAATTTTATCTGCAGCACACAGTTATCTGCAGAGTTGAGCTAATGTGCTTGTGAAAACAAGAAGAGATTTATGCCCAAAAACTAAAGGCGAAGAAGAAAATCTTTTCAGCTGCCATATGTAGAGTACTCGAACTGTGCATAAATAGAAAATAATATTGATGTCTATGCATCTATAATTTTAGAAGTTTTTATAACATGCTCTACTCACACTCTTATGGTGATAAGACTCAAAAGTGCAAATTCCTACAGGGTGGTGGCAGGGGGCAGTGCCAGGGAAGTGGGCCAGGAGGAGCTGATGGGTGTGAGTGGACTACCTTGCCTGTCACAGACTTGTGTTTTGCAAAATTTGTAGCCTGTTACCATGAAAGTCTGCTGGCTTGGGGAGGCCATGTCTTCTAGAAACTTCAGAGACAGCCCGTTGTGAGTCCATGTAAAATCTCAAAATCAGGTTGATAATGGAATTTTAAAAACATCTCTAAGATTTTTTTCCGCAGATCTTATCTGTCAGAGGGTGGCTCATTTGTACCCACAATGGGTCATTTATACTGTGACATGAATGAAGGAAAAAAAATGGTGGAAAGGGCTTAGAAAACAGGCAGAAGATGAGAGAATCGATGGAGAAAGAGAGAAATAAATTTGTTTTTCAGAGTATATATTCGATTTAGTCAATATCAGTAAAGATCCTCCGACGTACTAAAATCATGATCTGAAGAAAACTAAAGTGCATTACTGCTTAGGATTTAGAAATTCATCCATTTCTGACAGTTGACACCTAGCGAGGACTAATAGCCTCAGTTAGGCAACATGATTGTTTTGTTTATGGTGTGAGACAAAATTCAGGCATTGCCCTAGTTAGGGTTTTACTGCTGTGAACAGACACCAAGACCAAGGCAAGTGTTATAAAGGACACCATTTAATTGGGGCTGGCTTACAGGTTCAGAGGTTCAGTCCATCATCATCAAGGCAGGAACATGGCAGCATCCAGGCAGGCATGGTGCAGGAGAAGCTGAGAGTTCTACATCTTCATCTGAAGGCTGCTAGCAGAATACTGGCTTCCAGGCAGCTAGGATGAGGGTCTTAAAGTCCACACCCACGGTGACACACCTACTCCAACAGAGTCACACCTCCTAATAGTGCCACTCCCTGGGCTGAGCATATACAAACCATCACAGACATCTAACTTAATTTTTCAATGTGGATATTAACTTCACACAATTATGCTAAAAAGGTTCTAACTCGTTCACAGCTATCAACAGTGTCAGATGCGTTATAAATCAGTTGTATGTGTATGTATGTTTCTAGACTCCATCATTCATTCAGTTGTGTAGTTGATAACTATACCACATTGCCTTAAGCTTTAAATCTGATAGAAACACTTTTAACATGGTATTATTTTTTCCTCCTCAAATGTCTTGACTGTGCTTGGCCCTGCATAGGAACTTATAAGTTCAGAATTGTCTTGCTAATTGCCAACACTTTTGGAAAATAGTTCGGCAAACAGTGAACATGTACAACCAGGGGCTTACTTTATACACACTCCCCTAACTAGGGAAGCACACCATGCCATAAACACTTTAGAATACTCATAGAAGCTATCTTTAAATTATGCAAAATCTTGGAGGAACCCAAGAAAACTAAATATAACAATAGTATGAGTAAATTAATTCCCTTGTACTTAGACAGGTGAATGTTGTAGACAGCACAACGTTGTAACACACAGTTATGAAGTTCCGTAACTCCAGTTTAACAGAAATGATATCAGGGAAACTACTATTCCACACAAGATCCACATGGGCCGTGAACACCCACAGTAACTCACGTGCTTCATCCCCTTTCTCCATTCCCAGACTGGTTTCTCCAGAGAGTCCTCCATATGATCTTCGCCTTTGAAGACTTGCAAGTGATGAAGTCTGTAGGTAATGGGTTTATTGTTCCTTGGGCCACACAAGCTGTCCTATGTGGAAT
Source organism: Uromys caudimaculatus (assembly GCA_028551405.1). Lineage (NCBI taxonomy): Eukaryota > Metazoa > Chordata > Mammalia > Rodentia > Muridae > Uromys > Uromys caudimaculatus. The sequence goes on along the minus strand of CM052714.1, from coordinate 14,126,562 downwards.
CATGTTTCTGCTGGCCCCTGTCATGTGGCTAGAGAAATCCCTCATTGGTTGCTGACTTACCTGTATGTCCATTTCTGTTCCTGCAGATGAGCAGAAGGCCTTTCCCCAGGCAGCATTACAGAAGCCTCATCTAGACAGGAAGCAAGGCTGTGTAACGCATCGGTGGGAGGACCTGATAGGCTTTACTGGACCAAGATGGGTTTTTCCAACATTTACTGTTATAAAGGCAGTTTCAGAGGATGCAAGTCTGGGCACACATGGTGGGCACAAACTTGGCTGAGCTTCCAGGACCTTTGCACTGTGACCTGCTCGTGCATTAGAATTACCTGCCATGCTTTCATAATGCAGAGGCCTGGGCCCTACCCCACAACTGGGGAGTCAGAGTCACCCTAGCTGGGGTTCCGGAGTCTTCATCTTACATACATATCATTAGGAGAATCTGGAAAGTACACTAAGTGTCCACCGCATACTTGGATTGAGACTCAGCATTGAGCAGCTTCAGCTGCTTACACACCCTGGCTCAGGTGTGGCTTCCCGAAGCTGGACACTGTTTCTTAGGATGCAAAGCAATCAAGAACTAGGGAGTACACAAGCGCTGGAGCAACTGTTTTGCAAATAGAGAAGCCTTCCCGCTTGCTTGTAATGACCTTCCTGGCAATCTTCTCCAGGCACCCACCCCACGTCTGAACACTAGCTTTGCCGTCCAGCCGTTTGAGTTTTACGGAAATCCTCCTGACATTTGTACTTGGACAATTGGAAAGTTTCTTCTCTTTGCACTCTGTAGCATGTTATTGATTGACTTTGGCCTTTGTACGTTCTTCACAGCTCCCCCTTCCCCCACATCAGCTTTCTCACTCTTGGGGGGTATTTCGTGTCTAAATATTGACCAAATAATTCTCTAGACTATTATTTATAAAATATTTCCTCTCGTGTCAGGAAAATAAGAGGTTTTCTGCAGCTCGGCTCCAAATGCAGTAGACAGGACCTGGGTGTTTGAACAAGGGCCTGGAGCAAGGGTTTGCCAACCTTTCCGGGGCTGCATAACAAATATTCTTTATTTGTTCCGTCAGGTGTTGAAGTTAGCTATAGCCCTCTGAAGGTCACGTCTGAGCCTTCACTCCCTCCTATCCATACCAACTATTATGGGTCCCCTGTAAAAATAAAACCACCCTGGGAGGATCATTCTAGGCTCTTATCAGTTAATACCTTACTTTTCAATTAACGCTCCAGCAAGGATTACTCAGAAGTCAGCAGAGAAAATGAGTAAGGGGCAGGCTGGCACTTGGAAAACATGGTAATAATAATAATAATAATAATAATAATAATAATAATAATAATAATGATGATGATGATGATGATGATGATGATGATAAAGGAACAGGAAGAAAAGAAAATGTTGACATTTCTGCTTGGAACTGATGAGTGTTCAGGGTAGCAGAAACTGTTTGAGGACTGCAGCTTTTTAATCTGTGGTTAAAGGTACATGACTTTGAAAAGATCAGTGCTCTCCATAGTGGTTGAATAAATCCAGCAGAGGAGACATTTCTTACTGCTGTAACATAAACAGCATGTCCCATCATAGATGTTCACAGCACATAGAGAAAAATATCTTTACATTGTCTATGTGTTTTTACATGACCTGCATTTACTGTCAGAACACCCCAAAAGTACTGGTTTGGGGTCCCTGAGCCATCAGGAGTGGTATGGGGGTGTGTGTTCTATTCCATCTGTCTGACGGAAAATACCTCATCACGTGACTGCCTGTTTATTGGCAGCATAATTCAGCTGGAACAGTGGCATCTTTCCCTTCAAAGGAGTCAAAAAGAGGCTTGGTCACTAAACTCAAAAGGTTATCCTATGGTCAGATTTACAACGCCGTCCAACGACTTGAGCCCAAACGTGATTTTTATGTATTCATTTAGTTTCCTTGTGTGTTTGCATAGGGTACCTGTGTGTTGGGAGACAGTGCTTGTTAGCAGTCAGTCTCAGGTGTTGTTCCTCAGAAGCCTTTCCCTGGGTTGGTTTCGGAGACAGGGTCTCCCACAGGCTCTGGGTGTGCCAAGTAGGCTAGCTTGTAGGCCAGTGAGTCCCAGTTCTCCTGTGTCTGTCTCTCCAGAGCAGGGATTACAACCATGTGCTACCACACCTATGTTTTTTATGTGGATTTTGTGAATGGAGCACAGATTCTCTTGCTTGCCTGGGAGGCAGTTTGCCAACTGAGTTTTCTGCAGCACTCTATTCATTTAAAGTTTAATATAGTCTTTGGTATGAAGGAATAACTGTGACGTACATGTCTATATGAAAGCTATAAAGTTAATACCGTAATGAATAACTCTATCCTTCACCTACCCAAGAATCTGTATATCATTCTAATAGCACCCTGTTATCTACCTACCACCTTCTCTCCAGATCTCCCCAAGTTCTTGCATAAGAGGGAACCAATACTGTGAGTTCCATATTATTGCCCCACTTTAAAAAATATAGGTTTTATTCATATACTTAAAAATGTGATAAAAGAAACACATTTTCTGGTCTCACTTGTTTGGAGCATTGCATTAAATATGCCACTGTGGTTAATCATTCCACAGTTGATGTATTTGTTCTGCCAAAGGGAAATTACTGCTTCCGGTTTCTTGTTATCAGTGTAGTATTCTATGCTTCTAGGTGCACATATATACAAGAATTTCTTTGATGTAAATGTACACACACACACACACACACACACACACACACACACACACACGGCACTTGACCCTTTGACGCTCTTGATATTAGCTTGAGACACTTTGCTATGAGGGCTGCCCCATGCATTGGGGCATGCTTGACAGCGTCCCTACCTTCTTCCCACTAGATGCCATTAGTGTCCCCAAGTTGTGACAACTAAAAGTGTCTCTGGACATGGCTCCAAGCCATTGAGTTAGAATTGTAACTATTGGGCAGAGACATACAAAACATTCATCTTCCAAAGAGAATGGCAAATTCTTTCCCAAAGAAGTTGTGACATTTTGGTGCCCACTAGTTGTCATTTTCTCTGGAGCTCTTAGAACTGACAGATCTTTCAACCAGAGAAAATCCATGCAACCCTGGACTTCCCTAATTTCTATTTCCTTAACTACAAATAACTCAGAGGACCTTGTGACCCTTGGGTTTACACTATGAGGTATCTGTGTTTGTGGGCTTTGGTTTTCTGTGAGTAGCTGGAAGACATCATATGTGAATTCCAGAGACAAAGCCTTCGTAAATGAATGGTAAATATCTCAGAGACGGGAGGCTGTGTTGTAACCTAGACACTTCTCCATCGTTCTCAGACGAATAAGGTCCTTAGCCTTCCAAGTACCCTAAGGTCAAGGCCTTTAGGAAGCACTGCTTTTCCCAAGCAGGACTTTTGGAAACTACTAATATGTGTGGGGTGGGAATTGCCTGTGGCAATAATTCTCCTGCCTCCATGAGCTTCGGTGTTTATCGTTTAGGAAGAACGTGTTAGGACCATGTATGCACCGCCCATATTTTCACATTTTGGTCAGTTTGTCCATGCAGAAGTGAGTTGTGTTCATAGGCACACTCCATTTCCTCCTCCATACCCTTAGATTCCTATTTACCCACCTCTTTCTTCCAACCAATCCTTCTACTTCCCCGCTCATCCCCATGGCCCCTGTGCATGTGTGATTCCAATGACATCATACCTTCCGATGACATCATTCCTTCCAATGACATCACACCCACCCTCTGGCTCTCATACTCTTTCCAGCCCCTTTTCTGCAGTGTTTCCTGAGCCCTGAGGTGGGTGTCAGTGACACCCTGCTTGGAACCAAGGACATGACAGTCACTTATTCTCAGAATTTTGACCAGTTATATACCATAGCATTAACCCTCACACTCTGCAAAATGACATTTCTCTGATAAAGACTGAGAGATGGGCTAGCCTAGGGAATAAACACACATATTAAGAGGGTAGTTTGACAAAAGGTCCATTTAGCGAAGCATTAGTAATAACCCCTTGTCTTAGGGTTTTACTGCTGTGAACAGACACCATGACTAAGGCAACTCTAGTAAGGACAACATTTAATTGGAGCTGATTTACAGATTCAGAGGTTCAGTCCGTTAACATCAAAGTGGGAATGTGGCAGCATCCAGGCAGACATGGTGCAGGAGGAGCTAAGAGTTCTACATCTTCATCTGAAGGCTGCTAGCAGAATACTGGTTCCAGGCAGCTAGGATGAGGTTCTTAAAACCCATGCCCACAGTGACACACCCACTCCAACAAGGCCACATCCACTCCAACAAGGCCACACCCACTCCAACAAGGCCACACTCACTCCAACAAGGCCACACTTTCTAATAGTGCTACTCCCTGGGCCAAGCAAATATAAACCACTACACCCCCTTTTCTCATAGGGCCTGTAGCCTCCCTAGCTATAAGCTTCTGGATAAGTTTGCACTGTGGTACTGAAGCCCACGGAATGAAACTCAGGTCCAATCAGAAAGTGGCTATTTATGAACCATGTCACTATCATATCACTGCCATTGGTGGGCACATCTTTCCTGGCAGATCAGTATTGTAGCACGTAGGGTCCACATTCGGATACACAGGTTGATGGCTGTTTTTCTCCTAGCAGTCATGTAACATCCTTGACATTGTGACCAGTAGCCAGCATGGGAGAAGCTTCTACTTGGTTCCCACTGGGTTTGTCTCCCAAGAACATGGTGTCATCAGCGGTAGGGTCCGATTGTCTAGTCTGTCACAGGAAGCAATGGCCATGAGTTACATTGTTTTGGGAGTGTCCAGGTGCTTCCTAGCCAACAACTTGCGGGGAAAGTATTCTTTATCTGGCACTGGCTTTTTCTGTTGAAAAAATATAACTTCTGGAGGCACCATTTAGCTTATAAAGTAAGTTTGTATATGGCTTTTATGTATGCAAAGTTTTCATTGATCTTCCAAATTCCTGCCTTTGGCAAAGCTGCCTCGATCCCGTTTGATCTTCTGCACCCCTAGTCTAATCCTGCCTATTTTTCTATCATTTGTATCTCCCTTCCCCTCCCTTCAAGAACCAACCACCACACACACGCACCATATGGAACCTTCTATTCTTGCTCTCTGGCCTCTAGGGACACTCGAAGTTAAGCACAGAAACCTACAATTTTGAACCCAGCATCAACATAAGCTAGAGGTCGTAAGGCATTTGTCTTTAATGGCTTGGGTTATATGGTAGTTCCGATTTTAGCCTTTAAAGACGCCTCTCTCTCCACTGACTTCATGGTTTGAATTCTCACCAACAGCAGGTGCACATTCTCTTTTCCCCAGATCTTCACCAGCACTTGTTTTTTGCTTTGTTTTGTTTTGTTTTCTTTTTTTTTTTTTCTTGATGATAGCCATCCTGACCAGCAGAAGATAGAATCTCAAGGTAATTATCATTTGCATTTCTCTGATAGCTAATGACATTGAACACCTGAAAATGTTTGTTAGCCACTCATGTTTCTTCTTTTGAAAACTCTCTATTCAGTTACACAGCCATTTTTAAAGTGGGTTGTTTGATTTATTTATGTGTAGTTTTTTTATGTGTACAATCTCAACGTGAATCCTCTATTAGAGGTATAGCTGGCCAATATTTTCTCCGTTCCGTAGACTGCCCCTTCGAGCAACAAGCAGGTTCCTTCTCTACAGAAGCTTTTGGGTTTCATGAGGTTCCACACGGAAGCTGTGGGCATTATTTCCTGAATCAGTGGAGTCTTGTTTAGAAAAGTCCTTACCTCTACCTCTACCTTGTACCACACTCCTGACCTCTTCTTCTAGAAGTTTCAGGGCCTCTAGAAGTTTTCTGTCTAGGTCTTTGATCCATTTGGAGTTGTTCAGAGGGAGAGGTAAGAATCTAGTTCTATCTTTCTGTGTGTAGACATTCAGTTTTCTCAGCGAGATTTGGATAAGATGCTCTCTTTCCCCTGGTATGTATTTTTGGCATCTTTCTGAAAAACTCTGATAGTTGTAGTTGTATGGACTTATATCTGTTTCCTCTATTCTATCTGAGTAGCCTACCTGTTCCATTTTTTGAAGCAATGTGGTACTGTTTTTATTACTACATTATAATGTATAATATATGCTATTTCCATACTATACCATATCTTTAGTATATCTTGAAGTTAGGTTTAGTGTTATTTCCTATGTTATTGCTTTTGCTCAAGGTTGCTTCTACTATCTGGGTGGGGTTTTTTCTTCTTCTGTGTGAATTTTTGAATGTTGACTGGGATCATACTGAACCTATAGATTGTTTTTTGTTGTTGTTGCTATTGTTGTTGTTGTTATAATGGCCATTTTTGTGCTATTGAGCCTTCCAATCCATGAGCACGCACAGTGTTTTATTCTATAAAGTGTTCCTCTACTTCATTTTTATATTGTAAAGTTTCCGTTGTGGAAATCCTTCACTTCTTTGGTTTGATTTATTCAAAGTGTTTTCTGAAGCTATTGTGAGTGGGATTGTTTGTTTTTATTTCTTTCTCACTAGTTTTGCCATTAGTATATAGAAACGATGCTTGGTTTTATGTGTTAATTTTGTCTCCCAACACTTTGATGAAAACAGTTTAACAGTTTTATACATTTCCTGGTGGAGTCTTTGGTCCTTTTACTTACAAAATCATATCATCTGCCAACTAGGTATTCTTAAATATTGGATCTCTTATTCTCACTGAAAAGTCCTGTTTTGGCAGCCATGGAAGCCATGGTACAGAAAATCTAAATTTACTACATCGCCATTTTGCTTAGGGACTAACCCTGGCTTTTAAAAGATCTTTTCATGTGTTCAAAATTGATTTTGAATATAGGTGCCTGTATGTATATTTTCCCATGTGTCTTAAGTATTTACAAGCAGGATCAATCCGTTAGCCTTCATGAGGCTGCTTTGTCAGAGACATTTCCAATCCAGCTCTTGGTTTCCTTTCCCCCGTTCAAAACAGAGTATTTCCCACAAAATCAAAATGAGAAACCACGGAGTGTAGCTCTGCTGAGAAAGACTTCGCCTTGACCTGCCCCGTCCAGTCCTTCCTCAGCTGCCAGCCCCTGACCGTTTGCTTGTACTTCCGGTACTGTGAGATTGTTTCCAGCAAGTTCCCAGGAGACCTAACAGGCCCGGTGCTGGAAGAGTTGACCGCGCCCTGGAAGATAATCACACAGCCCCCATGTTCTGTGGTTCTCCGGTATTTGAGTTATGTGCAGAGTGCATTTATGAAGACTAGCTCAATTAAATGTACTTTCATTTATCTGGTGGCATTTTCCAAGACAGCCCATAAATTCCCCTCACTTTGCCACCTCCCACACCAGACACAAAAATCCGAAGAAGGAAAAGCATAAAGAAAGTTTCATGGGAAAGTTTCTGGTGACACAACCTGGTGATTTGTAAGTCAGTCAGGACACCCCCCCCCCACACTCCCCTTGGGAAGAACTATAAAGTAGGTGGATAATTATTTAGTTGAGCTTAAAATGTTTCTTCTGCATGAGTTTCAGAGAAAATGAAGATGCTTCTGTTATTATTAAAGTAATGGGGGGGGGGGGCAGGAGATTCCAGGTAGAGAGGGGAACTTGAGAGGTGGAGGAGTTGAGGAGGAGTTTTTCAATTGCAGTGTTAAGGGAAGGAGAAAGTGAAGAGACAAGAAGGAATATATATATATATATATATATATATATATATATTTTTTTTTTTTTTTTTAACAAAACAAAGCACCATGTAGCAAGGAAGCTAAATTTTAGCAAAGAAAAAACCAATTTTAAAGTCGTCACTGTGGGTTCAGAATTGATGGACTTGTAAAAAAGTTGATTCATTCTTCCTTGAAGTATTGAATATCCAAAGCTACAAAATACTTTCTGATTGAAAGAAAAGTTCAAGTGACAGAAGGAAAGCAAAAAGAAAAAAAAAAATCCATACATACCATTGGGTCTCTGTGCTAGCTAATTTTCTGTTAACTTGACCCAGTCGTCTGAGAAGAGGAAACCTCTGTTAAGAAAATGTCTCCTTAGATCAGGCTGTAGTCAAGCCTGTAAGACATTTTCTTAGTTAGTGATTGATGGAGGAGGACTCAGCCCATTGTGGGTGGTGCCATCCCTGAGATGGTGGTCCTAGGTTCCATAAAAACGCAGGCTGAAAAGCCATGGGGAGCAAACCAGTGAGCAGCACCCCTCCGTGGCCTCTCACCAGCTCCTGCATCCAAGTTCCTGCCCTGTTTGAGTTCCAGTCCTGACTTTCGGCAGTGATGAACCATGCTGTGAAGGCGTAGGCAATATAAACACTTTCCTCCCCAACGTTTCCTGGTCATGGCGCATCATCACAGCAAACATAACCTAACCAGGACAGCATCCATCCATACATTGATTTCTTTGACTGTTGAACACTGAATTCAAGTCTTTTTCTAGGCAAACCCTCCATGCCCTAGAGATAGATGCTAGGATCCAAGCTTTTGCCTGTAGGAAAATTAAAGTAACTTTTTTTGTTGTTAAGATAAATGAGCTATCTCTAATATAAGAAGGAGGCATTTGTCATTTGATCGTGACAAATAGTCCCCTGGGTTTCTTTTTTGAGCATTAATATCAGTGCATAGAATTATGAAATACTAGCACTGGAATACACCAGCCCATCTGGTTTCTAGGCTGGCTGACTTTTGTGTCTGCACACTTGTGTGGTTAAGATCTTCAGTCCTCATTTGATTTATAAGGTGCTGAATACTGGAGCTGGAGGGGTGATCTGTAAGATGCTTCTGCCTGCTGAAGCTGTGTTTCAGCTAGAATTTAATGGAGCTGGTGAGAGGTGTTATTTGTTTTACCTTCCAATATCTCCGAAATTGAAGCGTATCTTCTGAGCACTACCTTTAAATGACTGTCCCAGCAGAATCAGACAGCTTTCTTTTTCTTTTTCTGTGGATACACAAAATAATAATGTATTAGAACACCTTGGATTTATTTTAAGAATGTTATGTTGTTAAAGTAAGAGACCTGAACTTACCAAATTCACATACCAGTATTCACCTGTCATTGTAACTTTCCAACGGTAATGTAACTCATAGTACTAGATATCTTTTAGAGGCGAATGGACTTTTGATTCTAAAAAACAAACTGAAAAAAAACTCAGCCAGTGATAACTGAGTTTTCTAACCCATCTCTTTCATCTGTAAGTATCTCCACTTTCCACTTCCTGCTCAACTATTGGCCGTCAGGTCTTTATTACATCCAATAGACAAGTAAGGAAGTATAGGATATGAGATCGTGATGGGCTATAGAAATAACAATACCCAGATCTAAGCATGAACAGTGACCAGTATAGCACTAGCAATAGAATACACAGAGACCCACCTCAACTCGACGTATCCCAGCATCTACACACACCTGTTGACTCGTGGATGCAGGGTCTCTCTTCTCATGTCTGCTGCCAGGCTGTGGATTTCAGGCTGGCGAGGCTGTGAAGTTTCCAGGCGGTTCTCCACTCCCACCTTCTGTCTTACCTCAGCAGTTTTAGGATCACGGGGGTTCTCAATCACATCCATGTTTTCACACGGATTCCAGGGATCAAACTAAGGTGGTCAGGATTGTGTAATAAGACCTTTGACCTGATTAGCCAGCTCACAAGCCCCTCATCCCTTTCTCTTTCACTATATTGATGTCAGACAAAATGGACTTTAAAATGAGAAAACGTCATCGCAGACAAAGACATTTTTGTAGAGTAAAATGCTTAGTTTCTGTTATTCCTTTCGATCCCACCATCCACTGCTTGTGCTGGGAACGGAGCCCGGGCTTTGTGCATGCTAGTCAAGTAACTCTACCACTGAGCTAAATCAATAACTCTAACATTCTCCCCAATATCCAACCCTAATATTCTTTCATTTCATGTGGCTCATGTGAGTCCAGTTCACCTTTCCAACCATGGACATGGGTGTGGTGACTAGGATGTAAAATCTCCCCAAAGGGTCACTATTTTGGAAAGTCATGGGACCTTTAACAGGTGGAGTGTCATTGTGGGTGTACTGGCTGGTTTTGTGTGTCAACTTGACACGGACTGGAGTTATCACAGAGAAAGGAGCCTCCCTTGAGGAAATGCCTCCATGAGATCCAGCTGTAAGGCATTTTCTCAATTAGTGATCAAGGGGGAGGGCCTCTTGTGGGTGGTGCCATCCCTGGGCTGGTAGTCTTGGGTTCTATAAGAAAGCAAACTGAGCAAGTCAGGGGAAGCAAGCCAGTAAGAAACATCCCTCCATGGCCTCTGCATCAGCTCCTGCCTCCAAGTTCCTACCCTGTGTGAGTTCCTGTCCTGACTTCCTTTGGTGATGAACAGCAATTTGGAAGTGTAAGCTGAATAAACCCTTTCCTCCCCAACTTGCTTCTTAGTCATGGTGTTTTGTGCAGGAATACAAACCCTGACTAAGACAGTCAGTCACCGGCAGCAGGACCCTAGGACACACTTTCTGTCTCTTCTCTGTTTTCCGACTGGCCATTGTGACTGGCCACCTCACACTTGTGCTCCTAGGCCATCTGATCCTGACAGACTGTACTTTTCTTAACTATGAGCCTAAATAGGTTTTTTTCTACACTAAGTTGCTTTTATCCGAAATTTTGTCCTGATAAAATTAGAGTAAGCAAAGTAACTTATGCAATGGTCATGTAACAAACGTGTGTCCCACCACTGAAGGGCAATGTGAAGTATGGCCTTAAGATAGAATCCACTGGCTAGTTAGGGAACCAAATGATAATTTCTTACTATTCTACTTCGTGTGTGTGTGTGTGTGTGTGTGTGTGTGTGTGTGTGTGTTTGCGCGTGCGCGCGTGCAATGCTACGGTGCATTTTGCTTACAATTGGCAAAGTTCAGCACACCGAATTAAACCAAACAGAGGCAAATGGATCTCAAACGAGAAAGCTGGGTCTTGGTAACATTATTTTGAATCTTGGATCATCCATGAATCTAAAATGTCCCACAGTTCTCTGCTGTGCTGACTCTTTTATTCAAGCATACTTAACTCAAGATTCTGTCACTGGCAACTAGAAGAGTCTTGAACAAAACAGCAATTAGCAGGAAAAGTGGGTCAACAGCGTGCACATTTGAAAACCTGTACAGGCAGCTATTGATTAGTCCCGGGCAGAGAAAACACACATTTCCCTGACTCATGGCATGGCTCCTTGTATCCCCCCTCTCACATTTATTCCTTTCACAGTTCCTGGGTTGAGTCCATAGTTTCCCAGTAATTTACACCTTTGAGAGCATTTAGAACCACATAACATGCTCAGGAAGTCACCTTTCTAGGCAAATTGAAATCAAAACTCCAGGCGCATTGAGTTTGATCTTGGTGTCTTTTTCTCACAACTCAGGCCAGACCTGTGGCTCTGAGCCTGCAGTAGAGGCAGGGATGTCATTCCAGCTTTGAGAACCCCTCCCATGAGGTCAGGCTTTCCTTGAGCTGCTGCTTTGAGGGTTCTCTTGGCTCTCAGTAAGGGGGCAGCAGGTATGCCATTTCGAGGAGCTTCTGAGTGCTTGCCCAGTACTCTGCCTGCTCTCTTCCCCTCTGTCTTGATTTTTGCTCCCTCCCCTTCCATTCTCTTTACTTCTCTTTTCTTCTCCTGTTTCCTCTTCTCCTCTTCCCACCCATTTCTTGGGTTCATCAGCCAGCATCCTCAAACCGCGTTTGCAGGAAAATTTCTCGGTGAGTTCACGGTGACACACCCTCTATCTGGCCTGGAGTGACAGCCTTTTGGCCTTGGTCTCCAGGGATTCTCTCTACCAGAATCCCTGTGATCACAGCTCCTTTTACAACATGCTCCCATAAGGCTCAGCGTTAAACTCCAGCGGATTTGAGTTGAAGGAAACTCCTGACTCACTTTTAAACCAGGCCATTGGGAGTTCCACCCAGTCATGCTTTCTCTTCCTGTCGGACGACTGAAGGCGGTGCTAGCCAGATTCTCTGATTTTATTTTTCCAGTTTGGCGACAGAAAGTAGTAGCTATTTTTAAGAACACTGTCAAACTTCAGGGAATGCCCATAAATCCCTCCTAAATGTCGAGTGCTCCCCAGGCCTCTCTTGTTAAATATCAATGTACTAAGGCTAAAAACTTCTGATGTTTGGAAGTATCTGTTCAGAGACTCTTTGCCTCTGAATATATTCAAAATATCTGCAAAAGTCTTGTCAGAGACTTTTAACTTTGATAGGTGGGGAAGGCCCTATCCCCCCTTCTTTATGGTAGGTCCCTAACCACTCTCCCTTATTTATACAGATATTTTTGTCTTTCCATGATATAGCTCCCTTACCAAGGATTCTGGGCTTTGTGTAAAGGTCAAAGAGATAGCCAATGCAAAGAAATGAAAAAAAATAATAAAACAACAACAACAACAACAAACTCCAGTTCAGTTCGCTATAGCATCACCCTGGCAGCTGCCTTTTGAAACGCTAGAACACACATTGACAGGGTTGGTGCTCAATGTGCTTGCTGGCCACTGCTGAGAACCATGTGTGGACTCAGACTCAATGCTGAAGAAGCCATCTGCAAGGGTGTTAGCCAGCCAAGAGTTGGTCCTCTAGTTAACGGATCACTAGAAAATCGAAGTGGTTCTGGAGAAGAGGCCAAGGCAGTGGGATGAGGAGGCTCAGGGAGGTTAGTGTTGGCTCACTGCGAGTTAATTGGGGTGCATCTCAGTGGTAAAGCACTTGCCTGGTGTGTAGGACACCCTGAGACCAAGCCCCATATGATCAAAGAGCAATAATCACAGCACCAGCTCAGTAGCAGTGTCTTCTAATTTCAGCAACCAGCTGAATGATAACCTTGGTGACTGCCTGGCATCCTTTGATTTGAAGCTTGTGGGGAAAACCCTCATATAATAAGAGCATCTCAATTTTATGCCATCCTGTTACATTGGAGCTGTAGGGGTGCCCATGTCTTACAGATGCTTGACAAACTTAACTGAATGAAGGTGTGAGGCTTGAGGAGAGACCCCAACGAGAAAATTTCAGGCATGAGAAGAGGGAAATCCAGAGAGTGTGCAAGAACCAGACGAGTTCTCTGAAAAGTCGGGCATTTGTAACAGAGAAGACAATGAGGCGAAAGGGGAAAGAAACATCCCTGTGTTCAGTGATGATTCTCTTAGGAAAATTCTGTTGTAAGCGATTGTAGCTTTGTGAGCACTTTCCTGGGCTTTTCTAGGTCCTGGGCTTGATTGGTAGACACATACACACACACACACACACACACACACACACACACACACACACACACACACACACCAGAGAGAGGGAGAGAGACAGAGACAGAAATAGAAAGACATAGAAGAGAAGAGAAGAGATTCCCCCCACCCCCAAATAGGATGCTTGCTGAAGCTGGCTGAAAGCAAGAGAGCGCTAAAGGGAAGGGAGGAGATGGCTCAAAAGTGGTCCAGGAGGGACTGATAAGGATGGGTAGAAGTTGGATGCAGTTAGAGTGGCCTATGGAACAAGTGAGTGCTTGGAGGTTTTCTGTTTTGTATCAACTTAAGCATAGTTGAGAGCAGAGCATAGTTGGCTAAGAGTGAATGGCTGAGATGGTGGTAAGAACATGGAGCCTTGTCCTCTTCCAGCTGGGACCACTGAATCTCAACTCACACAACTTGGGGCCTGGCTTGAAAATGAAGAAGTTCTTTTCCCTTCCAAGACTGAATGATGGTGTCTGAGTATTCATCAGAGTATGAGAGAAGCTTAATTAAGCAAAAGGAGTGGTTGACGCCAGGAAGCCCTTCTTTGCATTTAGTGGAAGGAGAAAAGACAGAGAGACAAGAAAGCTATAATCAAGAGTAGTGAAGGGAAACACACAAAAAAGGAGATCTAGAATATTCCGCAGAGCATTGAGAAGAATTTTCAAGGCTGAATTATGGGTCCTAGAAGAGGTTCTAGATGGACTGAGACACCGGATTGTTGGTAGGTCTGGAAGCTGTGATCTCACCTGTTTATGCGGCAGGGTTAGCAAAAGGTGGCAGATTTGCTCTGGAGAAGAAAGCTGACAGTAGTTAGTCACAGCATCGGGAGGAGGGGAAAACAGGACAGAACAGAGTGGCTAAGAGTTCAGGCTGATGGAAGGATTGAAGGGACATCAGCAGCAATCACAAGGTTCGGAGTAAATGACAAATCTTCGATATGGGAGGTGGGTTGTCTAACTTTGAAATGAGAGGAGGGGATGGAATATTAGTTATTCTTTGAAATGGCTCACTGAGGTCCTGGAGGAGCCATCTGAGTTGTGACTGAAGTGGAGAGTCACTAGGGGACAAAGCTGCGTTGGCTTGGCTTTTGATCCTAGCTACGTTTCAACAGAACTTTTCACTGACAAAATAGAGAGGAAAGGCTCTGGCCCTGGAGAGAATGGAGCCCCGTGGACTTCTGCAAATGTGTGTGTGGTCTTTGGACAGCAAACATTTTGTTTTCAGCAAACAGCTTGCATCTTGTGCTTCCTTAATTTAAAAAAAAAAATGAGAGAAATACCATACACAAAACAGCCTGTCATTGCTGGCCTTGGAGGAGGAAGACAGACCACTGAGTGTTTCAGTACCCAGTTCCCTGTGCTCCTTCTCACAGGAAAAAGAAACTCAGAGCAACAAAAGGTGTTCAAGAAAGGTTCTTTCAGACAAAATTTGGTGGAGATTAAAAGAGGCCAAAAGTTCAAACAAGAAGGAGGCGCCGCCAAGTAAACAGGACCGGAGCCAAGGGGAAGGAAAAGGAGCGACTGGCCTAAAATGCAAGTAACCATGGCGAGCCTGCATTTCAATGCTAGAATCTGGTTGAGAAGCGATATCACACAGAGCCCTGATTGTTTATTCAAAGCAGACCATGAGAGAACAGTTGTCTCCAATGGGTACCCGCACAGCTTGGCTTCAAAATTATAAGCACGGTTGCGAAAGCATGCAGAGCTTCTCCCCGACCCTTTTAGTATTAAGCAAAATGAAAAGAAAGCACAGTTTATTCTCAGTGTCTCCAATGCATTTGCTCATGCTGTATACATGGGCAAGCATTCTGGTGTCAGATGTTGAACTGGTGTTCTGCTACTCTATTTGCAGATGCCCTCGAAAACTTGGGCTGACTCTGCATAAGACCATTACTTCCCGAGGTTCTCAGAACAGTACCTGTTCAGAGGGAGAGGAGCTTGGAATCTGCTGAAGGGCTATAGCGATAAAGATGAAGCATTCAGCTGCGAGACTCAGATGTACCTGACAGAATGCAGCAGCATACTCCGCAGTGCCCAGAAATGCCACACGTGGCACTCCTCCTAGCCTGGACAGTGCATCTAGTATTGCAGAATAGAGGCCGCCATCATTCCCATATAGATGATGTCACTATCAGTGTCAAGGGCTTTTGGAAGAGAGAGGTCTTCTGTAGCTACCTAAGGCCCTGAAATTGATGTAAAAGCTCCTGAATTGTTTGGTCTGTCCATTTGTTAGGGGATAATATATTCATTATTTTCTTCAGATTAGAGTAGTTACTACTCCCAAATCGTTAACAACTAAAGACCTCAAATGTCATAAAATGAAGCACATTGACCATGCTCAGCCATATACAAGGGATATGACTGGTTGTTTCTGCTATGACAGCGGGGGAGTATTGCAGTACTATAGGAATCCTGGTTAATGGATCCAGTCTAGTCAAGAGGGCATTGACTGCCACTCAAATCTGAGAGAACCAATGTTGCAGCAATTAGATTTAAAGGACCATGTACTCTCTGCACCCCCTTTCCAGTCTTGAGCTATCGGGAAGCTTGAGTAATAGGAATATTACCTGAAAGGAGAGAGGTATATTTCAAAGGTCAAGCTGATGGTTTGGCGGAGCAGCTTACAAGAAGGTAGATCATCTTGTTCTAGGGCTCATGAACTAGTGTCGTGCTCTAGCCCCAAAGATAAACTCATCTGGCATCCAACTAAGGGTATGAGGAAGGGGAATTATTTTGGTTCTTAGTTTGTGGCACAGTCCATCACTGTGGTGGCAAGAGCAGCTTGAGTTGTGGTGCAGGAGCGTGAGGCAGATGGTCACACTATGTGCACTGCCAGGAAGCAGATGGATGCTGGGTCTCAGCTCAACATCGCCTCTTTCCAGTTTTATTCAATGAAGAATAACAGCTAATGGGATGGTACCTGCTTACGTTCAGGATGGGTCTTCCCTCCTCTGCTAAACCTCTTCAGAAATGTCATCACAGATATATCTAGAGGTGTGTCTTTCTGGTGATTCCAAATTCACTCAAATTGGCAATGGTGATGAGCCTCGTGGTGATGTTCATTAGTTTACCCATTCTCTCGTTCCCATAAACACTCTGACATTTACTTTGCATAGGTCTGCAGTGAAGTAAGAAGCTAGGATAGGATACTAGAAGAGAGAGATGTTGTGTATAACTATCGAGCCGCATAAGAAAAGGAGTGGCGTGGTGGAAGCAGAAAGGAAATACTCAAGAATGTGGCTGAGGAGAGCTGATCTCCTGATCTATCTGAGAACTTCCTGGTCTCAAATACAAAATGGTGTGCACAACTCAACTGCTGGTCCCCCACTGCCAGACCCTTGACCTTGAACAAGTTACTTAATTTCTCTGTGCTTCCAGTGTCCTTAAGATAAAGGATGAAGATGATGATGGTGGTGCTTTGTGACACCAATGTGGGGATTAAGTAAACGGCATAAGCAATGAAGCAATATCTAGCACAGACTATGCTCTATTACAAAAATTAATGTATAATGAAACTATTGGGATGTCCCATCCAGACAGATGTCAAATACACATTCACCCCAGAAGCCTATGGAATTTTCTTTAAAATACACCAAACTAGGTCATACAAATGTAGAAAAATTGGAATAATTTCCTTTCTTTCTTTCTTTCTTTCTTTCTTTCTTTCTTTCTTTCTTTCTTTCTTTCTTTCTTTCCTTCCTTCCTTCCTTCCTTCCTTCCTTCCTTCCTTCTTTCTTTCTTTCTTTCTTTCTTTCTTTCTTTCTTTCTTTCTTTCTTTCTTTCTTTCTTTCTTCTATAGATAACATTAGAATGGCACTAGAAATCAATAGCAAGTGAAACATAAAAATTAGAAAACCTTGTAGGCTGAACAACCCAATCTTGAGTCAGGAATGGGTTTTTGAATAAAACAGCAGAGTAATTTTAAAATCAGAAAATCAAATAAAGTGAGAGTACAACAAACCAGAACCTTTGTGATACAGCCAATATAATAATAATAATAATAATAATAATAATAATAATAATAATAAGTAACGATATAGCTATAATCATTTACATTAAAAACTCAGAGTTATTCCAAATAAGTAACCTAATGATGCAGTTCTGGGTCTTAAACAAGAACACGCAGCTCAAAAGCACTGGTCAGTAGGAAATAGGTACAGATGAAGGAAGAATAATGAAAGGGAGATTAAAGGAACAAAACATGAAATCAATCAACTGAAGTCGGAGTTTTGGAAAGGTAAATAAGACTGGTCAATCTCTAGTAAACCTAACTAAGGGAGGAGAATGGGAAAATCCAAATTAATACAATTAGAAATAAAAAAGAAACATTACTTCAGGTTCCAGTGAAATCCACAGCACCTCTTCAATATCTTTAGTCTAAAACACTGGAAATTCTAGAACAAATGCACAAATTCCCAGATACACATAGCCTACCAAAATTAAATCAGGAAGGCATCAACCACGTAAAGAGACCCATGACAAGAGGGAAATTGAAACAATAGTCAAAGCTTTTCCCACAGAGAAAAGCCTAGAACTGAAGAGAGTAACTACTGGATTCTAACTAACACCACCATTCCTGAAGGCAGCATTACCCTGATACCCAGGCCACAGGGCTGTAACTGTGGGCTGGATGTCCGCTATTCCTGAAGGCAGCATTACCCTGATACCCAGGCCATACAGGGCTGCAACTGTGGGCTGGATGTGAAGCTGTCAAGGTGATGTTTGAGTTGGCAGTGAACACGTCAGGCTGTGGATGATAACATAGCATGGCACATCTGACAGAGCTGCAAGAACCCAGTGGAACTGACCAGTCAGAGGTGCTTGATGAACCTGGACTGTAGAGACAAGATTACTGAAATTACCAAGGCTTGGATAACTTCATCATTAGCTCTAATATTCAACATGAAATTGTAGGTTTTAATGTTTTCCCACTGTGGTTTGTTGTGAGGGTTTGATCCAATTTTTCCTTGTTATCTTCCCTGCCCTTCCTTTTGAATTGCAACTATTTCCTCTGCTGTTGAATATTAGAAGCATGTAAGTTGTTTGGTAGTTTTGAAGTACTTACAGCTCAGAGTCTGCCTCAGGTATCAGAAAAACCATTGGACTTTTCGGTAGTTTTGGCTGTAAAGGTGATGGAGATGTTGGAAATCAGACGGAATGAAAGATGGTCGTGAGCCCGCTGGAAGGCTGGAATGTTGTAGTTTGAATGAGAAATCTTCCTAACAATCTCATGTTTGACCACTTGGTCTCTGAATTGGTGACATTGTTTGGGTTGGTTTTAGGACCTTTGAAGTATAAGGCGTGGATGGAGGAGGTGAATCACTGTAATGGGCCTTTAAGGATTTATACATTGGTTCTAATTCTGGCCTAAGCTCTCTGCATTTTGATTCTACAAAAATGTGTGGAGCCTCCACTGCATGTTTCCATGCCATGAATTATGCCAGGACTAAAGGCATAATCCAAAATATATTCTCCCACGTTACTTCTGTGAGACATTTTGTCAAGGGATAAGAAAATCAAGTATAAGGTTCTCCCATGCATAGACTGAAATGCTTTTCAAAATCTCCACTAAAACCCAGGCCAGAAGCAAAGATAAAGGTATCACTCCACAAGGTTTGATCCACAAGGTTTTCTTTGTATAGACCATAGGTAGTCCTCATTAGTGACCCGACACTCTTTCTTCCTGATGGAAACACAAACCATGTAA
The DNA here is from genome assembly GCA_028551405.1 of Uromys caudimaculatus. NCBI lineage: Eukaryota > Metazoa > Chordata > Mammalia > Rodentia > Muridae > Uromys > Uromys caudimaculatus. The sequence goes on along the minus strand of CM052714.1, from coordinate 14,107,674 downwards.
TTCAAAGGCTAAGATTGGGAGATTTTTTTTTTTTTTTAAATTCTGTGTTCCATGGTGAAACAAGATCACAAATCCTGTCCCCAGAAACAGGACAGTAGCAGTTGTGAAGGATGTCCCATTGTGGTAGCTGTAGGTTTAAGACTCACGTTATCTATCTACAGAGACCCTAAGTGCCTATAGCATCTTCTCTGAGCCAGATGGCCAGTATTAAGGTGATGGTAGGTCATATAAAATATGAACGTAGCAGATGCCATCGAGGTTCTAGGCTCTCAGTCCAAGGGGTAGGAGGAATCTCTTATTCTAATCCTGTGACATAGCTTCCAAGTCACAATACTGTATCATGGCTCCCTGTTCTCCATACCCACACTCAGGTACACAGAGACAAGTAAATGTGTAAAAAAGAAAGAGCTACATATACCCCCATTTCTTTTCCCAAGCCCTCTCTATCTGAAACCAGAGGCCTTGAGAGCTGCTGAGGGTGCCATTTGTCTCATAGACATCTAAATCCAGGAGAAATAAGCCAGAGTCTGGCTGAGTGAAGTGCCTACTCTCTAGTACCATGCTTCTGATTTAGCAAACAAGACTGGATCCCATTTAATTTGGCAACCTTCTCTAACACGATGAAGAAAGACATATCGTTCTAACCATCACTCTCAGAGCACAGAAGCAAATAGAAAAGAATGTCATCATTTCCTTTGGATAAAGCTCTCCTGGACTGTATTCAGCAGAGTTCGGCTTGGTGGGATAATTCTCCATAGATACACGGGATACAAGAGGAGATTATTGCCAGTGTGTTTGTCCTCTCAGCTTTCATGAAGTCTTGGCTGTCTTTTCAAGCTGGATCCTTAGTGGCTCTGGAAACAGGAGCAAATTCCCAGGCCCTGCCTGCCTCCTGCCACATGTGACACTTGCCACTCAGCATCAACACACAACCGTGGCTAGAGGAAGACTCTTGAAACTCCAGGCCATCAAATTGTGGCTGGGGTTAAGGGCCAGGAAAATCCTTCTTAACTTCTGCTGTGAACACGCAATCCCCAGGCACTGAGCTCTTCCTGGAGGAGCCAAGAAATGCTGAGGCCACTCGCCCCATCTCTCTGCCTCCAGCTTATCTCACCTGATTCCTCCTCACAACTTTGTATGAAGCATTTTTTAGACCTGGACAAATTCTTCCTGGATCTTCATGTCCAAAAAAATATAGTTAAACAGAGGTTGGATGATGGAAGAGAGTATTGGTCATGGGCATTCTTGTTAGGTATGGCTAGGACCGCCTGCTTATATAAACTTAAAACACAAAACAGTCAGCTTATGTCAAACTACCCCACTCTATAGCCCCAGGTAAGAAATACACCCACGACCCTCTTAGAACCTGTTCTTCACAGCTTGGCCAGAATTGTACATTATAATATGTGGTTTGAATTTAATAAAAAGATTTGCATGATGAAGGCTGCCATTGGTAAGCTCCAGCAGGTATTCCATCTATGGATCTATCCATCCATCTATCTATCAGTGATGATCTGTCAATCATCTATAGCTTTACTTTTAGAGAAATTTTATGTCCACGGTAAAATGGAAGGACATGTATGGAGGTTTTTCCATATGCCCCAACACCCATGCCTTGCCATTATTTAGACCCTCTGCTGATTGTTACAGCTCACAGATCTACCCTGATACCTCATCACAGCCACAGTAAGCATTGTGTTTGTTTGGGGTATTGTACATTTGACGTTTCTAGATTAACTCATAATGAGATGTATCTGTTACTCTACCATCAGTGTAGCTTATGCTTCTAAAAGCCCCCTTACCTGCTCATCATTGGGGAAAGTCAGAGCAGCAAATCAACTCAGGAGCTGCAGCAGGGACCATGAAGGGGTGCTGCTACTGACTTGCTCCCCATAGCTTGCTCAGCCTGCTTTCTTATACAACCTGGAACCACCTGCCCAGAGATGGCACTTCCCATGGTAAACTGAGTCCCCCCACATTAATCACTAATCAAGAAAATGTCCCCAGACACTCTCTCAGTTCAACCTTGTAATGATGCTGCATAAAGAAGAAAGGCCGACTCTTGGTGACCTTTACTCTATAGCAGGTTTGATTTATTCAGAGCAGTTTTAGTCTCTCTGTTCTAATCTAATAGTCGTGTAATCTAAAAGAGAGTGCACTGGTCTAAGAGAGCCTCACTTAAGAAGTAGTAATCGTGAACAAAGGCCATCTTTTTCACATGATGAACAGCACAGCAAACTCAGTAACAGAAAGGGATGCAGAACGTTTGACTTAATCTTCTATAGGAGTCCAGAAGAGAGAACACTGCCATTCTAGCCTTACGGATTTAGAACAGAACACAAAGCCACAATGAGATATTATTGCTCTATACCTACAGGACATACCTTTTTTTTAAAAAAAAATTTTATTTATTTACATTCTTTTTTTAAAAATGTATTTTTTCATTTTTTTGATACTTTATTTACATTTCCAGTGTTTCCCCTTTTCTAGGTCTCCTCTTTAGAAGCCTCCTATCCCCTCCCCCTCCCCGCCTCTATGAGGGAATTCCACCTCTCACCCACCCACCCACCCATTCCCTTATTCCCACCTTAATATTCCCCTTTACTGGGGCCTCTAACACCCTCAGGCCCAAGGACCTCTCCTCTCCCTGATGGCCAAGGAGGCCATCCTTGCCACATATGTGCTCCAAACCATGGGTCCTTCGATGTGTATTCTTTGGTTGGTGGTCCAAACTCCAGGACAACCGGGGGGGGGGGGGTCAGGCCCATTGACGCTGTTGCTCCATCCATGGAACTGCAAACTCCCTCAGCACCTTCAGTCCCTTCTCCAACTCCTCCATCTGGGACCTCACTCTCAGTCCAGCGGTTACTGTAGAGTGGAACTTGGGC